>CM057228.1:94996878-96196878 GCA_029891385.1 Erythroxylum novogranatense
AATAAAATATTTTCTCCTAGGGTTTGACTTACTACAGTTCGAGTGGTTCTGGTAATGTGTGCTATATTTGACTTGCATCTTGAGTAATTAGATGTGAAAACTGCATTTCTGCATGGAGATCTTGAAGAAGAAATTTATATGCTCCAACTAGAACGTTTTGAAGAAAAAGGGAAAGAGAACTTGGTTTGCAAGTTTAACAAATCTCTATATGGTTTAAAACAGGCACCAAGGTGTTGGTATAATAGATTTGATTCCTTCATCATGAGCCTTAGATATAGCAGACTGAATGTAGACCCTTGTGCATATTTCAAGAGGATTGAGAGAGATAATTTTATAGTCTTGATATTATATGTAGACGGCATGTTGGTTGCAGACCCCAATAATGATCGTATCAAAGATTTGAAGGCACAGTTGGCTAGAGAATTTGAAATGAGGGACTTGAGATCAATAAACAAGATTCTAGGGATGCAAATTTATCAAGACAGAAATAATAGGAAGATTTGGATTTCTTAGAAGAATTATTTGAAAAAGATCTTGTGACGATTTAACATGCAAGATTGTAAGTCAATTTATACCCCCTTCCTGTTAATTTTAAGTTATCCTCAAGTATGAGTCCTAGTAATGAAGAAGAGAGGATGAAGATGTATTGAGTACCGTATGCATCAACAGTGGGAAGTTTAATGTTCGCTATGATTTATACCAGACCAGACATTGCATATGCAGTGGGAGTAGTGAGTAGACACATGGCGAATCCTTGTCGAGAGCATTGAAATACTATTAAGAGGAATCTCAGATATATCAAAGGAACCTCAGATGTTGCATTATGTTATGGAGGATTGGATTGTACTGTCAAAGGATAAGTTGATGTTGATTATGCAAGTGATTTTGATAAAAGTAATTCCACTACAGGATATGTGTTTACACTAGCTAAAGGAGTTGTGACCTAGGTTTCAAAAGTGTAGTTAGTTGTAGCTACGTCAACAACAGAAGCAGAATATGTAACAGCTACATAAGCTAGTAAAGAAGCAGTGTGGTTGGAGATGTTATTGAAAGAACTTTGGAATAAATAATAGAATATTACTCTGTATTGTAACAGTAAGAATTCTTTGCATCTTACAAAGAATCTAGCATTTCATTAAAAGACAAAACACATTCGAGTTCAATATCACTTCGTTCGTGAAAAAGTGGAAGAAGAAAAGGTGGACATGCAGAAAAATCATACAATATATAACCTGGCAAATTTTATGATCAAAACAATCAATGGTGAGAAGTTTATGTGATGTTGATCCTTGTGTAGCTTGACAGAGACCTAAGCAATATGAAGCGATAAGGTAAAAAGAATGGTCTGAAGATATGATTGATTATCAATCAAATCTTCAAGTGGGAGAATTGTCAACAATTGTTAATAAAACAAAAGAATGGTTGGCCAATTTGGCCAACCATATCTTCATTCTCCAGCCTATAAATAGGCAGGAGATGAACAAAGGGATACAAAAAAGTATAGAAGAGAAGAGAGAAGTGAGGTGAGAGAGAAGAGAAAGAGAAAGAGAAAGAGAATTTTTTTTGTGTATTTTTGGATCTAGTTTTTTCTTGTAATTCTCTAGTTTTTTTCAGTAGTGAAACTCTTCTATCCTTGCCCGTAGTTTTTACTCTAATTTGGAGATTTTTCACGTAAAATCTGTGTGTTCATTATTATTCCTTCAGTCCTATTTAGTCGCAAACTTGTTTTAATCTGGTCAATCTTCACTACATATTACTGGTTTAGTTTCGTAAGATTGGCCTTTTCATATATCTCACATTGAACTTTAAAAACTCTTTCATTTTATTACTTCGCAATGTCTAATTAAATAATAGTTTTGCTTTATGATCCACAATGTAAGAAAAAAAACTCTATATCATCATCATCACATCCAGTCTGAAATCTCGTAATAAAGCGGGGTCTGATAGTACGCAGCCTTAAACAGGGTCTGAGGAGGTCTAATAGTACGCAGCCTTACCCCTATATAGGAGAGAGGTTGTTTTCGATAGACCCACATGCAGATGTGACATGCAAAATAATGATGCAGGACACATAAGAAATAAGTGAATAAGTAAAAAGTAACACGCCAAATAATTAAGTACATAGAATTCCAATAAAAGACAAAGACATACTTGATTTATAACCCGATTTGTCAGTACCTTACACCTTGTAAAGATTGGCTCTTTTCGTAGCTGGTCGCACTAGGGGCCTTCACTAAGCGGCCCTGGGGATATGACTATCCTACAGTTTAGGCGACCATTGTGGCAATCTTTTCCCAACGTTCAGTTGAACTTCCTACATGATACGTGTGTCGTTTACCCTTATCCTATCACACCAGACTTTCGTACTTTTAGAAGCTACCTCAATGAGGGCCAACTCTGACATATTTTTCTTGATCACTTCCCTCTAGGTCTTGTAAGGCCTTTCCCTCCTCCTTTTATAGCCATTCAGGTCTATTATCTCACCGCGTTGTACCGGAGCATCAAAGGGCATCCTGTGCACATGACCAAACCACCTAAGCCTCGTCTCTCTCAAGTTGTTTGTAATACTTGCCACCTGTAGTCTTTCTCTCACTACCCGATTTCGTCTCTTATCTCTTATGATAATGTCACACATCTACCTAAGCATACGTGTTTCTACTACCACCAACTGTTTCGTGTGTCTACGTTTAGTCGGCCAACATTCTGCCCCATATAACGAGGTGGGCCGAATCGTCATTTTATAGAACCTCCTTTTTAGTTTTACGAGGACCTTTTTATCACATAAAATACCTAATGCACCCGCCATTTGATCCACCCAGATCTAATACAATATAGTATATCGCCATCGATATTTCCATCTTTCTGAATGATGGATCCGACGTATTTGAAATTCAATTTATGTGGTATGACATCAGTGCCAATCGCTACCTCCGCTTGTTGTACCATCTGACTACCTGAGAAATTGCATTCCAAGTACTCGATCTTGGACTTGCTCATTTTAAAACCTTTTGACTCTAATGTTTCTCTCCAACGTTCTAACTTGACATTAACCTCTTCCTCGGTCTCATCCACCAGGACAATATCGTCAACAAATAACATACACCAAGATACCTCCCTTTGAATATGTTTAGTAAGTTCATCTAACACTAAAGTGAACAAAAAAGGATTTAGAGCCGAGCCTTGGTGTAGGCCAACACCAATAGAGAATACTTCTGTATCGACTCTTACCGTCCTGACGCTGGTCAGTGTTCCTTCATACTTATCCCTAATCACTCTGGTATGCGTCTTAGGAATACCCTTTGCTTCCAAACACCACCATACGAATTCTCTAGAAATCTTGTCATGCGTTTTTTCCAAATCTACAAAAACTATATGCAAATCCCGTTGTTATTCCCTGTAGCATTCCATTAGTCACCGAAGTAGATGAATTGCTTCTTTTGTGGACCTACCAGGCATAAACTCAAATTGGTTGGCCGATATCGAAGCAACTATCTGAATTCTCTTTTCAATTACCTTCTTCCACAGCTTCATGGTATGACATAGTAGTTTGATGCCTTGACAGTTTTGACATTGTTGTATGTCTCATTTGACCTTGTAAAAGGAGATTAACCAACTTAATCTTCATTCATCCGACATCTTGGTTGCTCGAGGATCACATTAAAGAGCCAAGCTAACCACTCAATACCTACAACACCTACTTGCTTCCATATCTCTATAGGAATGTCATCCGGTCCTACTACCTTTCGGCTCCTCATTCCCCTCAAAACTTTTGTAACTTCTCCCCTTGTGATTTTCCCCCATGAGTACCCTTTGAGACATAGTCCCAACCTGGGGGGTTCCCCAATCGCTATGTTGACCAAAATATCTTCGTTATATAGGCTATGAAAGTATCTCTTCTACCTCTGCTTGATGGCTTGGGCGTTTATGAGTACTTGTTCTTCTTCGTCACGTGTACAACAAACTTGGTTGAAGTCCGCCGTCTTACGGGCTCTATCTCTCGCTATCTTGAAAATTCTTTGTACTCCTTTGACCGTATTCAATTCCCTGTACATCATATATGGAAATCAATCGTACCAGAATCTGTCTAAATTTTGCCTAATTATCTTCTCAACTGGATCATGTCAAGTAGAAGTGTAGAACTGATGCTGCCATTAGAATCAGTATCACTATCCCACAAGGCGTTGAATCTCACATTTAGGTTCAAATTTAAAGCCTCAAGTTTTGATTCCATATACGGATTGGGTTGCCTCTATGTCCAATTAGTTTTCCGGGTACCTATTTTGCTGCACTAAAAAGAGATGAAGGTTATGAAGAGATAGAAAGGAGAGTATTTACCTGAACACCAGCTGATGCCCTTCCATATATGTGCATTCCAGCCTTTCCATAAATCAACAAAAACCCTAAGATGAGAACCTTAGGCAGTACTGATCAAACAGACCAACAATGCTACAAGACTTGGTGACACATGCAACTGGAAGTATATTTTAAAAGTTAATTAGACACGGGCTGATTTGTATAATGCTACCGCTGCTGTAGTGTTAACAACCAATGGCCTTAGGATAATTTCTTACAAATGTGTCCTAGGTACAGGATCCTAAAATCAGGATTACCCACTTGCATAGTTATGAAAAGAGAGAGAGAGAACAATTAAAAACCCAATCAGCAGAGGAGTAAGGGCCATTGAAGAAACCTTAGCATAAGTAGACAAACGGATAGTTGTTAAAGCAAAGACCTTTGGCAGTGAGAAACCCAGTGAAAATGAATAAAAACCACTTCTTCTCCACCATTTCCGCTACTTTCACCTTTCTCCCGCTTTCTTCTCCTCCCTCTATCACTGACTTCTACCAATAACAAGATACGATTAACAAATTCATAAACATTCTCCTTTTGTTCCCTGTTCTATTCGGAGCTTGATCATCTCTAGGCATTGGGTATATGAAACAGAGCATCTCCAGCCGTTTTATTCTATCGTAAAAACAATTAAAAGAGTTGTAACTTGTACGATGAATTTAGAACCGTTTAAGTTATTTTCCACATTTATATTTCGTTGTGATTTAGCTACTTTTATTTCAAAGAAGAAAAGAAAGAGAAGCCAAGGCAGGGAGTAATATGGAATGGCAACCAATGCCTGTACCATAACGGGAAGCAAACATAGGCTTCTTGTTTGCTTCAACTTTCATTATATAATAATTCCACACATAACCATCTATACAACTTTTCCATCCTAAAGTTATAAGAAAAGGACCCGTCTCTACACACTAAACCATACATCATATCTCCATTTTCTGTCTAGTTCCCTGAGGAGGAGCATGATCTCATCTTTTTTCTTGGCCATGTTGCCTCCACTTTAAGCATTTTCATCTAAATAAAACACATTTGGATTTTTTTGTGAGAGCACGGCAACAGTGACAAGGATCCCAGGAACAACTTAGGTTCTGAATGTAACCGAAGGATTCCTCTACTACTTTCTCAAAATCAAGTTGGAATATAGATCAGAAGCTTCACTCGGCTTCTTTGTCTTTTGCATGCTTCTTTGAAGAAATTGATATCCTCTAAAAACTTGGAATCACCTGAGATGTTACATCTCCAGTTGGTAGCTCACTCCATTGTTGAGTCACCGTTTTTACTTGGGTGTAAAACTGAATGCCAGCTTTCCCTGCAGTAATACCCAGAAAGTAAAGTTTGTATCTACCCATCCAGAGATAACCATATTTTTATCCAGTTCAAGTGGAGAGACACAAAAGACATCATGGAAGATACCATCAAAGTTGAGATCTCCAGCAAATGATGGCTTTGAGCTGATAATTGATGAGGACGGCAGCGGGACAGAGATAGGAATGTTTATGCCTACCTGAATGCAAGCCAATTCAAGCCAAAACATCAATAAGCCAGAAGGATACCATCCTCCAAGAAAATTTTTAATGCATTTAGCATATAAGAAAACCTTTGAAACAAGCACCTTCAACTACCCACTAAAAGAACACTGCTAGATAAAGGGAGAACAAAATTGAAGAAGCGCTTTTAAAAATGTAAAGATAAAACTATATGGCTTAATCTTTTGCTTTTCCTGAAATTTTTACCATCAAAGCACGTGTGCAACATGTTATACCAGGCACCTTTTAATATCCTCACCTTCCCAACTTCAACTTCGGTCTGAAATTTCCTTGCAGCTATACCAGATGTAGTAAATATAGACGCTCCATCGATATATCTGTAAGAAGGCATATGGATATTAAGAGATCATTTGATAATTAAATTATCTCGATAACACATAATTCAGAAACATTGAAGGATTAAAAATACTTGTTTCCATTGACCATGTTTATGGCCTCTTCAATAGTATCAGCCTGAGTAACACAGATACTGCTTAACAATGCTCTCAACCAACTTGGTAGCCAGCAAAAACGGAAAATTGGTAATTTTCAAACCTGCAAACAAAGAAGAACTGGGCCTAACATCTCCTCCTGCATAAGCCAACATGGACCATGTGAAGTTGAAGGGCACAGCTGAACTTGCTAATTCCCATCAACCATCAATAATCATCTATATCAGGAAGAAAAATTACCTTGTAACAGTCCATGTTAACTGTGACATTAGATATGATGGTAGGACCGATGAAATTCCCATTTTCATAACCAGGAACCTGGTAATTACCCAGAAATTGATATTTACGAAATAGAACAATTGGACAAGCTAAATGCAGTTAGGAATAAACCAATAAAGAATCACTATACTTATTTGCAGCACATTAAGAATCTTAGAATGAGAGAAAATGACCAGCAGTTGTTTTCTTGAAGATAAATGCTTCAAGTTCTGTATGAAATTCAAGTCGAAAATAACATCCACACAACTTGTGTTATGAAACAATACATCATGGTTGATCTTTACCGGCAACTGGAATGTGAGGTGATAAGTTTCTAAACAATCAAACTAAATTATAGGAGGCAACCAAATTTGGATGGTAATTTGATTCTGCAATAGCCTGAGGGCCATCCAAGTGTTTTGTTCACAAGCAAACTATAAATAACAATTTTAGACTAAATTTAAGCAACTACGAGTAATTTTCGTGATGAGTAGCTATCCTTTTCTTATATTCTTAAACTTTCCCTATCCAGCAGCATGCTTAGATCTATGTTGTATTGGAATAACCAAAAGACATAACGAAAAGACACCCGTTAGCCTTTCATATAGTAATGTGTTAATTGTATGGTATATTGAGTTCCAATCATCCCAAAAATCATTCAATTAGGGACAAGTTTACAGACCTTCACTCAGAACTACTTTATCAAAGGGAAAAGAAAAAGCTACTGGGATTCCTTGCTGCAGCATTGTATTCCATAGCAACTAACAGTACTAATGCCAAGAATTAAATATGTGCTTGCAAAGAAAAAAACAGTTCCTTTACAGCATCATGTTTCACAAACTAAATTGTTTCAATAACGAGCTAGCCTGAAATTAAAACAAACAAGATACCACAATGTTTCTTCCATCAAGAACTAGCCTTGCACCACTTCCAATACTTGATTGAATCAATGTATAGACTCGTTCCACTGCCTGTTAATGCCAAAGTTATAAAGAACAATGAAGTTGTTAGTTTTATTTGAAAAATGTGGATTGATTGCTTCAGAAGCTGCTGCTCATATCAACAGCAGCAGCAAAGTGATTTTCTCAAGTCCCATAATATAGAAGTAAAAATATTAGTCACTATCTTTCCTAAGAGAATATAGAATTCATTGATTAATAGAATCTCAACCAACCACACACCTGTTTGTTAATGACAGGACCAAGTTCTGCATCAGGTTCTGTTCCAGCAGTCACCTTCAGTTCCTTGGCACGCTCAACTAACTTCTCTTCCCTGGCATAGGGGGTCATAGAAAAAATGATCTTAGTTATAAATAATCTCCTCTGCACCATAATATTCATTGACATTAATTGCTTTGGTAGACCTTTCTTAAGAAAATAATTTGTATAATTCAACTTAGTGCAGAAGAAGGAAATTAGAATGAATTTCACCAAAATTCAACCTTTCACCAATACACAGATATTCCAGTATAACACTTTTTAGGTGTATAAAACAGGATACAACTTCCAATCTTTACAGCCTTAACTGATTCAGATATCAAGAATAAAGACACTGAGAACAACTTACCATGGACTTAGTCCTCCAACAAACACAACCATGTTCATGGACATACACTTGTGACCCCCAGCGCCAAAGCCAGCAGCAACTAAAGCATTTAAAGTGGGATCCACACCCGCATCAGGCATAACAACTGCATGATTTTTGGCTCCAACAATGGACTGAAGTAAACTAGTCAGGCACTCATATCCACATTTCACTTCTAGAAAACCAAACGTCTTGTCCCGTAAACTGTAGAATAATAGAAGGGTAGATTAATGCACATTACTTGGACGCGCTTTCTTTTAGATGATGCTCGTGCATAAACATAAGCTCCAGCCTATAAGAATGAAAGATTGGGATTAAACATATGATGCGCTGACAATATCAAGGATGCATGAAATTTAAAATCCTCATTTGGAAGACAATTTTAGGAATAATCAGAAATATGCAGTTTTTTGCCTCCGTTAATAATTCTCATAAACAACCATAGCCTAAAGCCATAGCCTAAAGATACAAAGGTTATGAACAAATCCCAGAAATTTGGGGAAGCAATCTGAGTAGTGGAAACAGAAGAAATATGAAAGCTTGAAGAACAATACCATGGGAAATCGGCATAAGCATGTGCAGAAGAGAATGTAGTACCAAGAAATGATGTAGTGAGGATTTTGACAAAAGATGTAAGCATAGGATATTCCCTAACCACCAGATAAACGCCCTCAGAGTTGGGTCTTAGCTTTAACCAATAAAATTAATGCCAAAGAGCTTTCAATTTCTTTTGTTTTCTTTCATCATCTATTTCGTTGTTTTATCACTACATTAACCAGGTTCTAAAGCAAGAATCTAACAAGGAACATATTACAGAGAAATGCACATGACATACGTGAAACATAGAATTTAATGTAGCTCCAGATTCTCATGCTGTCCCTAGTTATGACAATTTTCTTCCACATAAGACTATGGTAAACAGCCAGTAGCTTCCTTAAGCAAACTGTAGCAGAATATTAACCGAGAAAAGTGACTTACTGAACTTGGGCCATGAAATGAGATAGCTTTAATATCGTCATCATCACAAATTGCATTTATGATCTCCTGTCCATAATGATGTTTAAAAACAAGAATCAAAGGCAACAGTCTCAACAGAAGATACAAGAAATACCAACATAACAATATCAACTAATAATTACAAGGGGAAAGATGGATTCATAATAACCCAAAGATGCAATTGGCACAAGGCATATGCCATGAGAACATACAAACCCACGTTTCATATGCGGCAAATTTCACCAACATTCTTCAGTATTAAAAAATAAACACCCTCATACATGATACCTTTGACCTCGGGTGCATGCGCCCAAGGTGAAGCAAAAGTAAACAATGTGGAACCCATAATTTCTCCATGATGCATGGTGATATGGTCTCGGGGAGGCAATTGATCATGAAAAAAAAAATTACACAACTACCAAAGTAAAATCTTACGTTGTTTCCATGAACAATATTTAAGACACCATTAGGTAAACCAGCCTCCATAACTAACTCCGCAAGCATCACAGAAGCCCCTGAAGTAACAGAAATGACAATGAAATTCTATTCTAATCATGCATTCGTGGTAAATAGAACATTAAATTAGGAAGTAAAATCATATTCTCATTTGCATGAAAATCTGCAAATCTAAGGAA
Source organism: Erythroxylum novogranatense (assembly GCA_029891385.1). Taxonomy (NCBI): domain Eukaryota; kingdom Viridiplantae; phylum Streptophyta; class Magnoliopsida; order Malpighiales; family Erythroxylaceae; genus Erythroxylum; species Erythroxylum novogranatense. The sequence goes on from CM057228.1 coordinate 95,006,677, forward strand.
CAATGAAGCATTATCTTCAAAGTTGAGAGAGACCAACAATATCCAAAAAATATATTAGTCAATCAAAGAAATAAAATCAATGTGCAATAGTTCAAACGAAAACCAGTATTGTCTCTTGCAACCAGTACCGAGCTAGACTAAAAACTGAGTGGGGTTAAATTTCTTATAACTAAATTTTACGGGGAAAATTATTAAATTTGATTTAAGATTAAAATTTTGAAACAATATTATACTAAATATTATTTTATTTAATTATTTTCTTGGCCCAGAGGAGGCAGCTGCCCCCGCAGGGCCCAATGTAGCTCTGCCCCTGCTTGTCACTAAAATCTGATCATGCAAAATCCAATTGGAACAGTTCAAGAAGAACTTTTCTGCTTTTCCTCAATGGCAGTACTGTTTGGCAAATTGCAGCCATAAAAAAAACGAAAGGAAAACATTCCTATTTCAAAAGTATCTAAGATTTCCTAATTTCCAGTGACCTCCTTTCCATCATATTAAGAAGTATTCTTTCCAACATAGAGATGAAGAAAGAAGAGGTAGAAATTATTTTAAGACAAAAGGAGGACTTAAGGAATAGAGGAACTTATTTGTACAGGATTGAGAAGTTGGCCAAAAATGACAAGACTTATCAAGAATTTTTGCAATTAATTTTATAATCTACAACTTGACTATGCACTGTAAGGAAAGCCTAACCGAATACTATGATGCGGTTTGGATTCATGAAAGAATATGACAATCAAGTCAATGGTAAGCCTTGCTAGCTACTAAGCTTTGATGCACCATAGGATGAAGACAGTGTAACTACCTGGATCTTTCTCTGGTGGCTTAAGAATAAAGGTGTTACCATATGTTATGGCAGTAGAGAACATCTGTGCAAAAGAATTTCAAAGATGAAATAAGTAAAAGAATCATAAGCAATAATATAACATCACTCATCATGTTTAACAAACAATCAAACAAACAAAAGAATTAGACATGATAGACGTGAAGCATGCTTACCCATAGCGGGATTAAGGCTGGAAACTCAAATGGGCAGATCCCAGCACAAACACCAATTGGCTCTCTAATGCTATACGCATCAATCCCATTAGAGACATTGGAAACAAACTCCCCAATTTGCAGAGATGCCAATCCACAAGCATGTTCCACAGCCTCTACGAGGGAACATTCAAGATCTTGTCAAGCACAGGCATCATCAAATGAGATTTTTATAGAGAACAGGTAAATGAACTAACCTAGGCCTCGCAAGACATCATCATAAGCATCCTTTAAAGCTTTTCCATGCTCAGTAGTAATGCATATGGCTAGTTTTTCCTGAGAAGAACTGGTATAGTTCAGCCAAATCCCACCTGAAGGTAAGAATGAAAAAGGTCCAAAAGATTACAATGTCTCTCCGAATAAGCTCCTGGAACTTGAACATAACCCGCTGACGCACAGTAATTGGAGTATTTCGCCACAATGGAAATGCTCGCTTTGCTGCAAAAACTGCAGCTCTGAACTCCTCATTCGTAGTTAAAGGAACATGAGAAACAACTTGCTGTGTCGCCTGCCATGTATTGTGTAGACAAACTAACAAATAATTGAACTATAGAGTTTACAAAGTAACAGAGAACAAAAGTTTGACAGCATGGTCTGAACTTACGGGATTTATAACCTCTATAGTTGCAAATGACTGAGACTCAACAAATCTACCTCCAATGAGATTGGGTACTCTCTGACATGAATCAGTCAATACATCAAAAATCCACATAGGTATCCAAAAAAAAATTGAGCTCCATAAGGGAGACGAAAGGAAATGGAAGGAGAAGGAGACAGAGAGAGAAAGAATAAAAAGAAAAACAGTAAGAAGAAAATATATCTTCCATTTGCTTTGAAGCTAAATGGAATGAGTGGCTGTAAAATATATCTTCCATTTGCTTTGAAGCTAAATGGAATGAGTGGTTGTTCATTCAAGTACTATATTGCAACTTCGACTTCTAGGCTTACTGAGGGGTTACGCTGCCTCCAGGATGGTTCAGAAACTGACAGTAAGTTGTTCCTTACAACAGAATTTTCAGACCTCAGTGACTTGAAATTTCTTACTGCAACCAAAAAAGGAAAAACCATCACTCATGATAGGAAAGTGATTGTCTAGTTTAAGGTCATCCAATGATCGGGAATCAAAGCTATATGTTACATAATCATAACTTTACCCATGAAAGCAGTGCCCTTAGCTGCAATAAAAAGAGAGCATAGGACAAAACAGAGTACGACATACAGTCAGTAACAAGTAGCCAAGTATTCCTATCCTATTGGTCTAGAGGACTAAATAAAAACTAGCCACCTAATAAATAAATATTTAGGCAAGTCAAATGGCTACAGTAGTAAAAGTTACAGAATCAAAGTTTATTGTTACATATTGCAACAGGAAATATTTAGAAAATAACTTTTCAATCATGTTGCACTTTGTCCTTGGCACAATTCAATACTGGAGCCAACAATTATAACTTAAAGTAAAGATGTGTGAAATTTATGAATAATTGTGACATCAATCAAATTTACAATCGCCAAAAAGAGCTTATGGATCTTCTTTCCATTTCATTTCATTTTTTTTTCAGCATCTAAGAAACCACCAATCCTGCACTCTCGAGCCTTTATCTGGATATTAACACAGCCTATAGCACGTAATCAAAAACTTTATGAAACATATGGCAAATGCATGTCAGAACATTAAAGACATAACACAATATCAGAGATTATTTGATCAATGCAATGAAGAAGTTACAACAACAGATGGTGGCCATTTCATGCTTAACAAGTAGGCAGCACAGATCATGTGCCCACTGAGATTAACTACTTTGTTGCTTAAACCCACTCAGATATAACTGACAGCGTCATAATGGACTAGACAATGAAAATAAGCAAATAAATACACTGAAAGAGGTGGCTGAGTCAATAGCACTTAAAGATGCAAGAAACAGAAAAGTAGGTTCACCTGTGGTATTTCCTTGACGCAATTTAGCTTTAACATTGTAAACATGCTTTGGAGTAGACAAAAGTTCAGGATTGCTTTGTCTCAGTCTCTTCAGAATTTGTCGTGGTTTCAATCCAGCTTCTGTCATTTCCTTAATTAGCAAAACCTCTTGCTCTGAAAAGCGACGAGAATAAGGATGTTCTTTAATGTCCTTTATTGGGTCATGGTTGTGTATTCCATTTCTTATTGTGAGAACCCACAAGCCATCTTGTTTCTTACCCACAGCTTCAAAAGGACAATTGGTAAGTCGAGAGCCTGTTTTTCTATTTCGGATACGTTCAGCAGAAGACTCATCAGATTTCCTCCTATTCCGATAAATCCCACCTCTGTCACAGCCTAGAACTACTACTCTGTCTCTTTTGGACTGTTTTATAGATACCACATATCCCTGTGATATAGCAAAGTCCCCAACATGTTGTATTAGTTCTTCACGATCTACAAAAGTTCCAGGTGGAGGAGGAAGCATATCTGCGCATTCATTCAACCGTGTGCTACTCTGGGGGTCCATCATTAGCATGAAAAGAATAATAACCTGCATCTCAACATAACACAACTTTAAAAATATCTTCTTTTTTGCATCCTGGCCATTTGAATATACCCTTATGTCAGCCTATGGGACCAAATGACCAATGGTAATTAGAACAAGCAGTTTGATAAGTGTGACGGAATCATTGTCACCTGAGATGTTAGCTACTTGTAGCAAAATAAATATCATCCATAATACAACTCTAAATCAAGCTCCATGAACATAAGTTTCTGAAAGAAACGTTGAGGAATATTTTCCCATTTCTTCTACAACAGAAACGGCTCACAGTTAGTACAAATAACAACCTCTTAAAGATAGTAACTCTTCTTGATCATTTTCTGTTTGATATATATTTTTTATTGAGGTTTCAATCTCTTTATCTACAATTGCCAGAAAAGTAAAAATGCAGCTTAAACCAATCAAGTTGCTGTATTGTTCTCTTTAAGATTTTACATAGAAAAATAACCAAGCATAAACCCAGCGATCAAGTTGCTGTATTGCTCTTTCAGATTTTACTTTCTTCCCGAGTCCCAAGGTTTTGATTGGCCATCCTTTAAACAGCGTGAAGTTGCCATTTCTTTCAATCCTTTGCTTTTGTTGTTTGTTTATTTGTTTTTACTTCTTTTTCTGGGGTTTACCCTTGCATTATTGCTTTGTTATTCTCTTCCAGATTTTACCTTCCTATAAAGTCAAAAGGGCTTCATTCACAACCTTAGATTAGCCTAATGAAGATAGAAATTGTTAATTTGTTGAGCAAAACACAAGAAATTTTTTGCTTGTGGGCCTCTCTACTTGATTGTCGCTAGAAGTTTTCACCAACCATAACCTCCTATTGCATGATAGTGGTGGATAATAACAACTGTTAGACCCCTAAGTCCAAACTGTGGGATTGTGCGAGTGTTGACGAGCCTTGACCAATGCTTGACACGCAAGTCGGCACAAAGAAGACGTGTTGATGAAGGAACAAGGCGAAATCTTACGAGTTGGCGAGCAAAACCTGAAGAACTTGCGAAGTAAGAGAAGGATGCGAGAGGTATCAGCAAAGATCTCGAGAGTAGGAGAGATTCGATAAGCGTGGGCACACGTAAGCACACATTGGTGGAAATCTTCGACTACAACTGAGATTCGGAAGCGAGGCCGAGAAGAGTTGGCGAACTACGTCATACAAGACCCGAGGGTGCGTAAAGGCGTGCGAACGAGGAAAGACGCCTAAGCACTTAATTTTGACGAGGCAGGTTGAAGGTATGTAAAATATGCAAGGTTTTATACTAACTCGAATTATGACTTGTACTTAGTCATAGAGCAATAAGACTGCACCATGAGTGAACTTGATCATGGAAGATAGACTTGTCTATGAACGTTGATGGACATATAAGTGGATAGACCTTGGTGACTTGAAAAACACAGCAGCAATGTGGGTGATGTGACACATGATAACATAGCGAGATTAACTTGAAGAATATATTGCAGATTTATCAAATCTAAGAGATAAAGACCATGTGAAAGAATCACTTGAAGATAGCAGAGATCTTCAAGGATATGAATGCAATCTTCCAAGTTGGCATGTAATTTTTATTTGATTAAATTCTGATGTAATGTAGCCAATTAGAAGAGTCCTAAGGGAAAGGGGATGTCTTCCCATTGGTCGGTGTGATGCAATATAATCTTTAGTTGATAGGATCAACTAGGATTGTGGAGATCCTTAAAGATCTTGAACTTGCTTTCCAAGCAACAAGAGCCTATAAACAGCTCATTAGAGTTGAGATCTAGGAATTCAATCATTGAGTCATTCACTCATTGAGAAAAATCACTCAGAGGAAGGAGCCTTGAGAGTTGAGAGCTTTTGGGGGAGTTCTCATTGTAAAGGCTTCGAGTAGAGAGTTCCCTATAAGTGCTTTGGGAAGGAGATATTTGTTATCTTTTGTTAACATTTTGTTGAGAGTTAATGAAAGATTAGCTTTGGCTATTTATTATATCTCTTGTTACTTTCTTTACTCTGTTATACACGTGTTATTTTATGAGAGAGACACTTTAAACACTCGTGTGCACGGAAAGTGTTCGAGGACTAACGGATTTTTTCTGTGACATTTACATGAGAAGGCTAAATCTTACTTAAGCAGACCTAAGCTGAATTGCCGTGCGAAGGTGGGTGCGATTTACAGTAAAAGTTCGAGTCCAAAGCAAACCTTTGTGACAGCAACTATGGTGACAGGATGGTCAGAGGACATATTGGTAAATCTGCATTAATTGCATACAATTTTTTGCTTTACAAAGAAGCAAGTCTTTTCACTCAGACACACATACACGCTTGCGCGCCACCACCCACCCACACACACACACACACACATATATATACACATATGCCATTTTGAGTATGTATGGAATGAATGAAATGCTTAATAGTTCGAACGATCTTTCTCGCAGATTAACCAAGTTATGTTTAAAACTCTTCCGCATTTCGTTTTTATTGGCAACAATCTACCATATATCATAATATAATCAAGAAGCTACTTAACAAAACTATCGTTCAAAAGAAAAATACAGAATCACATCTACGTCAATAAAAACCAAAAACACTACACTACACTGAAATCCAATTTTCTTCTTCCTACAGTTACCCCATAAAATCTACAAGAATCCAAAATCAATCAGCCATCCCTTCCAGTTGCCCAACCAAAAAAAAAAAAGGGTATCAACAGAAAATTGAAAAAGAAAAAAGAAAGAACGAATTTTGGATTCGACCAACTACTAAACTGAACCTGACACGCCTACTCCGACTCAAACACAAAACAATCAGTACTCGTTCAACAAAGATTCGCATTTTCTCGGGCACTAAAGACACTGCAACAGTCTAAGGAAACAAGCAAAGAAGCTTACCGGATAAGGCGATCCGCTGGTCAATCAAGGCCCGGAAAATCTAGGGTTTGTCGTATGGTGACCTGACCTGCAAGTAAACTCGACCCGATTTTGGTTCGGGGACGATGGAATTGGGTGGTCTTTGACGGAAAGCTAGTTCCAGGAAATAGCTGCTGAATCCACGAACCCACGCGCCTTGATACTACTATTTCCACGCACGATTTGTGTTGGCTACAAGTAAATATCAAGTAACGAAAATGGACAAGTTTTTTTGTTTTAAATGAACAGGTCGTCGGCGCCAAAGTTATGAATATCGAGTTTGACATTGGATTAAGTTCTGAAAGGAATTGTACTAGTATCAGTTAGTACCGGATATTATTTTAGGTGATTTTTTTAAATTTATAAAATAGTCTTTAAAATTTTTAAAATTTACAAAATGGTCCATTAATATATTATGCAGTTATCTTATATACTTTCTTAGTTCTTCGCTTACATCAACCATGTTTTCAAAATTTTTAATAATAAATAATAATGATAATTAATATGAAATAACAATAATTTTAAATATTTCACATATAAATAATAACCATAATTAAAATAAATAAAGACAATCATTATCATATAATTATAAAGTTAAAAATAATACAAAGTATTAAAATATTACAATAATATAATTTCATCATTTTAATAAATAATATTACATCAAAAGATTCAAAAAATCACTAATTTATCACTAGCAGCTTTTATTCTAATCCCACTAAAAACACGACATCATCTCTCTCTCTCTCTCTCTCTCATTGATTTCTTTATCTTTAATCCTATATTAATCATCCTCAATGTTCCAAAGATATTCACTTATGTGTGTGTGTGCACACACACACAATTATAAGGGAAGAGCATATAAGTCCTTATCACTTTCAAAATTTCTGTACTCTTCTCCTGCATGTATTCAATGATCTTTCTACTCAAAATCATCTCTACACCATCATATCACATAAAAATCCTTAAATACGTAAAAACAACACATCTGAATTTTTTTCTAGTTTGTACTGTATTCATGAAAATGACAGCTTTTTTCATGACTATTTTATGTCAGATAAAACATCCCTTTTATCTCATATTCAGACTTTTCATAAAGATTACACGATACCTACTTGTTAAAACTCTAAAATCTTCAACCATTACAAAGCCCTGACTTTCATACAGAGGGTTTAGGTCAGGTTTTCTTGAGGCAAAAGAAACAGATGACAAAGGGGTAACAGAAGAAGATAAGGGTAAGCATAGTTTAGCTTTGGTGGAGTTTTTGATGAAAAACTATGTGTTGAAGAAACACTAGAGAAAGAAACTTCGAGAGAAATAAATGAAGGAAAGTACAGTAACTTGTCTTTCAAGGTTATTAAAACTCAACTTTAAAGCTGGGATACCTATCCATTTCTTAGCCACTTATCCACTTCTCTTTATTAAAACTCACTTAAGTATGATTTGTACTTAAGTTTATGACTTAATAAAACCACTGGAACCGAAGTCATAACCCATTAAATTACTTCCAAAATTTTCCATAAACATCATTTCGAGTCAACTTTGCATGTTCTTTCTGACCCTGATATTGAAGTTATTTTGCAACACTTTCTCTAGAAACATGTTCCCCTATTTCTTATGTTTCCATTGACACTAAAATCATTCAATTTGGTTAAGTGATTTGAAAGATATACCTCAAATCTTTTCAGACTGCTCTTGTCCAAAACAGTATACTAGGCATAACTCCCTTCCAGAATTTAAACATCTTAGATACTAGTTCAAAAATCAACTTCTTCAGATGATTTGTAGCACTATAACTCTAGTTTACTCTAAAGTAAAAATCATCTCATTTGAAATTCTACAGACCCATATATAATTAAAATGCTGAACTATGTTTAATAAGACAACACCAGTTCACTGTTCCAACCAATTCCCTCACTTTCATTCAATCAACCTTTTTCAAATCGATTCTAAATGCTACCAATATTTGTGGAGAGGTATAAATGACTTATGAATCTAATGGCTCAATAATCATATCATTTGGAGGTCGGATAACAAAGTTATGGTCGAAAGAATCAGATAAGGTTTTGTCCTCAAATCATATTGAACCCATCTTGGGACAATAGCTATAACTCTCTCTATAGATGTCGGATTAAGATCATATTAAGACAATTTAAAAAAGGACTTCAACATCTACTACTTTCAAGAAGACCTTGAGGTCAAATTTTATCATCTGAAGGATCAAAAATAGACCAGACAATAGAATTAGACGAAACTAAATGAAAATCCAGACGAATTGGGAAAATTGCCATAACTTTTACTATAGATATTAGATTGAGGCATTCTTTAGATGATTTGAAATAAGACTTCAAGACCTACAACTTTCATGAAGACTCAAAGACAGATTCTATCATCTGTAGGGTCAAAAATGGAGCAGACTATAGGTACAGATGAAACCAAATGAAAAAGCAGACGAATAGGAAAAAGTAGATGAATCGGAAAATTGCTATAACTTTCCCTATATATATTAGATTGTAGTTTTATTGATATGGTTTGAAAGAGGACTTCAATATATACAACTTTCATGAAGACCTTGAAGACAGATTCTATCGTCTGAAGGGTAAAAATGAAGCAGACGATAGGTATAGATGAAACCAAATAAAAAAACAGACGAATGAGAAAAAGCAGATGAATCAGGAAAATTACTATAACTTTCCCTACATATATCATATTAAGGCGTTCTTTAGATGGTTTGAAAGAGAACTTCAAGATCTACAACTTTCATGAAGACCTAAAAGACAGATTCTATCGTTTGAAGTGTCAAAAATGGACAAGATGATAGTGTATAGAAGGTCAAATATAGAAGAAGCAGAAAGTCAAACGTAGACGATATGACGTTATCACAGACGATACATTTTTATAAACGATATGACATCATCACAGACGATACATTCTATACTCCTGAACATCTCCACTTTTAAAGACCATAACTTTCAACTCCAATGTCCAAAATTCTCATGCTATATACCGTTGGAAAGCTAAGAGAAAGACCTACAACTTTCTAGAAGACACCTTTCTCTAATTCAGCCTAGATCAATCTAGAATATTTCTAGAATTCAGAACACAAATTTTACTTTCTTCTCCCAATGAACTACACCCAGTTCTCAACTTAATGACAAATTTTTAGATTCTTAAAGATAGGAGTTCAATTCAATGTCTTCATAAGAAATGTAGCCATATGTATCTAGTTTAACCCAAATCAAGAATCATCTCGTTTGGATAACTAGAAAAAAAGTTGTGGCTAAAAGACTAAAGCATACTCAGTGAACATTTTTCAGATCAACTACCAATTTTGTTTCCAAATCTTTGCTTATCACTACTCATACCAAGATCACTCTTTCTAGTCCCTCTACTTCTCATTTTCAATAAAATCACATTATAAATCAATTATAGTCGGAAGATGTCAATGAATGCATGTGCAATTATTTTTTTATGTGTAGAAAAATTTACTATTCATATATATGTGTATGTTATATTATGCATAAGCATGAAATGTGTTTCCTACTTTCTTAGCAATTTCTCTCATTTATTATTTTTGCCTTATCATGGGTAACGGGATGTTACAAAGGGAGGACGAGTGAAGGAGGCAAGGGCCATAGCAGTGCGGCAGCGGTTAGACGCGACAGTGACGATGAGAAGAGAAAAGGTGGGTGGCGGCGGCGATGCAAGAGGACATGACACAGAGATGAGAGAAGAAGAGAGGAGAGAAGCATATGTTGAAACAGTCAGGGGGTTGGGGATTTAGGGTTAAAATTTTTTGAAATTTGCAAATTGGTCCCTGAAATTTTGAAAGTTTACGGTACCAGTCGGTACCGAACAAAAACCACCAGTACCGACCGATATTTTTGACCGATACAGATGATTGCCCGTAATGTTTTGTTTCCCCACCGGTACAGTACGTTCCGACTAGTACTAGCTGGAACGGTACGGTATTCGAAAGCCTGATCAGTACTAAGCTGATTAGTTACACAAGTCTAATTATGAAAATCAAGTATACAACAAACTTTCTATTTTTGTTTAAATTTATTATGTATAAGTCATAATCAAATATATAATAAAAGATAAATATTGAGTGATATTATTAGAATATTATCATTTTTTGTGAAGATATTAACTTTCATCAAAATATTATTATCAAAATAATATATTTTAGTCTTTTATATTTAGTTTCTTTAATAATTATCTTATTTTATTTTATTGATATTGTATTAGGTAATATATCTTGTATGTAGCATAAAAGTACTTTTTCTTAGTTATTTAGCTTTAAAATTTCATTATTTAGCCTAAGTTTTTCTTGTAATAGTTTGTTTGATTTATTATTTACTTATTTGTTCTTATTTTTGTATCTATTACTTATCTTCTTTCTTGTTTGAGTATTTATTTATTTATTTATTTTATCTTTTATTTTTGTCTTTATTTTTTTATCTTGTTCTATAGTTAATTGCATGATTTATTTTATTACTTATTTTATATTATTATTGATATGTTATTATTATTATTATTATTATTATTATTATTATTATTATTATTATTATTATTATTATTATTATTATTATTATATCTTTTATGAATTTTATTTTTATTTCAATTTTTAATTAGCGTTATTTTGTTATTTTAATATGAATATGCTTTTTCCCCTTTTTTCTTTATTTATATAGGTATATCAAAAATAGTTGTAACATCCTACCCTCGACAGGAAGGGTAGAATAGTAATTTAGCAAAGGATAAGAGTGACTGAGACTAATTAGGAATGTTCATGCATACTGGTATTTGTGAACAGTGAATTATTGCACATAAAAATGACTGTACAAGCATTCATGACATTTCCCGGTAGTTGTGCTTAAATAGGATTTTATTTTGAAAAGTGTGGTTTATGGGCTTGAAAATTTAATTGGAGTGGATTGTTATGTGTTTTATATTTTCAGGGAATTTTATGAATTTTTCTGAACTTTTCCGGAGAAAATTCTCGGACCGAAAAAATCGCCAAGTAGCGAACCGGTTGATTTTCGGTAGTGAAAATTGTTGTCCAATGGCACTAAAATATTGGGTATATTATTTTGGATTTAGAATTAGAGCCATTGGAGGATTAAGGGTTTCTTATCCCACGATATTAATTACTTTTGTCTTTTCCTCATTTGTCTTTTCCTCATTAGCATGACAAGTGTTAAACTCATTAATGGTCTTGTCTTATTTCATTTACCCACGGCTCTTTCAACCCCATTTGCAACAAATGAAAGTTTTCCTTTGTTTTTTGTTTAGTTTTCCTCCTCCGAAACCTTCTCCTCTTGGCTTTTTCGTTGTTGTCTTCATTTCATCTAGTTTAAGTGCTACTCTTCTCTACCATGTGTTTAAGTGTAAACCACCTACCTCCTTTACCATAGTGATTGTCATGTGTGTTGTTGAGAAGAAGATGATGTCATCCATGAGGAGGAGAAATTAGGAAGTTATGATAGGTTGAAGAATTTAAGAGTTGGAAGCTTGGTTAGGTAAGGAGTTAATTATATGTTCTTCAATTAGTAGTTAGAGGCATTAATTGGGAGTGATTGTGCATTAATTATGACTTATTGTGCATTAATTTCATAAAGCTTATGGTTTGCTTGCTTGGGTATAAATTTATGTTTATATGAGGATGAATGATCTAACATGGTTTAGCTAGGTTTTTGAATTGGTTTTGGATTGAGTTTTGTAAGGTGAGATTAATGGAAAAAGTTAGGAAAAGCCAATTGTGTATGCTGTCATTTTTAAGGCTAGGTGCTTAGGTTAAGGTCTTGATGACCTAGTGGCTGAATTCTTGCCTCAATTGGATGCTTGTTGATGTGTAATTGGCATTGGAAGTGATAGAATATAAGTGTAGGAGCAAAGCTGAAAAATGCAAATTGATCATGGTTTAATGTTTTTTCCATAACTAATTATGTGGTTAAGCAAATGAGGTGAGATTTATGCTAAATTAAACTTTAGATGTTTGGCTTCAATTTCTTGTGAAATAAGTGTTGTCTAATTGTAACTTGAAGAGGTTGAATTTCTGCCTTGAAATGAACAATACTGGTTGGTGAACAGTATCCGAATTAGATGACCTGAAACTTTGATGAGTTTTCTAGATTGACTTAGGAGGAATTGGTGAAAATGGTCTTAATGAAAGTTGAAGCCTATCTTGTTAGCTTTCCATTTCCACTGATTTTGCAATTTTTCGTTATGTATGTTGGTAGTTATGAATTGTTGACTATTGGTTGGTTATGTCTATGTTGGTGAAACCTAGCCATAAGTGTAGGTTTTGTGAGTATTGTGATTGGAAGCAAATTTAGAGATTTCTGTGATTTGAATTGGCTCAAGTGATCTTCTGGAAAGTTGTAGAGGAAGAAATTATCTTGAAAATGAGATATACTATACTATTTTTTGATATCAGAATTGGGAGTTATGAATTTTAAAAAATTGGACTTAAGTTAGGTCATTGACTAGTGATCAGGGCAGCCACTTGCATGACAGTTTTGAGTTTGTTAGAGATGGAATTGGCTGTTAAGCCCTTCATGAGAAGTGTATTATTCTGTTTGATCTTTTCATAGGTATAAAGTATTCAATTTTTTTACATTTGTGCAAGAAGTTATGCTTTTTAGAAAATTGCTGTTCAGTTCAGGTGGTTTCAGTGGGCAGAATCATTCATTGAATTGTTTGACCTACTTAGCAATTGAATTTGATTTCATGTTGTCATGAAAGTTGTAGGTGACATTCTGATATTTCATTTGGCATAAATCTTGTAATTTATAGCAAAGGGAATGAGAAGTAATGGATTTTATAAAATGTTGCACTGTTTTGACAAAATGTTGCACTGTTTTGAGAGGCATTGTAAAGGCAGTAACTTTGAGTGTATTTTCGACACCCTTAGAGGTGAAATTAGTTTTTGTGTCCTTCATAGAACTTGTAGATCTCTCTTTTATCTTGAAATTGATACCAAGTTTGTCCAATTTGGAGTTCGGAGTAAGAAGTTATGACTTGTGAAATTTGGGATGTTGGCAAAAAGAAAGAATAAAGCTTCCAGTCGACTATAACCTCTGACTAGTCGACTAGGACATGTATTTTCCTGCACTAGTCGACTACAACCTCTGACTAGTCGACTAGGATGTGTATTTTTCCTGAAACTGGCCTCTCTCCACTCTTTTGCTTATAGTTTTTTCGTCCAACGTCCGGTTGACCTGATTCTCGAGGCATCGGATTCGTGAAACATTGAATTTTATTTTATGAGAAATTGGGAATTTTTGGACGAGAAATTGACGTGGGTTCGGGTAATGGTTGTTTGGTCACTGTTTTATTTATTTTTGGACCTGTAGAGGCCCGAGTTGAGTAATTTCAGTGCCGTTAGATTTCTAATTTTTAGATGGAATGTTTGTGATGGAAATTTTGGATTAAGGCCGGGAATATCATGAACATGCATTGTACACCTTTTAATTGTTACATGTACATCATTAACTAGTTCTGATTGGACAATTAGTAATGGTTATATTCTCTGATTATTATAGAGGCACATTTGGAGCGTCGACCGACCTACGGTGCAGAGACTTCCCGGCAATAGCTCGGAAGTTATATGTGAGTAACCTAGATGGTTCTTTCAATTATTATATGTCTAATGTGGGGAATAATGGTGGGATTAGTGATTGTGTTTGTTTATGACTGGGTTCTGGACACGGATGGCCCGATGAATTGGGAGATTTGACATAGAAGTGTCCTTTATATGCTGATTGTCAAATTGCTTGCTATTACTGTGCTTCATTGCGTTGCCTCTACTGTGACAGACTGTTTCATATTGACTGTGATATATTGGGCATATTGCATTTCATACATAAATACATGAACGGATAATAATAGTTGTGACCAGAGTCGTCACTGATACTGAAAAAGAGCCTCGAGCTCGAAGGGAGATAGTGCATACCCAGAGGGCTCTCCTACTCCCTAGACGCGTCTACTGCCTACTGTTTACTGTTTAAGCGCTCGGTCACAACACTATAATAAAATGGGAAAGTGTCACATATGCATTGCATACACATTTTGATTGAATATAGTAAACGGGAAAAAGGCAAGAGTGCATTATACAATTATGATTTGCTTCTTCTGAACGTGTTATTGTATATACTCTTTAATTTGCTTGAGTGATGCATGAATTGGGCGAACCATCGATGATGGTTCCTCACTAAGTTCGCAAACTCATCCAAAATTGCAATCTATTTTTCAGGATCGAGAGTAACCTCTTAGCTCCAGAGAGGCTGTAGAGCCTTGTAGATTCAGATTGGCGAGAGAAGCTATGACTCATAGGTCGGTCAGCTGGGATTCTTTTGGATGACCTCTAGTTAGGACTGTTATTTTTGTCTTAGTGTATATAGTAGTTGTGTTAAGTTTTCGGAGGAATGTACAGACAAATGATACTAACATTTTGTAAATTACTGAGTTTGATGAAATGAAATGAAACAAAGTTTGGTTTTTAAAAAGTCGCAAATTACTATTAATGTTTTATTATTGTGATGCCATGTGGAGTTTAGAGTTGTTTGTATGTAGTTCTCTCTTATCGTAGGATATGGACCGGAATGACCTACGGGTGTTTCGGTGGGTACTCTACAGTAAGGGGGTGCTATATTTAGGTGGTATCAGAGCATGATTTGGCATCTGTTGGGATTAGGAGATAATTAGGCTTGAATTATTGTGAGAAATACAGAAACTGATCAGAGTTCTTGTTTTATTATAGGTTATCCATTCTTGGTGATCAGATAGATCAACCAGCTGACCAAGGATCAGTCGGAGCTAGTAGGTAGTCCTCAATGCCTCGTTCTGAGGAGTTACCTCCTAGAGTCCCCGTGAGATGGCAGAGGAGATATGATTTGTTGCGTAAGCAGGGGGCTGTAGACTTCAATGGCAGTACAGACCCCACTGAGGCTGAGGGATGGCTGGAGAGGACTGAGAGAGTCTTCGACCAGATGGACTGCGAACCTGATGAGAGGTTCGATTATGTAGTATCTCTTCTGCAGGGGCCAGCTTATAAGTGGTGAAAGACTGTTCAGGGCAGTACCACCAGGCCTTGCTTATTGACATGGGATGACTTTTTGAGGGCCTTCAGGGATAATTACATGCCCAAAGTCTACCTGGATATGAAGATGCAGGAATTTCTAGAGTTGAAACAGGGTAGGATGTCTGTGGCAGAATATGAAGTAAAATTTAATGAGCCGATGGATTATGTCACTGTTATGATCCCTATTGAGACTGATAAGTGCCGGAGGTTTGAGAATGGCCTCGATGCAGAGATCTGCATCTGTTAGCCCGATCGGACATGGGCACTTTTATTGAGTTGAGGGTCGCTTCTGATCTGAGTGAAGCGACTAATGAGACAAAGACAGTGAGATGGGTTCGGAGGAAGAGAGTGAGTGACATCGAGGCGATTCGGACAGAGTTTGATAAGCACTGAGCGGGACCTTGAGTCTCCGGGAGGATCTAGATAGTCTGGTTTTAGGCAGAGAGGAAGATTTTTACAGACCGACAGTGGTAGTGGCAGAGGTTCAGGGCAGCTTCCTCCAGTGTGTGAGCATTGTGAGAGGAGACACAGTGGGGAGTGTCGGTGGCTGACTGGAGCCTGCCTTAGATGCGACTCGATGGACCACCAGGTTAGGGATTGCCTCGCCACCTTGGGAGCTCAGTCTGCTATTAGTGGACAATTTGGAAGCAACACTACTGTGCAACAGAGTAGGATGGGTGGATTCGGATAGAGGGGACGAGGGAGAGGTCGAAGTAGAGCTGAAGGCTCTTTTGTGAGGACTGAGGGGCAAGGCAGCTGACCACGGTCCCAGGGCAGGGTCTATGCCATGACCAGGCAGGAGGCCTAGGATTCCCCAGAGGTGGTAGCAGGTGCGCTTCTTATTTCTGGCTTTGAAGCATTTGCACTGCTAGATCCAAGATCCACACACTCATTCATCGCACCGCATTTGGCATGTAGATTGCATGAGGATAGGGAGAGGTTACAGTATGGATTAGAGGTGAGTACACCTCTAGGTAGTACTACTGCTTTAGGAGAGGTCTGCAAGGGGTGTCTGATTGTGATTGATCAGGCATAGTTGAGGGCAGACTTGATAGTGTTATCGTTGAGAGAGATAGATGTGATTTTGGGGATGAACTGACTTACTGCACATAGGGCCGTCATGGACTGCTACACCAAGGAGGTTATCCTAGAGTCTCCTGGTCAGCCTAGAGCAGTGTTCAGAGGAATTAGTCAGGCAGTACCAGCTCGGATGATTTCCTTCTTGAGTGCCCTGAGGTTGATGCAGGGGGGATGTGAGGCCTATCTGACTCATGTTATTGATGTGAGAGTTGAGCAGAGACTGCAGGATATTCCCATGGTTAGGGAGTTCCCAGATGTGTTTCCTGATGAGTTACTGGGTTTACCGCCGGATCGGGAAACAGAGTTCACTATTGACCTCGTTCCAGGTACTGCTCCTATATCTATCCCTCCATATAGGATGACACTTGTGGAGCTGAGGGAGCTGAAGGCTCAGCTACAGGAGTTATTAGAGAAGGGCTTCATTAGACCCAGTGTCTCACCGTGGGGAGCTCCGGTATTATTTGTGAAGAAAAAGGATGGAACTTTGAGGTTGTGCATTGATTACAGGCAGTTAAATCGGGTGACAGTGAAGAATAAGTATCCACTACCTAGGATCGATGATCTATTTGATCAGTTGCAGGGAGCTCAGGTATTCACTAAGTTGGATTTGAGATTAGGGTATTATCAGCTGAAGATAGCCGAGGCTGATGTACCTAAGAGTGCCTTCAGGAACAGGTATGGGCATTTCAAGTTTCTGGTGATGCCGTTTGGGTTGACTAATGCCTCGACAGTTTTTATGGCCTTGATGAATAAGGTCTTTCAGCCCTACCTGGATCAGTTCGTAATTGTCTTTATTGATGACATTTTGGTGTATTCGAGGAACAGACAGGAGCATAGTGAACACTTGAGGATTGTTTTGCAGACTATAAGGGAGAGACAACTGTATGCCAAATTCAGTAAGTGTAAATTTTGGCTGGATTAGGTGATATTCTTGGGGCATATAGTGACAGGAGAGGGTATTCAGGTGGATCCGAGTAAGATTGCGGCTGTGCTGAAGTGGGAAGCTCCACGGAATGTGGTAGAGATTCGGAGTTTCCTCGGATTAGCTGGTTATTACCGGAGGTTTGTCGAGGGGTTTTCACTGATCTCAGCCCCTCTGACAAAGCTTCTGAGAAAGAACGTACCATTTAGATAGACTGAGGAGTGCTAAAAGAGCTTTGAGGAGCTGAAACACTGGTTGACTACTGCACCGGTGTTAGCTATCCCATCAGGGACCGGAGGTTATGAGGTGTACAGTGATGCATCACGTCAGGGATTGTGATGTGTTATGATGCAGCACGGTAGAGTAATTGTTTATGCCTTGAGGCAGTTGAGGTCTCATGAGATAAATTATCCAGTGCATGATTTGGAGTTAGCTGCATTTGTATTTGCTCTGAAAATTTGGAGACATTATTTATATGGTGAGACCTTCCAGATTTTCATTGATCATTAGAGTTTGAGATATTTGTTGAGTCAGAGAGAGTTGAATTTGAGACAGAGGAGGTGGATAGAGCTACTCAAGGATTATGACTGTACCATCGAGTACCACCCTGGGAAAGCCAATGTGGTGGCAGACGCTCGAGTAGAAAGTATTATACTAGTCATGCTTTATTCGAGCAATGAGGTTGCCTAATTTGATCTGATTAAGAGCCTTGAATGTCAGATTGAATTTGGAGCAGATGGAGCTTTATTGGCCACCTTGAAGCTTAGGCGATGCTCTTGGGCAGATCGGAAGAGTTCAGGGTAAGGATCCTGTTATGGTGAGACTGATTGAGAGAGTGAAGGAAAATCCGGAATCAGAATTTGAGTTTCGAGATGAGACCTTATGGTTGAAACAGAGATTATGTGTGCCTGATGTGGATGATTTGAGGAGAGAGATTTTGGAAGAGGCTCATATGGCTACTTATGCTATGCATCCTGGTACGACCAAGATGTATAACACCCTCAAGCAACATTTCTGGTGGCCTGGTATGAAAAAGCAGGTAGCGGAGTATGTATCCAGGTGTATGACGTGCCAGCAGGTTAAGGCTGAGCACCAGGCTCCAGTAGGGAAACTTCATTCGTTGCCTATTTTTGAGTAAAAATGGGAACGGATTACTATGAATTTTATTACGGGATTGCCCAAGACTCCGAGATAGCATGATACTATCTGGGTCATCGTGGACCGGTTGACTAAATCGGCCCATTTCTTGCCAGTGAGGGAGAATAATTCCCTTGATCAGTTGGCCCAGAAGTATGTGGCTGAGGTAGTGAGACTGCACGGGGTTCCAGTGTCGATAGTGTCAGACCGGGATCCCAGATTCACTTCGAAGTTCTGGCAGAGTTTGTAGTCTGCTATGGGTACTAAGTTGAATTTCAGTACATCATTTCATCCTCAGACAGATGGGCAGAGTGAGAGGACGATTAGGATTGTTGAGGATATGCTTCGGGCTTGTGTATTGGAGTTTAGAGGAGCATGAGATCAGTATTTGGCCTTGATTGAGTTTGCCTACAATAATCATTATCACAATAGCATCGGGATGGCACTATATGAGGCCCTGTATGGACGACAGTGTCGATCGCCGTTGTATTGGGATGAAGAGGGTGTCAGAATGGTTGAGGGTCCAGAGCTGATTCAAGATATAGTAGATAAGGTGAAATTGATCAGAAGCTGAATTAAAGCGGCTCAAGACAGACAGAAGAGTTATGTGGATCAACATCGGAGGGAGATGAAGTATAATGTAGGAGACAGAGTATTTTTACGGGTGTCACCGTGGCGTGTTGTACTGAGATTTGAGAAAAAGGGGAAGTTAATCCCTAGGTACATTGGTCCGTATGAGATCACCGAGAGGATAGGACCTTTGGCCTACAGGTTGGCTTTACCGAGCGAGATGTCTCGATTACATGATGTCTTTCATGTGAGTATGCTCCGGAGATATCGATCAGATCCGACACATGTAATACCGGCTCAGGAGATTGAGGTGTTTAGTAATCTGAGTTATGTTAAGGAGCCGATCCAGATTGTCGGGTCACAGGTTAAACAGTTGAGGAATAAGAGTATCTTATTGGTGAAAGTTATCTGGAGAAACCACTCGACTAAGGAAGCCACTTGGGAGACCGAGGAGCATATGAGGAAACAATATCCTCATCTATTCGACCAACCAGGTAAGAATTTCGCAGACGAAATTTTTATTAGGAGGGGGGAATTGTAACATCCCACTCTCAACAGGAAAGGTAGAATAGTAATTTAGCAAAGGATAAGAGTGACTGGGACTAATTAGGAATGTTCATGCATACTGGTATTTGTGAACAGTGAGTTATTACACATGAAAATGACTGTACATGCATTCATGACATTTCCTGGTAGTTGTGCCTAAATGGGATTTTATTTTGGAAAGTGTGGTTTATGGGCTTGAAAATTTAATTGGAGTGGATTGTTATGTGTTTTATATTTTCAGGGAATTTTAGAAATTTTTCTGAACTTTTCTGGAGAAAATTCCCGGACCGAAAAAATCGCCAAGTGATAAACCGATTGATTTTCGGTAGTGAAAATTGTTGTCCAATGGCACTACAATATTGAGTATATTATTTTGGATTTAGAATTAGAGCCATTGGAGGATTAAGGGTTTCTTATCCCACGATATTAATTACTTTTGTCTTTTCCTCATTTGTCTTTTCCTCATTAGCATGACAAGTGTTAAACTCATCAACGGTCTTGTCTTATTTCATTTACCCACGGCTCTTTCAACCCCATTTGCAACAAATGAAAGTTTTCCTTTGTTTTTTGTTTAGTTTTCCTCCTCCGAAACTTTCTCCTCTTGGCTTTTTCGTTGTTGTCTTCATTTCATCTAGTTTAAGTGCTACTCTTCTCTACCATGTGGTTAAGTGTAAACCACCTACCTCCTTTACCATAGTGATTGTCATGTGTGTTGTTGAGAAGAAGATGATGTCATCCATGAGGAGAAATTAGGAAGTTGTGATAGGTTGAAGAATTTAAGAGTTGGAAGCTTGGTTAGGTAAGGAGTTAATTATATGTTCTTCAATTAGTAGTTAGAGGCATTAATTGGGAGTTATTGTGCATTAATTATGACTTATTGTGCATTAATTTCATAAAGCTTATGGTTTGCTTGCTTGGGTATAAATTTATGTTTATATGAGGATAAATGATCTAACATGGTTTAGCTAGGTTTTTGAATTGGTTTTGGATTGAGTTTTGTAAGGTGAGATTAATGGAAAAAGTTAGGAAAAGCCAATTGTGTATGCTGCCATTTTTAAGGCTAGGTGCTTAGGTTAAGGTCTTGATGACCTAGTGGCTGAATTCTTGCCTCAATTGGATGCTTGTTGATGTGTAATTGGCATTGGAAGTGATAGAATATAAGTGTAGGAGCAAAGCTGGAAAATGCAAAATGATCATGGTTTAATGTTTTTGCCATAACTAATTGTGTGGTTAAGAAAATGAGGTGAGGTTTATGCTAAATCAAACTTTAGATGTTTGGCTTCAATTTCTTGTGAAATAAGTGTTGTCTAATTGTAACTTAAAGAGGTTGAATTTCTGCCTTGAAAATGAACTATCTTGGTACATAAAAGCGATCCAAATTAGATGACCTGAAACTTTGATGAGTTTTCTAGATTGATTTAGAAGGAATTGGTAAAAATGGTCTCAATGAAAGTTGAAGCCTATCTTGTTAGCTTTCCATTGCCACTGATTTTGCAATTTTTTGATATGTATGTTGGGAGTTATGAATTGTTGACTATTGACTGGTTATGTGCATGTTGGTGAAACCTAGCCATAAGTGTAGGTTTTGTGAGTATTGTGATTGGAAGCAAATTTAGAGATTTCTGTGATTTGAATTGGCTCAAGTGATCTTCTGGAAAGTTGTAGAGGAAGCAATTATATTGAAAATGAGATATACTATACTATTTTTTGATATCAGAATTGGGAGTTATGAATTTTCAAAAATTGGTCTTAAGTTAGGTCATTGACTAGTGATCAGGGCATCCAATTGCATGATAGTTTTGAGTTTGTTAGAGATGGAATTGTCTGTTAAGCGCTCCATAAGAAGTGTATTATTCTGTTTGATATTTTCATAGGTATAAAGTATGCAATTTTTTGACATTTTTGCAAGAAGTTATGCTTTTTAGAAAATTGTTTGTTCGATTCGAGTGGTTTCGATTAGGTAAATCATTCATTGAATTATTTGACCTACTTAGCAATTGAATTTGATTTCATGTTGTTCATGAAAGTTGTATGTCACATTCTGATATTTCATTTTGCATAAATCTTGTAATTTTTAGCAAAGGGAATGAGAAGTTATGGATTTTATAAAATGTTGCAATGTTTTGACAAAATGTTGCACTGTTTTGAGAGGCATTGTGAAGGCAGTAACTTTGAGTGTATTTTTGACACCCTTAGAGGTGAAATTAGTTTTTGTGTCCTCATAAAACTTGTAGATCTCTCTTTTATCTTGAAATTGATACCAAGTTTGTCCAATTTGGAGTTCGGAGCAAGAAGTTATGACTTGTGAAAGTTGGGATGTTGGCAAAAAGAAAGAATAAAGCTTCCAGTCGACTATAACCTCTGACTAGTCTACTAGGACATGTATTTTCCTGCACTAGTCATCTATAACCTCTGACTAGTCGACTAGGATCTGTATTTTTCCTGAAATTGACCTCTCTCCACTCTTTTGCTTATAGTTTTTCCGTCCGACGTCCGATTGACCTGATTCTCGAGGCATCGGATTCGTGAAACATTGAATTTCATTTTATGAGAAATTGGGAATTTTTGGATGAGAAATTGACGTGGGTCTTGGTAATGGTTCTTTGGTCACTGTTTTATTTATTTTTGGACCTGTAGAGGCCCGAATTGAGTAATTTCGGTGCCGTTAGATTTCTAATTTTTAGATGGAATGTTTGTGATGGAAATTTTGGATTAAGGCCGGGAATATCATGAATATGCATTGTACACCTTTTAATTGTTACATGTGCATCATTAACTAGTTCTGATTGACAATTAGTAATGGTTATATTCTCTGATTATTATAGAGGCACATTTGGAGCGTCGACCGACCGACGGTGCAGAGACTTCCCGACAATAGCTCAGAAGTTATATGTGAGTAACCTAGATGGTTCTTTCAATTATTATATGTCTAATGTGGGGAATAATGGTGGGATTAGTGATTGTGTTTGTTTATGATCGGGTTCCTACACGGATGGTCCGATGAATTGGGAGATTTGACATGAAGTGTCCTTTATATGTTGATTGTCAAATTGCTTGCTATTATCGTGCTTCATTCGTTGCCTCTCTTGTGATGCATCGTTTCATATTGACTGTGATATATTGGGCATATTGCATTTCATACATAAATACATGAACGGATAATAATAGTTGTGACCAGAGTCGCCACTGATATTGAAAAAGAGCCTCGAGCTCGAAGGGAGATATTGCATACCCAGAGGGCTCTCCTACTCCCTAGACGCATCTACTGCCTACTGTTTACTGTTTAAGTGCTCGGTCACAACACTATAATAAAATGAAAAAGTGTCACATATGCATTGCATACACATTTTGATTGAATATAGTAAACGGGAAAAAGGCAAGAGTGCATTATACAATTGTGATTTGCTTCTTCTAAACGTGTTATTGTATATACTCTGTAATTTGCTTGAGTGATGCATGAATTGGGCGAACCATCGATGATGGTTCCTCACTGAGTTCGCAAACTCATCCAAAATTGTAATCTATTTTTCAGGATCGAGAGTAGCCTCTTAGCTCCAGAGAGACTATAGAGCCTTGTAGATTTAGATTGGCGAGAGAAGCCATTGCTCACAGGTCGGTCAGCTGGAATTCTTTTGGATGACCTCTAGTTAGGACTGTTATTTTTGTCTTAGTGTATATAGTAGTTGTGTTAAGTTTTTGGAGGAATGTACAGACAAATGATATTAACAGTTTGTAAATTACTGAGTTTGATGAAATGAAATGAAACAAAGTTTGGTTTTAAAAAGTCGCAAATTACTATTAATGTTTTATTATTGTGATGCCATGTGGAGTTTAGAGTTGTTTGTCTGTAGTTCTCTCTTATCGTAGGATATGGATCGGAATGACCTACGGGTGTTCCGGTGGATACTCTACGGTAAGGGGGTGCTACAACAGTCTTTCTATTAATAAGTGGTATGATTGCATACTACTAGACCTCAGTAAATCCTACATATCAGCAAGACTTTTACTGGGTTGTTGGTAATAATACTAAACTAAGTAAATCATTTTTTTAATAGTTAAGTAATCTTACTCTTACAATAAGACAACAACAACAATGCCCAGTAAAAATTCCGTTGACACGCGAGATCTGGAGAGATCTAGTAGTACACAATCTTATCCTTCACTAATAAAGAGTTTGTTTTTAAATGACCTACATGAAGAGGAAAAAAATAACAAAAACAAACATAATAACACCTAATATAAATCATATTGGATGCGGGTTTGAGGAGGTCCTGTAATATACAATTTTACCCCTAACTAGTAGAAAGGTTGTTTCCAAATAACCCACATGTATGAGTGAAAAATAAAAAATAAAAGACTACAAATAAAATATAAAAATACTAGCAAAATATATAAATAGATAAAACAAATATATATATGATATAATACTAAAAGAAATAAAAGAGATAAAATAAAATAAAAATTTTAAATCATAGTAGCACTAATAATCATAGACATGATGATACTAATACCATTAAAAAGAATACTAAAAATTCTAATAATAATACTAACAATAACAACAACACTAATAATACTAATACGGGTAATAAGTAATTACCACTTAGGCTAACTATAATAGGCATAGGTAAAAGATATCGTGCTCGTAGAATCTTTTATGAGGGATCATTTACCCGAATCTTAGTAAGCCAAAGTTTTTTTACTGTAGGTCATGTCCTTGGTAAGTTCCAACATTAGCAAATCATTCTTGATCACCTTCCTCCAATTCTTCTTAAGCTTTCTAAAATTTCTCTTACAATTTCTAAGTAGGATTCTCTCGCATCTTCTGACCAGAGTGTTTGAGTGTCTTTGATAAGTCATTTTAAATGCATATGTTTTGGACTTAATTTGGGTTGATTTGTGAAATTGGTACTTAAAAATTGATGGAATTAATTGTTAAATGTTTGCAGATGGTTTTCAATGCCAAAAAGACGGAAATGGATCAAAAAGAGGAAAAATATGGCAAGAAGTGCAAAAATTC
The DNA here is from genome assembly GCA_029891385.1 of Erythroxylum novogranatense. Classification (NCBI taxonomy): domain Eukaryota; kingdom Viridiplantae; phylum Streptophyta; class Magnoliopsida; order Malpighiales; family Erythroxylaceae; genus Erythroxylum; species Erythroxylum novogranatense. Next base: position 95,031,471 of record CM057228.1, read on the forward strand.
CAGATTGGTCGAAATTCAAAGATTAGGCGTGGGCACGCCTAAGGTTATAATCCGAAATCTGCAGATTTTTCTAGAATTGGAATCCAATTAGAACCAAATCGCCAAAGATCTTCTGGGGTCCTTTTCAGGAAGTTTTCCACCTAAACTAGAAGACTATCTATTTGAGACAAAATCCAATCAAGATATGGGATATCCAAGTCAAAGAGGGAATTGGAAAAATTGCCATGACTATAAATACATGTATGGGGGGTTGGAGGAAACCATCAAGTCTTCTTTCTTTCTTTCCTTAGGTCTGCCGCAAGTGCTCTTCTTCTTGTTTTCTCTGATTTTCAATTTCTGCACAAACACCAAGTAGTTAGATCGTAGATTTAGTGATTTCTAGTTAGTTGCAAATTTCTGGATTACTTGTTTTCAATTTCTGCAAAACTCTTCTTGTCATTAACGTTAATTTCACTAAAAAATAGTTATGGAAATTGTTTCTTTTATTATTTCTTTTGTTTTTAACTCAAGCATGATTAACTAATTTTCTTGTCTTGGTTGAGGGATCCATGTTCCATGTTATTATGGTGAGATATTCGGAATCTTTTTCATGATTGTTAACGTTCATTGGATAATTTCAGATTAATCTTTTCAATTGGATTTATTAGTTTCTAGGTGCGCAACTAGAGATTAATGGATTTAATCGCTAGGTTAACAAAATCGACGCTCAATTTTGGTAACCACAAGAGTAATTAGATTAACCTTCTACGTTAGAGTCGAAAAGTTCTAAGAAATTATCCACTTGATTGATTTCATGTCGTACATGTTTATCACTTGTCATTGGTTCTTAATGCTATTTCTCAATTTAATCTATGATCGTATCTAGATTAATTGTTTAATAAGGTTGCTAGGATACATGTTTCTAGTCAATACAATTAATAGAAAATTCCCTCAATGAATGTTCGTTAATAATTACAATTTTTGTCAAGGATCCATAATAGCATGATAACATTGGTGACCGAAACCAAGGTATTTTTCTACTGGTTTTTCAGACTTAATCATTAGTTTGTGATTTCTTTCTGTTTGATTTTCATTCTATTTTAGTAAGTAACAAAACCCCCCTTTTTGGGGCAACAACCATCCACGAATGTTCAGCCATACAGACCACCATTCATGCAGCGCCAAAATCCAAATATGACGTCAACTGCCGAAGGTAAGTCTTCTTTAGAAGAGGCATTACAAACTCTAACCATGAATACTTTGACATTTCAAATAACTACGGAAGCAAGCATTCGAATGTGGAAAATCAATTGAGCCAACTTACACACCGCCGTTAACCGACTAGAATCGAGGAATTCGGTAATTTTCCAAAGACAACCAGAGATAAATCGAGATAAAGCACAAAGGCTATCACATTGCGGAGTGGTAAAGAACTACCGAACCAATTCAAGGTTTCCAAACGTGAAATAGAGGAAGAAATAACACACTTACGAAGAGAAGCGAAAGTCATGATCAACAAGTGCTTCCACCTCCTTTTCCGAGTCGATTAGCGAGCAAAGAAGGAAGAACAAGAAAAGGAAATTTTGGAAACTTTCCGAAAGGTCCAGGTAAATATTCCTCTTCTTGATGCAATTAAACAAATTCCACGTTATACTAAATTCCTTAAAGAGCTTTGTACGTCAAAGAGGAAATTAAAATTCGATGAGAAAGTTCAGTTAGGTGAAAACGTTTCAGCCATTTTGCAAAAGAAAAAGCTTCCACCAAAATGCCAAGATCCAGGTATGTTTACTATTCCGTGTCGAATTGGTGATTTGCGAATTGAAAGGGCTATGTTAGATTTAGGTGCGTCCATTAATGTCATGCCATATGATGTTTATAAATCTTTAAATATTGGACCTCTTAAAGAAACTAACGCAGTAATTCAATTAGCGGATCGGTCAAACGCGTATCCAAAGGGAGTGTTAGAAGACATATTGGTTCAAGTAGGAAACATGCCTTTTCCGGCTGACTTTTATATTTTGCAGATGGGCATAGATGACACATCTTCCTCTACTCCGATTTTATTCGGAAGACCATTTTTGAAAACAACGAGGACCAAAATAGATGTTCACGATGGGTCGTTAACTATGGAATTTGACGGTGACTTAATTAAATTCAATATCTATAATACCATGAAAATTCCAGATGATGAGCAATTTGTTGTATCTGTAGATTTCATTGATACATGGATACAGGAGAATTGGAGCGTTGAAATAAAAGATGACATGGAATTAATGGAGGAGGTTGCGTTAATTGGAGAAGTGCAGGAAAATTTCATGTCACAAGGGAAAGAGCATAAGGAGTTGATGGAGCTTGGGAGCAAGGATGAAGAGGCAGCGTTACCAGGAGATTTAAAGGACCACGTCAATAACGCACAACATTGTCCAGCAAAGGAGAAGTTCACGCTATCTAGAGACTTCAAGGAAAAAATGTTACAGTGGGATGAGGGTGCCTATCCGGTGATGCGTGATAATGAAAAGGAAGCACAATTTCACATATCAAAAGGGACTGAATCATCCAACCCAATTTTCCAGCAACTCACATCCATAGAAGCTTCAAAAGGAGAAACCAAGTTGCTGCCATCATTGATCAATCCACCAACCTTGGAATTGAAAAACTTGCCCAGTCACCTTAAATATATCTTTTTAGGTGAGAAAAATACATTGCCTTTGATTATTTCTAATCAACTTTCTGATGTGCAGGAAAATTACCTTATCAATGTTTTGAAAGCACATAAAGAAGCTTTTGGGTGGACAATTGCCGATTTGAAAGGAATTAGTCCCACTATATGCATGCACCGAATTTTGATGGAGAATGAGGTGAAAGAGGTGCGACAACTACAACGTCGACTTAACCCGCCTATGATGGAAGTGGTAAAGAAAGAGATTTTAAAGATTCTTGACGCAGGCATAATTTATTCGATTTGGACGAGAAGTGGGTAAGTCCGTGAGGTCGTACCAAAGAAAACTGGTGTTACGGTAATAGAAAATAGCAATGGTGAGTTAATTCCAACTCGTGTTCAAAATGGTTGGCGGTATGCATAGATTATAGGAAGCTTAATTCAGCCACTAGAAAAGATCACTTTTCGCCTTTTATTGATCGATGCTTGAAAGATTAATGGAAAATCTCACTATTCTTTGTCTAGATGGTTATTCAGATATCATCGATTTTGGTGGCACCACGGATCGGAAAAGACGACCTTCACATGCCCATTTGGTACCTTCGCCACCGATTTAATGCCATTCGGTTGTGCAACGCATCAAATGACATTCCAACGGTGTATGGTAAGTAGTTTCTGCAATTTAGTGAAAATTGCATGGAAATTTTTATGGACGATTTCACGGTATATGGTGAATCTTTTGAAGCATGCATCATTAATCTTGAAAAAGTGCTAAACGTTGCATTGAAACTAATTTGGTTCTAAGTTACTTAAAAGTGTCACTTTATGGTTAATGAAGGCATTATTTTGGGTCATACCGTTTAAATCAAAAGGACTTGAAGTTGATAAAGCCAAGATAGATATTATTCGCTCTTTGTCTTACCCCGCGAATGTGCGGGAAGTTCATTCTTTTCTTGGTCATGCAGGTTTTTATCGACGATTCATCAAGGATTTCTCCAAAATTGCGCAACCCATTTGCAAATTGCTCCAAAAAGATGTGAAATTCAATTTTGACGAACAATGCCGAGGTGCGTTCAACGAGCTAAAGGAGCGTCTCACTACAACACCAATTATTCAGCCACCACGTTGGGATATTCCTTTCGAATTGATGTGCGACGCGTCAGATTATGCCGTAGGCGTTGTGTTGGGACAAAAAGTGGATAAGGTACCTCATGTTATTTATTATGCTTCTATGACACTTAATGATGCCCAGAAAAACTATTCCACGACGGAGAAGGAGTTTCTAGCAGTCGACTTTGACTTGGAGAAGTTTCGGTCCTATTTGCTGGGGACCAAGGTGATCATCTATTCCGATCATGCCGCGCTAAGGTACTTAGTGAATAAGAAAGAAGCCAAGCCCAGGTTGATTCGCTGGATCTTATTGATTCAAGAATTTGATGTGGAAATTCGCGATAAGAAAGGAGCGGAGAATTTGGTGGCCGACCACTTAAGCCGAATCACATCCAGTACTACATTCGATATCCTTCACGACAAATTTCTGGATGAAAGCCTTTTCGCAGTTCAACAGGTAACACCTTGGTATGCGGACATAGTAAATTTTTTAGTTACTAAGTCGTTACCTAATGACCTGTCTAGAGCTGAAAAAGATAAAATTAAGCGCGAGGCTAAATATTATATATGGGATGAACCTTACCTGTGGAAATTTTGTGCTGATCAGATTGTTAGGAGATGCGTCACAGATGATGAAATTTCATCTATTTTACAATTTTGTCATTCATCTGTGTGTGGGGGACACTTCGATCCCAAAAGAACTGCGCGAAAAATTTTAGAATGTGGTCTGTTCTGGCCTAAGTTATTTTATGATTTTTACATGTTTTGCAAGTCGTGTGATCGTTGTCAAAGAACAGGTAACTTGGGATCCAAGAATCAGATGTCATTGACGAACATTCTGGTATGTGAAATTTTCGATGTTTGGGGAATAGATTTTATGGGTCCGTTCCCCTCCTCTTTCGGTAAGAACTACATCTTATTGACGGTAGACTACGTTTCTAAGTGGGTTGAAGCTAAGGCCACTATATCTGATGATGCTAAAACGGTAATTGATTTTGTTAAATCACATATTTTTGTCAGGTTTGGAGTACATCGAGCCATCATTAGCGACCGAGGAACGCATTTTTGCAATAAGATTTTCGAAGAACTAATGAAAAGATGTGGTATTACGCACCGAATCTCTACCGCCTATCATCCGCAAACCAGTGGGCAGGCTGAGGTATCTAATAGGGAAATCAAGTCCATCCTTGAAAAAGTGGTAAACCCAAACCACAAAGATTGAAGTCTTCGACTGGATGTCGCTTTATGGGCCTACTGGACTGCATACAAAACTCCTATAGGTATGTCGCCTTACTGTTTAGTTTTCGATAAGCCTTGTCATTTACCTGTGGAAATTGAACATCGAGCTTATTGGGCCGTTAAGCAATTGAACATGGATCAGTTTGAGGTAAGCACTAGTCGGAAATTGCAATTGCAAGAATTGGAGGAGATTCGTAATGAGGCTTATGAAAATTCAAAAATTTACAAGGATAAAACTAAGGCTTTTCATGATAAGATGATCTCTAGAAAACAGTTTTTAATTGGCCAAAAAATTCTTCTTTATCATTCAAAGCTTAAGTTATTTCCTGGAAAATTACGATCTCGTTGGCTTGGTCCGTTTATTGTTACTAACGTGTTTCCTCATGGTGCGGTAGAAATTCAGAGCATTGATACTTCTAAAGTTTTCAAGGTCAACGGACACCGTCTCAAGCCTTATTATGAAAATTCACCGATCGAACAGGTTGACGAAATAGGGTTGGCAGCACCAACCTATCTCTGAATCGGTAAGTTACAACATCAGTCCAGCTTACGACTGTAAAGAAGCATGTTCGGGGTAACCCGTACAGTGTTCAGGTTTGTCATTATTCCTTCTTCAATAGTTTTATTTTCATTATTTAGTTAGGAATTTTAATTTCTTTTTATTTTTCTATCATAATTTTTTTTAATTTTATTTTTTGCTAGTTTTTAATTTCATTTAATTTAATTAAATATAAAAAAAAAGAAAAACAATTTTGGGTTACCGCCCTCTCCATTCTTTTCCCCCAAAACTTTGCCCAGTTTATTTTGTTTAGACCATCAGTCTACACTGCGGATTTCTCTTCCACCTACCTCCACCATTGACAACCATTTTCTTCTCTTGCTTTCATAATTTCTCTTGCAGACCCATTCACGACACTAACCCCATTCCCTCCACTCTATCGATTTCTACCCCAACAGTTCAACCAGCCCTCAATTTCTTCTTGATTTCTGAGACCCCTTGCCAAATTTCCTTCGTTGTTTTCCCCTAAACCAGATTTCCTTCTTTTTTTCCCTCAACCCCTAAACTTCACTGTCGATCACAACCCGCATCGATCTACACCTCATTCCTACTTCTTGTCAATTTCTGTCCCCATAACTCTTGAATCCCTAATTTTCGTGCTGATTTTCCAGATCCCCTAAACCCACGCAATTCCCCTAATTTCTTTTCCCATTTCGCCCAAATTCAACTTGTTCATCCACTTTCACGCCACTCCCCTCATTCTTTTCTCCTTAGTACCAACTCCACCATATGTTCCCACATCCCATTACTGTCTTCCATTCACGTCCTCACCGTAGACTTCCAGCACTCACGGCAGAACGTGTATTCCTCTCTTCAGTCCTTCCATCTGTCGATTTTCTTCCACACATCAACCTCTTTATCTTCATACGAGTATAATCGTTGCTGCTTATTTTTCTGTTTTGCGTGGATTGTGCTTGTTGATTTTCCAGGTCAGGATTTATAGATTGAAACTACGCCGCGGACCAAGAGCCAAGCACAGGGAGATGCCGATGTTGCCCCACAGACTACCACGCCAATACCATGATCGCAACACCGCTACACAGAGAAGCCTCCCTTATCTCTTTTTCTTTCAATTATCTTTCATTATGTGCTTTTTCATCATTGAGGACAATGCTGAATTTAGGTGTGGGGGAGGACTTTAGATTTTTTGTGTGGATAATTTTGGCTTCTATGTGCATATTGCTGGAATATTGTGGCTGTTTTGTTTGGATGACTTTTGTTTGGAGTTGCATGTCAAACCGTGAAATTTGATCATAGTAGTTTGGATGAAATTGGGGGTACACATGAAGTTGATTTGGGCTAAGTAGGTTTAAGATGCAACATATTGATTAATTGCTCTAACTAATCTCATAAACTTGGTCAAAATTTTGACATTGAAGTGATTAAGTAGATTGTGAAACTTAAGTGGATTCTTAATTTAAATTCAACCAGTGAGGAAATTGAGCCTACATGACATCATTTTCATGTCATAATATTTTCTTGAATTAAGTGATGCTCCTCTAGTTGTGTTGCCTCTAGAACTTGCATGGAACCATTTGAATATTGTTTAATCACAAGGACTTAGAAGTGATTAAGCGCCGTCTTTGTTTTAAAATCCTTTGGCTTAAAAATTAACCCAACTACTACTTTCCCTTTTGAAAACAATTTTGAGCCTTAACCTTATTCTTTGAGTTATCACCTCATATTAGAAACCCAACAAACCCATTAGCTTACCTTATCACAAGTTGAATGAAGCATTAACTAAAATGGGACTTTTGTTATATATCGTGTTTTGAGATAATTTCATGTGCATCTACCAATGTGCTTATCATTGTCTTGTGTTGTGATTATTGTCTTTGTTTTCAGCATTATGTGAAAAAAAAACAGAAAAAGAAAAGGAAGGAGAAGAAAGAATAAAGTATAGTGGCTTGAGTTAGAATGAGTAGTTGTAGTTTCTTGTCATGTTTATCTCAAAATTCTAAATCAGTGTGTCCTTTTGCTTAAAAAACTTGTGATCAACCTTTTTACCATGCTTTTACCTCACCCATGAACCTAGCCCATTACAACCTTTAATAAGTCCTTATGATCTATGAGCCCATGTGATCTAAATAAAGGAGAATTGGTAAAATTGCAAGCCCATGGTAGTGCCACATGATAGAGTGAGATTTGAGTGAAACACCTACCCACAAACACTTGAGTGTAAGAGCGAAATCCGTGAGAAGAATTCACTTAATTTCATATTTTCTTTTGAACAAAGATGTTGAATTTTGACTCTGTTTATGTGCATTAGTGAAAGGCAATTATAATGTGTGTTGCAAATTGGATCTTGCTAGCCTAAGTTGATAGATTGTGTGCACTTGGTTTCTGAAGGATGAATTGATTGAGTTTAATGGTTTGACATGTTGCTCGAGAGCGAGCAAGGGTTCGGTGTGGGGGAATTTGATAAGTCATTTTAAATGCATATGTTTTGGACTTAATTTTGGTTGATTTGTGAAATTGGTACTTAAAAATTGATGGAATTAATTGTTAAATATTTGCAGATGATTTTCAATGCCAAAAAGACGGAAATGGATCAAAAAGAGGAAAAATATGGCAAGAAGTGCGAAAATTCCAGATTGGTCGAAATTCAAAGATTAGGCGTGGGCACGCCTAAGGTCATAATCCGAAATCTGCAGATTTTTCCAGAATTGGAATCCAATTAGAACCAAATCACCAAAGATCTTCTGGGGTCCTTTTCAGGAAGTTTTCCACCTAAACTAGAAGACTATCTATTTGAGACAAAATTCAATCAAGATATGGGATATCCACGTCAAAGAGGGAATTGGAAAAATTGCCATGACTATAAATACATGTATGGGGGGTTGGAGGAAACCATCAAGTCTTCTTTCTTTCTTTCCTTGGGTCTGCCGCAAGTGCTCTTCTTCTTGTTTTCTCTGATTTTCAATTTCTGCACAAACACCAAGTAGTTAGATCGTAGATTTAGTGATTTCTAGTTAGTTGCAAATTTCTGGATTACTTGTTTTCAATTTCTGCAAAACTCTTCTTGTCATTAACGTTAATTTCACTAAAAAAATAGTTATGGAAAATGTTTCTTTTATTATTTCTTTTGTTTTTAACTCAAGCATGATTAACTAATTTTCTTGTCTGGTCAAGGATCCATGTTCCATGTTATTATGGTGAGATATTCTAATCTTTTCATGATTGTTAACGCTCATTGATAATTTCAGATTAATCTTTTCAATTGGATTTATTAGTTTCTAGGTGCGCAACTAGAGATTAATGGATTTAATCGCTAGGTTAACAAAATCTGACGTTCAATTTTGGTAACCATAAGTAGCAATTAGGATTAACCCCTCTACATTAGAGTCAAAAAATTCTAAGAAATTATCCACTTGATTGATTTCATGTTGTACATGTTTATCACTTGTCATTGGTTCTTAATGCTATTACTCAATTGAATCTATGATCGTATCTAGATTAATTGTTTAATAAGGTTGCTAGGATACATGTTTCTAGTCAATACAATTAATAGAAAATTCCCTCAATGAATGTTCGTTAATAATTACAATTTTTGTCAAGGATCCATAATAGCATGGTAATATTGGTGACCGAAACCAATGTATTTTTCTACTGGTTTTTCAGACTTAATCATTAATTTGCGATTTCTTTCTGTTTGATTTTCATTCTATTTTAGTAAGTAACAAAACCCCCCCTTTTTGAGGCAACAACCATCCACGAATGTTCAGCCATATAGACCACCATTCATGCAGCACCAAAATCCAAATATGACGTCAGCTGCCGAAGGTAAGTCTTCTTTAGAAGAGGCATTACAAACTCTAACCACGAATACTTTGACATTTCAGCGAACTACGGAAGCAAGCATTCGGAATGTGGAAAATCAGTTGAGCCAACTTGCAGCTGCTGTTAACCGACTAGAATCGAGGAATTCCGGTAATTTTCCAGCACAACCAGAGATAAATCCGAGATAAAGCGCAAAGGCTATCACATTGCGGAGTGGTAAAGAACTACCGGAACCAATTCCGAAGGTTTCCAAACGTGAAATAGAGGAAGAAATAACACACTTACCTGAAGAGAAGCAGAAAGTCGTGATCAACAAGGTGCTTCCACCACCTTTTCCGAGTCGATTAGCGAACGCAAAGAAGGAAGAACAAGAAAAGGAAATTTTGGAAACTTTCCGAAAGGTCCAGGTAAATATTCCTCTTCTTGATGCAATTAAACAAATTCCGCATTATACTAAATTCCTTAAAGAGCTTTGTACGTCAAAGAGGAAATTAAAATTCGATGAGAAAGTTCAGTTAGGTGAAAACGTTTCAGCCATTTTGCAAAAGAAAAAGCTTCCACCAAAATGCCAAGATCCAGGTATGTTTTGTCAGGACCCGACCCGTAGACCGGATCCCAACTGTTGGATCCAAGACCCAACCGCATATAACTTACCATTTACCCTCTTGCTTTGATACCACAGATGTTGGACCCGCTTCAGAGCCCAATGATGTCGGATCCGTTCTTTAATCCGACTACTTAATCCTAAACCATCAAACCTATATACAAGTTTAAATTCAATGAAAGCCCTCCGTGCAAAATTTGTAAGATTCATCGTAATTAACCTCCAATTTAAAATAATCTTCTTAGGATCCAAAATTTAAAATCCAATTCCTAAGTCGATATGAAATCTTATGTCGTTATAAAAATCAGCCAAATGAATAGTAAAATGCCAATTTCCGACCCTCATAACTTTTTGCTCTTAACTCTGATTCGGACAATTCATACCTCCCTGAAAAGATAAAAAGACCCTCTACCTATTTTATGAAGGAAACAAGACTCAATTATATCATTAAGAGGGACAAAATCACGCATGAAGGTGCTGCCTCAAATGACTACATGAACAGTATTTGGGAATAGTGACAGCAATCTTCCAATGACCATAACTTCTTACTCCTTACTCCGAACATTGCAAACTATACCTCATTGGAAAGGTAAAAAGGTAATCTACAATTCTTATGAAGGAGTAAAAGTCAGATCAGTCATTAGGAGAGGTAAAACCTACTGGAAGTTTCAGCTAAAATGTAAAACCGATGGAACAGTATTTCTGCAGTATGAACAGTAGCTGTCCACACTCCCAACCACATAACTTTTATTTCTAAATCCAATATCTGCAAATCATACCTCATTTTAAAGATAAAAGATAATCTACATTTTCATGAAGAAAACAGAAACCAAATCAGTCTCTAATTGGGTGAAAAATCCTTTCAAAGTTGCTGCAAAATTTCATGACTAACAACAGAGGCTGAAACCTTCCCACTCTCATAACTTTTTCATCCTAAGTCCAATTGGGACAAATTTTATATTGTTGGAAAGCTCTAATAATGTCCTACATTATTCAAGAAGACCATCTAAACCAATTCAACCCTAAACTAGTCTAAAATCAAGTGGAAGTTGCTGCACAATTTTGGGAAAATTTGACAGCACCTCCCTATTTTATTCCTAACCCAATTTTTTCAATCTAGACCATAACCTGCACAACAATTCTATATTCAAGGGCAGCAACACACTCTTAGCTTTCTAGACATTCTCAAATTTATACCCAAACCATCACCATGATTCAATTTCCATACACACAAGTATAAATTTCTCAAATACATTCATGATCTAATACTTTTACTTTCAAATTCATTCATTCATTCATCATCATTCAATCATAATATGTTCATACAATGCTTTAGTGGGCATTTCAAGCCCAATTACATAAAAGCTTCAAAATACATCATTTCCTTAAAATGCAACTAAAGCATTGATGTTACAAAATGATTTCAAATCCCAAAATCACAAAAGAACCGCTTGAGTAAAATGCCTTATGCTCGCTCCTCGGGTTCCCGCCATTTCCTGAAATTTGTGGGGTGAGCTAATGTCTGTAGGTAACACATTTACGCTTATATAACAAGCACATCCTTGATTCATGTATTTATCAATTTTCCAAGGAAATCACATCACATGCATAACTCAAACATTTATACATTCATAACAATTTCAATCATTCCATCATTCACGATCTTATACAATTCATGCATATTCATGGCAAACACAACAATGGCTCGGTAAGTCCAAATCATGGCAACCACATAAGTTCATCAAATGACCTAATGTGGGCAATTTTGAGGAGTCCGATATCGGATCATCCTATGCCTCAATCGGGCAAAGGCGAAGGCTTTTCATGTCGACGCACGTGGCGGTTCTTGGGACATTACCTTACCCATGCAACACATAATTCATTTCATAACAATAAAATTGGATTGTTCTTGTCCAAGTTACTGTTTTCATTAAGATCATTCTTTTCATGCATCATTCATGTTATGCACTTCATGCAAAATTCATAATTCTCATTATATTCATTCCATTTAGCTCTCTAGGCTAATTCAACCATCATCCTAGAATTTACACTTTCTAACATTATGATCACATAGCATAATATTTACAATCATTCAACAACCACAACATCAATCCTTCATATCATCCATTTACAATCATCCAACAACCACAACATCAATCTTTTATATCATCCGTTATGGTTTTCAACAACCATACTAACATTCAACACAATCATCAATATCAACAACACGAGCAATAACATCATAAATATCATTCATCCACAACTAACACAAGCATTAACAACCATTATTAATGTCATAATTGAAATTACATTAAATGCTCATAAACATAAAAGTAAAGGTGTAACCCACCTTATAAACTTGATAATTCCTTGAATAGCTTGCTATAATTCTTGTTCCTCTTCTCTTCCTCTTCTCTTCATTAAAACCAACAACATTCCCAAATCAACATAGGATTTAGAAATTGAAAACCTAAATGCTTAAATCATGAAATTGGCAAGAGGATAACTAAACCCACTTGGTTCTTAACTCTTCTAACTAAAACCCATCTAAAACTTAATATTAAACCAAAGACTTACCTTAAATCTTCCTCCAACCAAAGGATTTCTTGAATCAAAATGAAGCTCTAGTCTTCCTCTATCTTCTTTCTCCTTGAACTTTCTTCCAAATCTCACAAAATCTCTAGAAATCACAAACCTAACACAACTCTTCTTTTCTCCCTCTCATTTACTGCAACTTACTCTCCCTCCTTTCAATTTCGTAAGTCCTCCTTTCCCTACACAAAATCACTTAAATCCTCCTTATATACTCCTCTCTTATTTCCTAAGCCCATCACTTAAGCCCATCTACTCCTTCCTCTTTTCATTTCTTCTTTTCATCCTACAACTTCCTCCTTAACAACCAACTCAAGCCCAATAACTTAAGCCTCTTAATTTTCTTTAAGCCCATCTCATTTAATTCACCTAACTAACTTATTTCATTTGGACCCAAATCCCAATTAACACATAAATTTCACCTAACTCATTTAAGTCCAACTAACATATCTAACTTCATTAATTCTTCAACTAACTTATTAATGCTATCATATATTAATTAATGTCCCCTTAATTAATGCTAACATAATTTACTTAATTTGCCTAATCATGCTTAATTAAATAAAAAAAAAAAAAAAAATTTTGGGGCTAACATTTCTCCCCCCCTTAAGAAATTTCGTCCTCGAAATTCTTACCTGGTTCATCGAAGAGGTGCGGGTACTGCTCCTGCATTGCATCCAAAGGTTCCCACGTCGCCTCTTCAACTGCATGATTACTCCACAGGACTTTGACTAGCTTGATTGTCTTGTTCCTGAGGATCTTATCTCTATCCGCACTGCCACGAGGCATTTCTTCATAATCGAGATCATCACTCACCAACTTCGAGGTCCGAATGATGTGAGAAGGATCGATCTGTACCTTCTCAAAGATCGACATGGAACACATCATGGATCTGTGATAATTGGCGGCAATGCCAATCTATAGGCCAACGGACCAATCCTCTCTAGAATTTCATACGGTCCTACATACCGAGGACTCAACTTCCTTTCTTCCGAATCTCATAACTCCTTCCATGGAGACGCTTAAGGAACACCTTATCTCCCATCGATATTCCATTTCCTTCCTGTTGGCATCCGTGATAACTCTTCATTCATCTGGACCGCCTTAAGCCTCTCGCTTAATCAAGTCAACTTTTTCAACCGCCATCCGACCAACTCGTCCCACTAGCTTCCTCTCACCCTCTTCATCCCAAAGATATGGGAGTCCTGCATCTTCGCCATACAAGGCTTCATAAGGAGCCATCAGATGCTCGAATGGTACAATTGTTGTAAGCAAATTCACCAACGGCAAGTGATCATCCCATGCTCCTTTGAAGTCCATTACACATGCCCTAAGCATCCTTCTAGAGTCTGAATTGTCCTCTCGACCGCCATCCGTCTGAGGATGAAACGCCAGATCAAATTCAACTTAGTTCCTAATGCTTCTGCAGACTTTCCCAAAACTGGATGTGAACCGAGGATCCCATGCTTGATACTATGGAATCCGAACTCCATGCAATCTTACCACTTCATCAATATACTTTCGGCTAAAATTTGCGTAAATAATGCATTCGCCGATTGCGAGAAGTGGGATGACTTCGTCAACCGATCCACTATTACCCAAATGGCATCATGCTTCTTCTTTGGTCTTAGGCAAACCCATCGAAAATCCATTGTAATCCTCTGCCATTTCCATTCAGAATGGACAATGGCTGCAACATGCTCGAAGGTGCACGGTGTTCACCTTGACTTGACGACACACTAGACATCTACTCACATAATGCTACATCTCTCTTCATGCCTTTCCACCGAAATGTTCCTTCAAATCTCTCAGACATTCCGGTGCTTTGCTGGGTGCATGGAATAAGGCGCATTGTGTGCCTCATCCATGATCTCATCCTTAACTGCTTTATCATTCGGAATGCATAACCTGTTTCCGACCATCATTAATCCATCATCCCTTACTTGCACCACTGACTGCTTACCATTCTGTATTTCATCTCTCAACTTACTCAATTCAACATCTTGCTCCTGCAACTCCTTAACCTTTTCCCTAAGAATAGGTCTCACTCTAAATTGTGCAATAACACCCTGATTCATCCTGCAAGAACTAATCTTCAACTTAGCCATCTGTTCCAACAGAGGCAAGTAGACTGCCTGAACATGAGCCATCGACGACTTTCTGCTCAAAGCATCTGCCACTACATTTGCTTTTCCTGGGTGGTACTCAATCATTAAATCATAGTCCTTCAGCAGCTCCAACCATCTTCTCTGCCTCAGATTCAGCTCTTTCTGACTCATGATGTACTTCAGACTCTTATGATCAGTAAAAACTCTGGTCTGAACTCCATACAAATAGTGTCTCCAAATCTTCAGAGCAAAGATCACTGCAGCTAACTCCAAGTCATGAGTCGGATAATTCAACTCATACTGCTTCAACTGTCTTGAAGCATAAGCAATTACCCTATCATCCTGCATCAGCACACATCCTAGGCCCTTCCTCGAAGCATCACTGTAAACTGTATAGCCCTGATCTCCACTGGGTAAAACTAATACTGGAGCACTTGTCAATTTGTCCTTGAGTTCCTCAAAACTCCTCTGACAATCATCATTCCAGACAAACTTCTGATTCTTTCTCAACAATCTGGTCATCGGAGCAGCTATGATAGAAAACCCCTCTACAAATCTTCTGTAATACCCTGCCAGGCCTAAGAAACTTCTCACTTCCTTCACTGTTTTTGGCTCCAGCCAATTGACTACAGCTTCCACTTTTCTGGGATCGACATGAATTCCCTTGCTGGAAATCACATGTCCAGGAATACTACTTCACGAAGCCAAACTCACACTTCTCGAACTTGGCATACAATTTCTGCTCTCTCAGCCTCTGCAAGACTATCCTGAGATGCTGTTCATGCTCTCCTCCATCCTTTGAATAGACCAGAATGTCATCAATGAACACAATGACAAACTGATCCAAGAAATCATTAAACACCCTATTCATCAGATCCATGAAGGCAGCTGGAGCATTGGTCAATCCGAAGGCATGACTCTGAATTCATAATGCCCAGACGGGTCCCGAAAATTGTCTTCCTAACATCAGACTCCCTGATCCGGAGTTGATGATATCCTGATCTTAGGTCAATCTTCGAAAAGACCCTTGCTCCCTGCAACTGATCAAATAAATCATCTATCCTCGGCAGAGGATACTTGTTCCGAATCGTCATCTTATTCAACTTCCTGTAATCTATGCACATCCTCCATGTGCCATCTTTCTTCTTAACAAACAGGACCGGAGCTCCCCAGGGTGAAGAACTCGGCCTGATGAACTGTTTCTCCAATAACTCCTGCAATTGCTCCTTAAGTTCTCTCAACTCAACTGGAGCCATTCTGTAAGGAGGTATCGAGATCGGCGCGGTTCCGGGAATCAAGTCAATTTCGAACTCAATGTCCCTCACCGGCGGTAATCCTGGCAACTCCTCCGGGAATACATCTGGGAACTCCCTCACCACAATGTAATCCTCCAATCTTCCTACATTGACCTCTGGATCCACTATATGCGCCAAGAAGGCCTCACACCGCTCATCATAATCGTCACCACCATAGTGAAATAATCCTCAGACCGGCGCTTTCGTCCCCTTGAAGACTACCTTCCATCATCTCCCGATCAAATTCAACTTCCTTTAGATCGCAATCCAGCTTCGCTTTATACCTCTCCATGACATCCATCCCAAGATGACATCCAACCTCAAGGTCTAGCGGTAGTAGGTCCACTACCGCCTAGCACCCTCGATACTAAGCTCACAATTTTATAGATCGGGCTTATCACTACCTTACTCCCTAAAGGAGTACTAACAACCAGATATTATCCAAAATCTCGGGACACACAGCAGACAAATTCATGCTTGCAGATATAAATGAGTGTGTAGACCCAGATCAATCAATACATAAACAGTGCATCAAATAGCATAGCCATACCACATTACTTACTTAGGCGGCCGCAGCTTCCTCTCTGGTCATGGCAAAGACTCTCACGGTGCTCGACCACGCCTCTAGGCCTTCCTCGCTCGATAAGTCTTCCTTGCGACTCTGAACTACCGACTTCTTGATCGGCCTAGATGCCATTGTCTCTGCTTCTTCTTGGGGCTGAGATCAACCCCTTCCCGCTTGCTCGCTCAGGACAATCCTTGATTCATGCCCCTTCCGACCACAGCCAAAACATGCGCCTATCTTCATCGACACTCCTTATGAAATCTACCACGGTGATCACACCGAGGATTGCCTCTGCTGACCATCCTGGCTTGCCACACTAGAAGCTTGCCCGACACACGTACTCTAAACTGCTTATTCTTTGTGGGGCCCTTCTGCCCACTTCACTCATATGACCCGTCTTAGTGCTCTTTGCAAATGCAGGGCACTTATGCTTTTCTTTGAAAACCGCTCTGTTCTTCCTCTTCTTGGTTACCTCGGTCGATATTTTCTAACTTCTCGACTGCAATGCAAAGATCCACCATTCTTGATAATTCCTGAAATTGTGGATGACTACTTTCTCCGGATCCCTAGGTGTAGTCCACCTCAAACTTTCTGCACTTGTCCACTTGATTGCCACGATGTTGGTGCATATCGTGACAACCGAGTGAACTTCACTCATACTACTACACTCACTCCCTCTGGGTCAAATTCAGAATTCTCTTACTTTCTCCTAACATACACCATGGAAAAGTACTTCCCACGGAAAGCTTCTAAGAACTCCTCCATGTCAAGATGAGGGTTCTTCCGATCACATGCACCGATTCCCACCAAGTCAGCAGATCCCCTAGCAGAAGCTTCTTTGCATAATCAACTTTCTCTTCTTGAGCATCTCATCTCCTTGAGGACCTCTCGGTCCTCTTCACCATGCTTCGCTTCCTCGGGATTAGTGGTCCCGCTGAAATCGACCGCCCATACTTCCGAGCTTATCATACCGACCGCCTCTCCACTCGAGTGGCATTGAGCTCGCTTCCTTGCCCCATGGCATAGGTAAACGCTTTGGGCAAAAGCTTGAAGAACTGGGGTCCATCGGATTTACTTGAGGAGGAGGCGGCGAGGCGCCATGTTGCACATCGGGTGCATCGAGTCGATCATGTGATAGTCCTCGCATCCGTGGAACGCACGATTCATCCGCATTTCGCGCCGTGAGCTAGGTCGAGCCGAGCTCCTCGAGTTCTCCTTCGAGGCGGCATTACTCCTTCAAGTTTTAAAAATTCAGTGAAAATCTTTAGTTTACATGAAACAAATTCAATTCATGTAAATCAATTCAAAACAATTCAATGCATTCATTTGAAAACAACATTGCATTGCATGCAATTAAAACAATGCACATAAGTCATGTAATTCATGTAGAAAATGCATGATGACGTGACCTTTAAACCTTCCACTAGGTTCCTAGGAAACCGTAAACCCGCTTTCGCCTCGATACCACAGATGTCGAGACCCGACCAGAGACGGATCCCAACTGTTGGATCCAAGACCCAACCGCATATAACTTACCATTTACCCTCTTGCTTTGATACCACGATGTTGGACCCGCTTCAGAGCCCAATCGATGTCGGATCCCGCTGTTTAATCCGACTACTTAATCCTAAACCATCAAACCTATATACAAGTTTAAATTCAATGAAAGCCCTCCGTGCAAAAATTTGTAAGATTCATCGTAATTAACCTCCAATTTAAAATAATCTTCTTAGGATCCAAAATTTAAAATCCAATTCCTAAGCGATATGAAATCTTATGTCGTTATAAAATCAGCCAAATGAATAGTAAAATGCCAATTTCCGACCCTCATAACTTTTTGCTCTTAACTCTGATTCGGACAATTCATACCTCCTGAAAAGATAAAAGACCTCTACCTATTTTATGAAGGAAACAAGACTCAATTATATCATTAAGAGGGACAAAATCACGCATGAAGGTGCTGCCTCAAATGACTACATGAACAGTATTTGGGAATAGTGACAGCAATCTTCCAATGACCATAACTTCTTACTCCTTACTCCGAACATTGCAAACTATACCTCATTGGAAAGGTAAAAAGGTAATCTACAATTCTTATGAAGGAGTAAAAGTCAGATCAGTCATTAGGAGAGGTAAAAACCTACTGGAAGTTTCAGCTAAAATGTAAAACCGATGGAACAGTATTTCTGCAGTATGAACAGTAGCTGTCCACACTCCCAACCACATAACTTTTTATTTCTAAATCCAATATCTGCAAATCATACCTCATTTTAAAGATAAAAAGATAATCTACATTTTCATGAAGAAAACAGAAACCAAATCAGTCTCTAATTGGGTGAAAATCCTTTCAAAGTTGCTGCAAAAATTTCATGACTAACAACAGAGGCTGAAACCTTCCCACTCTCATAACTTTTTCATCCTAAGTCCAATTGGGACAAATTTTATATTGTTGGAAAGCTCTAATAACGTCCTACATTATTCAAGAAGACCATCTAAACCAATTCAACCCCTAAACTAGTCTAAAATCAAGTGGAAGTTGCTGCACAATTTTTGGGAAAAATTTGACAGCACCTCCCCTATTTTATTCCTAACCCAATTTTTTTCAATCTAGACCATAACCTGCACAACAATTCTATATTCAAGGGCAGCAACACACTCTTAGCTTTCTAGACATTCTCAAATTTATACCCAAACCATCACCATGATTCAATTTCCATACACACAAGTATAAATTTCTCAAATACATTCATGATCTAATACTTTTACTTTCAAATTCATTCATTCATTCATCATCATTCAATCATAATATGTTCATACAATGCTTTAGTGGGCATTTCAAGCCCAATTACATAAAAGCTTCAAAATACATCATTTCCTTAAAATGCAACTAAAGCATTGATGTTACAAAATGATTTCAAATCCCAAAATCACAAAAGAACTGCTGAGTAAAATGCCTTATGCTCGCTCCTCGGGTTCTGCCATTTCACGAATTTGTGGGGTGAGCTAATGCTCCGTAGGTAACACATTTACGCTTATATAACAAGCACATCCTTGATTCATGTATTTATCAATTTTCCAAGGAAATCACATCACATGCATAACTCAAACATTTATACATTCATAACAATTTCAATCATTCCATCATTCACGATCTTATACAATTCATGCATATTCATGGCAAACACAACAATGGCTCGGTAAGTCCAAATCATGGCAACCACATAAGTTCATCAAATGACCTAATGTGGGCAATTCTTGAGGAGTCCGATATCGGATCATCCTATGCCTCAATCGGGCGGCCGGCGAAGGCTTTTCATGTCGACGCACGTGATTTTCTTGGGACATTACCTTACCCATGCAACACATAATTCATTTCATAACAATAAAATTGGATTGTTCTTGTCCAAGTTACTGTTTTCATTAAGATCATTCTTTTCATGCATCATTCATGTTATGCACTTCATGCAAAATTCATAATTCTCATTATATTCATTCCATTTAGCTCTCTAGGCTAATTCAACCATCATCCTAGAATTTACACTTTCTAACATTATGATCACATAGCATAATATTTACAATCATTCAACAACCACAACATCAATCCTTCATATCATCCATTTACAATCATCCAACAACCACAACATCAATCTTTTATATCATCCGTTATGGTTTTCAACAACCATACTAACATTCAACACAATCATCAATATCAACAACACGAGCAATAACATCATAAATATCATTCATCCACAACTAACACAAGCATTAACAACCATTATTAATGTCATAATTGAAATTACATTAAATGCTCATAAACATAAAAGTAAAGGTGTAACCCACCTTATAAACTTGATAATTCCTTGAATAGCTTGCTATAATTCTTGTTCCTCTTCTCTTCCTCTTCTCTCTTCATTAAAAACCAACAACATTCCCAAATCAACATAGGATTTAGAAATTGAAAAACCTAAATGCTTAAATCATGAAATTGGCAAGAGGATAACTAAACCCACTTGGTTCTTAACTCTTCTAACTAAAAACCCATCTAAAAACTTAATATTAAACCAAAGACTTACCTTAAATCTTCCTCCAACCAAAGGATTTCTTGAATCAAAATGAAGCTCTAGTCTTCCTCTATCTTCTTTCTCCTTGAACTTTCTTCCAAATCTCACAAAATCTCTAGGAAATCACAAACCTAACACAACTCTTCTTTTCTCCCTCTCATTTACGGCAACTTACTCTCCCCCTCCTTTCAATTTCGTAAGTCCTCCTTTCCCTACACAAAAATCACTTAAATCCCTCCTTATATACTCCTCTCTTATTTCCTAAGCCCATCACTTAAGCCCATCTACTCCTTCCTCTTTTCATTTCTTCTTTTCATCCTACAACTTCCTCCTTAACAACCAACTCAAGCCCAATAACTTAAGCCTCTTAATTTTCTTTAAGCCCATCTCATTTAATTCACCTAACTAACTTATTTCATTTGGACCCAAATCCCAATTAACACATAAATTTCACCTAACTCATTTAAGTCCAACTAACATATCTAACTTCATTAATTCTTCAACTAACTTATTAATGCTATCATATATTAATTAATGTCCCCTTAATTAATGCTAACATAATTTACTTAATTTGCCTAATCATGCTTAATTAAATAAAAAAAAAAAAAAAAAATTTTGGGGCTAACATGTTTACTATTCCGTGTCGAATTGGTGATTTGCGAATTGAAAGGGCTATGTTAGATTTAGGTGCGTCCATTAATGTCATGCCATATGATGTTTATAAATCTTTGAATATTGGACCTCTTAAAGAAACTAACGTAGTAATTCAATTAGCGGATCTGTCAAACGCGTATCCAAAGGGAGTGTTAGAAGACATATTGGTTCAAGTAGGAAACATGCCTTTTCCGGCTGACTTTTATATTTTGCAGATGGGCATAGATGACACATCTTCCTCTACTCTGATTTTATTCGGAAGACCATTTTTGAAAACAACGAGGACCAAAATAGATGTTCACGATGGGTCGTTAACTATGGAATTTGACGGTGACTTTATTAAATTCAATATCTATAATACCATGAAAATTCCAGATGATGAGCAATTTGTTATCTCTGTAGATTTCATTGATACATGGATACAGGAGAATTGGAGCGTTGAAATAAAAGATGACATGGAATTAATGGAGGAGGTTGCGTTAATTGGAGAAGTGCAGGAAAATTTCACGTCACAAGGGAAAGAGCATAAGGAGTTGATGGAGCTTGGGAGCAAGGATGAAGAGGCAGCGTTACCAGGAGATTTAAAGGACCACGTCAATAACGCACAACATTGTCCAGCAAAGGAGAAGTTCACGCTATCTAGAGACTTCAAGGCAAAAATGTTAAAGTGGGATGAGGGTGCCAATCCGGTGATGCGTGATAATGAAAAGGAAGCACAATTTCACATATCAAAAGGGACTGAATCATCCAACCCATTTTTCCAGCAACTCACATCCATAGAAGCTTCAAAAGGAGAAACCAAGTTGCTGCCATCATTGATCAATCCACCAACCTTGGAATTGAAAAACTTGCCCAGTCACCTTAAATATATCTTTTTAGGTGAGAAAAATACATTGCCTTTGATTATTTCTAATCAACTTTCTGATGTGCAGGAAAATCACCTTATCAATGTTTTGAAAGCACATAAAGAAGCTTTTGGGTGGACAATTGCCGATTTGAAAGGAATTAGTCCCACTATATGCATGCACCGAATTTTGATGGAGGATGAGGTGAAAGAGGTGCGGCAACTACAGCGTCGACTTAACCCGCCTATGATGGAAGTGGTAAAGAAAGAGATTTTAAAGCTTCTTGACGCAGGCATAACTTATTCGATTTCAGACAGTAAGTGGGTAAGTCCGGTACAGGTCGTACCAAAGAAAACTGGTGTTACGGTAATAGAAAACAGCAATGGTGAGTTAATTCCAACTCGTGTTCAAAATGGTTGGCGAGTATGCATAGATTATAGGAAGCTTAATTCAGTTACTAGAAAAGATCACTTTTCGCTTCCTTTTATTGATCAGATGCTTGAAAGATTAGCTGGAAAATCTCACTATTGCTGTCTAGATGGTTATTCAGGATATCATCAGATATTGGTGGCACCACGGGATCAGGAAAAGACGACCTTCACATGCCCATTTGGTACCTTCGCTTACCGACGAATGCCATTCGGATTGTGCAACGCACCAGCGACATTCCAACGGTGTATGGTAAGTATTTTCTCCAATTTAGTGAAAAATTGCATGGAAATTTTTATGGACGATTTCACGGTATATGGTGAATCTTTTGAAGCATGCATCATTAATCTTGAAAAAGTGCTAAAACGTTGCATTGAAACTAATTTGGTTCTAAGTTACGAAAAGTGTCACTTTATGGTTAATGAAGGCATTATTTTGGGTCATACCGTTTCGTCAAAAGGACTTGAAGTTGATAAAGCCAAGATAGATATTATTCGCTCTTTGTCTTACCCCGCGAATGTGCGGGAAGTTCATTCTTTTCTTGGTCATGCAGGTTTTTATTGACGATTCATCAAGGGTTTCTCCAAAATTGCGCAACCCATTTGCCAATTGCTCCAAAAAGATGTGAAATTCAATTTTGACGAACAATGCCGAGGTGCGTTCAACGAGCTAAAGGAGCGTCTCACTATAACACCAATTATTCAGCCACCACGTTGGGATATTCCTTTCGAATTGATGTGCGACGCGTCAGATTATGCCGTAGGCATTGTGTTGGGACAAAAAGTGGATAAGGTACCTCATGTTATTTATTATGCTTCTATGACACTTAATGATGCCCAGAAAAACTATTCCACGACGGAGAAGGAGTTTCTAGCAGTCGTCTTTGGCTTGGATAAGTTTCGGTCCTATTTGCTGGGGACCAAGGTGATCATCTATTCCGATCACGCCTCGCTAAGGTACTTAGTGAACAAGAAAGAAGCCAAGCCCAGGTTGATTCGCTGGATCTTATTGATTCAAGAATTTGATGTGGAAATTCGCGATAAGAAAGGAGCGGAGAATTTGGTGGCCGACCACTTAAGCCGAATCACATCCAGTACTACATTCGATATCCTTCACGACAAATTTCTGGATGAAAGCCTTTTCGCAGTTCAACAGGTAACACCTTGGTATGCGGACATAGTAAATTTTTTAGTTACTAAGTCGTTACCTAATGACCTGCTAGAGAGTGAAAAAGATAAAATTAAGCGAGGCTAAATATTATATATGGGATGAACCTTACCTGGGAAATTTTGTCTTGATCGATTGTTAGAGATGCGTCACGATGATGAAATTTCATCTATTTTACAATTTTGTCATTCATCTGTGTGTGGGGGACACTTCGGTCCCAAAAGAACTGCGCGAAAAATTTTAGAATGTGGTCTGTTCTGGCCTAAGTTATTTTATGATTATTACATGTTTTGCAAGTCGTGTGATCGTTGTCAAAGAACAGGTAACTTGGGATCCAAGAATCAGATGTCATTGACGAACATTCTGGTATGTGAAATTTTCGATGTTTGGGGAATAGATTTTATGGGTCCGTTCCCCTCCTCTTTCGGTAAGAACTACATCGTATTGGCGGAAGACTACGTTTCTAAGTAGGTTGAAGCTAAGGCTACTATATCTGATGATGTTAAAACGGTAATTGATTTTGTTAAATCACATATTTTTGTCAGGTTTGGAGTACATCGAGCCATCATTAGCGACCTAGGAACGCATTTTTGCAATAAGATTTTCGAAGCACTAATGAAAAGATGTGGTATTACGCACCGAATCTCTACCGCCTATCATCTGCAAACCAGTGGGCAGGCTGAGGTATCTAATAGGGAAATCAAGTCAATCCTTGAAAAAGTGGTAAACCCAAACCGCAAAGATTGAAGTCTTCGACTAGATGACGCTTTATGGGCCTACCGGACTGCATACAAAACTCCTATAGGTATGTCGCCTTACAGGTTAGTTTTCGGTAAACCTTGTCATTTACCTGTAGAAATTGAACATCGAGCTTATTGGGCCGTCAAGCAATTGAACATGGATCAGTTTGAGGTAAGCACTAGTCGGAAATTGCAATTGCAAGAATTGGAGGTGATTCGTAATGAGGCTTATGAAAATTCAAAAATTTACAAGGATAAAACTAAGGCTTTTCATGATAAGATGATCTCTAGAAAACAGTTTTCAATTGGCCAAAAAGTTCTTCTTTATCATTCAAAGCTTAAGTTATTTCCTGGAAAATTACGATCTCGTTGGCTTGGTCCGTTTATTGTTACTAACGTGTTTCCTCGTAGTGCGGTAGAAATTGAGCATTGATACTTAAAGTTTTCAAGGTCAACGGACACCGCCTCAAGCCTTATTATGAAAATTCACCGATCGAATAGGTTGATTTAAATAGGGTTGGCTGCACCAACCTATCTCCGAATCGATAAGTTACAACATCATCCGACTTACGATCAGAAGAAGCATGTTCGGGTAACCTGCATGTTGTTCAGTTTGTCATTATTCCTTCTTCAATAGTTTTATTTTCATTATTTAGTTAGGAATTTTAATTTCTTTTATTTTTCTATCATAATTTTTTAATTTTATTTTCGCTAGTTTTAATTTCATTTAATTTAATTAAATATAAAAAATGAAAACAATTTTGGGTTACAGCCCTCTCCATTCTTTTCCCCCAAAACTTTGCCCAGTTTATTTTGTTTAGACCATCAGCCTACACTGCGGATTTCTCTTCCACCTACCTCCACCATTGACAACCATTTTCTTCTCTTGCTTTCATAATTTCTCTTGCAGACCCAATCACGACACTAACCCCATTCCCTCCACTCTATCGATTTCTACCCCAACAGTTCAACCAGCCCTCAATTTCTTCTTGATTTCTGAGACCCCTTGCCAAATTTCCTTCGTTGTTTTCCCCTAAACCAGATTTCCTTCTTTTTTTTTCCCTCAACCCCTAAACTTCACTGTCGATCACAACCCGCATCGATCTACACCTCATTCCTACTTCTTGTCAATTTCTGTCCCCATAACTCTTGAATCCCTAATTTTCGTGCTGATTTTCCAGATCCCCTAAACCCACGCAATTCCCTTAATTTCTTTTCCCATTTCGCCCAAATTCAACTTGTTCATCCACTTTCACGCCACTCCCCTCATTCTTTTCTCCTTAGTACCAACTCCACCATATGTTCCCACATCCCATTGCTGTCTTCCATTCACGTCCTCACCGTAGACTTCCAGCACTCACGGCAGAACGCGTATTCCTCTCTTCAGTCCTTCCATCTGTCGATTTTCTTCCACACATCAACCTCTTTATCTTCGTACGAGTATAATCGTTGCTGCTTATTTTTCTGTTTTGCGTGGATTGTGCTTGTTGATTTTCCAGGTCAGGATTTATAGATTGAAACTACGCCGCGGACCAAGAGCCAAGCACAGGGAGATGCCGATGTTGCCCCACAGACTACCACGCCAATACCATGATCGCAACACCGCTACACAGAGAAGCCTCCCTTATCTCTTTTTCTTTCAATTATCTTTCATTCTGTGCTTTTTCATCATTGAGGACAATGCTGAATTTAGGTGTGGGGGAGGACTTTAGATTTTTTGTGTGGATAATTTTGGCTTCTGTGCATATATCACGGAATATTGTGGTCGTTTTGTTTGGATGACTTTTGTTTGGAGTTGCATGTCAAACCGTGAAATTTGATCATAGTAGTTTGGATGAAATTGGGGGTACACATGAAGTTGATTTGGGCTAAGTAGGTTTAAGATGCAACATATTGATTAATTGCTCTAACTAATCTCATAAACTTGGTCAAAATTTTGACATTGAAGTGATTAAGTAAATTGTGAAACTTAAGTGGATTCTTAATTTAAATTCAACCAGTGAGGAAATTGAGCCTACATGACATCATTTTCATGTCATAATATTTTCTTGAATTAAGTGATGCTCCTCTAGTTGTGTTGCCTCTAGAACTTGCATGGAACCAGTTTGAATATTGTTTAATCACAAGGGACTTAGAAGTGATTAAGGCCGTCTTTGTTTTAAAATCCTTTGGCTTAAAAATTAACCCAACTACTACTTTCCCTTTTGAAAACAATTTTGAGCCTTAACCTTATTCTTTGAGTTATCACCTCATATTAGAAACCCAACAAACCCATTAGCTTACCTTATCACAAGTTGAATGAAGCATTAACTAAAATGGGACTTTTGTTATATATCGTGTTTTGAGATAATTTCATGTGCATCTACCAATGTGCTTATCATTGTCTTGTGTTGTGATTATTGTCTTTGTTTTCAGCATTATGTGAAAAAAAAACAGAAAAAGAAAAGGAAGGAGAAGAAAGAATAAAGTATAGTGGCTTGAGTTAGAATGAGTAGTTGTAGTTTCTTGTCATGTTTATCTCAAAATTCTAAATTGTGTGTCCCTTTTGCTTAAAAAACTTGTGATCAACCTTTTTACCATGCTTTTACCTCACCCATGAACCTAGCCCATTACAACCTTTAATAAGTCCTTATGATCTATGAGCCCATGTGATCTAAATAAAGGAGAATTGGTAAAATTGCAAGCCCATGGTAGTGCCACATGATAGAGTGAGATTTGAGTGAAACACCTACCCACAAACACTTGAGTGTAAGAGCGAAATCCGTGAGAAGAATTCACTTAATTTCATATTTTCTTTTGAACAAAGATGTTGAATTTTGACTCTGTTTATGTGCATTAGTGAAAGGCAATTATAATGTGTGTTGCAAATTGGATCTTGCTAGCCTAAGTTGATAGATTGTGTGCACTTGGTTTCTGAAGGATGAATTGATTGAGTTTAATGGTTTGACATGTTGCTCGAGGGCGAGCAAGGGTTCGGGGTGGGGGAATTTGATAAGTCATTTTAAATGCATATGTTTTGGACTTAATTTTGGTTGATTTGTGAAATTGGTACTTAAAAATTGATGGAATTAATTGTTAAATATTTGCAGATGATTTTCAATGCCAAAAAGACAGAAATGGATCAAAAAGAGGAAAAATATGGCAAGAAGTGCGAAAATTCCAGATTGGTCGAAATTCAAAGATTAGGCGTGGGCACGCCTAAGGTCATAATCCGAAATCTGCAGATTTTTCCAGAATTGGAATCCAATTAGAACCAAATAACCAAAGATCTTCTGGGGTCCTTTTCAGGAAGTTTTCCACCTAAACTAGAAGACTATCTATTTGAGACAAAATTCAATCAAGATATGGGATATCCACGTCAAAGAGGGAATTGGAAAAATTGCCATGACTATAAATACATTTATGGGGGGTTGGAGGAAACCATCAAGTCTTCTTTCTTTCTTTCCTTGGGTCTGCCGCAAGTGCTCTTCTTCTTGTTTTCTCTGATTTTCAATTTCTGCACAAACACCAAGTAGTTAGATCGTAGATTTAGTGATTTCTAGTTAGTTGCAAATTTCTGGATTACTTGTTTTCAATTTCTGCAAAACTCTTCTTGTCATTAACGTTAATTTCACTAAAAAAATAGTTATGGAAATTGTTTCTTTTATTATTTCTTTTGTTTTTAACTCAAGCATGATTAACTAATTTTCTTGTCTTGGTTGAGGGATCCATGTTCCATGTTATTATGGTGAGATATTCGGAATCTTTTTCATGATTGTTAACGTTCATTGGATAATTTCAGATTAATCTTTTCAATTGGATTTATTAGTTTCTAGGTGCGCAACTAGAGATTAATGGATTTAATCACTAGGTTAACAAAATCTGACGTTCAATTTTGGTAACCATAAGTAGCAATTAGGATTAACCCCTCTACATTAGAGTCGAAAAATTCTAAGAAATTATCCACTTGATTGATTTCATGTCGTACATGTTTATCACTTGTCATTGGTTCTTAATGCTATTACTCAATTGAATCTATGATCGTATCTAGATTAATTGTTTAATAAGGTTGCTAGGATACATGTTTCTAGTCAATACAATTAATAGAAAATTCCCTCAATGAATGTTCGTTAATAATTACAATTTTTGTCAAGGATCCATAATAGCATGGTAACATTGGTGATCGAAACCAAGGTATTTTTCTACTGGTTTTTCAGACTTAATCATTAATTTGCGATTTCTTTCTTTTTGATTTTCATTCTATTTTAGTAAGTAACAAAAACCCCCTATTTTTATTATTTGTGCCATTTGAATTCGTAATTTTCATAATCGTAACATTCCTCGTGGGAACGATATCCGCTTACCGCTACTACATTAATTTGTTTTAACGGGAGTGAAAATCTTTTATATTTGGTTGCAGGCGACAGTATCACCAGTCTTCCTTTAATATGTCTAAACCACTTAAGTCTTGTCTCTCTTAATTTGTTTATAATATTAGGTACCTTTATATTGTCCCTTACCATTACATTCTTAACCTTATCTCTTTTAGTAAGGTTGCACATCTAACGAAACATCCTCATCTCTGTCATCATTAGCGTATGACTATGAACTTGTTTGATGGGCCAATACTCTGCCCCATAGAGCATGATCGACCTAATCGCTAAACGATAACATTTTCCTTTAAGCTTAAGAGATATCTTCTTGTCACACAGAACTCTTGAAGTACCTCTACATTTAAGCCATCTTGATTTGTTCCAGTGAACTACGTCTTTATCGATTTCTCCGTTGCTCTGGTTGATAGATCCTAGATATTTAAAACACTCCTTTTGTGGGATAACTTCTAACCTAATTTTTACCTCCACATCTGTAACCACCCTACGTCCCAAAAAGTTACATTTCATGTACTCAGTCTTAGTTCTACTCATTCGAAAACCCTTTGACTCTAACCCCTCCAAAGTTCAAGCTTAGCATTGACCCCAAAAAAATAAAAATAAAAGTAAAATAAATAAATAGATGATGATGATGATGATGATAATAATAATAAGATCATTTTTAAAAATTAATAATTTTATAAATCATTAACAAGCAATTTTGGTACAAAATATTTTGATTACTTATTTACGAATAAATTATATAATAATTAAATATAAGTAAAATTTTCTCATTATCATTCGTAACATTTGATACCAAACACTAGCATAATTATTAATTTGATTAATCTAATTTTAGTGATTACATACTGAAACACACATAATCACTAATTTCATTTCTATTTCTATTTTTGCTTTTATTCTCATTCCTATTTTTGTTATGATTCCTCCATTATTAATTACCGACCAAGGTCTAGATATTGCATAAAGTTGGTTGGAATTTAGACCATCCTCATAAGTAATACTTAGAAACATAAATTTACTGAGTAAAAATCTACCGATTCTAAAGAAAAACTTAATAAACTATAATTTTATAGAAAGAAAAGACATTTAGGAAGTAAATTATAATCATGGAGTTGTTGAATATAATTCTTTATAACAAACTATCACTCAATTTCTTGCCAATAAAAACACTAAAGATGTAAATGATATGACAATCTATTTCTTTATTGTTACATTTTCATGTTCCTTGTACTAGATATGCTTGCAATTATTAATTGAATGGAATAGAATACAAAGTTATAAATTTTTTAAAAGAAACACTTCCATCTGTGTTTCTAATGGTTGAAAAATTAGATGTGAATCACAAATATTGAAAATTGAATTAATGATTTATATAATACATTAATATATAACAATAGCTAATCAACTAGATATAATCGTATATCAATCTTAAAAATTAATACTTACAGTTATATGCTAATGTTATCTTCTATTATGCCACCAATAAGCTGAAGTTGGAGGCAAAAGTAAATAAAGCTTGTAAATAAAATAAGAAAATTAGGTATTGGCTAGCAACCTGGTGAGTATATTAGCAAGTTGATCTGAAGATGAAATGAAGCCAATGGAAATGTCTTTGGCAATAATCAAGGCATGTATAAAATGAAAATTAATTTCAACATGATGAGTGCGAGTATGAAAGACATAGTTAGAAGAAAGAAAGAGAACTCCTATGATTTCCCACAAATTTGAGGAAGAATGGATAGGGAAACACCTAATTCATTTAGCAATTTTACTAACCATTTGATTTCAACATAGACACTTACTACAGCCTTGAACTTGAATTCTATGGAGGATCAGGCAATAATACCTTGTTTACTGGACTTTTAGGTTAATAAATTATTTCCCAGAAAATTAAAAATCCTTTTTTCTTAGTTATTTAGCTTTAAAATTTCATTATTTAGCCTAAATTTTTTCTTTTTATAGTTTGTTTGATTTATTTATTTACTTTATTCATTTTTGTTTTTGTATTTATTACTTCCTTTCTTTCTTGTTTGAGTATTTATTTATTTATTTTATCTTTTATTTCTTGTTTTTATTTTTATCTTGTTCTATAGTTAATTGCATGATTTATTTTATTACTTTTTTTTATATTTTTACTTATACGTTATTATTATTATTATTATTATTATTATTATTCTTTTATGAATTTTATTTATATTTCAATTTTAATTAGCATTATTTTATTATTTTAATATGTATATGCTTTTTTCCCTATTTTCTTTATTTATATAGGTATATCGAAAACAATCTTTCTATTAGTAAGTGGTAAGACTGTACTACTAAATCTCCCTAGATCCTACGTACCAGCAAGACTTTTATTGGGTTATTGGTAATAACACTAAACTAAGTAGATCATTTTTTTTAATAGTTATGTAATCTTATTCTTACCATAAGACAACAACAACAATACCCAGTAAAAATTCTATTGACATGCGAGGTCTGGAGAGATCCAGTAGTATGCAATCTTATCTTTAACTAGTAGAGAGACTATTTCTAAATGACCTATATGAAGAGGAAAAAAATACAACAAAAACAAAAACACTAACACCCAATATAAATCCCGTTGGGATGCGGGTTTGAGGAGGTCTTGTAATATGTAGTTTTACCCATAACTAGTAGAGAGGTTGTTTCCAAATGACCCACATGTATGAATGAAAAATAAAAAAAATAATAAAAAGACTACAAATAAAATATAAATAAATAAAATAAAATAAAAATAAAATACTAGGAAAATATATAAATAGATAAAACAAATATATATATATATGATATAATACTAAAAGAAATAAAAGAGATAAAATAAAATAAATTTTTTAAATCATAGTAGCACTAATAATCATAGACATAATGATACTAATACCACTAAAGAGAATACTAAATATTCTAATAATATTACTAACAATAACAACAATAATAATAATACTAATACGGGTAATAAGTAATTACCACTTAGGCTAACTATAATAAGCATAGGTAAAAGATATACGAGAGCTCCTAGGATCTCTTTATGAGGGTTCATTTACCTGAATCCTAATACGCCAAAGTTTTTTTTTATTGTAGGTCATGTCTTTGGTAAGTTCCAACATTAGCAAATCATTCTTGATCACCTCTTTTCAATTCTTCTTAAGCCTCCTTAAATTTCTTTTATAATCTCTAAGTACGATCCTCTTGCATCTTCTCACTAGAGTGTCTGGGTGTCTCCTCTTAATATGTCCAAGCCACTTAAGTCTTGTCTCTCTTAATTTGTTTATAATATTAGCTACCTTTATATTGTCCCTTACCATTACATTCTTAACCTTATCTCTTTTAGAAAGGTTGCATATCCAATGAAACATCCTCATCTCTGTTATCATTAGCTTTTGACTATGAACTTGTTTGATGGGCCAATCCTTTGTCCCATAGAGCATGGTCGACCTAATCGCTAAACGATAAAATTTGCCTTTAAGCTTAAGGGATATCTTCTTATCACACAAAACTCCCGAAGTATCTCAACATTTAAGTCATCTTGATTTGTTTCAGTGAACTATGTCTTTATCGATTTCTCCGTTGCTCTGGCTGATAAATGCTAAATATTTAAAACACTCCTTTTGTGGGATAACTTCTGACCTAATCTTTACCTCTACATCTGTAACCACCCTACGTCCCAAAAATTTACATTTCATGTACTCAATTTTAGTCCTACTCATTCGAAAACTCTTTGACTCTAATGTATCCCTCTAAAGTTCAAGCTTAGCATTGACAAAAAAAGTAAAATAAATAAATAGATGATGATGATAATGATGATGGTGATGATAATAATAATAATATCATTTTTAAAATTAATAATTTTATAAATCATTAAAAACAATTTTGGTACAAAATATTTTGATTACTTATTTGCAGAATAAATTATATAATAATTAAATCTAAGTAAAAATTTCTCATTATCATTCCTAACATTTGATACCAAATACTAGCATAATTATTAATTTGATTAATCCAATTTTAGTGATTACATACTGAAACACACATAATCACTAATTTTATTTCTATTTTATTTTGTTTTTATTCTAATTCCTTTTTTTTGTTATGATTCCTTCATTATTAATTACCGAGCAAGGTCTAGATATTGCAAAAGTTGGTTGGAATTTATACCATCCTCATAAGTAATACTTAGAAACATAAATTTACTGAGTAAAAATCTACTACATTCTAAAGATAAAACTTAATAAACTATAATTTTATAGAGCAAGAAAAGACAGTTTGGAAGTAAATTATAATCATGGAGTTGTTGAATATAATTCTTTATAACAAACTATCACTCAATTTCTTGCCAATAAAAACACTAAAGATGTAAATGATATGACAATCTATTTCTTTATTGGTACATGCTCATGTCCTTATACTAGATATGCTTGTAATTATGAATTGAATGGAATAGAACACAAAGTTATAAAAATTGTTGAAAAGAAACACTTCCATTTGTGTTTCCAATAGTTGAAAAATTAGATGTGAGTGACAAATATTGAAAATTGAATTAATGATTTATATAATACATTAATATATAGCAATAACAAATCAAACTATAACTAACTAGATATAATCATATATCAATCTTAAAAAATTAATACTTACAGTTATATGCTAATGTTATCTTCTATTATGCCACCTATAAGCTAAAGGTGGAGGCAAAGTAAACAAAGCTTGTAAATAAATAAGAAAACTGGGTATTGGCTAGCAACCTGCTGAGCATAATAGCAAGTTGATCTGAAGATGAAATGAAGCCAATGGAGATTTCTTTGGCAACAATCAAGTCAGGTATAAAATGAAAATTAATTTCAACATGACCAATTGATTAAGACCTTGTATTCCTGTGTATATTGACATGTAACTAGTTTGGCTTTCGACCATTCTACTATGCAATCTACCCGACATTTCACTTTGTACACCCATTAATTACCATTAATATTAACATTATAATGATATGGGACAAGCTCCCATGTATTATTATATTGTAAGGCAATAAACTCAAGTTCTGTAGCTTCTCTCCATGTTGAATATTTATTGACTTGAGTGAAGGAGCCGGATTTAGTAGGCTAGGATATGAGGGAGAAATAGTGGTGAGATTAATGTTTTCTTATAAAGTGGAGGATCTAAGCTACATTGAGTGAGGCCATTGATTTAGGTGAGATGGAGCAACTATAGGTTGAGATGAGGATGGAGATTCTAAGTTTGAACGTTAATTTAGATCAATAAATATATCAATTCTAATAGGATTAAAAATTTGTAAGGGTGATTGTATATATGCGGATTAAGAGGAGGAGATTTTGTTGTAATTTTAGTAGGCGTAGGATTATTTAGTGTGGATAAAGGGAAAGGTGGATTAGTGGGAGAATTACGTGCTATTGGAGAGTGACTTTGATAGGAAAAAAAGTCTAAGTTGGAGAGATTACCTAAGTTAGCTTTACTGGACATAATAGCAGATGTGGGGTGTTAGTGAGTAACATGAAGATAAAGGGAAAAAAAGACTTGGTCAGTTTTGACTTTGTTGATGGTTGAACACCTCGGAGCGTTAGTAAAGGGAAACACAGACTCATCAAATTCTAATTGTGTGGCATTATATATTTTGTGAGTTTCCTTATTAAGACACTTATATCTAAGATAATATGGTGAATATCCCATAAAAAATACACTGCTTAGTCCAAAAAGAAAAATTATATGTATTATATAGCCTAAGTAAAGGGTAAATAACACTTCCAAAGACTTCAAGGAAAACCTAATTAGTTCTTTTATTAAAGAGAGTTTGAAAAGAGATTTTGTTGGAAAAAGGCTTGGTAAGCATATGATTAATAAGGAATATGTTTGTTTCAAAGGCAAATTGCCAAAATGTAATGGTGCTCCACAATGTCTTAGTAAAGCTAGACCAATATCCACAATATTTTAATTTTCAGTCAGAAGTCTCATTTTGTTTATGGGTATGATGATAAAGAATTATATAAATATTTTTTTGTAAGTTTTTAGACTCACCACCACATTCTAATTGAAATTGCTTAATGGGACAATTGAATTATTTTTCAACTAGAGCTTTGAATTGCTTTAAAATTGGAAATACTTTATTCTTAGTTTCTATAAGAAAAAAACATGTAAACAAAGAATAATCATTAACAAAATAGACCAAGTATTTGTGATTCAAAGATGAATATATTGAACTTAGTCTCTGAATTCCAAAAGCTTACTACTACAGTGATGAGTTAAAGAGAAAGAAAACCTATGCAACTTTCCTAAACAACATGAAGCACATATATTGGAAGACAATGTAGAAGAAGAGTAAAGTAATTTAAATTGATGGTCTATGTGACAAACAATTTGAAAATTGGGATGTCGAAGCTGTGCATGCCATCCAAAGCAATCAAGAAAGTAACAGTGTCAAAATTATATTGTTGTTAAAGTGCACCATATAATTTATACAACTTTAATTCACCTATTCCACACTTGGTAATCCTTTCCCTTATAAGGCAATAATCGGGATGAAATTTAAAAAAGAAATTGTTATCTTTGCAAAATTTTTGGACAGATAGTAGAGGTAATACTAGGAACATGCAAAATATTATGTAAATATAAAGGTTTAAGAGAGGAAGAAATAGAACTTGAGCCAGCATAAGTAAGGGTAGTCTTGTATTGTCACCAACAATGACTGCATCCATACCTTTGTAATCTTTAGCAATGGTAAGAGAAGCTGCATTTGGTGTAATATTATTATTAATACCAGTGTCTAAAGATCAAGTAAATGATGGATAAATGTTATAATAACAATGATATGTGCTCAATTGATTATGTAATTTTTTGATAACACTTAGTGATTATTGCTATGAAAATGCTTAGGATCCTTACTTTGAATCATATGTAGTTTTCGGCATAATTCGGAAGAAAAGAAACTAAAGTGAGTTAAAAGCATTATATTTGAGGCGTTTTATGAAGAATCACACTCACTTGTCTTCATGGATTAAGAAAAAGGAGATTAGAGCAAGAAGAAGACAAGAAAATAGATGAAAAATGAAGAACATGAAGAGTGAAGAGTTAAAGAGCATGCTTATAGCCATGCATGAAGTTGCATGGGCGTGCACGACCGTAAGAGGCTAATGCAATAGCCGTGAGAGGCCATGCACGCCTAGACACAATGCCACCTTACCTATTTTGAACCCATTTTTTAATATAAAGTGAAAGCTGTTGTGACGGCCGAGGGTATAAAGTTTTTGGTGTTTTAGGTTGGGAGAAAGAGGGAGCTTCGGGAGAGGATGAGAAGCAAGGGAAAAGATCATAACATTGAGAGAACTATGGAGAGCTAACTTCCCAATGCCGATCGGAGGTGACATTGACACCAACGAATCCAATTAAGTGTATTTCTCCCTGAGTTTGTTATTCTTTCTGTTCTTCAGAATTGATTGTGTTATCCTATGTTTATTGTTTGGGTCTTGTGTGAGAATGATTGAATGCTCTATTTGATTATTTTTATGTAAGAAACCATTGCTAGAATTTTAATATAGTATGTAATTGTTATATTTGAGATTCCTTTGTAGAAACTAATAGTTCATAATCATTAGGGATAATATAACCAAGGTTAAATGACCCAATTTTGTGTGGTTGTTGCCTTAATTAATTTTTTTCTTAATTCGTAATGCAGCTGTCCAATTAAATCTAGAGAGCTTGTTCTAGGTTATTTGATGACTAGGTTTAATTAACGAATGTCTCTTAATTAAACACAATTTAAGGGAAAATCGAGGTTAACAAAGCTTATTATTAATCTACGATTAATAGTTGCTAGGAGAGCTGTAAGAACAATAATTCAATGAAATATGTTTAATTAGGTGTAGGCTGAGATTAAATCGAAGAACTGGGTCCTTAACGAATTTATCACTTTCATCATTTTTCAATGTTTTCTTTAGTTTGTTTTCACTAACTTAGTTTCATTTTTATTTTCTTATTTCAAACCAAACCCCTTAACCTAAACACCAGTTACTTTCATTTTAAAAGCTGATTGAACACTCTCTGTGGGAAAGACCTAGACTTATTATTGCTACAGTTATAGGTCTAGTTTATTTTGTGTAGTATTACGACGAGCTGCTGTTAATTTTAGTGTGATTGCTGGGGAGTGTTCTATTTTAGTTTTTGTTTTTGATTTTAATTGGTGTTTTGTACATATTTGTTTTTAATTTGTTTCTTTTCAGTTATTTCTTGATCTTTTCACTTTTTATTTATTGTTTGTGCATTCAAAAAAAATTCATTGACAGAAGTAATATTTTCTATAACTCATTCCTAATCTTATAACCCAGTTTGGACTGATCAACCTAACTTTAGTTAAGGATGGGATAATTAACAAAACTAATTCAATGATAGTTTGTAGGATATACAACAATTCTAGTATAGACTAGAAGCTTTTTATCATGTCTCAGGTACATCTATGGTGGATTTGCTTAATATTATGACCACTAACAATCTTCAATTTCAACAAAATATATAGTAGTTTCAGCAGGGTGTACAACAATTTCAACAGGATGTACAACAATTTCAGTAGGATGTAGAGCAGTTTCAGCAGGATGTATAGCAGTTTCAGCAGGGAGTACAACAAGTCCAGCAAGAGGAAAGGCAATTTTGGTATATCTTCTAAGAATGTGAGAGCCAACAAAACTCAGGTATTTCCTTGGAAGAATTACTTAACATTATCGTTGCTAACACTTTGCAATTTCAAGAAGATGTGAAACAGTTCCAGCAAGGTGCAATGTCTAGGTAGGGAGATAACATCACTTGGAACCAAAAAGTGAAGAGGAGTAGCCATATCAACTTGAGGTATACCCAAGGGATATTAGTGCAGTGGCCTTATAGAGTGATGAGGAGCTTGAGTATACTACTCAAACAATTGTTTGTGTCAAAGAAGTAGAGAAGGAGCTCGAAGTAGAAAAGGATACATCTTTTAGCTCCAAGGTAAATACTGAGTTATAATTTGTTGTTAAGACTAAGTTTTACCTTTACCTGGTAGGTTAGAGAAATTGAACAAGGATGAATAAGGTGAAAAGTCATTTGAATATTTCTTAAGAGTATGGACTCATTAGAGATTAAGATTATAAAGATAGGGAATGTGGTGAATATGGCAGATTATCAACCAAGACCCTATCTTGAACAACCTCACGTAGATGTGGCTCAAACTGTGACATAAGAAGTTCATGATTTGGTCATGTGAGGAGAAAATATGGAGTTGAGCTAGCGAATTTAAACAAAGACGTTTTTGGGAGGCAACCCAAGGGAAGTTAATTTCTTTTCTTTACATTTTCACATTTCTTTTTATATGCATTTTTTAATTTTGCATGTTTTTAAGTTTTTAACAAAAGGAGAGAGAGAATAAACAAATAAACAAACATATGCTCGTTTTCTATTGCTTCTAGGACTATAAAGTCATGATTAGAGAATGAAGTGACTAGAGAATTTTGTGGCAAATTTAGCATGTACTTTTTCTCTTGTGATTGGTCGATATGCATTATTTTTAGAAGAGTAGTGACTAATGGTAGACATAAGTTAGTGAGATTTTGAGCCTTATTAAACTGACGTATTCATATCAGTCTCATTGTCTTTTACTTATGTGTGACCTTCATGGAATGTACATTCTGACTTTGTTTTGATTTTCTATTTAAGATCACATTTTTATCACATGCATTAACATGAAAATGATTAGGCATTCTTTGTTTTTCCATGCTACATCAGCCAAATAGCCTACTCATCATTATGAATTCTCCGTTGTTAACCCCCTTCGAACTTTATTAGCCTTTCTTTTTGTACAAACCTCATTATATGCTATTAGACTTAACCAAATGTCCTACTCAATCTATAAAGCTAGTGGAACATTTGCTGATTGTTGATGAATGTGGGTGTGCAAAAATATAAATGTGAGGGTGTCCATATGTATAGGATGGTATAATTGTTGGGATGTCAATTTATTTCTTATCATTGAAGTTTCCCATATTGATATAGCTTCTTTCAATTTTTATATGAAAAAAGCAAAAAGAAAGAAAAAGAGAAAAGTAAAAGAAAAGAAAAGAAAAATGAAAAAAAGAGAAAGAAAAAATGTTTAAATAAAATTATCAAGGAGGAAATGCATACGTATTGCAAATTTATTTATGATTAGTCCTTCCTCCTAAATTTGTATTGAATGGGGTTACTTGAGCACGTTGGATATGAGGTAGATGTTGCTTTCAATGGTCACTCCCTATAGTTACAAAGTTTTAATTATGATCAACTTTTGTGAGTGGTTTATGCTTCACATGGTTTATGTGTGGGAGCTCAAGTTTGAGTTATGAAACATCATTTTTGCATTCATCATAGTTGATGTACAATTGTGATTGAATGTTGGTTTTTACACTTGATGTTACATTGAGTATTACTTTTGTTTCACTAGCTTTGATGACTTTCATGCTACTTGACCCAAATACATCTTATATTACCTTTGCCTACATTATAACCTTGAAAAGTCCTTTGATCCATGATTTTGCATGTGATTGTAGAAATGAAATGATAAACAAAGTTATGGAATGTCTTGATTGTGAATGATGTTGAGTGTACCCGAGAATATATCTTATTTAAACACACATTCTAAGTCTACCGTTATATTGCTCAGTTTTTGAAGAAGATTAGTGTTGATTAGTTATGAGTAGAAGCGTTCAATATTAAATTCTTGCTATGATTTTTGAAAGTCATTCATCTTTGCTTATGATTATATATTGTTAGAACATATAGGAAATGAGTCAATACTTTGGGACTATGATCTTAATTTTGATGTTTTCCCTAAGGACGTTCAAAAGCTAAGAGTGGGTGAAATTGATATGTGCTTAATTGATTATGAATTTATTCCATAACTCTTAGTGATTATTACTATGAAAATGTTTAAGATACTTACTTTGACTCATATGTGGTTTTAGGAACAATTCAAAAGCGAAGAAGCTAAAGTGAGTCAGAAGCACTATATTTGAGTCGTTTTCCAAAGAATCACACTCACTTGTCTTTATGGATTAAGAAGAAGAAGATTAGAGAAAGAAGAAGATAAGAAAATAAAAGAATAATGAAGAAAATGAACATTGAAGAGTGAAAGAGCATGCTCACAGCCATGTATGAAGTTACATGGGGGTGAGACACCTCTCATTGTGTCACTGGCGTGCATGGCCTCTACGACCCCATGACACAATGCCACTTCACCTATTTTTAACCTAGTTTTTAGTGTAAAGCAAAATGTGTTGTAAAGGTCAAAGGTATGAAAGTTTTTTGTGTTTTTTGTTGGGAGAAAGAGGGAGCTTCATGAGAAGATGAGAAGAAAAGGCAAAGCTCTCAACTTTGGGAGACCTGTGGAGAGCTAATTTCCTCACGCTAGTTCAAAAGTAACATCAATGCTGACGAACCTGATTAAGTGTATTTCTTACTAAATTTGTTTTTCTTTCTCTTCTTAGGGATTGATTGTGTTATCCTATGTTTAATGTTTGGGTCTTGTCTGAGAATGTTTGAATGCTCTATTTGACTATTTTTATGTAAGAACCTATTGGTAAAATTTCAATATAATTTGTAACTGTTATATTTGAGATTCATTTGTAGCGATTAATGGTTCGTAACTATTAGGGATAACATAACCTAGGTTAAATGACTCGAGCTTGTGTGGTTGTTGCCTTAGTTAATCTATTTTCCTAATTCATAATACAACTATCTAATTAAATCTAGAGAGCTTATTCTAGTTTATTTGATGGCTAGGTTTAATTAATGAACATCTTTTAATTAAACACGACCTAAGGGAAAACCAAGGTTAACATAGCTTGTTGTTAATTTAAGATTAATAGCTTCTAAGAGAGGTATAAGAACAATAATGCAATAAAATATGTTTAATTGGGTATAGGTTGAGATTGAATTAAAGAACCGGGTCTTAACGAATTCATCACTTTCATTATTTTTCAATGTTTTCTTTAATTTATCTTCATTAGCTTATTTTCATTTTTATTTTCTTATTTCAAACTGAACCTGTTGGACCCCAGAATTTTCATAGAAGACTAGAACTATTAAATGAGAAATTTTGGGGATTAGCCATGAGTAAAGAACAAATGATGAAAATTTTTGAATTAGAAATGATAGACAAGATTAAAGTATTAAATGAGAAGTGTGGATAGATTTATGTTTTGCTTTGGTACTTTTGATAGATGAGAGGTTACGAAATGGGAAAAATTAAGGTGAAAGTTAGAAGTCAAATGAAAGCAAAAACGAAGTTGAATATGTGTAGTAAGTTGATGAAAGATATGTATATATGTGTATGTTCTGTTATTAGTGTTCATGATAAATCATGGATTATAATTTCTTTATGGATGATACTGAGTTGAGAATGAGGAGTAAATGAAGTAGAAAAGGGGATCTTGGTATGAGTTATGTTAAGGAAAGATTTGGAACAAAATTGTTAGTTGATATGGAAAATGTTCACTAAGTAAGCTTCAGTGTTTTAGCCACAATAGTTTCTCTAGTTATCCAAACGAGATGATTATTGATTTGCATTAAACCAGAGACATATGGCTGCATTTCTTATGAAGATGTCAAATTTAAAATCTATCTTTAAGAATTTCAAAATTTGTCATGAAGTTGAGAACTGGGTGCAGTACATTGGTGGATGAATGTAAAATTTATTTTCTAAATTCGAGAGAAATTCTGGATTGATATAGGCTGAATTAGAGAAAAGGTTCTTCTAGAAAGTTGTAGTTCTTTCTTTTAGCTTTCCAAGAGTATGAAGTATGTAATTTTTGGACATCGGAGTTGAAAGTATGGTCCTTATAAAGAGAGATGCTTAGGAGCATAGATGCATCGTCTGTAAAGATGTATCGTCTGTGATAATGTCATATCAGCTATAAAGATGTATCATCTATAGAGATGTATCGTTTGTGATGATGTCATTCGTTTTAAGAGTTGCATCATTTTAAGTTGACTTCGCTTCATCTTAAGTTGACTCCACTTCGTCTTAAGAGTTACATCGTCTTAAGTTGACTTTGTTTCATCTACTCTTCACTTTGTCTACTTTTTGCTTTGTTTGGTCTTTGCTTCGTCTGCTCTTTGCTTAGTCTTCTCTTTGCTTCGGTTACTCTTTTCTTCGTCTGCTTTTGATTCGTCTACTTTTTGTTTCATCTGCTCTTTGCTTTATCTTCCTTTTACTTTATCTACTCTTTGCTTTGTCTACTTTTCGATTCGTCTACTTTTGATTCATCTGCTTTTCGCTTTGTTTGCTTTGTGCTTCATCTATTTTTCTCAATTCGTCTCACCCTTCGTCTTAGGTTGACT
Source organism: Erythroxylum novogranatense (assembly GCA_029891385.1). Classification (NCBI taxonomy): domain Eukaryota; kingdom Viridiplantae; phylum Streptophyta; class Magnoliopsida; order Malpighiales; family Erythroxylaceae; genus Erythroxylum; species Erythroxylum novogranatense. The sequence goes on from CM057228.1 coordinate 95,073,589, forward strand.
TTCTGCTTCATCTTACATTGACCAGAACATCTTCTGATCCACATTTGACACTCTAGACGATATAATTTGTCTTTAAGGTCTTCTTGAAAGTTTTAGATCTCAAAGTAATCTTGGAAACCGTCCTAAGATAATCTTAATACAACATCTGTAGAGAGAGTTAAGCCATTTGTCCTGCGAGAGGTTCAATATGATTGAGGGAAAAATCATGTTTGATTCTTTCGGTAAAAACTTTGTTATCCGACCTCCAAATGAAGTGATTATTGAACCAATAGTTTCTTAACACATTTTTCTATCCCTCCACAGATTTTGATAGCATTTGGTATTGATTTGAAAAAAAATGGATTGAATCAAGGTAAAGGTATCGGTTAGAAGAGTATGAATGGGAGGTATTTAAGTATAGTGTACTATTTCAATATACGAACAGTCCGAAAATTTTTGGGACAATACTTTTAGAGTTTTGAACTAAATGGATTGATTTTGGTGTCATTAGAAACTTAAGACAATGGAGAACATTTTTCTACAAGAAAGAGTTATGTCCAAATGTTCAAGGGTATTGTTGGCAAGACATTTAAGCATAAAAAGACATAAGGCATAGTTGGAAGGGCAAATGGGACATTTCTCACTCATTAAGGATATAATTGGAAGAAGAAGTGTTGTCTTACATTTTAAGAAGAGAGGAGAACAAAAATTTAAGAGAAAAAGAGAGAGTGTCATGAAGAAGAGAGAGAAATACGAAGAGAAGAAGAGAAAGAGAGAAAGAAGAGGAACAAGCTAGGGTTTAATTTTTCTTAGTCTTCAAGAGAGATTTTGGAGTTGTTCAAGAAGAGAAAAAGGTAGAGAAAGAGAAGAGCTTCCCTTTGAGCTAAAGATCCCTTAATTTGGTGAAGAATAAAGGTAAGATCATTTTGGATCTTTTGGATTTTTGAAAGGATTTTAGTTCATAGAGTTTAGAAAATACTTGGGTTTAAGGATTCTAGAATAAATTTTAGTAATTTTGCATTGTGGGATTTTCTATTGGTTTCCTATTGAATGAGACTTGGTTTGTTTTAGGGAACCAAGAGAATCCTACCCAAGAGCAAGGGGAAAGACAACCTTGACTTGGATTTTTGCAAGCAAATTAGGTGGGTAACATATTTATGGTTATAGTGTAATTGGACAAATTCTTGCCAATGTATGTGTATGTGTTAAATGCATAAATTTTTAATTGATGTTGTAGGGATTTGATAATGCATGATGACTTTGATTATGTCATACCATGAAAAAGGTTATAACATTTTGTATAAATGAAATGAAGAGCATGAAAAACATGAAAGTAGGAGCATCTGATAAAATAATTTTGAGCATGATTATGTGCTTCTGTTTGGGTGAGAGAGGAACCATTTCGTAGTCATGTGCATGTCAACATAAAACCTTCTCCCGGCTCCTCCCTTGTGGCACACGAGATCTGAAAAGTGGACTTGTTTCGTTCACGGAGTAAACTTCGGTTTCTCAGTTTTGTTTTACGGAACTCTCGAGCCATTGATTTGCGCATTGCACTTTAAATTGTCAAGCATGAAGCATTTTGAGTGTTATGTGTTCTGAGTTTTGAGTTAAATTTGATGAATGTTTAAATTACTGGATACATATCTATATATATATACGTGTACATATGCTCGACTTTGGTCAATTGCCAATGGTTATAAATATATTAGCCACTGAGTTGTATAGCTCACCTCATTATTTCCCTCCTCAGGTGCAGATCGAGAAGATTAATGATCCTTGCAAAGTTTGGCAAACACTGAGAATAGAGACATTTGTAATTAAGTTAGTTCAGGAACTTTTGTATTTTAGAATCATTTTAAGCATAAGCAATCAATTGTATCATGAGCATTTTTTATTTTGTAATAAACTTGTATAAACTTTGTTTAGATTCATTAATGAAATATGATTGGTTTTTTCTTGTGATTCTCAAAATTGTGATGTTGATGTTTGACTATTGTGGGCACGCCACCCTTGTGGGAAGATGGTTAATAAGGGTTCATGGAAATAACCCTATAGGATAATGCGTTTGCTTACGTTAAATGTCCCTGGATACTGAGCTTCGGAAGCGGGGTCTAGAAAAACCCTCCCAATAACCTAAACACCGATTATTTTTATTTCAAATGCTAACCAAACACTCTTTGTGGGATTGACCTAGACTCACCACTGTTACAGTTGTAAGTCTAGTTATTTTACCTAGTGTTACAACGCGCTGCTGTCAAACAATATCATCATTTTAAGAAGGCATGATAGATAAACTGGCTTAAAGTTTAATGCTATTAGAATTTCCCTAACCATCAAATGAATTTTAGTGGAACAAAGTTACTGTCAAACTTACTTACATTTAAAAGCAGATTGATTATTATAACCACCAATTTGATAAGAAATGTTAATTTAGCAATAAGAGAATCCTCCTTGAGGTGAAAAAGAGAAGCTGTGTCTTCCTCTATTACCACGTCCTTGACCTCTAGAAACATTATTAGTAGAAAACTGAGGTGAATTAAAAGGGCATTGATATGATTGACATTGAGTAAAGAAAATTATTATGCTTTAACTAACAACTCATAAACAACTAGGTGGTCATGTAATTCATTAAAGGAGACTATTATCGGGCATAGCTATAAACCACCAACAATGTCATTATATTCAACTCTAAGTATTCTAAAAATAGTGGCATTGAATTCAACTTCAAAAATAGGTTAGTCAGTGAGAGATAAAGGATCTGCAATAACGTTAGTATGGGAAAGATATGTAGACATATATTTATCATCTTTAGGAGATTACAAAGCTAAATGCATAATTGAGTTTGTTGAGTGTGGCTCATGACTATGTAAGAAGTAGTAAGAGTATGCCAGACTTTGAAGATAATATAAGAACGGTCACATATGGATAAATTCCTTTAGTGATATAAGATAGTAGCAAAAAAAAAGGATTTGATTTTTGGTAAACCAAACTGAATAAGCAAGATTTTGTACCATTTTATTTATTAAAGAATTTAGAATTTATTTTAGAGGTGAAGGTTTATAACCATTGAGAACACCATAAAGATTGTAAAAATTTAGTAAGGGAGTAAATTGAACTTTCCATGAAACATAATTTTTGGAGGTAAGTTTAGTGGAAAAAGGTCTATTGACATGACTAGGAATTGTAGACAAAGAATTAGAAGATGGGTTAACTGGCAATATAATTGGAATTGATATAGATATGGTGGAAGATGAAACAATAAGAGTGGATGAGAATGATAAGGAAGAAGATAAGCCAGCCACGATATTGGCTTTGATACCAAGTTGAAATTTATATGGGAATGAAAGATATTGAAAAATTGAATTAATGGATTATATGATATATTAATATACATCAGTAACAAATTAACTATAACTAACTAGATAGAATCGTATAACAAACCTAACAACTTGGTATTTACAATTATATGTTAACTGATGATAATAAGACTTGTCTTTCACCTAAAAGTGCAAACCATATCCTTTTTTACTAGTCCTCTAACTATGATGGTAAGCATGATATGATTCCTTCTTTGAGTTTCCAAACTAGAATACCCAAAAGCCTAATTTGGATGAACTTCCATCAAATTCTCATCACTTATTAAAATAAAAAAAATAAAATTTTGCATCAAACAAGAGAAGACAATTGCATGAAAGTTTTTTTTAATCTTTCTTTACTTCTAAATTGCCTACCAAGGTTGACATTGTCCTAAATAATACCTCTCTCTTAGTTGACAACCTCGTACCAAATATTTAACCTTTATAATAAGTAGTATAATAATTTCATCTTCAAATACTGTTTTTTAGTTGAAAATTACAATGCTTATAAGTTGTCATGATTTTACAAGTTGAAGCAACTCTACTTGATATTCTAGAGAATTAACATACGTAAATGAGTTCCAAATTCCAATGGAATACAAGTTACCAAAAATGTGTTAAATGTTAAAATCAAAAGGGATGGATGATACCATAAACAATAGTTTTAAAATTCATATAATATGATATTATGTATTTTCAACAAAATTAGAGATGTAAGTTGTCACATGGAAAATATTAGTGAACAACGAATTTATCATTAGAATAGTTTATGGTTATGTTTCCTCAATAGTTATGTATGTATGAAGACTAAAACAAATTCATTATGAAGGATAATATAATATCTCTAATTTCTCTCTTTCTTTTTGTTCTTAAATCTCATTTTACTGAAATTAGAAGAAATTAGTAATGGTTATGAATAAGAGGGAGGTAAGACTTTAAAAAGTTAAAGATCTCTTTCGCAATCAAAGGAAATATATGCATAAGGAAATACAAAAAAACCAATCAAAGCTATAAGAAGCAAAAATCAAATAAGAAAAAAAGAGTGAGTTAAAAGAAATATTCCAATGATTCATGTTGAAGTAGGACATCTCATAACGAATTCATCATTAATAAAGAATCAAGCATCCATAACTGCAATGCAATGGACAAGTATAAGCACACCATTATACATTACCCACTTATTTACTAAGGTGGATTTTCCCACCTATGATGGTAATAAGCTTTATAATTGAATTTTGAGAGTAGAAAAATATTGATTTATATCCTACAACCAATCAGTTAGTTGTAGTTTAGTGACATAATTATTTAAAGACATTATTTATCTTATACATATTCATATGTATATGATCACGTCCATAGAATAAATGTACATTATAAATAAAATTATGGTGATATCATAATTATGAGATTCATATTGCATTTTAGTATTATTGTTAAATTATTTCTAGTCATTGTCTTATTTAGACTAGACATTAATCGAGCATAAAAGACTAGCATATATTATATATCTTTTTTATGATGAAAGTAGTCAATCTTATAGGTTAAAGTATGAAGATACCTAAACAAACATGTGGATGATTGCTAGACAATAAGTTCACTGAATTGACCTATATGAGAATCCTATTTGGAGCATTACTTGTACGTCTGTGAAAATTTTCATTTTAATGATTTTATAAGTGATTATTTGATTTGAGATAACCAAAGTAGCTCACATAGAGATTGTTATGTTCTGATACTACTTATGATCTATTATAGTCAAAGGTAGCTTAATCAGTAGCCATTAGATATATTATAAACTCTATGGAGGTAGTTAGGTAATTAAAATCAACCTAAAGTAACTGGGGAGAATGTTCCGTTATTCTTTATTAGTATTGATTTAGAAATCTTTGGCCAAGGTGCAATGGAATTTATCGGATAGTTTTAGATGTCATTAATTGAAACAATTACTAATGGTGGAGAAATAATATGATTGGAATCAAATAAAATAGACATTAATTCTATTCTTTATGTTTAATTGAAAGATTGTATGAGGAAAGGACGAAATTATATAAAAAATCATATACAAAATGATTAGTTAAAATAGCTTTGACATTCATTAAATATTAAGTGGTTATAATACATTACTAGATGCCAATCTTGATATATTGATATAAATTGTTTAATTAAAGAACTAAAGATGAATAAAATAAGCTTAATTTATCTAACACTAAATATGAATTAGGTTATAATTTCTATCCATTTTTAATATATCTGGGAATCTAATAGGTTACTAATAAAGAATGCGTTAAAGAGATAAAAGGTATTTTAACCAAATTAGATTTAATTATAAAGATTAAGTAACTTCATAATTAAATAAGAAATATTTAACAAATAAGAATCCATATAAGATATTGAGTCTTATTTGGGCCCAATTAGCATTTACTTAGAATTAGTTTTGACTATAATTAAAGTTTAATTAAAATTATAATTTTATTACAATTAAATTAAAATGTTTGAAACCTACTATAAATAGACTTAGGCTCTAATAGAGCTGAAACTTCTTGCCTAATCCTCTTTATAACAACTGTAGACTTCTCTCAACACGTCTTATGAATACTATTAGAGTTCAAAAAGTATGTAGCTATGGTTGTAAAGATGATCTAATTTTAGAAATAGTTCGAGAAAAATGACAAGAAAATAGTTAAGCTTTATAATAAGATACAAATTACGACTCATGCTTTATTATGTTTTGTGCATTAATCATATTATAGTTTTCAAAGTGATATTTCTTTCAGGAAATCAAATAAAAAGGATTTGTTCTTATTATGGTGTGAGTAGGATAAGATCCCACCGTAGTTCCCCATTAGTGGTATCAAAGTCATTTTTCAATTATATAATTTGATTAAATTATTTAGTTATTATTGATCAAAATTTGGAATTAAAATTCGAAAAGCTACACACTCTAAGTCTTGAAATCAAATGTAATTGAATATATGAATAACTTGCTAACCCTATAATCAAATTAGATTAGCTTAAAACTAATACTTTACAAAGAGTTATGATAAGATTGCCATTTAAGAAACCCCAAAACCCTAATTACTAAAATTATACAATGATCTACTTAATTGTTTTAGAATTTGGCCAAGTTAGAATTGTAACAAACTTTAATTTGAGATTAGTTTGAATATGTTTATAAAATGAGCAATCAATTCTTCTAATACAAACCATAAGTCACAGGTCACGTCTTCACACCAAAGAAGTTTTGGTAAGTTGGAGGCCACAGTAACGGTCATGAAAAAGCATTTTGAGGAAGTCATTATCAATGTGCTTGAAGGTGTCCAAGGTTTTTTTCTAGTTTGCAAAAGGTACAAATTACCTTTAACATTTCCTAAATGTCTAATTTTGTCCCTATCATTATCTATGATATAACATTCACCTTAATATTTTTAAAATGGTATTGATAGCACCTTAGATCTTAAAAATTAAAATTTTGGCAGTTACTACTATGTGGGTCTTCAATTTAACTTTTGTGATGTCATAACTAGGGAATATAGACCACCAAGGCATTGATGTAATCTTAAAAATGATTTCTTAAAAATTAGTTAAAAGTTTGATTTTCACGTTAACATTTCATAAAAGATACAAATGACCCTACCATTATATTTGTTAGTATTTTTTCCCCTGTTCAAGTTACAATTGGTACTATTTTAGTAAGGATAGGGTGTAAAGTGACACTAGAAAAAATGGTAGGGGCTTATTTAGGGGTGTTGAGTTTTTGTGTTGAAGTACTAGATTATGTAATTGCGAAGTTACATTGAAGGATTTTATGCCATTTATGAATAAGTTATATAATGTTGCCATGGTCTAGGTTTCCAACTATCACTAGTTTCTCTAATTAATGCTGGCAATTGTTATCTTAGGTATGTTGTTGTCGACATTAGTTCTGCCAGTGATTATGGCAAGATGATGAGTTATCAAGATTGTGTTGTTATGATGCGAATAGCTGGTCGGAGAAGGTAGTTATTATTAGCGCTTTGTGGTGTTGGATATCCAATTCTCCATCTTCACAGTGTATAAGGCTAGAGAGGCAATATAGGCGAAGTTGATGGCAGTATGTTATTACTAGAGGAACTAAAAGGCTACAGCCGAAGACTAAGTGCCTGTTTGGATAGGTTTATATCAGTAAAACTTTTTTCAGTAGAGCTTTTGTTAATAGAGCTTTTCTAAGAAGAGCTTTTTTGAGAAGTCAGTTGACTATTTGGCTGTCATTTAAAAAAGAGTTTTTTTTTAAAGAGCTTCATATAATAGACTGTTTGGCAACATAAAAATAAAAAGCATTTTTAATTTTAACTATATTTTCTTTTGTAATAAAACTATTTATGCATATAAAATTATTTAAAATATATTAAACAATATTTAAAGTACAATTTATTAATTATTATATAATTTTAAACCATATGAAACATAAATGAAAATGTATATAACCAAATCTTTTATATAGATAAATATTAAAAATAAAAATCAAATAATATTATATAAATCTCAAAATAAACGTGAAGATGTGTTTGTGAGTATTGTGGGAATTATATGCAAAAATATAAGGGTAAAGGGGACCAAAAAAAGGCTCATTAATTGATATGAAAAATCTACCTAAAAAAGTACTTTTTTGAGGAAAAAAATGCTTATTCACCTTCCAAAAGTTGAAACAAACAGGCACTAAAAGAGAAGTAATGTTTGGAACAAGCAGGATTGTGGAGTACGTCTAAAGAAGTCGAGGGAGGCAAGGAAAATATTATTTTAAGGTTAATGTGGTCATGGTTAGCTAGGATTTTCTAAAGCTGATGAAGAAAGAGTTGCTTTTGGCTAGAGGTTAGTTTAGTCTAGGCTAGAAATAAGGAAATCTTAACCTTTCTTTTTTGATAAAATGATTACGCTCAGCGCATATTATTGATATCCATAGTTAAAACACCATACAGAAAAGAAGGAGGGCATACCCCCCATTCGAAACCAGATATAGAATTAGTTGCCCTAGCAATTGTATGAGCAACTTGATTTGCTGATTTTCTAACAAACGCATAAAAGGTAAGTGGAAGCTCCTTAAGCAGAGATTTACAATCCTTAATGATCATAGAAAAATATGAAGAGAAATCAAGCGTGGATTGCATAAACTGAGTAACGACCTGCCAATCTGTTTCTACGTAAATTGGAAAGAAGGATAAAGTTTTTTATCCGACTCAACACTTCCCTAAAACAAAGGGGCTTCTCTGACTTGTGGATCTCTCCAACCTAGTAGCGTCATGACTTTCCCAACACAATTTTCCCTCTGGGAGTTTCAGATTATCATGCCAAATCCATAGAAACCGTTCTCCAATAAAGCCACATGAATATTACATTTAAATTGATTCAGTCCTTGAGCCACCCAAGAAACTTGAGAACGTTGGTTTAGTGGTTTGTGTGGAACATTGGATTCTTTTGTTGACTTCCATTCAGAAAGAGTTATCCGTGCCCGACCTATAATAAACTAATGGGAGTGAATACGCGATGTCCACATGACTTCGTTATGATACATCCATAAGCTCCAGATTGTCATACAAATCTCCTCCTGTTGGGAATGCGAAAAAGATGAGACCGCTCGCATAAGCCATTCCTGTAAAGACGAGATAGTGTTCCAACCCACAATAGATAGAAGTCAAATAGACTGGGCAAAGTCACAATAATAAAATATGTGTTGTGACGTTTCCATAGTCTTACCACAAATAGGGAAAGTGTCATCCACATCTAAATGTCGTCCTCTTAAAGTGGCTCTGCATGGAAGAATATTACGTAGAATGTGCCATATAAGGATCTGTAATTTACCTAGAACTTGAACCTGCCAGATTCTTTCCCATGGGAAGCCAGCGACATGAAAATTGTCATTGGCCATCTCTGTGCTAAGTCTATAACCTTCTTTGACTTGGTAGTCACCGTTTTGATTTTTAATCCAAACCAAATCATCTGAAATAATTGAAAGTCCCAACAGAATCTGCAGAATGAGGTCTGCATCCCGTGGATTGAAAAAGTTTCGAGCGTTTCATTCCATTGGCGTCTTACCAGGAGATCAGCCACCACATTTAAATTCAAGTCCTCTATGAATTTTGTCTGTAAGGTATTAGGGGTAAACGAGACTCTGAATTTTGAAAGATTTATTTGCTATCCCGAAGCTGTCTCATATATATGTAAACACTCTTTCAACTTTAAAGCCTCCTCTCGTGTAGCTCGAGTAAAAAAAAGAGCATCATCTATGAAAAAAAGATGGGACATCGGAAGGGCCCCTCTTGCAACCAAAGCACCATGAATGCGACCTTGTGCTTGATATTTAGACAACATGGCTGATAGACCTTCAACATAAAGTATAAAGAGATACAGTGAGAGTGGATCCCCTTGCTATAGACCCCTACCAGGAATTAAAGGGCCAGGTTCTTCAGCTCCACGGATAAAATAATAGGAGACAGATGTAACTATTTGCATAATTCTGTTCCCACAATTCATTAAACCCCAATTTCAACATAATCGATCGCAAAAAGCTCCATTCAATTCTGTCGTATGCCTTACTCATGTCAGTCTTTAAAGTAAGGAAACCGAAGCGACCCTGTGTTTTCCTCTTGAGTGAATGGAATAACTTATAAGCTACAATTATATTGTCTGTAATCAGGTGGTTTGGGATGAATGCGCTTTGTGTTTTAGAAATTATCTATGGCAGAATTTTTTTCAATCTGTTAGCCAGCATCTTGCATACAATCCGGTCAGTTATATTTCTCAAAGAAATACGACATAGATCATCCATAGTCGCTGGATTTTTCTTTTTTGGAATGAGGATAACATTTGTTCTATTATGTCTTGGCATAAGAGCTTCGCCATTCAAACACTTTAAACATTCAGTAGTAACATCCATTCCCACTATATCCCAAAAAGTTTGAAAAAAACTGGGGTTAAAGCCATCTGGTTCCTTAGATTTCTGCGGATGCATTGAAAACAAGGCTTGACGTATTTCCTCCCTTGTATACGGTGCCAATAATGTTTCATTATGAAGAGAATTGACCGTAGGCTCAACGTATTGTAAAAGGGGTTCTGGATCTCCATTTGAAGATGTAAAAAGTTGTCGATAATAGTCCATAATTAGCTCCGGTAAACCTGAATCCCAATCAACCCATTCTCTAGTACTGGTATGCAATCTAGAAATAAATGCTTATGTGATGCCATCGCATGAAAAAACTTTAAATTGGAATCGCCCTCTACTAACCAATGCTATTTTGATCGCTGTTTCCAATACACTTCGTTTTGCAATAACAGATCACTATACTGTTTCTTGATAGAGCACAGGACATCTATATTCACAGTAGATTGTCTTCTTAAGAAAGCCAGATGACGTTTGACATCTCGAAGACGATGGTGGAAGTGTTGTTGGTGCGACAGTACCCATGAATGGAGGTATTTAGAACAAGACTTAAGGCGATCGTTAAGAGAGTCAAAAATACCATCGGTCCTGTAGCGCCCCCTTACCGTAGGGTACGCACCGGGACGCCCGTAGGTCATTCCGATGCATATCCGATGATAAGGGTGAACGACGAGCGATCACTACTATACTTCACATGACATCAATATAATAAAAGCCACAATATAAAAATCACTATATTTTAAAACCAAGATACTTTCTCATTTCATATCATCAAACAAAATTATCTACAAGTCTATCAGTTTTCCACTGTCTAATTACATTACTCCAAAAGGAAACTAATACAAAAGTCTATACTAAGTCATCCCCAAAATCAATCCCAGCTGACCGACCTGTGTGCCATCACTTCTCTTGCCAACGCGCTCACACGGCAGGAAAAGTCTACCTCTGGAGCTAGGAGTCTAATCTATCGATCCTGAAAAATAGATGCAATTTTGGATGAGTTTGCGAACTCAATGAGAAACCATCATCGATGGTTCACTCAATTCATGCATTACGCCAAAGCATACAGATTATCACCATAACACAGTCAGATCATCATAAAGCAATTTACCGATTCTCATAACAGTATATTCAGAAATTTCGTAAATCAGTTATCACAATGTGTATGTAATGCATATGTGACTCTTTCCCATTTTATTACAGTGTTGTGACCGAGCGCTTAAGCAGTGAACAGTATTCAGTAGACGCGTTTAGGGAGTAGGAGAGCCCTCTGGGTATGCACTAACTCCCTTTGAGCTCGAGGCTCGTTTCAGTATCAGTGGCGACTCAGGTCACAACTATCATTATCTATTCATGCATTTGTGTATGAAATGCAAAATGCCCAATAATTCACAGTCACATTGCCATTAAAACCCATTTATCAAAGTTCATCAGAATCACGTAGCAGTCAAATCTGATTTATCAAAAGCAGACATATCGATCCTAATCATTCACATGATCATATAATTCATATTCGCAGACAGTTTACAGAGCATTTATCAATCAAAGATTGAGGAACCAACTAGGTTACTCACCTGTAACTTTCGAGCTACTGCCTAGAAGTCTCAGCAATATCTGTGGAATGACGATCCAACGGTGCCTCTATAACAGTCAAATAATTTTCCATTACTAAATGCATAATCAGAACCATTCAATGATGCACATGTCTTTATTAAAAGATGTACAATGCATGTTCATGACTTTCCGGTGCTATAACCCCAATTTCACTATCTTTTGTTAAAATCTAACCTTTCACCCATTTCATTAGAAATGACACATTCAATTTCAATACACTGACCTGGAACTCCATAAGTTTCATTTCTACTATTCAGTTCCTTTGGTCAAATCATATACACTAAACTCATCTCAAGAAAACCTCAAAACCAATTTCAGCTTGAACTAGATCAAATTCACCTATTAAAGACTCCAATAGCATTGAATTTACATTCGGGAATCTCACAATCATACCCCAATTTTCAAGAAACTATCCTTAGGTTGAAATAGGAAACCTTACTCAACTGTCCTTCAATATTTGGGATCTTACTAATAAAATTCAAACTTTCATTCTTCACATCAATTGTAGACCTCTTTCTCTAGTTTATAACGAATCAAGACTCACCTCAATTGGAGGTCTACACCATTAGTTATGCCCCAAAAACTAAAATAAACCAATTTAGAAAACTGGTCCTCACCGTGGCCTCAGAACTCTTGCCACGGCGTCCTGGAGTCGCTCGTCGCGGCGAACAATCTCTTTGGGGCTCGTCGCAACGTCAACGCGAGCTCATTGTGGCATCAAATGTTTAGAGCTCGCCGCGGCGACCTCCTACACGGTCGCCGCGGCGAACGAATGTTTATTCGTCGCGGCGAGGCTCTCACGCAGGTCGTGATGTGCGGGCTTCCAGCCTTCTTCTCCGACATATTTATACCCTATTTCTCTCTAAAAACAACCATAACTCACTCTCAACTACCCCAATCTTACACAATAAACACCATAAATGCATTTCAACAACAATAAAACAACATTAAACCAATTTACTTACCAATCAAGCCTCAAATCTTTAAATCTTCCAAAATTTTCTTCTCCAAGCCCTAACACCCATAGTTATCTCCCAAAGCCACACAAAACTTCATCTTTTCAAGGCTTACAGTTGATCTTAGCAATAAGAAAGGAGCAAGCAAGAATAAAGGCAAGGATTGAAGATCACCAAGAGAAAGAAGAGAAAAAAGAGGATTTCAGAAATTCTCAAAGGTAAAAGTCAAAAATCAAGGCATTAAAGGTTGATTTTAAACCTAAGGCTATTTAAAGACTCTTTCTCTTTTCAAAACAACTTCTAGTCTAATCATCCCCAAATTCCAATGGTTCCACATTTTCATTCCTAAAATCAACTATCTATTTTTCCCATTACCATTGGACAGTTGTGCCAGTACTATAAAGTCAATCAGTTCGTTACTTGGAAAATCTTCGATCCGGACATTTACTCCTAAAATTTCCAGAAAGAATTCTCTAAGGTTCACTATCAGCTGACGATCACTCTAAAACAGTTCCAATTCAACCATTCAAACCCAAATATTCCATAACTCAAAAATTCACCAATCGCATCATTTTCACAATTAAATGCCGGGAATGTCAGAAATGCATGTACATATATGTGCATGTGCAGAAATAACTCATTCCTCTATAATGAGAGGCCAAATGCATGCTCAATTCAGTAAATACAATAAAACCTATTAGCCCGTCCCGATTTACCAAAATAACCTTCCCATCGGTGATGGGATGTTACAGGCCCAAACTATGTTTACCGTCTACTTGCAATCAGTCTCAAGGATCCACGTTGTTTCAAAACGAAAACGTTTCTCCACATATCTCTTCAGCTTAACACCTAATGAGAGGAATAATGGGAGATGATCTGAGGATACCGCTTGTAACACAGAAATTGTTGCCAGTGAAAAAATGTCTGACTAAGAGCGCGTCCCCATCGATTGATCCAATCTTTCCCTCACTGTCGCATTATCATCTCTGTGATTCTCCCATGTAAATCGTGGGCCTTCAAAACCCAAATCATGGAGATGACAATCAGTGATAGCAGTACGGAAACCCTTCATCAAGAATCAAGGGTGAGAATTTGTACCTTGCTTTTTTGAGATAAACAAAATGTTGTTGAAATCGCCTATAACACACCACGGTAGCCTAGATTACGAGGAAAGTGAATGAAGTAGATCCTAGCCTTGCTTCCTATTGTTTCTTTCTGGATAACCATAAAATCCTGTTAAACGCCATCGTTCCATTCCTTCTATTTGAACCTCAATTTCAATGTGATGATTAGAAAAGCTCAGCAACTAGGCCATGTGTTGCTCTTTCCACATTAACACTAGCCCACCACTAATCCCCACTAGGTCAACTACAAAATACCACTATACCCTAAAGCGGTTTTTATTCGTAAAACACTCTATTTTTTATTTTTGTTTCTATAAGGTTTCTTGTCAAACACCAGGTCCTTTAAGGCCCGAACTGTACGTGGGTTCCCAAGCCCCCGACTGTTCTAACTTAGGGTACTCATATCTCTAGGTGGGCCTGGGAATCAGAACCCACCATGTCCAAGTTTTTTGGCTTAGTGTCACTACTTGCCAAGATCACCTCCATATGAATTGACTTATGCCCCATCACTCCTCTTGTAAGCGTCGTCATTTAGGATCAGTAAGAATAATGTGTGTTTGGCATTTAGGATAATGTATACTAGGTCTAATATAAGGGTGTTTGATAGCAAGATTAAAGTAAATCAAGCGCCAGAACAAGGGTTGCTTGGCTATAAGACTAAAGTAATCTAATGCTAAGATAAGGAATCTTTGGTTATTGGAATAGGTGTATTCCAAAGACGCATTTAATTGTTTTAGGATTAATGTAATCCTAAAAGTTAAATAAAATTGTTTTAAGTATGGAATAATGTAATTCTAACTTGGATAAATTAAACTTTATACTAAATAAGAATTTTAGAATTATTTTAAAATTTAGAAACAATTTAAAATTAAATAAATTATTTATCTTAATGTGATTAAGATTAATAATTAATTTGATTCTAAATTTAGAAAAATTATAAAATTAAAATTAATTAGATTTAAATTATATTGAAATTAATTATTATACTTTTTATAATTAAGAAAAGTTTTGCATGACTAATTAAAATGTATTCTTAATTATATTTATTTATTTCAATTTTATTGAACTAAGATAGGTTCAAATTAGTATTTTAATGATACAAAACATAATAATTATTGATAAGTTTATTATTTTGATGAAAAGCAATATAAGAACAAAATGTGTTCATAAACTTAAGAAAATAGCTTATGAAGATGATAAAGAGAAGTTGAAGTTTACAATTGTCAAAATGAAGATCAAACCAAGAAAGAAAAACATAAAGGTTTATTAAGGTCATTCTTTAATTTGTAATATTAATTGTAATCTCACATTATTAATTTGATACTCTTAACAACTTACCATACATAAACATTTTATTTCACTTCCTTATATAGATATTTACATTTATCAAGAGGCATTGATTTTAATAGAAAACCTCTCGATCTTTCAAACATTCTTTAGGGAATATTTTAGGAAGTGTTTAAATCACAATTGGATTAAAAATATTAGTTTTAATCATTTAAAGTTGATAAAATCATATTTTTAGGATGATTGGTCAACTAATATGGGTTAGTATTCAATTAATATAGGTTAAAATTGATGTATTATGAGTTTCCTATAACATTGGTTGATGTATTAGTCAACCAATGTACCATATTGATCGACCAATATGCCTACTATCTACTAATGTTCCGACGACTAGTGAATCTAGTGCCTTTAATTCATACTAGTCGACTAGTATATTATACTGGTCAACCAATATACTATATATAACCATTATCACAACTAGTTCATGGCTCCTACAATATAGGAAGAGTCCTAAAGCACTATAAATAAGTGTTTTTATCATTGGTTTCATTATCAAGAAGTTTTTTGGTGTAGTTTACACACATTTCTAATTGATTTTCAATCATTGTCTCATATTCGTGTGAGTGAGTTTTTTTAAAGTTATTAAGTGAATAAGTGAGATAAGTTCGAGTTGTAATTCTTTGTAAGTGTGTTGGAAATTTTTCTTGGGAGTGTTCTAAATGGGATTACGGTTCCTTTTCACCTTGGAAGAAGATTGTAAAAAGGTTATTATGTGCCTTGAAAGAAGAATTATGGTAGAATTCCATTATGAGTCCTAGAAGTGAGCATAAACCATGGTTGTTTGCTAAATCACTATAAATTGGTTTACTTTTTTTTCTATCCTATTCAAATTATTATTCAATTGATTGATTGGTTTATCTTACGTGTACACACACACATTGATTGTTGTTAAATTAAGCATATTGGTTAAAAAAATTGTTGATTTTTATAAATAGCCAATTCACCTCTCTTTAGGTGCCATTAGGGGCTAACAAATTTTATCGAAATAAATTAAATTTATTTTTATTAATAATTTAGAGAATTGTTATTATATTTATTTAGAAATTGTTTCTTTATTTATTTGTCAATAGTAGGTTTCTTGATTTATTAGAAAAGTTATTTTTATTCAATTTAAAAATGTTTTCATTTACTAATTGAGAAAATAAGCTCTCTTTAATATTTTAAAATAGTTTTGTAATTTACTAAGGAAAGATTTTCTAATTAATTAAGAAAGTAATCTCTAAATAAATAATGAAATAACTTTCTTGATTAAATTTAAAACGTCCTATTTAATTTTACAAGTAGTTTCTTTAATATTAGAAAAATTTTAATTAAGAAAAGTAATTTCTAATTAGTTTGGAAATAATTTTTAATTAGATTAGAATTTTTAACTTTTAAAATTTGAAGAGAATTTTTCTAAATTATAATAAGTAAGAAGAGTAATTTATTAAAATCATTTTAGCTAATTAAAGGAGTCAAGATAATTTAAAATTTTTTGGTAAATTTTAAATTACTTTCAAATCAAATTAAATTTTTATTAGAAATAGGAATTTAATTATATTTTGAATCAATGAATTTAATCTAATTTAATTTTCTAAAGAGTTGGAAATATTATTTAATATTATGATGATCAATAATTAGAATCAAATAAAGCTTGATTATTTTTGTGCATATAATTTGATTATGTGTGCATAAATTACGTGTTTTAATATGTGCTTCATATTTATGCATGTTGAATTGCATGTTCATATATATAACATTTATACACAATATGGAATTTAATGAGATTATTTAAAATTAAATTCCTCTTTAAAGTATTAATTGCATATGGAGAATGTAATTGTTGCCTTTCATTATTTGAGCATAAAACCGAGTTTTGTTTATTATAAGGCTTGTTATAACTCGAGGCTTCTTTAAGCCTAGTATGTTTTATGTTAAATTAATGGATCATATTTAACTAAATTTGTAAGATTTATATAAGTGACTCATGATTATATGATTTTAGAGACAGAGTTAAGAATAACATATAAGATATATTTTGAAAAGAGTTATCACTTAAGGAATATATATAAGAAAGAATATTATCTACCTAAATTAAATTTAGTTGGTATGTTGAGTGGTTGAAGATCAACTAAATTTAAATGAGATCCTACCCTAGTAGAGAGATTAGAACAGTCTTTCCAAATAGTACTAAGGGCTATTATTTTTAATAAAATAGTGGGAGCAACCAAATATATGATTAAAATCCTAATCTTATTTGGTTGTCATGATATATAACCAATACTCTTTCTTACACACATATTTTGTTATGAGTAGTAATTAATTTGGTTAGTATAATTGATACTAAGAGTTTGTAAATCAAATTTCTTGGATATAAGATAATGTTTGAGAAGAGTTCTTAAATTTTGAAAGAGAAGTTGTACTTCTATTATGCAATTTTGCTATTAATCCTTATTGAGGATTTGGTGAAAAAGTTTTAGAGATATGTCAATTCATATAGATGAAAAATTGCAATGACATTTTGAGTTAATTAATACTTTATAAACATAAATGACAACATGTATGATGTATGCTAACATTATGAGAACACAATGTGCGAGATTGCATGAATTATAGTTGAAAGGTGAAGCACCTCGATATAATAATTCCACTCAATTTAGCCAATTAAAAGCACAAACGTAGATTACTTGTCTAGCCTATACATGATATGATAGATATCACATTTATTTGTAGTTCACGTTTTTTAGTATTTGATTACTAAATTTGGATTCAACATTAATATAATGTTAAATGCATGAGAAGAAATATATTAAATAAAAGAGTTTATATAAATAATTTGTATCCATTGGATCAAAGTATACTTATGTTTATCATAAGTGGTTAGAACTAGAATACAAATTTGGATAACATAGACTATCTTTTATACCATATTGGTTAAATTAACATAACGATAATCATAAAGTTACATATAAAATATACGTATCCTTTTGAATATCATTCATATGAAACTTATTAAGTTAAAGAATAACTAAATTAACCTTTGGTGAAAGGATGGTAATGGTATTGAATTGTTAAATCTTATACATTTAATGTATGTGATGTAATAACAATTCATAAAAGATGATACATGTATTTCATTAAATTTACTAATGACTTTATGTGATATAGTCATATGCATTAAATGAAATTTTATTTAAATTTTGAAAAGTTTAAATAATTTAAATTTATATAAAATGAATCATTAATAATGTTGAAGCATTTTGATCGATTGATATGGTGAGATATAAATTTTTGGCTATCTATAGGAATGAGATTCTTAGGTGAATATCTTCTTAACTAAATTCCATAATAGTATGATTTTGTATACAGGAAAATACAATTTAAGATATTGTATGACGTAATATTTATTTCTTATATAGTTATAACTAGTTCAATGACCTACCTTTGATAGTTCCAATTAAATCAATTGACAAAATTCTATATTAGATATGGAATGTTAAGACTTTGAATGAGTCATAGGTAATGAGTTTTAGGATATGGTTTATTTAAAGCATATATTATCGATATGATTTATTTAAAGCATATATTATCTATTAAGTTTATAAATAAATTAGATAATAGGTTATGAGATATCCAAAGGGTTAGATATAATATTACACCTCCATTGGCCAAAATAATTGTTTCAATGTATACTTATAGAAGAATGGTTCTTAAGATAAGTAGTGAGAGTAAGATGATATTTAAAAGTTTCATATCTTATGAGAATACATTCAATTGGAACTAGTCCCTTTATTGATACATTTAATGTATAATTGAAAGGTTACGAGATGTTGAAAGATTCACTTTTATGATGAATTTAAAGAATTTGTATTAGAGATAATTGTGAATTTATCATATCTACAAAAAATTAGTGGGAGTATAATTCTTTTAGTAGAGATATACTGATCATAGATAAAAAGAAATTCAAAATTCGATTGTTAAATATAGGATAGTCTAAGAACAACTTTGTTTAGATATAAAAAAGTAACAGCTTAACTATAAGAATTAGATTTATGGAGATATATGAAAAATGTTTACTTATTCTAGTCCAAGTACATAAATAATGTACTAAAGATGTTTAGTCTTTGAGATATTTGTAAAGATGTCAAAAAGGGCCTGGCTTGGCCCAAATTTGGACTAGGTTGACCATGGTTGGCTCGGCCCGGGCCTGACTGTTACTTCCAAAACAACATTATTTTGGAAGTTTTTCTTCAAAAGAAATGACGAGCTGGGCCGACCTATTGACATCTCTAGATATTTGAGACTTGTGAAGCACAAAAGATATCTATTGTTTATGTATGAGTTGATATTTGAGTCTAAGGTTATAAAGATATTAACTTTAAAAGTAAATCCTAGTTAAGCTATAGTTTACTTGGAACAATATTATTTTTAAGATGGTAAAGGTTCTAATATAGAATCAATTACTAGTCAAACCATAATACATTTTTCATCTAATAGAAATGATTATTTGGATTAAAGAGTTCTTTAATGAACTTAGTATAGTTTCTTGCATTATTCAAAATATTAATGTATTGTAGAACATAACAGGTATTGGTCTTGTAAAAGGAGCTAAGGTATTATCAAAGATCCAAGTATGCATTTAGGTATTTTTCGAATGATAATGATAATTGAAAAGAAATTTGTAATATTTAAAGTACTTAATATAGATAATCTTATAGAATTCGTCCTTAAACCATTATATTTGTAGTATCATGACCATCATATAGTGATACGGTATAAGATACTTAAATGATTGACGTAGTGCAAGTGAGAGATTGTTATTTTATGTCCTACAACTAATTGTTTGATTGTATTTTAGTGACATAATTATTTAAAGGCATTATTTATCTTAAATATATTCATATGTTTATGATAAAGTCTATGGATAAACATACATTGTAAATAAAATTATGATGAGATTCATATTACATTAATGTCTTATCTCTAAATTGTTCCTATTTAAAATTGGACATTAATAGAGATAAAAGATTAGCATTTGATTTGAGATCACCAAAGTATCTCATATAGTGATAGCTATGTCTTGATACAACTTATGAATTATTAATGGCAACTCAATCTATGGTTATTAGAAATAAAATTTTCTACAAATTCTCTATTATTTCCTTTAAGAGATTTTGACATTTGTTTAGAGTATAGTGGTTGCTAACTTTGAATGAAGTATTGTGAAACTTTAATAAATTGACTTAGTGTTAAATTGACAAGGGAAGGAAGTAGAGTTAAAGAGATGCTACCAATAATTTTAAATTAGTTATAATAAAGAAATTTGAAAAATTACTATCTAAAGCACAAGTTACCTATCAACTTTGTATGATGCAGCTGAAGTATTCTTTAGATCAATAACTTCAAAAGTTAATGGTAGGTAACTACTTTTGCTAAAAAAATTTAGTTGTCCTTAATAGAAATTTGATTGAATAGAAAATAAAATTTTAACAGAGTAGTCATCCTACCTTATTAGTGAAAGATAGAGAAAAACTTGAAAGGAACTAAAGAGTTTCTAAACTAGAAAATTGAGTTTAAAGGTCAAAATTATATTAAAGAGAAGGTGTTAGACACCTTATATTATCTATCTAAATAGTTACCTAGAATTTGAAGGTTTTGAAATTGTTTTAGAAAGAAAATAAGCTTAGGTGTGATATGAATAAAAACAGGTTGAATAAAACAAAAAAAAGTTGATTGAATGCCTAGGAGTTTTTTAGTTTCACTAAATACTTGAAATAGTGCACTTAATTTGATATTGAAAACTTAAAAAGATTTAAAATAAGTGGATCAAGACCTAAGAGTTTATGAGTTGACTTATAGTTTAAAATAAAAAAGTACAAGGTATGCTAATGCTTTAACTAAAATTTAAGTTAAACATTAAGATTTCACATTGAACTTAGGGCTATATCAAATAAACATTAAACTAATAGAACTTTAAATTTCTGTCATGGTCCTATCATTTATGTTGACATGACATTTTTCATGTTTGGGATCGTCATAAGCCATGATTGTAGCTTATATGGCCCAAAATTATAGTCTTCAAATCTACGATATTATAGTTATTCTCATCTTCTTTATATCCTTCTAACATTGAACTTAGGATAAAGTTTCCATCCTTCACAAAATATCTTAAATACAATTAGCTACCACTGCAAGCCTTTCGATTTAGAAAATTTTATAGGGCTCATTATTCATAGTACGACAAAGAACATTTGATTTAGTGGGGAAGATGAAGCGAACCTTCCAACTATGGATATTGCAAGCATTTATGTTTTTTTTCTATCTTATCCAAATCTTTAGATTTCAATAAAGTGTTCAACTTTACAAAAAAAAAACCATAAAAGGGAAGCAAATCATGTCCTAGCTCTACCAAACCTTTACTATGCATAACACAACAAAAAATTACCAAAAATAAAAATTCTTTTATATATTAAGCAATTATTAAAATTAAAAATGGCTCGTAAGAATAAAATTTAGGACCATAAAAAGAAAATCTTGCAAATCATTATCACAAAAAACCTAAAAAGGGTGCAATGTTTAGCATATAAACTATGACTTATTGGATTTAAGACAGTCCATCTTTGTATAAGCAATCCATCTCAGTGTTTCTTAAAAATATGAATCTCTCTTCCAAAGAAAGATAAGTAGTGACAAAGAGATAAAGAGAGAGATAGAGACAGAGAAAGAGACATTAACTGTGTTGAGATTTAGAGTCCTAAATCCCTAAATTTTAGAGTTTTAAGTTCTTCAAGGGTCATGTAAGTTGCCAACATGGCTTATATGGGCCCCTAATAAGACAAAATTCACATCAATATAAGTGACGAATCTTGATGGAAATTTGGGATCAGTCCAAGGTCTAAATCATATAACTTGTCAAAGTTATGGTCTTTTTTTAACTATATCAAAATTTAGGTTGTAACTTAAAATTTGATTAAAACTTTAAAGGACAAAATGTAAATTTATCTTAAATACAATGTTTAAAGTGATGTCCAAGGCTTAAAATTGGAAATCAAAATAAATGCTTAAATACCTAGGAATTTATGGTTTTACCTAGGGTTTGGAAAAAAAATATAAAAATGGATTTTAGGATATGGAATGGAGAAAACACTTACAATTGTGCTTTAGGTCTTGAAATAAAAATAAATGTTTGTAATAGATCCATAGATTTAAGTCAATATTGAAGTCAATCACTTGTTAATATAGAAATCTGATATAATATGTAAATTACATAAGAAGGGGGGTTGAATTGTTTAATCTTTTCGAAAATATTAATCTTTTGAGACTTCTTGAATTTCTGTACAAAATTCAACTGATTACTAAAACACTTTGCTAAAGTTGATAAGCAATGAAATCGCAAGTAATATTATCTACTCGTCTAACACAAGAAAATTAAAAGATAAGGGTTAGAGAATAGACGCTGCGATTTTATACTGGTTCACCCCAAATCTTGGGTTACGTTCAGTCCCCAGAGTTTTTCTGAGATTTCACTATACTCTTCAACTTTACAAGTATTCTTTCAACACATAGAGCCTCTTCATGTCTCTCTCACACAAAGTGTAGTGACCCGAACTTTGCGTACCGGGTGGGTTTCCCACGCACCTCAAGAGGCCCGCGACCGCTACCGGGGTAGATTTTCCCTTGGTATTGTCCTCTTTGGTACTTGGATGAGTCACCACTCGAACCCAAGACCTCAAGGTTTTGTTGCACTTAAGTGCACGCCTCTTACCATTGAGCCACTCGAGTCGTGGCTGACCCTTGACCAAAGAGGACAATACCTGGAGTGATGGCGGTAGAGGTCGGGCTCTACACAAAGAATTTTTTATCAGCTATATTAGTCTCTCCAGGCTCTAGCCTTCCTTTCTCTCTCTAAGAAAAGCAATTTTGAGCTTTCACATTACAGATGTATTCGCTCACTTCTTTTGCACTTTGAATACATAATTTTTACTAATATAAAAAATGCTCTAGATTTTCTCTATATCTATCTATATGTAGTTTTTGACTTGAACTAATATTTATAACCTAAGTCTCTAACTGTCTTCTTGATAATTACTTCTTGAATCTTCTATAAACAGTTGTTAGTTGAGTCCTGTAACTAACTACAACTAATTAATTGACTGATGTTCTAGAATATCTTCCTTTTATATCGTCTAGAATAACTTTTCTTCTGTTACTACATTTTGTCTATTATTTAGCTTCGTCTTATGTTACGCTTCATCTTATGTTTCGACTTTGTCATATGTTACTGTGTTTTGTCTTACATTGCCGCGCTTCGTCTTATGCTTTGTCTTATATTGCACTTCGTCTTATACTTCGTCTTATGTTGCGCTTCGTCTTATATTACTACGCTTCATCTTATGCTTCGCTTCGTCTTATGCTGCACTTCGTCTTATGCTTCAACTGTTGTTGCCTAAGTGTTACTTACATTTATCTACACACTTAACAAACCCATCAAAATAGTTCATATATTTCTAAGATTATTATTATTTGATTTTCATCAAAATTAATAGAAGTGAAGTCCTCTTGACTTAACAATCTCCCCCTTTTTGATGATAACAAATAATCATAATTTTAGAAGGTAAAATGAAATTTACAAATGAATAGTATTTAGATGAATAATAAACCAAAGAAAAATATAAGAAAAGAATTGCATACAAGACATATACAATGCTTTCTATCTATTCTTCTTGTTCTCCTTTATATCTCCTTCTCGTTCTCCTCTATATCTCCTTCTCATTTTCCTCTATATCTCCTTATCCCCCTATTTGTTATTAATAAAAAAATTGCTCATCGTAGATGCTTCAAAACTTCAGAAAACATACGTTGCATATCAATGCGGATTGTCTTGAAGTCTTGTTTAATAGTAACCCATAGTAGTGTTACTTTTTCATGATGATCACCCATTGAGTTAGCAAGTTCATCTACCTTAGTATGAACTTCCTCAATTTCTTTTGCGAATGCTTCCTGAACTTTTTTCTGACTGTTACTTGCTTCCGTCCAATTCATGAAATATTTTAAGAACTCTGGATTAATAGTAGGATCTTGGTGTATTTCACTAAGTGGATGAAGGTTTTCAACAGCAAATAGTTCTGAAGGTAAAACGTCTATCTTTATAATTTTGATAGAGGGTAGACTAAAAGGTTGTTTTCCTTATGGGAGATCAAGATCATCAGGTCTAGATAGTTTTAGAATTGGTTGCCCAAGAAGATATAACACATCCTTAACTAAAGATATGAAACCTAAAGGTCTAAAATTCATGACTAAATGCACAAAGGTTTCTAAATTGAAATTGATACCTTCAACCATGATACTTTTGTACTATCCTTCTTGCACTTTCCCAACTACCATGAAGTTTTCATCTGCGATTGAAACTCCAAATTTACTTCCTGATACTTTTGAAATGTGGTGTGGAACATAGATACCTCTAGGTTAAGCTGGATTGCATGCATCATTTATGTTCTTCACAGCTATTTGAATCTGCTCTTCTGTAATATCATCTTTATTTCCCTCAGGAAACATCTTATTTTTCCCTTTTTCTTCATTTCTCACAAGGGTTGAGCATATTGGTTGTATATCTGGCACAATGTTTATCAAATTTCTGCTCGTAAGTGGATAGCTTGTATACTGATCCTTTGAAATCTTCAATGGATATGGTTATACCTTATCATCTTGTAGTATACCATATAATCTTCGTTCTTCATGGTTTAGAAGATGCATCGTTTGATCATTAATCGGTATAGGTTCGACTAGTACCTTGATTGACTTTTTTGAAGGTTCTCTGATAATAATTGAACTTTTGTTTTGAATAGGTACTGGTCCTTCTATAATCTTCATTCTCAAATCCTTTTTATTGATTGGTTGAGTAGGATTATAAGGTTCCAACTGATGTTCCACTGTTTTTGCCTTCTGTTGAACCTCAGATGAAGAAACCTTCTTTTGACTAGGCTTCACTTTCTTTTGTTTTTTTTCCTATTTAGAAGAAAGTTGTTGTTAAGGCTTCTTCCTTTCAAATACTAACTTCCTTTTAATTTCAATCTCTCCAGATGATTTTACTGATTGGCTTTACAAAATAGAGACAATTGATATAGTAAGTTGCTGTCTTTTCTCTTACTTTTTAGAATCTTCATCACAAATCAGAGATGTACTCTTCTTCTATTCTTGTTGTCGTAAGGTTAATAGTCTTGGTGACCTTCTTGACTATTTGGATTTTTCTGATTGAAGTGTTTCCACCTTTCTCTTCAATGACACTTATTGTGATGATTGTTGAACCTGGCTTTCCTCTTTCTGTCAAATCGTCTTAGGTTTTATTGATGCATTAGACGATTTCTCATTATTTTCTTCTACAGATGTTCTTCCTGTCGAACGAGGTTTTGTTGTTCTTACAGATATACCATGTTCACTTCTGCCCTCTATCTTACTATGAGCTCCCCCTCAGATCTTACTTTGGGAGTAAAACTTCTATTCGACTCATCATCAACCTTTATCCCCATTATGTGAATAGTTGAGGCATTAATAATACTCTTCACATCTATCTTTACCCTGTTACCTCTGTTGAGAAAGATTCCATATTCTCTAAAAATCCTTGTCAGTAGCATTCCATATGGTAAAGAGCTAAAATCAACCTTTGACTTCATCATGTACTTCAAAATCAAGTATGGGAGATTAATAGGTTGGTGATTTAGTAGATGACACAGACAATGTTCATTGTTTATTGTCACAAGGCGGCCCTTCAAGCCTACTCTTGGTAGAATATAGTGAAGAAGCAGTGAATGAAGAACCCTAGCCTTCAGAACAAGAGTTACCACCTTTTTAACTTCAGGATCACTACTTCCATAGAGTTGTTGATTAATGTGCATTCTATTTACACGAACTTGAGTAATCCATTTTGTATTGTTAAACAAATTTACTCCAATAATAGGGCACCCACTGACCGTTTCAATAGTATCTTCTGTCATAATAACTAGCAATCCATCTACCATTGATACTAAGGTGTCATCTACCACCTTTGCATTCTTCCAAAATTCATATATCTCATTCAAATAAACCTTTTCACGAACCTTGAAGAAGTTTTTCCAACCAATTGCTTCAATCTCTGGTTCAATGTCCATATGATTTTCTTTTAATGAGATGAAATCAACATGTCTCCCGTAGATAAGTGATTGCTCCATTTGTGATCTATAATAAATTAAAAATAAACAAACAAAAGTATTTTGCTTAAAATAGCGATGCTAGTTTCTAAAAGTAAAAGTATGAGTTGAAATGAACTTGAAGCTTAGAACAGAGAATGAATCATCTTGGTTGATAGCACTAAACAAGTCGGTTTCAAATTATTTAAAGAAAATTATAGAGTAGAAGGTATTTTAGAATATTGAGAAGATCTCCTTCTTATACCAACTCTTGAAAAGTTATCGTTCATAACTTACCATTACTGTTTACTTGAAAACTTACGACTTTTTATCTTCTTCTTGTATGAATCGTCTAGGTCATGACGTGACAGACGAATGGTCATTCATCATTACCATATTCAAGTTCCATCTGAATTCCTTGAATCCATCTTCACAAAAGGGTTTAGTGAAGATATCTTCCTATATTGTCTTATATAAAATGATGTCTAACTTCAATATGTTTTACCCTCGAGTGTTGTATTGGATTCTTTGATAGATTGATAGCACTTATGCAAAAAATTGGAATTTGATCTTCTTGTATCGAGTAATCTTCTAATTGATACTTAATACATAACTTCTGTGAACAACAACTTGCAGTTGACATATATTCAGCTTCTGCAGTAGATAGCGCAATTGAACTTTACCTCTTGCTTGACCATGAAATTAGATTATGACCAAGAAAGTGACAACCTCCACTTGTACTCTTTCTATCAATTCTATCTCCAACATAATCAACATTATAGTAGCCAATTAACCTGAAATCTTTACCTTTCTTATACATTAAACAAAGATTCGTAGAACCTGCCAAGTAACTCAATATTGTTTTAACAGCAATATAATGAGATTCTCTAGGATTTGCTTGAAATCTTGCACACAAACAAACACTAAACAATAAACCAGGTCTGCTTGCAGTTAGGTAAAATAAAGAACCAATAATTCCTTTGAAAGGGTTTGATCAACCTTCTTACTTGCTTCATCCTTAGATAAAAGGATTAACGGATGCATAGGAGTTGACATAGGTTTAACCTTGTCCATTTTATGTTTGACTAACAGTTTTTAAATATATTTATGTTGATGAATAAAATTTTTTTCTTCGGTTTGCTTAATTTGTAAACTAAGAAAAAATTTCAACTCACCCATCATAATCATTTCAAAATCACTTTTTATAAGATTTTCAAAACTGGAACATAGCTTCTTAGAAGTTGCACCAAAAATAATATCATCTACATATATCTGTACTATAATGAAATCATTTTTGATACACTTTCTAAACAAAGTCTTATATACTTGTCCTCTAATAAAGTCATTTCCTATTAAAAAAGAACTTAGACGATCATACCCAGCACGAGGTTCTTGTTTTAATCCATACAAAGCTTTATAAAGTCTATAGACATAATTTGGTTTATCAATATCTTCAAAACTAGGAGGCTGCTTTACATAAACTTCTTCATCTATAAAACCATTTAAAAAGGCACTTTTTCATCCATTTGAAACAGTTTTATATCATGACAAACAACATATGCAAACAAAATCCTAATAGCTTCTAGTTTAGCTACAGGAGCATAAGTTTTATTATAGTTTATTCCTTCTTGTTGATTATAGCCTTAAACTACTAATCTAGCTTTGTTACGGTTTACTTGACCTGATTCATCTAGTTTATTTTTGAATACCCATCTGGTTCCTATGATAGGCTTATTTGATGGTCTAGGAACTAAAGACTAAACTTTGTTCTTTATAAATTGATTTAACTCCTCTTGCATGGCTAAAATCTAAGCTTTATCTTGAAGAGCTTCATCAATTTTCTTTGGTTTTTAACTTAGAAACAAAAGCTACATTAGCCTCTCTTCTGAATTTAGACCTAATTGTCACTCCTTCTGAAGTTTCGCTTGTAATCATATTTTCTGGATGAGAAGATTTATACTTTCAGTCTTTCCTACGCCTAAAGTTATCTTATCAGGGGGATCAACTAGAGGTGACAAGTCTAATTTATCAACTAAAGGATCAGATAGAGTTTCATCATCGGAATAATCTTTTCTATCCAGATAAGAATCAACATCAACAGATTTAGAAACAAGATTATAAACTCTATAAGCTTTAGAAGGCATCGAATATCTTAGAAAAATTCCTGAATTGATCTTATAATCAAATTTATCTATTTTTTCTTTTGTATTCAATATAATGCATTTGCAACCAAAGGGATGGAAGTAAGAAATATTTGATTTTCTTCCTTTCCATAACTCATATGGAGTTTTATTTAACATAGGTCACAAAAATACTCTATTTTGAATATAACAAGCTGTATTCACAACTTCTACCCAAAAATACTTAGGAAGATTCATTTCACATAGCATAGTCCTTGCCATTTGTTGAATCGTCTTGTTCTTTCTTTCTACAATCCCATTTTGTTGTGGAGTTCTAGGAGCAGAGAAATTATGGAAAATTCCATTCTTTTCATAAAATATTCTGAATTTTTCATTTTCAAATTCTCCACCATGATCACTCCTAATTCCAGCAATAGAAATTCTTTTTTCGTTTTGTAACTTTTTGGAAAGAACTTTAAAACACTTAAGAGATTCATCTTTCTGTGATAAAAACAATATCCAACAAAATATAGTGAAGTCATTAACAATTATGAGGCCATACTTCTTTCCGTCAAGGCTTAATGTTCTAGTTGGACTAAACAAATCTATATGTAACAGCTCTAGAGGTTTGGATGAGGTTACAACATTTTTAGAAGAAAAAGATGTTTTAATTTGTTTCCTTTTCTAACAACTCTCACAAAAGAAATCTATGTTAAAGCTTATTTTTGGTAATCCTCTTACCAAATTATGTCTAACCAACTTGGAAATATGTTTAAAACTAACATGACCTAGCTTTTTATGCCAAATCAATTTTTCTTCATCTGTTGATATAAAACATGAAATACTTTGACTTTTAAAAAAATCTAAATTAATCTTATAGAGATTGTTTCTTCTCTTGGCATAAAAGAATACAGAATCATCCTTGTTTTTGACTACACAAGAATTTTGATTAAAGCATACTTCAAAACCAGAATCACATAACTGACTTACACTAATTAGATTATGCTTTAATCCTTCAAATAGCAAAACATTATCAATAGATGCAAATGAATCTTTACCAATTTTGTCGATTCCAATTATTTTACCTTATTGGTTGCCTCCAAAAGTTACTGTTCCTCCTTTCTTATCTTGGAGGTCTAGGAACATAGACCTTCTTCCCATCATGTGTCGTGAGCATCCATTGTCCAAATACCATTGATGCTGGTTGCTTTTTCCAATAAGGGAGATCTTCATTATATATTATGTCTTTCTTAGGTACCCATAGTTTCTTAGGTCCTTTGGGGTTAGACTTATAATAATTCCTCGAACAATAAGATTATTGTTTCTTATTCTTTTTGCTAGAAACACAATTCTTATTATAATGAACATTACTATTAGTAAATCCTAAACCACTCTTAACCTTTGGATGTCTATATTTTCCAATCATATAATTCATCCTTTTAGTCCTATCAATAAATGTTGATAATTTTGTTGAAAGACTATTAATCCTTTGTTTCATTTGATTAATTTCTTCAGATCTATCTACAGTTACTTTCTTTCTCATATGATCTACTTGTTTCTTTAGACAGACGTTTTCTTTCGCTAACACTTCCATGTTCTTCAAACTTTCAACAAATTTCTTTTTCAGAATTCTATATTTATTTAGTATAGCATGTGAATCTTCTAATAATTCTAAATATGCTTCTTGAAGATCATTAAGGTTAGAAGTTACCTTATCATCGCATTCTTTTTCAGCTACCAAGCATATATTTGCTTATTTTGATGCTACTGAATCGGAATCAGATTTGGATGAATCCAAGGCTTCCCACATTGCCATCATGCACTTATTGTTTTCTTTATTTTTCTTTTGAATAATGGACATTCAGACTTGTAATGTCCTGGTTTGTTGCTCTCGTAGTAGATGATAGACATTTTCTCATTCTTGACATCTTCTTTACTATTCTTCTTAAAAGAAAAATCTTTATTTCCTTTCATTTTTTTTCATATCCTTCTAATCTTTCTTGAAATGAAGGATATTTCATCATCATCTTCACTTGAATATTGATCAGACTCACTGGTATCATTATCCTTGATTTCTTCAATCTATAATGCTTTTGAAGATGTGCTTTTATTTTTCTGGTTCTTTTGATTCTTCTGACCAACCTTTAATGCAATAAACTTATCTCTTCTAGGTTTATATTCTGCATTAAGCTCTACTTCATGTATCTTCAGTGAACCAAGCAATTCATCTAACTTCAGCTCGCTTAAGTCCTTGGCTTCTTGTATTACTATAACCTTGGGTCTCCATCTTTTAGGTAGGCTTCTGAGAGTCTTCTTGACATGATCTTGATTATCGTAGATTCTCCCAAGAGCTTTAAGTCTGTTAATGATTGTTTGAAATCGTCCAAACATCTGATCAATAGATTCTTCATCTTTCATTTTGAACAACTCATACTAATGAACAAGAATACTGATCTTGGACTCTTTCACTTGATTTGTGCCTTTGTGTGCAATGGTTAATGTGTCCCACATTTCCTTTGTAGATACACATCTATGAACCTTATCATATTCACTTTTGCTTAATGCACAACTTAAAAAGGACTTGGCCTTTGAGTTCAATTGAAATTGAGCTTTTTGATCGACTGTCCATTTGTAACGAGAGATGATTTTGCCTTCATCATCTATTGGTGTAGATGAACCATTCTTGATGATATCCCAACGATTAATATGAGTGGATTCTATGAACAACCGCATCCTGTCCTTCCAATAATGATAATCCTCACCATTGAATGTAAGAGGTCTTGTGACTGAGGCACCTTCAACTATAAAAACATATGATTTAGCCATAGATCTTTGTCCTCACATTGAGACAGTGTTTCTTGGAAACCTCGCTTTGATTCCAACTGAAGCAAATCACTTGTTAATATATAAATCTGACATAATATGCAAATTACACAAGAAGGGGGGGGGGGTTAATTGTGTAATCTTTTTGAAAATATTAATCTTTTGATACTTCTTGAATTTCTTTACAAAATTCAAATGTTACTAAAACACCTTGCTAAAGTTGATAAGCAATACAATCACAAGTAATATTATCTACTCGACTAACACAAGAAAATTAAAATATAAGGGTTAGAGAATAGACGCTGTGATTTTATACTGGTTCATCCCAAATCTTGGGCTATGTCCAGTCCTTAAAGTTTTGTTGAGATTTCACTATACCCTTCAACTTTACAAGTGTTCTTTCAACACGTAGAGCCTCTTCACGTCTCTCTCACACAAAGTATTTTTTATCAGCTATATTAGCCTCTCCAAGCTCTAGCCTTCCTTTCTCTCTCTAAGAAAAGTAATTTTGAGCTTTCACGTTACAGATGTATTCACTCACTTCTTTTACATTTTGAATAGAATTTTTGCTAATATTAAAAACGCTATAGATTTTCTCTATATCTGTCTATATGTAGTTTTCTACTAGAACTAATATTTATAGCCTAAGTCTCCAACTGTCTTCATGATAACTGCTTCTTGAATATTCTAGAAACAGTTATTAGTTGAGTCCTGTAACTAACTCCAACTAATTAATTGACTGACGTTCTAGAATATCTTCCTTTTCTATCATCTGGAATAACTTTTCTTCTGTTACTAATTTCGTCTATTATTCTGCTTCGTCTTATGTTGCACTTTGTCTTATGCTTCATTTTATGCTTCGACTTCGTCTTATATTGTTGCGCCTCATCTTATATTTTGACTTCGTCTTATGCTTCGTCTTATGTTGCGCTTTGTCTTATGTTGCACTTCATCTTATTTTACTGTGCTTCGTCTTATGCTTCGCTTCGTCTTATGCTTCAACTGTTGTTCCCTAAATGTTACTTACATTTATCTGCACACTTAACAAACCCATCAAAACAATTCATATATTTCTAAGATTATTATTATTTAATTGTCATCAAAATTAATAGAAGTGAAGTCCTCTTGACTTAACAAATACTACCAATAATAATAACTATATATCTACAAACATTTGATTTGTCTATCTCAAACATCAACATAAATCCCATGCCAAGAGATAGTTGTATGTGCATTGCTTTATTATACTAGGGGGAAATAAAAATTCGATTGGACTTCCTTTTCGATTTTTAAATATGTCAACTATTATTATCCTCCAATGTTATTAATACCATGTCCTATATAACAAATTGTTTCCACTGCTCTTCTTCATACAAATGTTAACCATAATAACTCTTACCTTTCATCATAAACAAAACTCTAGCCCTTGCTTCGTTGCTAATAATGGTACCATCACTTCTCTTAAATCATTAGCTTTAATCCCGATGAACTTAAAAATCACATTCAATCCAAAAACCAAGCAACTATCAGTTTACCAACTAATTTAACCCGCTTAATTGCACCACTTAATGAACAAAACCAAGCACTAAATTTGCTTCACCACCTATTTTTCTTCTTCTTTTGGGAGAAACAACTAATTCCCAAAATTGTGAATTCTCCATGAAAAAATATCTTAAAATTTTTAAAAATTAATTGTAAGTGATAATAAGGAAATAGCCTCTACTTCCTTCTCATTCACGTTAAGCTAAATGTTAAGAAATAATGTGAAAATAAGAATAAAATAAAAAAAGATATAAAAGAACATAAATTTTTTAGGTGTTTACATTCTTGAAAGTCAAGAATGACTGATCTTATTATATTGATCAATAATTAATCTACTAAGGATTACAAAATCCTATATATAGATCAAGTTTACACAACTAAAGTTAATTGTAAACTCTAGTTGGTATAATTTTATTTAACTTTTCCTTTACCAATTTAAATATGGTTACCATTCAATACTTCAAAATTCACAAAAAGAAAACAATTTTCAATAAATTTATCTATCACAAAGGTAGTCGAATCTTAGGTCATATTGTCAAACCTCGACCTTTCGCAATAACCGCCGCAAACTCTTGAGATGTCCTTTTACCACAAGGAACCTCCCAAGATTTCGTAAGGCTTATACATTACTTTGTTTTGCACAAGCCACTAAAAACATATCATGATAAATAATAACTACAAAGCCCATAGGAGTTTTATAATTATAAGGCAACATGTGCAAAATTTCTACACAACATTGTTTTTACTTCCAGTGTATGCACATATAACATTATAAAAAAAATCCAAGTCATCGAACTCGCTTCTGAGTGATGGCCTATCATACAACACTCGACCTTTAATCTGGTGACAAAGTTTACCTGTCAAAAACCTGATATGTTAGGAAAGAGGGGTAAGTATTACACTACTTAGTGAGGGGCTAATAATAATAAAAAATTATGCAAATATCATTTTCATATATTAACATTTCAAATTTAATGCACATTAAAACACTTTTTCATAAATGAATACAAAAAATTTATTTCAACAACATTTTTAGGTCTGCCTTTAAAAATTCACTCAGTCCTTCCTCACCATGGGAAGTTAAGCACCATAGTTAAAAACATAAATCAAATTAAGCTTAACAGTTGGTAAAAGCATAAGATACCAACAAATGAAAATCATAATATGTATAACATTTTCTTTTTCACATCTTATCTGGTTAGTCTCCCCTTATAATCTTCACTCCCCAGATAATGAGTTCCCTGTGCACACTCTTTCCTTTTAGTCATGCCACTGGTTCCCTATTGTAGCGCTACAACTGCCCTAATTCAGGCAAATGTGCTTTTTCTTGCCCGTAGGTCTTTCCTTTCCAAACTTCTAGCTTTCCATTTCATAAATAGTTAACAAACTTACACAGTCTCATTTATAGTTTACAAAAAAAAACAAAACATTTCGTAGTCAATGCAAAAAATTCATGCATTCAAATAAATCTCATAAATCATGTTTACATAGCATTTCATACGAAAACATGTAAATTCAAAACTTTTGTAGCAAATCAAATGAATAAAAGATAAATAGGAAATAATGGAATATATTATTATTATTATTATTATTATTATTTTAACCCACTCACAATTTTCTCTTGTCAATTATACATTTTTGGTTTTGGAAATGCCAATGGATAGGTCTGTTGTGTATTTGAACCTAAACACATGTTACATATATAAGTAACTCCCATAATTATCAATTACAACCTATCTCAACATCTCCCCTTTATTTTATCTATCATACATATGCAATTTTAATTTCACTATTTCCTTGCACGTCTAATCATTATTGAGGCAAGTTCTTTTAATTTTACCATAGAGACTTAACAGACTTTATTTACTCCCTAAAGTGTTTCCAACATTTATAAATATGGTAGAGTTTTAACATTAACTCTAATAGGATATGATACAAAGTTAAGCAGAAATTTCAGTTTCAACCCCTAGGAACATTTCCCATTTTATCATATTTTGGGTTTGAATTTTAATTTTGTTCCTTCATGAAACTTTTAGGAATCATCCTAAGCTTTAATTATAGCTAAGTTTCATAATTTTTGGACGTCATTTGGCAATCCAGATCATGCCTCAACAGTAAGCCAAAAACTTTGCATATCTGCAGAATTGCTCTGCACCAACAGTGAGTTTCTTAGACCATTTGGGCAACCAAATGGTCTCAAATTTAGGTATTCTAATACTCATTGGAAAGCTTATTACATCTAATTTAACTATGAATAAGACATTTTTCTTAAAAAAGAAATCTATTTCAAACTAAGGACAGTATTTTCCAAACTATCCAGATACCCATTTCCAATCCTTTCACTACAATCATCATTCTTAATTCAATTTCATTAGCTTCATAATACCAATAATAACTAGACATGCTCATTTGAGTCCAAAGAACACTTACCTTGATTAGAGATTTGGGTTAGGGTTTTTGTTTTGCAATTAGGGCTTTGGGGCTTCCTCACTTCCTACACCAAAATCAACCACCAATACGCATACACTCCCATTAGTAAAGCACTATAATCATCATACTTCAACCTAAGAATGATTAACAGAAACCTGGGTTTTTCTTACCTTTTAGAATGTGGTGCCAATAAGGGAATTTGGTGGTATAGAAATGTAGGTCTTGATGAGAGGATGATGGATCTAAGGTTGGATTCTTGATTTCACCTTTTGATTGCTTGATTTTAAACGAAAAAAATGAAAAACTTTGAGAGAGAAAGGAGAGGTTTCGCCTATGCAAGAAGAAAGAGAGGAGTGTCTTGTTTTGATTAAAGAGAAATTGCTGGAATTTCTTTTAAAAGTAAAAAGACCATTTTGCCCTTAAAAGTCCATTTAACCCTAACATGATCTGAAACTTCGGGATTGGCTTTACCTTTGGAGCTTTTCCTATTGCTCCTACTCCTTTTCCAATAGGTGACTTGCTCAAACTACTCTTCTTGATTTATTCCTTTTTTCACATCAACCTTTGAAAGACTTAACTCATTCTGATTTTCCCCCAAATAGCCTTCAATTTGATTTAAGACAATAGATTCTAGATCATTTTCTTTTTTTATACAAAGTAGACTTGTAGAAATCTGTTGAATGATTTTGGAGAATTTCCTTTTGTTGAACAGGAGTTGTATTTTCCTCCTTCGGGATATCCTTCTTAATGTTTGTGGAGTCATTTACTATTAGAACCATATTTTGATTTTCTACTTCTTTTTTATCTCCTCGTTCTCTTTCAAATCTTCAGCCTCCTTTTTTGTATTCCCATCAGTTCCCAGTAATCACCTTTGATGAGCTTTCTCATCTGTTTCTATTCTTTACCTTGAGCTCTAAGGGAAGGTTTCCATTGATAAGTCACCATGAATCTATCTTCTTTTAGGGAGTTTTCATCCGCCAATCTTAGGATAGGAATAATAACCTTCAATTCCTTAGCCAAATCTATACTCACACATAATCGAGCAAAACCAACTCTTTTCCTCAATGCAGTATTTTCATCCATGCATATTGGTTTTTCCAAGTAACTTACAAGCAGTCCAATACTCCAAAGGGATATTATGAATATTCACCTATAGGAAAATGTTCTCGTTCTAATTTTTTCAAGCTGCACACCCGACTGCCAATTTTGGAGAAGTAGAGGAAGTTGAGAGATATGCAGGGACCCTCTTTTATAACCTTTTGAGCTTTGAATTTAGAAGAAAAGGTAAAAATAATGTTGTCTTCTTCAATAAGAATTACCTCTATAAGCCCTCTTCCTTTCTAATTCCTTACAACCCATTCTTGTATAACTGGAAATGCTGGCCTTTTTTCCATGAAGAAACCCACAAGAGTAGCTTCCCAAGTCTTAGTTCCTTGCCCAAAATCTTCTAAACTAAGAGCCACCATAATTTTACCATCCTTCTTTACAGGAGAGCTGAAAACCAAAAAGGAGTCTGAGTTATCCCCAACAACATGTTTCTAAGTTTTCATAGTACCTTTTGCATTGTCTCCTATGGTAGGTTTAGCTCTTTTAGGAGAATAGGCAACCATTGTAAGGACAGGGGTAGTTGTAGAAAAGGAAGGGGAAGATGGGGAAGGAACAACGGGTTTAGGAGGGGAAGGTATAGTAGATTTAGGATTAGGGTTTGAGTTAGGGTTTGGTGGCTTTTTCTATTGTATGGTTGAAATCAGTGTTGGAAAATCTGTATCCATGTTGAGGATGAATATTTTGTTTTTTGTTTGTTTACAGGTTTAGGCAAGATCAAGAATTCTGAAGCAGTATGGAAATGGTTGGGGGAAAGAAAGAGTGAAGGAAAGAGGGAAAGAAAGAAGAGTTTTTAGGTTCGAGAGGTTTGTTGGTAATGGTTGGAGTATGTGAAGAATGTTTCTGGTGGCGATGGCGGTGGTAGTAAGGGGTTGGTGGTGGTACTAGTGGCGGTGGCGATAAGGGGCTGGTGGAAAAGGCATGGTGTCAGGTCTAGTTTTGATGTCCGAACATTGTTTACATACATGGTATGAATGAATAAGTTGATGCAAAATTTGAGTCCCATAAGAATTTTTAATATTGGAATTTATTCAAAGGTCCCAATAATAGCCTTTTACACAAATTGGTTTATAATATTTTATACTTATGTAGCTCCCATTATATAGAATCAAGTTGAAATTGGTCAGGTTGGTAACTTAGGAGATTTTCTATATTGATACATGAACCCTTAAATGAATGAAAAGGCTAGCTCTAGTTGCCATTTTGGATAAGAATTTGGACCTAAGTTTTCACAGACACAAAACCTCTTAGGATATGGAAGTGTTGAGTGAGATATAATGGCCCTAATGGGTGCCAATTATCATATCAAAACTTTGTATTACTTTCAATTCTAATAATAAGCTTGACATAAGGTTGCATAAGTTGTGCAGTGTCCAAGATTTGCTAAAATGCATAGGATTGTGTTGGTTTACACTAAGTGGTCTATATGATTTATTGTTTGATATGCACTATATGGATCCACTTCACCCAGAGACTTTCTTTCTCCACACAGATTCTCCAGAGTCTCTTAGCTATTAGTGATTAGCCATCCTAGTAGTTAATGTGATTTCTAGGCCTCTATGTTGGATCCCATTTTCTAAACCCAACATCTGGAAACCATTCATAAACGTGAGCATATTAACCTGTAGGGTTATTTATATAGAATCTTTCTAACCATCATTGGTTCCCTCTCATTCTCATAACATCTCAACCTACAAGGGCGAGCCCATACAACGGATTCACAAAAATCAAACCTATTTTTTTCATATTTCAGAACAGATTTTTGGAAACTCCAAACTTGAATTAAAAATTGACTCCATTAATAAAATTATATCTCTATGTCTCTAGTTTATTTTGAAGCAAGAACCATCTCAATCGGAGCTCTATGGATCAAGATATGCTTAAAAATCCAAAGTGTGTTCACAACCAAGTCTTGCCCTTCCAACCGATCCCTCACTTTCTTTCCATCAATCTTCATAAACTTAACACCAAAGGCTAATAATCTATATGTAAAGGTAGCTAAATGTCTAAGGAATTTGTTGCTTCAAGAATCGCTTAATTTGGAGGTCGGGTCATGAAGTTATGGCCAAAAGAATCAACCATGCTCATGTTCTCAATCATATTGAAACTATCTTGGGAAAATGGGCATAACTTCCACTAGATATGTATAATTTAGTTCATTCTTAAATTGTTTGAAAGAAAACTTCTATATCTACAACTTTCCTGAAGAACTCGAAGTGAGATTTTGTCATTGGGAGGGTCAAAATAGGGGGCAGACTGTGTAAGTTTTGGGTCTGGCAGTTTTTCAGCATCAGGAATACACGGCCAGTGTGATTTTACACAGCCTGACCGTGTAACCTTCGGGTTTAACAAAACTTTTCACTCTCCAAGACTCCTCCAATAGATCATAAACCCATCCTAACATCCCTTTTACTTATAATCTTTCCGAATCAAACAATCCTAGTGCAATATCACTCTATATACTCTAATTATTTGGGATACACGTCCTATGCAACATCACCTACTCAAACAATCATATCTCTCAACTTAGATATCCAAAAATTTCACACTTTATATTGTTAGAAAGCTGAGAGGATAAGCTACAACTTTCATGAAGACAACTTTATCTAATTCATCATAGATTAATATAGATTTTCTCCTGAAGTCAAAACACACACTTTCCCCTCATGAAAAACTTGAGAATTATCCCAACTTCACTTCCTCTATTGCAATATCATTCATAATGATTTAACTACCAATTTGAATTCATCAAACTCTCAACCTCAATTTATTTGACTCTTCATATTCAACTATATCTCATCATTAATAATTTCTATCTTTCTTTTCCATAACGTCTCACTTATATATATATATATATATATCTAATTCCAACTCAACTCATATCATCCATACATAATTCATATTTCATTAACATCATAAGATAAGTGTTTACAAAGCTTTATGGCATCTCATGCCACAATACATCATCAATATCAATATCCAAAATACAAAAGATGCAAAACCCAATAATTTTCGAAATGTGTCTAAAGTCTTGCTTTTACAAAATCTAACTTCAAATACAAAAATATACATAATCAAAATGATGTCTTGACTCTTGATTTCTCGATCTCATTCTTTTCACCTAAAGATGGGATTGAAAGGGGGTGAGCTTAAAAGCTTGTGGGTAACAAGTTTATAACTAATAATAATCAAAACTATTCAAAAAATTCATTTCTATAGAAAATTCTTATTGAATCGTAAAACACATGTTTCTCAAAATTCTCGTCATGAAATCAAATTCACAAACAACATAAATTATGCATCCTTCAACTTGTTCAAAAATAATAAACACACAAACACATCAAAATGGTTTGGGTGGATCCAAAAATAGAACGTACTACACATTTCTACATAGCGGTCTTGTGTACTCGTGAATAGAACCTACTATCACAATCCCGTATAATAGTTTTGCGTAGCCGTGAACTTAGGGGAGTCCGTGAAGGAGCTTTGTGCTACTAGCAGGCAGGCGGGAGAAGCCTTTTGTCAAAGTACACTTGACTTAACTTAGGGGACCACCACAAACCCACATAACATGTAATTCATGACTGGAAAATAGATTGCCCCAAATGGCACATTTCGTAAACATGACTTTTCTTAAACATTTTGCCACAAAGGTGCATTTTAGGAACACAACTTTTCATAAACATGAAATATTTCATATGCATTTCACCATCATTTCACAATTCATCAACCAAATTCATACAGAAAATTTTCAAATCA
Organism: Erythroxylum novogranatense; assembly: GCA_029891385.1. NCBI lineage: Eukaryota > Viridiplantae > Streptophyta > Magnoliopsida > Malpighiales > Erythroxylaceae > Erythroxylum > Erythroxylum novogranatense. The sequence continues at coordinate 95,113,800 of CM057228.1, forward strand.
TTCAAAAGCAGTAAATGCAACAATTATGAAGCAATTTGAAATCATTTTATTCTCTTGAATTAAAGGAAAACATAATGGCTCATTATTCAATTATAAACATGAAACCCACCTTATTTCGCTTGAGAATCCAAACTCAATTGTTCCCTTCCTCTTGCACTTGGATGAGGTTTCTCTTGATTTGCTAAATCAAACCAATTTCCCATTCAATTCCAATTCAATAAAAATCCCTAAAACTTCAAAATCACAACAAATGAAATCAACACAAATCAAACTCAAACCTAACCTACCCATAATCCATCTAGGCTAGAAAATCCAAAACCTAGCTTAGAAACCCTAAAATCAAATGGGTTCCCCTTAAACCATCTTCTTCCACCATTCATCCCTAACACAAAATGTTGGACCCCGAATTTTTTTTATGATGTCATTAAGCATGAATTGTGTTAATTATGTGTTTATGCCTTAGTTTGATTTAATTGAGCGTGTTAGTGGATAATTGAGATGTATTTGAGTTTATTGTGGTTTAAATAGGAATTTGAGGGTAAGAGTGTATGAGGGTATTTTGGGAAGATTGCTTAGGTTGGATTAAGTTAAGGCTTTGAAGGAGGGGTAAAATGGTCTTTACCCATCTCCTTTAGATATAAGTGAAAGAGAGAATTAGAAAGGAAGAAAGAAATAGAAGGAGAAAAGAAGAAGAAGAGATATCGTGGGTGAGGAAGAGAAGAGAACGTTTGGGTTTTCGATCCTTGGAGTTTTCGACAGATTTGAAGCTCATTCCGGGTAAGTTAGCTTCGTTTCTTCTTGTTTTAGTTAGTTTAAACCCTAGATTTTTTTTGTTTGAGGTTAGAACCGATTATGTAGGATTTTCAGAAAAACCTAAGTGAAATCTTTGGGTTGATGAGTTTGTGACAGTTTTTAAGGTTTGAATGAGTTAGAATGGTAGTATAAGTCTTGAATCAAGGTTTGGGTGTGTTGCATTTATGTTTGGGGAAGGATTGAAGTTGAAAATGGTGGAAAGTCGGGTTTCGGAGTCGTTGTCCAGGCCCGACGTCATGACGTCTTGTGAGGTGGTCTTCGCCAAGATGTACACTTGTGTGCACGTCATGGCGAAGTCGGTTGTTCGCCATGGCGCTTAACGTGCCTTCGTCATGTCGTGGCGCCTGCTTTCAAATAAGATGAAGTTTGGTATTTTGGGCATATCTTTTTCTATAGATGTCCAAATGAGGTGATTTTGGATTTGTTGCGATCTAGAGATAAAGGACTACAAGTTTTATGAAGAAGGGAAGTTCGGTATTTGTCTCTTAGGATTCGAAGAATTAGATGGAAGTTGAGCATAGATTGTTAGTGTTAGCGTTTTCGTTTTGCGAAGCTGATTGAATATTTCTTTTGACTGTTATTGATTTGGGACTTGGTTTGCTATAGGAAACCAAGCCGATTTGATTCCATCGCAAGAGGAAGGACAGCAGTGAGTCGGATACTTAGCGATATTAGGTGGGTAATGTAATTATAGTTATTGTTTGATTAGGCAAATTCTTGCCTATGTGTGACTATATGTTATGTGTTACGCTTAAATGTGCATTGTTATAAGATTGGAATGACTTTAATTTCATGCATGAGAATTGATCGAAGCATATCCTGATTTTGAGCATGTTTTGACTCGACTTCGGTCATGGCATTTTGAACAAATGAAAGCTTGAAAGCATATCATCTGATGAAATGATTATGAGCAGGATTTGGTGCTTTTATTGGGCGAGAGTGGAACCATTTCGTTCGTTACGTGCACGTAGACAAGGGCCTTCTCCCGGCTGCCCGCTTGTGGCCTATGAGCTCCGAATGGACTCATTTTGTTCAGGGTGTAAACCTCGGTTTCTCCCTTTTGTTTCCATGGAACCCTCGAGCCATTGTGATGCGCATTGCATATTCAAATTATTCATTGTGCAGCATACATTGTGACATATTTATGAGTTGAATTAACTATGCTGAATGCGTGTATTATTGGCTTAGCTTGTAAGAGCTAGAATTGATGTAAGCACATATAATATATATATACATTCATATGCTTGAATTTTTGCTAATTGTCGATGGCTATAATTATATTAGCCACTGAGCTGCGTAGCTCAACCCATTATTTTCCTCCTTAGGTGCAACTCAGGACGTCAGTTGATCCTTGTCAGGCATCGAAGAACTCCGCAGTAGTTAGAGATCATTGTATTAAGTTAGTATTTTAGCTGGCCCTCTGAGCATATCATCATGGAGCATATTTCATGTATTTTGGATTTAGAATTATTTGTATTATGTATGGTTGATAACACTTGTTGAACTGCTTTATTTATTGCATAGTTCGAATGATTGGGTGTATGGTATTCGTGTGTAAAATTTTGCATGTGCGAATTGACTTTTGTATGGATGTTGGGATCGGGTCCGATGTTTTGGGTAGCCCGTCGTGGGCGCAGCCTGAGGGGCCACCTCGGGAACAGGGTTCCGGGTCCCGGGCCCAACATGTTTGGTATCAGAGCTTTAGGTTTGTGTGTCCTCGGCTTAGAATGCATAGTAGGATGAGTTGTGTGATATATGATTATTTGCTGCATTTGATTTCTTGCATATCATGCATATATGTAGGAATCAAGATCGACATATAGCTAAGCCTTAGTGTTTGGATTTGAAGGAGTACGATGCCACCTCGTAGAAGGACACGAGGAGCTTTACAAGGATTTGTTGCACCTGACTCTCCGACTAGAGAGGAGAGGATCGATGAGTCGATAGCCCTGTGGAATGCCGAGGCTTCATGAGGTTAAGCGATGAGCCCATGTTTGTTGCGATCTCAAGAGTCGCCGGTTCCACAGGAGCCAATGCCTCCACTTGATCCGAGGTTGTTCCAGGCCTTCACCTAGGCATTTGTTTAGGCTATGGGTCAGATGCCACGGCCTTCGCTTCATTTCTTCGTAAGGGAGACGGTTTGATAGGTTGAGGAAGTATGGAGCAGTCGACTTCTATGGGACAGCAGATCCAGAAGAAGCCGAGACTTGGTTGAGAAAGACTGAGAAAGTGCTGGATCAGATGGATTGTGAGGATGACGAGAGAGTAGTTTATGCTGCAAGTTTGCTTCAGGGAGATGCTCTGCATTGGTGGGAGATTGTGCCCGGGAGTCAGATGAGACCCGTAGGGTTGTCATGACAGAACTTCTTGGCTACTTTTAAGAAGAAATATCTGTTTGAGGTTTACATTCAGAAGAAGCAGAGGGAGTTCCTCAGTCTTACTCAGAGGGAGATGATGGTCAGTGAGTATGAGCGTCGGTTCACTCAGTTGGCGAGGTATGCTTCATATCTGATGCTGAGTGAGGCCGCTAGATGTCACCGGTTTGAGTCAGGTCTGCACTTGGCTATCAGAGAGAAGGTGATAGTGCATAATTTTTGTGACTTCCAGCAGTTAGTTGAGGCAGCTTTGAGAAGGAATGAGTTGTATGCCAAATTCGATAAATGCGAATTTTGGCTGAGGAAAGTTGCATTTCTTGGACATGTGATTTCAGAACAGGGAGTGCATGTGGATCCAAAGAAGATAGAAGCTGTAGTAAATTGGGAAGCCCCGAAGAATGTAGCAAAAGTGAGGAGTTTTCTGGGTTTGGCAGGTTACTACAGGAAGTTTGTGGAGGGATTCTCTATGATATCCGCTCCGATGACGAAGTTGTTGAGGAAAAGTCAGAAGTTTGTCTGGAGTGATGAGTGTCAGAGGAGCTTCGAGGAGCTCAAGCATAGATTGACGAGTGCTCCGATTCTGGTTTTGCCTTCTGGAGATGAGGGCTATACTGTGTATAGTGATGCTTCGAGGAAGGGTCTTGGCTGTGTTTTGATGCAGGGAGATCGGGTGATTGCTTATGCTTCGAGGCAGTTGAAGCCGTATGAGTTGAATTATCCGACGCATGATTTGGAGTTAGCAGCTATGATCTTTGCCTTGAAGATTTGGAGGCATTATCTGTATGGAGTTCAAACGAGGATCTTTACCGATCACAAGAGTCTCAAGTACTTGTTGAGCCAGAAGGAACTGAATTTGAGGCAGAGAAGGTGGATTGAATTGCTTAAGGATTATGATTTGCTGATTGAGTATCATCCGGGCAAGGCCAATGTAGCGGCGGATGCTTTGAGTAGGAAGTCTTCGATTGCTCATGTTCGGACAGTTTATCTTCCTTTATTGGAAGAGATGGCCAAGCTTAAGATAAGCTTGAAGCAGGAAGAGCCGAATTGTCTTTTGGCTAATTTTCGAGTGAGACCGATGCTAAGGGAAAAGGTTAGGGAATTGCAGGCACAAGATGCTGATTTGAGTAAGCTCAGAGAGGAAATTCAGAATGGCAAGATTTTTGAGATAGAGGTGAGGGATGATGGGCTGATGAAAGTGGGCAACAGGCTGTGTATTCCGGATGTGCAGGTAGTTAAGGATGAAATTCTAGATGAGGCACACAATGCGCCTTACACCATGCATCCAAGTAGTACCAGGATGTACAGGGATTTGATAGAGCATTTTTGGTGGAAGGGCATGAAGAGGGATGTAGCAGAGTTTGTGAGCAAGTGTCTAGTGTGTCAGCAAGTCAAGGCTGAACACTAGGCACCTTCAGGCATGTTGAGGCCATTGTCCATCCCGGAATGAAAGTGGCAAAGAGTGACCATGGATTTTCTGATGGGTTTGCCTAAGACCAGTAGGAGACATGATGCCATATGGGTTATTGTGGATCGATTGACGAAGTCAGCTCACTTCTTGGCAATCAAGCAGACTGATTCTTTGCATGTGCTAGCAAAGAAGTATATTGATGAGATAGTGAGGTTGCATGGGATTCCAGATTCCATAGTTTCTGATAGAGACCCTCGGTTTACTTCGAGGTTTTGGGGGAGTTTGCAGGAAGCTTTGGGGTCTAAGCTACATTTTAGTACGGCTTTTCATCCTCAGACGGATGGTCAATCTGAGAGGACCATTCGGACTCTTGAGGGGATGCTCAGGGCATGTGTGATGGATTTTAAGGGAGCTTGGGATGAACATTTGCCATTGGACGAATTCGCTTATAATAATTCGTACCATTCGAGCATTCAGATGGCTCCATATGAGGCATTGTATGGCAGGAGGTGTAGGACTCCGATTTGTTGGGATGAAGAAGGAGAGAGGAAACTGGTAGGACCAGAATTGATTCAGATGACGGTTGAGAAAGTCAATCTGGTTAAGCAGCGACTTAAGGCAGCACAGGATAGGATGAAGAGTTATGTTGATGCTCACCGAAAGGAGATGGAGTATGAAGTCGGTGAAAAGGTGTTCCTTAAGACATCTCCTTAGAAAGGAGTGTTGAGGTTTGGCAAGAAGGATAAGTTGAGTCCGAGGTATGTGGGTCCTTATGAAATCCTTGAGAGGATTGGGTCACTCGCCTACAGGTTGGCGTTACCTTCGGAATTGTCGCAGATCCACGATGTCTTCCATGTTTCCATGCTGAGGAGGTATAGATCGGATCCTTCTCATATCATTCAGGTTAGTGAGGTTCAGTTGCGTGATGATCTGAGTTATGAAGAAATTCCAGTGGAGATTTTGGATGCTAAGGAAAAAGTCCTCAGGAACAAGACAGTTAAGCTAGTCAAAGTCCTGTGGAGGAATCATTCGGTAGAGGAGGCTACTTGGGAGCCTTTGGAAGCTATGAAGGAGAAGTATCCGTATCTCTTCGATGTTTCAGGTAAATTTCGAGGACAAAATTTCTTTTAAGAGGGGGAGAAATGTTGGACCCCGAATTTTTTTTTAAGATGCCATTAAGCATGAATTGTGTTAATTATGTGTTTATGCCTTAGTTTGATTTAATTGAGCGTGTTAGTGGATAATTGAGATGTATTTGAGTTTATTGTGGTTTAAATAGGAATTTGAGGGTAAGAGTGTATGAGGGTATTTTGGGAAGATTGCTTAGGTTGGATTAAGTTAAGGCTTTGAAGGAGGGGTAAAATGGTCTTTAACCATCTCCTTTAGATATAAGTGAAAGAGAGAATTAGAAAGGAAGAAGGAAATAGAAGGAGAAAAGAAGAAGAAAAGATATCGTGGGTGAGGAAGAGAAGAGAACGTTTGGGTTTTCGATCCTTGGAGTTTTCGACAGATTTGAAGCTCATTCCGGGTAAGTTAGCTTCGTTTCTTCTTGTTTTAGTTAGTTTAAACCCTAGAATCGTTTTGTTTGAGGTTAGAACCGATTATGTAGGATTTTCAGAAAAACCTAAGTGAAATCTTTGGGTTGATGAGTTTGTGACGGTTTTTAAGGTTTGAATGAGTTAGAATGGTAGTATAAGTCTTGAATCAAGGTTTGGGTGTGTTGCATTTATGTTTGGGGAAGGAATGAAGTTGAAAATGGTGGAAAGTCGGGTTTCGGAGTCGTTCTCCAGGCCGTCGTCATGACGTGCTAATTCTGATCGCCCGACGTCTGGAGGCGTGGTCTTCGCCATGGGCACACTTGTGTACGTGCGCGGCGAAGCGCTGGTTATTCGCTGCAAAGAACGTGCCTTCGTCATGGCGGCGCCTGCTTCCAAATGAAGATGAAGTTTGGTATTTTGGGCATATCTTTTGCTATAGATGTCCAAATGAGGTGATTTTGAATTTGTTGCGATCTAGAGATAAAGGACTACAAGTTTTATGAAGAAGGGAAGTTCGGTATTTGCCTCTTAGGATTTGGAGAATTAGATGGAAGTCGAGCATAGATTGTTAGTGTTAGCGTTTTTGTTTTGCGAAGCTGATTGAATATTTCTTTTGACTGTTATTGATTTGGGACTTGGTTTGCTATAGGAAACCAAGCCGATTTGATTCCATCGCAAGAGGAAGGACAGCAGTGAGTCGGATACTTAGCGATATTAGGTGGGTAATATAATTATAGTTATTGTGTGATTAGGCAAATTCTTGCCTATGTGTGACTATATGTTATGTGTTACGCTTAAATGTGCATTGTTATAAGATTGGAATGACTTTAATTTCATGCATGAGAATTGATCGAAGCATATCCTGATTTTGAGCATGTTATGCCTCGACTTCGGTCATGGCATTTTGAACTAATGAAAGCTTGAAAGCATATCATCTGATGAACTGATAATGAGCATGATTTAGTGCTTTTGTTGGGCGAGAGTGGAACCATTTCGTTCGTCACGTGCACGTAGACAAGAGCCTTCTCCTGGCTGCCCGCTTGTGGCCTATGAGCTCCGAATAGACTCATTTCGTTCAGGGTGTAAACCTCGGTTTCTCCCTTTTGTTTCCATGGAACCCTCGACCCATTGTGATGCGCATTGCATATTCGAATTATTCATTGTGCAACATACGTTGTGACATATTTATGAGTTGAATTAACTATGCTGAATGCGTGTATTATTGGCTTAGCTTGTAAGAGCTAGAATTGATGTAAGCACATATAATATATATATACATTCATAGCTTGAATTTGTGCTAATTGTCGATGGCTATAATTATATTAGCCACTGAGCTGTCTCAACCCAGTATTTTCCTCCTCAGGTGCAACTCAGGACGTCAGTTGATCCTTGCCAGGCATCGAAGAACTCCGCAGTAGTTAGAGATCATTGTATTAAGTTAGTATTTTAGCTGGCCCTCCGAGCATGTCATCATGGAGCATATTTCATGTATTTTGGATTTAGACTTATTTGTATTATGTATGGTTGATAACACTTGTTGAACTGTTTTATTTATTGCATAGTTCGAATGATTGGGTGTATGGTATTCGTGTGTAAAATTTTGCATGTGCAAATCGACTTTTATATGGATGTTGGGATCGGGTCCGATGTTTTGGGTAGCCCGTCATGGGCGCAGCCTGAGGCGCCACCTCGGGAATAGGGTTCCGGGTCCCGGGCCCAACACAAAAACCTTTTTTTTTGTTTTAACTCCTTCTCTAACAAAGCAAGAAGAGAAATAAAGCTTACCTTAAACAAATCTTCTCCTTCTTCTTCTTCTTTCCTTCTTCTTTTCTTCTCTCCATGACTCTCTCTCCCTCTTCTCTCTTAAAATTTTCATTTTTTTCCTCTTCAAATGCAAGCTAAGTCTTCTTTCTTTCTTTTATACCCTTAATGAATCTAAAATGTCTACTTTGCCCTTCACTTAAAGCCTTATGTCTTTTAAGCTTAAGTGACTTGCCAACTTTGCCCTTGATATTAACATGTTAATTAACTTCACAAAATAACATAATTAATCTATCAATACCTCAAAATTGTTTAAATCATGCTTAACTCCTTCCAAAAGTTCAGACATTTTCTAATAAGGTAAATGAAGGAATTTGATAACACTTCCTTCTAGAAAAATGTTCCCCATTGTCTTAATTTTCTAATGAAACCAAAATCATTCAATTTGGTTTGAAAATCTGAAAGTTATATCCCAAACATTTTCGAACTATTCTTATACTAAAATAATATTATGTGCTCAACTTGCATACAAAAATTGAAATTCTTAAAAACTGAATTAGAACTCGATTTCATTAGATAATTTGTATCCATATTTCTCTAGTTTAATTCAAATTAAGAATCACCTCATTTTAATACCTAGAGAAAAAGTTATGGCTAAAACACCGAATCATACTCAATGAACATGTTTCAACTTATAACTTCCAATATTTCACATATAACCCATCTTGTCCTAACTACCTTTTCTACTTCATTTCAAATTCAAAAATCCTTCTTTTCTTTTCACATAAATAATCGCCAATAATTTCTTATTTAGTAGTTCTAACTTTCAAGAAGAGTTCGTGGTCCAACACTCTATATTCTTTAGGCAAGCAGATTGTGCTTCATTTAACCTTAGGGGTTTTTCCATAGTTCTTATTCTATCTATTCCATATGAAGCCTCTGATATTTTTATCAATCTTCTTTAGAATTCTCTTAGGCATTACAAGGTGAGATAACCAATAGATGTCTAAGTTGTTAAGGATTGAGATACCCAACAGTAGTTTGCCTGTATATGAAAGGAATTTATTGCTCTATGTTGAGATTCTCTTCTCAATAGAGGATATTAGGGGCTTGCATTTTATTTTGTTCATTTTTTTTGAATTTGGAGCACTAAGATAGGTTAAATGTGCTTGTAGAATGTTCAAGCCTATATTGGAGATCAAATCAGTAGAGTCCACTCAATTGTGCTTGGAAAGATAGGCAAAACTCTTGGTTGGGTTGAAAGTCAGACATGAGATTTTCCTGAACATTTGTATAGAATGTAGCAAGACCCCAATTGAAAGAGGATCATTAGCACATAACATTAGTAGATCATCAGCAAAAGACAGTTATGAGATTTTAAGATTTCCACATCTATGATGATACCTAAATTCTAGATTGTTTTGTAATATTTATAGTAGTGATTTTGTGTAATACCTTTATAGTGATTGAAAAAAGGTAAGGGGAAAATTGAAAAGATTTGATGGCTCCTCATTAACTAGCATTACATAGGAGACAATGGTGATACAAGCAAGTATCCATTTGGTGAATTCGTTAGGATAACCAAAAGCTTGAAGGGAAAAGATGATGAATGCCCATCCTACTATGTCAAAATCCTTGGTGAAATCAATTTGGAGAGCACAACTATTAATGTTCGACTTGAAATTGTTATCTCTGAAGATCCCTTAAGCTAACATTTTATTGTCTCCTATGCTTTGTTTAAGTACATATGCTCTTTAGCTTGCATTACATCAAGTAATAAGTATATAATCATTAAAACTAATTGGATTAGAGAATTTTGGTATTAAGTAAAGGTAGGTTTTATTGAATTAAGTTAATAACCTATTATTTTTAAAGAATTCTTGCAATGATTGCTCAATTCTAGGTTCAGTTAGGTCCCATTTGTTTTGAAAAACCCTATCATTGAATTTCATCCTAGAGTGTTGTCTAGATGAAAAGAGAATAGTATTTTCTTAATTTCATTATTGGTGATTTTTTCAGCAGCACTGGATGATGAGTTTGAGCCATAGCTCCTTGCTAATTCTTAGCAGATCATTAGGAAAATCTTAGGGGTTGCAATAGTTGCCATTGATTCCCATAAAGTTTATTTTGTTATTGGACAATATTCCCGTGAGAATCAATGAGATAAATAATATTTTTTTGTATTTATCCTCATCTAGATTACACTATAGAAATATTTGGTGTTTATATCCCCCTTATGAAGCCATTGTATTTTGGATTTCTGCTTTAATTGAGAGTTATAAGCTTCTCGAACTTCAAAGTACTTATTCACTTCACCTTTTTCTCTTCCCTTTAGACTTGTATCCTTTGGAGAGCGAGATAAAACCCTCTAAGCTTTTATAAGGTTCTCTAAAGCTAGTTTTTATCTAGTTTCCTTGGATCAACATTGTGTTTCTAGAGGGAAAAACATTCTTTTTAATAGCTTTCAGCATTTGCATACATTGAAAAGCTTTGAAACCATAACTTGTCTTCTTTACAACCCAAAAAATGATTAAGTTGAGTTAGGGATGCTTTAGGAGCGAGTTGAAGAATCTAACAGGGGATTCTTCTTAGTTGGCTTGCTATAAATGCCAATAGTAATAGGTGCATGATCTGAGAATAGTGGTGCTTTAAAAGTGGCATAGCTCTCCCCTAACCTTGCTAACACAAGCTATTTATTAAGCACCTATCTAGTTTTCTCTATAAGAATTTGTCTCCATTTTGATGAGTGCTCTAAGTAAACAAAGCTCCATGACATATGAGATTCACAAAACCTAAAGAAAAGAATGAGATTAATATGTTCTTTTACATCATAGTATAAAGTACCGTTACCCCCATTTGATTCAGAGTATGAGAGTATACAATTGAAGTCTCTAGCTATCCTCTAAACATAGTCACATTAGCCTCAGTTTTCTTTAGATCTTTCCATAGTCTAGCTCTTTGGAATTTTTAATTTATAACATAGATCACAAATATGGCTAAAGGATCATTACTAGCTTTGAGTATGAATTCACAACGGATAAGCTTATCGGAGTAAAACTAAGTGGACAAGTGCAAGTAAGCAGGATCAAAAGAGATAATAACTCTACCATTAGGATGCTCGGAATGATTACTTATAGTGGTCAAATTAGTATGCAAGAATTTTAGACCTCTGATAAAATTATGTTCCTTTGTTTTGGTCTCAATAAGACCAAAAAGATAAGGTTTTCTAGTGACTAAGAAGTCCCTTAGAGCTAGCTATTTATTTAGACTGTTAAGTCTCCAAACATTCCATATAATGCATATCATTAGGCTTTTTTTTTATTTGGTTTCCCTTCTCCTTGATTTGCAATTAATAGTCACTAGTTTCATCCATTTCTTATTCTGATCCTTTTCCTTAGGATCAAACTCAGCTTTTTAGTTTCAATTGTTATTTTACTCAGCTTTTCAATTTCAATTGTTAACTTCCCAATTGGTACCTCATTGCTAGCTTTTAATAACTTGGGCTAAGTTTGGCTGGACAGAGGATTCTTAGTGAAATAGAATGGAATGATTTAGAATAGAATGGAATGTAAATAGATATAATATTAGAAATTTTTTGGGAGGGATAGAAGGGTTCATAATATAATTTAGTAAGATGTTGTTTGGAAGAAGGGTTTATAACGTAATATAGTGAAATTTTGTTTATTATTTTACATTCCATCCTAACCCCCCTTTCCCCAAATCGAAAGTTTTTCCATTTTTACTACTTAGGATGGAATGAGATGCAATATGAAACCCTCCTTTTTCATCCCATTCCATTCCATTATAAGCATCCTCCCAAATGATATAATAATATTACATTCCATTAATAACTCCCAGCGAAACATAGCCTTAGGTTGCATTACCTTATTCCTTATAGGTTCTTCAACCATTGCAGGTTCCTATTTTGGTAGAGTGATCTCTATATTTGTATGTTACTTAACAGGAGTGTTATGAATATGATTTTCTAAAATTGCTTCTTTGTTGGCATTAACTTAATGCTACTTGCAATGTTGATTGTGGCATCACTGGAATTGTTTTGTTCTTACTGAATATTTTCCTCCACCTCTATATTTGACTTTTTTGCTTCAATTTTTTAGGCATCTAGATTTTGATGGTTTCTTTCAATTGAGGTCTTTATAGATATGACAACCTTAACTAGTCCCTAACCAAGTCCCCATTGCCATTGAGTTTCAAAATGTGTAAGTATTCAAGAAGTTCCTTTTTAACATTTTGAGATTAATGATGTTGTCATCCAAATAGTTAGCAAGGTAACTCAGGCCCTTTGAGGACCAATATTCCAAAGGAATGCGATGGAAATAGACCTAGCTGGGAATGAATTTCAACTCTAATCTATCTAATCTTAATCCTTTTACCCATTTCCTTAAGAATATAGATTTTCCTTGTATATTCTAGGGACCCAAATCCATAATCTTTTGCTACATTTCTTCATAGGAAAAAGCAAAAAATAAAGAGTTCATCTTTAGTGATCATAGTGTTTCCAGTTCTTGTCTCTTCCAGTTTAGGTTAACCTTGTGTTGGAAACTTGGAAAAGTCATTCTCTTGTCTAGGAAGTATCCAATTAGGACAACTTTCCATTTGGTCACTCCTTTTATCAAAACATCATGTGGAGGAGAGATAGGTCCATACTTATTATGTGGAATGAAGTGCAACTTTCCAAAGGTTTCTAGATCTCCCACAATTCCTTTCCAAAATAGTTTCTCCAATTTTTTAGTAGAGTGTGAGTTGCTAGGTTTAGTTAGGTTAGAAGGAAGGGTAGGGAAGTCCTCATATACCTATTGTGGCAAGGAACTTGCTTCCAGTAGACGATAAACAGTCTGGGCTTTAGCTAATATTTTGCCTCTAATGGTAAACTGTCAAGATCTGGGCTTAGACGGGAAGTCAAAAGGAGGGAGAGTTACTTAATATGGAAAGAAACTAGTTTAACCAACCAGAGAACCAAATAAACTAGAAAGACAAGGGCATATATAAAGGTGAAAGTGAAGAAAATGAAGAATAGTGAACAAAAATAAGCAGGAGAAGAGAAATCAAGGGAAGAAGAAGCTAAGACATCCATAGGAAGGCTTAGGTGTAGTGAGAAGGAGGAGAAAAAAGTTTATCTCCATCAAGTTCTTCAACACCATCTTTTATAGTTCTTCCAACTTTAGTCATTATTCTCTTTGCTTTTTATCGACCATTATTTTTAAAAACATTTTGTTTTGTGCCCCCCTTTTACATGTTTCTGTATTCTCAAACTCACGAAGAATGCCTTTCCTTCTCTATCACATGCTTGCATGCTTTTTTTTATTTACAAATTACCCCTTTTTCATTTTGTAAGTAAGTCCTAATTCCTATTTTTTATTTACCAGCTCTCTTAAATTCTGAATTCCAAATTTTATTTTTACTCACCAATTGGTCCATGGATTGTTCAATTCCACATTTTAAACAAAAAGATAGCCAGCCATATGGAAAATTAAGCATGCCCATTACAAAACTAAACAAAAATCAAAACCAATCGAATCAATTATGATGAAAATATGATAAGAATGAATGACCTAAAATCAAAATAAGTTGAAACAAAATTAATGAATTAATTACTTAAATTTAACCAAACAATATAAAATAAAAGATTATAATCGAAACTAATTAAAAATGTTATAAAAAGAATTAAATTAAAATGAATGTACAAAAATTAAAGAATGGATTTTATTTTCTTAATTTTTTAAAGAAATGAATCAAAGTAGACAAAATTATAGGACAAAATTTTCTACAACCATAATATGAAAAAGGAATAACAAGTGGAATTGGAGGGACTATTAATTGAATTCAACATTATTTTTATTGAAAAATTAGGATTGCCACTGCATAGGATTCACAATCCTAGAATTTTGTTGAAAAAGGGTGTTAAAGAACTAGTTTACACTTACTCAAGCCATGGGAAATATAATGTAGCACTAGCCCTCTTTTCCTGTCTTGTTGTTTTGGTGAAGAATAAGAATAGTACGTGGCATCTTTACATTGATTATAGAGAGGTTAACAAGTGCACTTTTAAAGATAAATTTTAATTTATATTCTTACTAGATGAATTATACATGGCATCTTGTTTTTCAAAACTTGATTAAGATTAGGATATAACCAAATTAGGATGTTCCCTTCAGAAATTTCTAAGACAACATTTAAAACTCGTAAGGGATATTACAAATGCACCCTCAACCTTCCAAAGTTTAATGAATGGAGTGTTTAGAGCTCATTTGAGAAAGTTTATTATATTTTCGTAACATCCCAATTATAGTCAATCATTCGGTGGTCACTTTAAGCTTTTTAAAATTACTCTAGACATCAATGATTTATAGCAAAAGGGAGTAAGTGCATTTTTTATGCTTTACAATTTAAGGCATATATCTTTAACCAGTCGAGTAGTGACAAAAATTAGAATTGGTAGCTAGATGCCCTACACCTTAGAATGTTAAATAATTGAGAAAGTTTTTAGGTTTTGATGGTTACTATCAACGGTTCATATATCACTATAGCTTAAGCTGTTATGTGAAGTCAACTTAATTAGTTTTATATATTCACTAATACACTCCCTCAAGTGAAAACTCTTTTAGGCTTGAAACTTACGCAAGCTAACTTTACTTTGTACCAAATAATAGGTGGGTGGTAGAATTTGAACTTACGACTACTTGATCACAAAGGTTCGGATACTATATTAAGTGACCGTTTTAATATAATAGCTTAAGCTGTTATGTGAGACCAATTTGATTAGTTTTATATATTCGCTAACATATGAAAAAGAAATAAAGGTTGCTTTGATGCAAGAAGGATAAGCCCTTAGCCCATATAAGCAAGTCAGCACCAAAATACCAAGCTTTGTCTGTTTATGAAAACGAATCCTTCGTAGTGGTCTTAGGTATTGAATATTGGCTCCATTATTTAAATGGAAGACCTTCCATCTTCAACATAAACTACAAAAGTCTTAAATACTTGCTCAAGCAAAGGACTCACACACATTTTTCACGAAGCTTGACTTTTAAAAATGTTGAAATATGATCGACTTTTAAATCAGTTATAAGAAGGAAGAGTAAACACTTTGGTGGATACACAAGTGCGAGTGTTAATGACTAATGGATTTAGCGTTAGAGATTATTATGATTATTTTTTCCTGGCATTTGTATAGAAATCAAAACAAGTTTATTATAAATGAAGATAGAATTTCTCGCTTCTTAAATCTCGTCTTTCTAAAATATCTCTATCATTTCCGTTGATGACAAGACATAAATAAGTTGCATACAAAAGAATACTCCTTTGTACTAATGACCAAAACATAACATCTAAACAAACCATGATATTGAAGCGTCCACATAAATACAAGAAACAACAAAAAATAGATTCACTGACCAATATTCGATATTTAATCATGTTCGGTTTCCAGTAACTTTGATTGAAGCAATCAAGAGTAAAATCAGACAAATATCAGCTCCTTTTCACAAAAATAGCCGGACTTGCACGCAGAATGATGCCTCCATATAACTATCCCATATAACGAGTCAAGCCTACTGCTGAAACCAACCTGCTTGCAGCAAACTCTGTATGGTAATTTAAGTTTTAGCGAGATTATCAGGAAGCCATTGACATTGTAGATGCCAGTCCTCCAAATTTTATTATCAGTAAAAACAAACAGTGTTCTACATACACTAACAATATCAAAGATGTGATGTCAACTAAATGTTTGGCAGTTCTTTAGAACCATCTTCAATGGTTGAATCAATATCTAATATTTCTTCAAGACCATCTTCCATGGTCGAATTAACAGAGCTCAAGCTGGCATCAAAATTTTCAAATTTATCAATTTCGTCCTTCATATAATGCTTGAGCTTCTCCTTACAGAGCCTCAGCTTCTCCTCTAAGACGCAAGTCGCAGATTCATGTTTCATTATAATCCACTTTAGTGAATGAATCACTTGTTGGTCGTACTCTTGCTTTTGCTCTGCCAACTTACGATACTGATTAAATTCAATCTCCAAGGAGCTCTTCTCGCTCTGCAAGCGCAAAATCATTGACATTGCCTCATCTGCAGCTGATGCAGCAGCCCTTCTTTCCTTCTCAAGGTCTGCGTAAATCATACTAGCCCTCAGCCTCTCAATCTTCACCATTCTCCTTAACGCTATTACATCAAATTCTCCATCTTCAACACCACATTCCTGTTCATGATCATCGTCAGAATCAGTATCATATGGATTGAAAACCTGTTTTTTCATCAACAAATTTTCATCATGTTTTGGTTTTGGATTCTCCAACGATGCCAGCGAACCGCCGTTGTAAGGAGGAATCTTGGAATCGAAAACTCCACCCAAACCATTTTTTGAACAAAACCCCTTCCTCAAACCCCTTGATTTTCCCCAAACATCAAAGAAAAACTGAACCAACTCCTTTCCATGCCAGGTAAACTGGAACAACCATAACCCCAAAAGAAACATAAAAAACAACCATAAAAACTTGAAAATCGGAGAGAAAATCTCCAAAACGAAAAAGCCACCACCGAGGACATCACCAACAGGGAAGAACTTTATACAAGGGGCATAATAATAGTCCATTAAAAACGATCCCAAAAGAACCTGAAAAGCCCTCTTACATAATTCAATAACCGAATAGACCACAACAAACAAACAAAAATGACGCAGAAACCGCATATGAAACCAAAGTATCCAACACCTCTAACCAGAGTCCGAAGTCCCTCAAAGACTGTGACCCCAGCAACGACAGACTGGATTTATCTACAAAAGAACTGCTACTGACCAGTGCATATAGAATAAAAGGGGTCCCTTTGCGTAGACTTCGAAAGAAGGAATATCATCAAACAGCAAGTTCTCACATAGAGGATGACAAAACAGAGCAACTAGTTAGTGCCCGTAACACGTGTTTTGAAACAAGACGGTCGCAGAGAGTGAAAAAGATGGACAGAATCTGGCACGCGAGAGAGCGAAGTGCGTGCTTGTGTATGCTTTAAGAGTATCTATTGGGAAGCTAGCAGTCAATCAACGGTATATTAGTATATACATTTTCATGAAACAGCCTAGGAGTAAGGGTGCTTGTTATCAAAGCTGTCTAAATTTTTATAATGGTGTAAAATTGGGACTGAATATAATAATGATGATGTATATTATGTGTTTTCTTAAGCATTTTGTTCAGGATTAATTAGCGCTATCACTTTATAAGGCAGACTATAAATTTGTTCTCATCTTACTAAATTCTAGAAACAAAATTTTGTCCTATATCATACATTTTCAATTTTTCTTCTAAAATTTAACTTTTAACAATATTCACTTACACTTATTAATTTAGAACTCATAACAAAAACTTATATATGCATATTCTTTAATTCCCAAAAGCAACTGGTTAAACAATTTAACTTTTTATGGATCACTGGTAATTGAATAGCTTGAAAACAATTGGGATCATTACACTCAGCCATTTTGTTAATTATTCCATTTTGATGTCCAGTGGGCGAGAAATCAAAACTTATAAACTATTTATCCATGTTGCTACTATTTTAGTTTAGGAATTTGATAGCCAATACAGAGACCAATTTCATTTTTCCTGATACTATACTTGTTTTACCATGCAAGGCTGAGAAAGATTTCACTCACTCCAAGATAAACGGAATGTTTCGCATATTCTTAAGATCTTATACGGACCTAAGAAGATCAAGTAGACTTGTGCTGTCAATGACTCACTGATGTTCAGACTAGCTTTCAGGTTCAGGCATAAAATTGCTCCTTCGGCAGATACTAACTCACAGGCTCGGAAAAGACAACCTTTGCAAAATTTTCCATTGACAAAGACGAACCAAAATTGTCAGCTTACCATAAATTAAGGATACGATGCCAAAATCATAATAATCCATTTGGAATTCATTAAACCATATGCGAGTGCAACAGTTTCCTTTTGCAGTAGTTCTTGACAAGTAGAGACTCTCTTCTCATCCATTCCTATATGCTCACCAAGCTTAACATATAGGTGTTGGAAGCTTGATGAGCTCCAAATAAATTCTACAAGATTTTTTTCTCATTTGCAAGAGCTACGGCTCTTTTTGCTTCTCTCACGTTTCTCACTTGTAATATAATGCTCCACTCTTCTTTTTTTATTCCTTAAGAGCTCTTGGTACAAAAGATGGACTAGCCTTTATATAGGCATACATAACCGACATTAGGGGGAGGGGAGCATTAAATGAGGAGTAATAAATGAGGGTACATGTGTTTTACACGTACAAGTTGACAACAAATACTTTGCTACTTCCTACAACTCTTAGCTATTAAGTAACTTAAGCAACTCCAACTCTTAGCTAATAAGTAATTATTTAGAGCCATACACATGGAGCTACAAGTATAGAGGAGAAGGAGAGTTTGATTTCTAACACTTCCCCTCAAACTCGACTTCGCATACCAAGCTTTTCCCGTAATCTGCGGAACACTTCATTATTTAGTGGTTTTGTAAAAATATCTGCCAGTTGATCTTCTGTTCTGCAGAACACCAATTCCACAATTTTGTTTTTCACTTGTTCTCGAATAAAATGACATTTTATGTGTTTGCTTCGACTGTGTGCCACTGGATTCTTTCCAAGTGATATGGCAGACTTGTTGTCAACATATATTCTTGTTGGGCCTTCTTGGGCATGATCCAACTCTCTTAAAATATATCTCAACCACATTGTTTGGCATGAACTTGCTGTTGCAGCTAAATACTCAGCCTCACATGTTGAAAGGGCAACCGTTTGCTGCTTCTTTGATGACCATGAAAATATTGCTGACCCAATATGAAAATCATAACCAGAAGTATTACCCAATATGAAAAACATAACCAGAAGTACTTTTTCTATCGTCCACATCTCCACCAAAATCACTATCTGAATAACCAATTAATTACGAATGTTGAGAATATGTATAGAATAAACCTTTGTCAATCGTACCTTTAATATATCTCAAAATTCTTTTTGCCGCGTCAAAGTTATCTTGTTTGGGCTTCTCCATATATCTGCTGACTAGCCCAACTACCTACATAATATCTGGTCTTGTGTAGGTCAGATACCTCAAACTTCCAACCAAGCTCTTGAATAATGTTGGATCTATAGTTGTTCTGTCTGAATCTCTTCTTAACTTTATGCTTGCTTCGACAGGTGTGGCCGTTGGATTGCAATCTTTCATTTTGAACCTCTTTAAGACTTCATCTGCATACTTCACTTGAGAAATGAAAATTTCTTCTCCTGTTCGTTTCACTTTGACTCCAAGGAAGTAGGACATTTCACCTATATCAGTCATCTCAAAGTCTTTGGTCATGGCTTTCTTGAAATCATCAAACATACCTGGATTATTTCCTGTGAAAATGATGTCATCCACATATAAGCACACGATCATGATATCTCCTTGTTTGTTTTTCTTCGTATACAACGCATGCTCATATGGGCTTTTCACAAATCCATTCTTTTGGAAGTACTTATCTATTCTTGTATTCCAGGCCCTCGGAGCTTGCTTTAAACCATAAAGAGCTTTTTTCAGTTTGTAGACTTTGTCTTCCTGACCTTTCTTGACATATCTAGGTGGTTGCTCAATATAAACTTTTTCTTCTAAGTAGCCATTCAGAAAAGCTGACTTCACATCCATCTGGTAAATCTTCCATTTGTTTTGTGCTGCAAGTGCTATGAGAAGTTTGATTGTATCAATTCTTGCAACTGGAGCAAATACTTCTTCATAATCAATTCCATATTTCTGTTTATAACCTTTCGCGACTAACCTTGCCTTATATCTTTCCACCTTTCCTTCTTGATTGGTTTTTGTCTTATATACCCACTTGACTCCAATTGGTTTATGTCCTTTTGGAAGACTAGTCAATTTCTATGTATCATTTCTTTGGATTGCACCAATTTCTTCATTCATTGTTTTTTTTTCCATTTTTTGTCTCCAGCGGCTTCTTCATATGTCACCGGATCACATGCAGCCATTAGACAAAATAACGAATAGTCAAATGATTCTATTCGTTCAGTAGTATCATAGAGATCACTAAGATTTCTTGTTTTAATTGGTGCTCCCCCTGAATTATTGTTGCTGCTACTACTTGGCGTTGACGATACCGATGGAGGTGTTGTTGGTGGACTTTGTGGAGGAAATTGATTATGTTGTTGTTCTTGTAAATCTAAGTCATTGTCATCTTTATCATCAAAGAACATACCTTGAATGTTCTTTTCTTCTTTGCTCCATCTCCAGTAGTCTGCTTCATCGAACTCAACATCTCTTGATATGATCACCTTCTTAGTTAGGGGTTTGTACAATTTATATGCTTTACTCCTATTTTCGTAGCCAATGAAAATGCATTTCTCCCCTTTGTCATCCAACTTCTTTCTTTTTTGGTCAGAAATATAGGCATATGCAATGCACCCAAAAATCCTGAGATGTCTAACACCTGGTTTGCTTCCACTCTACGCTTCATTAGGTGTCATAAATTTGACACTTTTTGTTAGACACCGATTTAGCAAATAAACTGCACATACAACAGCTTCAGCCCATAAATTTTTGGGTAGGTGCTTTTCTTTCAACGTGCTTCTCACCATATCAAGAATTGTGCGATTCTTCCTTTCTGCCACGCCATTTTGTTGAGGTGTATATCTTGTTGTTAGCTGATGAATAATTCCATGATCTCTACAAAAATTCTCGAACAACTTTGAGGTGTATTCACCTCCTCTATCAGATTTGAGTATCTTCAAATACTGTTCACTTTGTTTTTCGACCGTCGCTTTGAACTCTTTGAACTTATCAAGAGCCTCTGATTTTTCTTTCAAAATATACACCCAACATTTTCTGCTAAAATCATCAATAAAAGTTAAAAAGTACCTATTTCCTCCAGCTGATGGCACGTCAAATGGACCAGCAATATCTGTGTGGACAATCTCTGGTGGCCGTCTGGCTCTACATGATTTTTCAGTT
The DNA here is from genome assembly GCA_029891385.1 of Erythroxylum novogranatense. Classification (NCBI taxonomy): domain Eukaryota; kingdom Viridiplantae; phylum Streptophyta; class Magnoliopsida; order Malpighiales; family Erythroxylaceae; genus Erythroxylum; species Erythroxylum novogranatense. The sequence goes on from CM057228.1 coordinate 95,134,687, forward strand.
TCAAATCGTTGTCTGTGTTGCTTTCCTTTGATGCAGGCTTAACACAATTGCTTTGGTTGATCAACTTCTGGTAATCCATTTACCATCTTTGACTTTGATAATAATTTTAGTCCAGTAAAATTGAGATGACCGAACCTCAAATACCACAGCCAAGATTCATGTTTGATGACTGACTTCATGCAATTTATCACTCATTTTGTACATCAAGTGTGAAAAGACGATTCTTCGTCATCTTTATTCTCACTATCAATTCTCCCTTTTGATTCCAGATGGTGAGATATCCATTTTTCAATAATATAACATATTTCTTTTCTAAGAGTTGTCCGAGGCTAATGATGCTGCTTTTCAAAGTAGGCACATAATAGATATCAGTAATATATGCCTTTTCTCCATTTTTCAAGGCAATTGAAACTTTACCTTTGCCTCTGATCGGAATCTTTGTTGAATTACCAAATGTAACTTCACCACGAACTGTCTCATCCATGTTTGTGAACAACTCTTTCTGACCACACATATGGTTGCTGGCACTAGTGTCCAGATACCAAACATTATTATTGCTTTGCTCATTGATTGTTAAAGAGAGAAGCATAACATCATTATCTTTCTTGTCTTTTGCTGCTGCAAGATGACTTCTTTCTTGTACCTCAGGATTTGATCTGCATTCGTAACTAAAATGACCATATTGCAATTATAACATTGCACTTGAGATTTATCTCTTCTTTGTTGAAATTTGCCTCGTCCTTTGTCTTTATAACCTCTTCCACGACCATATGTTAGATTTCCTTCATTTGTTCTTTCAAATAATTGTTTGCCACGTCCATGTCCGCCTCGGTTGCTCTATCGACCACGTCCCATTTGGTAGCCACCTCTGTAGCCACCTTGACTTCTTTTGTCCTGTCTTTGGCTACTGCTTGCTTGATTTTCACTAACTAATAATTTGCTTTGTAAGACTTTCTCCAAGTCGCTAGTATTATCATTTTGGTTTATTCTTTGCTCATGTTCTTGGAGAGAACCAACGAGTTCATCAATCGAAAGTTCTGACAAATCTTTCAATTCTTCAATTGCAACAACGATGTAATCAAATTTGCGTGTAAGTGAACGCATAAGCTTTTCCATTACACGAACATCATCTATAGCTTCACCGTTTCTTTTCATTTCATTAGCCACCGTTGTCAAACGAGTGACATAATCACCAATATTTTCTGAGCTTTGCATTTTTAGCATCTTGAACTCAGCTCTGAGTGATTGAAGACGCACCTTTTTAGCTTTTTCGACTCCTTAAAAAGATTTCTGCAGAATCTCCTATGCTTCTTTTGAAGTCTTTGCGTTTGAAAGTTTCTCGAACGTGGGTTCATCAATACCTTGAAAAATAAAGAACAACGCCTTCTTATCTTTCTTTCGATTTTCTTTCAACGCCTTTTTCTCAGCATCTGATAAGACTGCTTCATCAGCTGCATCTACGGGCTCGATATATCCATCATCAACAATATCCCATAAATCATGAGAACTAAGCATCACTCTCATTTGGATGCTCCAATTCCCATAATTTGTCTTTGTCAATTTCGGAACTTGAGGCTGGATCAAGTTGGCCATTGTTTCACTAATTCACGAACAAACGAACCTGGCTCTGATACCACTTTTTAGAAGCTTGATGAGCTCCAAATAAATTCTACAAGATTTTTTTCTCATTTGCAAGAGCTACAGCTCTTTTTGCTTCTCTCACGTTTCTCACTTGTAATATAATGCTACACTCTTCTGTTTTTATTCCTTAAGAGCTCTTGGTACAAAAGATGGACTAGCCTTTATATAGGCATACATAAACCGACATTAGGGGGAGGGGAGCATTAAATGAGGAGTAATAAATGAGGGTACATGTGTTTTACACATACAAGTTGACAACAAAAACTTTGCTACTTCCTACAACTCTTAGCTATTAAGTAACTTAAGCAACTCCAACTCTTAGCTAATAAGTAATTATTTAGAGCCATACACATGGAGCTACACGTATAGAGGAGAAGGAGAGTTTGATTTCTAACAATAGGTATATGAAGAAGTAACCTTTTGCATGTTTTGTTGTCTGTCACAGGAAAGTAAGGCCGAAGATGATGAACAAAGCAATAGTGGAGAGACAAATCTCCATAACTCAATAAAAGGCACATTGATGATCATCACTGGGTCATTTAGCTGGGCACCTTTCGTGATTTTGCAAGTGATTGACTCTTTGAGTTGATCTTTACTCAAAATCTGCAGATAAATAAGTCCAACTGTAACTATTTGATCTCTTGTTTTTTCTTTCATTCCGCCACAAGCAATAACACTAAAAGCATACCCTTGTGAGCTATCTCCCACAGGATGGATATGTCTTTTTGGAACAATCGAAGGCTTAATAGTGGCATTAATAATGGAAAGGGGGCATGCCAATGTATGGTCTCTACACTGGGACACAAAATTACTTGCAACAGTCTACAGTGTAAGAATACCAAAGAAGATATTTACAGGAAACTTACCATCAGGCGCTTTGTTGTTGAAATAGCTATGGTCAGTATACTTGTAACCTTAAGCCAAAGAACTCTATAATACTATACTAGGTAGCCAGCTTACTACATTTAAGGAGTAATAATGAAGGATAGAGGCCCGTACTTGTTATAGCTTTTAGTTCCCTATGCATGGTTATTATCGTTGTCATGAGCTCAATCATTTTGAATGAGCAAATGTACTTTGGAAGGTAATAAGAGATTTCTTATTGGCACCCTAATGACACAAAATATTCATACCCAAGAGAACTAACACTGGTCTATAATTACAGGGTACTCAGTGGTGTTGTCATAGTTGCAAGGTCTCTATCTTGTTGTTTAGGGCAAAAGAAAGGGCTAAATTTGCCTATACCAAGCAGCCAATAAGCAAATGACACCTATTAGGCAAACAATAGATGTAGGTAGCAATGAACAGGTGAAAGCTAATGTAGAGGTCAAACAAACCATAGAGATATGACAGTAAATGAAGACAAAGAACCAAGTTGTTTTCATTTGACCTCTGAGGTCACAAAGTAAAGAACAACATATCAATAATCTCCCGCTTTCACATGCTTGATTAGAAAACCTTTTTTTTCTTACCATTAGTCAAATATTAAGCATTGCAACTTTATTATGTTATAAGTTATTTTGAAAAAGGAAATTTATAACCATATTTAGCACAATGAATTTTCATATCCATCCACCAGTATTCTTATTGTATGACTAAATATATTTTTCAGTCATATAATCAGGATTGACCCCTTATTAAATTCTCCTAGAAGTATATAGCCATCCACCAGTATTCTTATTGCCCGTACTTGTTATAGCTTTTAGTTCCCTATGCATGGTTATTATCGTTGTCATGAGCTCAATCATTTTGAATGAGCAAATGTACTTTGGAAGGTAATAAGAGATTTCTTATTGGCACCCTAATGACACAAAATATTCATACCCAAGAGAACTAACACTGGTCTATAATTACAGGGTACTCAGTGGTGTTGTCATAGTTGCAAGGTCTCTATCTTGTTGTTTAGGGCAAAAGAAAGGGCTAAATTTGCCTATACCAAGCAGCCAATAAGAAAATGACACCTGTTAGGCAAACAATAGATGTAGGTAGCAATGAGCAGGTGAAAGCTAATCTAGAGGTCAAACAAACCATAGAGATATGACAGTAAATGAAGACAGCAACCAAGTTGTTTTTCATTTGACCTACAAGGTCACAAAGTAAAGAACAACATATCAATAATCTCCCGCTTTCACATGCTTAATTAGAAAACCTTTTTTTCTTACTATTAGTCAAATATTAAGCATTGTAACTTTATTATGTTATAAGTTATTTTGAAAAAGGAAATTTATAACCATATTTAGCACAATGAATTTTCATATCCATCCACCAGTATTCTTATTGTATGACTAAATATATTTTTCAATCATATAATCAGGATTGACCCCTTATTAAATTCTCCTAGAAGTATATAGCCATCCACCAGTATTCTTATTGCCCGTACTTGTTATAGCTTTTAGTTCCCTATGCATGGTTATTATCGTTGTCATGAGCTCAATCATTTTGAATGAGCAAATGTACTTTGAAAGGTAATAAGAGATTTCTTATTGGCACCCTAATGACACAAAATATTCATGCCCAAGAGAACCAACACTGGTCTATAATTACAGGGTACTCAGTGGTGTTGTCATAGTTGCAAGGTCTCTATCTTGTTGTTTAGGGCAAAAGAAAGGGCTAAATTTGCCTACACCAAGCAGCGAATAAGCAAATGACACCTGTTAGGCAAACAATAGATGTAGGCAGCAATGAACAGGTGAAAGCTAATCTAGAGGTCAAACAAACCATAGAGATATGACGATAAATGAAGACAATGAACCAAGTTGTTTTCATTTGACCTCTGAGGTCACAAAGTAAAGAACAACATATCAATAATCTCCGCTTTCACATGCTTGAATAGAAAACCTTTTTTTCTTACTATTAGTCAAATATTAAGCATTGCAACTTTATTATGTTATAAGTTATTTTAAAAGGAAATTTATAACCATATTTAGCACAATGAATTTTCATAGCCATCCACCAAGATTCTTATTGTATGACTAAATATATTTTCAATCATATAATCAGGATTGACCCCTTATTAAATTCTCCTAGAAGTATATAATAATACAAAAGATCATATGAAAGTATATTTAAGTAAAGGGGTAAGATAAATACTAAAAAAAGTAGGAGGAAAAAAACAAAGGCAAATCATTAGAGAAAGATAGGTCAAGAAGTTATTTATAAGTTTGTAGTTTACCTTATGAGGTAGCAACGTTAATTAATCATTAGGAAAAGATACATGCTTAAGTTGTCCTAGATACGGTGAAAAGTTCACGATAATCTGGGTTTTTATTGCAGTCATTAATAGGAACATCTGAGGTCGGCATCAGTTCTGATTCAATTTCTTTGAATTTTTGGTCAAGACACTATTTAACTCCCAAAGAAGAAACAAGAATGTCTTCTAAAAATATAAAAAACCCAAGTATATAAGAAAAGATCAGTTTAGGGAGGAGCAGGCATTTAATTTGACATGGAAGGAAAAAAATCGAAGTATGGAAAAAAACATAATAAATATAATAAATGATAGATTGTTATATAATTTACGTATAAAATTGATAAGAGATCAAAGTGACCAGAAAGGTTAATTGATGTATATTCAAATATAGTTATGTAAAATGCCAAGAAGTAAACATCATGAAGTAGTTTGAAGGGTGAGATGTAAAATGCTAGTAATAAAGAATCTTTAATGAAAGGTATATACTTAGTTATTGCAAAGTGTGATTAGAATTCATGATTGTGTTTTTTGGTGCAATCATCACTAAGAAAATTGAAAGTTATTAGGAATTTTAGTTCATTCTTAGCACATAGTTCATTTGACATGCGAGGGTTGAAAAAAAAGAAGGGTTGAAATAGTTTGATGCATATAAATGTGAAAAAAAAGTTTGAATAAATAATGATAGGTGCTTGAAAAAGTTGAAAGTGTCATTTCAACATTGATATTATCTCCTTTTTCGCTTGAAGTTGAGCATTTCTCTAACTCAGCATCATTATTTTGGTGATAATAGATAACAGTGAAGTGTTATCTTCTGTCAGATGCATGCATGTGAATAGGTTTGATATGTATGAGAAAGGTTTTTGTCGTTAGTTCAGCATGGACCTTATCGAGAGGAAGTTCAATGCTCTTTTTACCAAAGAGAAAAGTGTAGATCATTAATCATATCATAGAGATCCATAAAAATAATCAAATGTATTTTTATTTGTAATAATTATAAAAATATAACCTGGTTGTAATACTTCATAGCTTCAACAGCACTGAAGTTCAAGAGATTTTCGGCAAGTTCACCAAAAACAGATGCTGTGACAGTTCCTGTGCTGTCAGTCAATTCAACATCATACTGACATCTACATTTAGAAAGGAAATTGAATGAGAAATGTACAGTTTAATAAATAAATAATATCATAAAATTTTACTTAGAATTGATATGAATGATTTTAAACTTAAGTTAACATATAAGTAACTTGATTGTTCATGACGTGAGCGGCTTGTTCATCCTTTATTTTTAAAAAGGCAAAAAAATTTAAAAAGGAAAAAGAGAAGAAATGCCTGGGTTCAGTTGGATGTTTTTCCTTACAAGAATTACATGTAAATGTAAGCCCATATGTAGTTGTAGTTGAGTGAATGCATTTTTTTTAATCCATGCTGTCTGGAAAGATACAAGTAGAAGTTCATTAGGAATATTCAAACTAGATAGATAATATGTGAGAAAGAAAGTTTATAATAGAATATAAAATGTATGTACCTTATCGGTGGACTGTAAGAAAATGATCTTTGTAATTTTTTGATTTGATCCAAAAGATACATTAGGATCATACTTGAGGTAAGCCCAATAGTTAACAAGGTCTTTTAGCTACTTATTATTTTGTTGTGCCCTAAAAAATGGTAATTATAAGTGTAAGCATAAAAACATATAAAAATGTATACAAAAGTTTATTTGTTGTAAGAGTAAAGGTGGGAAATGTGGAAGTAACAATTTTTAAAATTTGCAGCTTCTTGTACTAGCAAATCAATGAGAATTACATAATCAAACTATGTGGATAATGCAACACCTAAAATTCTTAAATGGTAAGCTAAAAAAAATACAAGGATAACCATAAAAAATATAATAGTATGAAGAAAATGAAAACAAAATTACCATTATAAAAGTGAACTTTTAGCCTACGACACATAACCACTAGATAAGTATGCAATGATTGTATAATATTTTAGCCTTCATTTTCAACAAAAGCATACCACATTGACAGTATAATGGTTTGTTGTCTAATACAAAAACGAAAAATTTCAAAAGAATCAAATGTTATCGGAGTTCATTAGTTGTAGAGAATAATAAGGAATACAAAATATTGTTTATTGGCAAGAACAAAATTTTAGAAAGTAGAAACTTTGTCGTCTTTGCTGATCTACCTCACACCCAATACTTGAACAACAATAGCCAAAATATCTATCATATGTTAAGGATAAGTATAATCAGAAGAAATGGAAAAAAAGTAAAAAGTTGTTAAGAGAAATAAATAAGTAATCTAACCAACTAATTTTTCCTTGTTATTAATATACTTGATAAGATCTGTAAAAGATGTATAACTGAATTTACTGGGTAGGATGTTGTCGTCATCAGTTACAAGCTCGAAAATAGTGCAACTTGTAATAATCCATTGAATTTTCAAGTCTTCAACATGAAACTGAGGTGGAATTGGCTTGACAATGGCATTAGAAATGATATATTTTTATAGGGCTGCAAAATAGGGCTCATTCTCTGGATATCATTGTTAAATATAATAGTTTCAATGCATGATCCCTGTTTAAAAAAACATAATAAAAAAGCTAAATTACTCTAGTGATGAGAGAAAAGTAATAAATTAAAATTTTGACACATTGAAATACTTGAATCTTTAACTAAATATGGTAATGCCATTTCATAGAAAAAAGGTATAGCAACAAAAAAAACTTGAATATTTCATGAATTTAGTATTATTGTAAAGAGATTAATAGAAATTCCAATTTGATACTCAAGCCACATTACTTTCTAAATATAAAGTTAATAATAAAGTTAATGAAAAAAAGTAACATTTTGAATGAAGAAAGTATAATTATTATACCTTTGAATCAGAAAAGATAAACTTTTGTCTCTTGGATGGCTTGTTAGGTGATGTAGCAATTTGCTGTTTTTCTTGGATAGTAATTTTACATGACCAGTCTTCAGCACCAGGTAAAATATCCTTGATCAATAAACATTGTAAGACATTTATTGGATCGAATGATTTTGACATACCTATATTCATGATTTCCTTTTCATAAGATGTTTTTGATTTCCTCTCTTCTTTCTTTCTTTAAAGTGCTTCTTCAATGGTTCAAAATAACTATTCAATAAGTTTTTAAAACTTATATAGCACCGCTAACTAACATGTCATTTGGTAATTAAAAGAGAGAGGGAAAAGGTCATTGACCCATTGGAGACCCAGTAATTAATACCCAATAACTATTATCTTGAGTGCTGTTCATGGGACTCAAATCTATTAGTCACATGAGCCATTAAATAATCTAACATTCTCCTACTTGGCCCTTGTTACAATTTAATGATTCAACAATAAAACTTTAAGAGCATATAATACATGGAATCAAACAAGTCATCCTTAATTGAATTAAGATGATGGGATCATGGCGATCACAAGTTATACAACATGATTCCTTCTATATATCACATAATCAACTTAATTCATAAAACTTTAAGTGGGTAATTGATGGGTGTCGAATCCACCAAAATAATTCTCAAACACCAAACAAAAATAAATTGCTCACAGTGGTAAATGGGGTCGATCCACAGAGAATGGAATAAATTGATTCTATTCAAATGCCAAAGAACGAATGAAATTAATAAAAAGGGGGTTTTGGAGTTTTCTGCTAAAACTACTAATTAATCTAACCACTAATAAATGATTAACGCAATTGATATCAAATAAAATAACAACTATGATTAAACTAGCAAAGAACACAGATAAAATTGATTAACTCAAATAACGACAACTAGCCAGGAAATTCCTAATTATTATGCATAGACCTCGATCATCGACTCAAATATTTTCTTTGGTTTAATAATAGGTTAGCTATGGTTACCAACTACCTCTGGCTCCCTCGCTTCTTCTTAATTTTAGAACAATCAAAGAGACTCCTTTAAACTGTTCCCTAATTAACTAATAACCCCTTCGAGACTCTCTTCAAGATTCAATTAATTAATAGCATTAAGCTCTAAAGAAACACTAACCCTAACTGACTACGCACTGACTCATGCTTCATCTAGTTAGATCGCAAGTTTCTTAACACAAAATCAGACAAGTATTATGTCCTAATGTCAATTGCCACAAATACCAATCACCCAGTTAACACCACCAAGTAAATCAGTTGGCGATATGCGAATTAACTGACTCTACAATCGGGCCCTAATCACAGAATCAATTAATAAACAATGACAGTAAAACGGAAACAGTATGAATATTATAAACCAAATAATCAGAACAATAGGTCTCACGAGTCAAAGCATAATAGTTGGAATTCCCCGACTAAAATGGTTTAGCTACTCATAACGGAATTAAACAAAACAAGATTCTTAATTAACATTATCTAAATAATAAAGAAAAGAAGAAAAACTAAGAAAATCTCCCTAAAGTGCCGCTTCTATCGTTTTCTCCCTTCTTTTTCCAGCCAACGTTGTCAATCCCAGAATCCCAAAATTTCCAGCCTTTGTTGCGTGAGTTTCTTCTTTTTTTTTCCTTGTGTTGTGTGCGTCCACCACACTTCCAAGTGCCGCTGCCTTCCTTTTTACTCCCCTCCCTTGTCTCTACTTAATTCCACGTCAGCCCTAGGTTGTTTTGTCTCCTTTTTTCCTTCAATTGGGCCTCCAAAACGTAGCGTGGTTGCTTCCTCTTTATTCTTCTCTACTGTTGCTGATTGACGTGACAATTAAGTGTCACAATCCCTTTTAATTCCTCTCTGCTGCTTGCTCCTTTGGCCTGCGTTTTTCGTCCCCTGCGTATGCGTTTTGAGCCAAAATGCATCTCCAACTGCGTTTCACTTAATCCCTCCAGCGTTGCCTCTACTGTTCAGTCATTCTTGGACCATTTAATTACCTTCCTCCACGTGTTGCCTTGAAAAAGAACGCTTGCCCTCATGATATTTCTCGTTTGCTCAGCCCACGCCTCTGACAATTTTAATTTGCTTCCAACGCTACTCACGTGAAACTCACCTGCTGTGTTGATTTAATATTTGCGACGTCGTCCTCTTGAATTTATGCACTTGTATAATTCCCTACAAGAAAGTATTAAATCAAATTAAGTCCCAATAATTGCATCAGCAAGAGAAATAAAAAGGGATAATTAAAACATAAATATTGGACAAATATGCACTTATCAAATCTCCCCACACTTAGATGATGCTTATCTGCAAGCATAAAAGAGGACCAAGACACAATGAAAAACCACTCCACTAAATGAAACATGCACAGAGGTAATGTAAACTAGGAATGAGAGCGTAATCTTGTCCCAATGTCAACGAAATGTCAAACAAATGCAACAAATTTCCCACGAGAAGACACAAGCACTGAATGCAAATTGAAGCGCGTCGTAAATTACCAAATTTTAATTAAAAACCAATCAAGCTTAGAAAACACACTTCACTTATCAGGTGGTTAGTATACACGAGGAATTTCGAATTTATGTGGTAGTCAAGGGGAAGATCGGGTTAATCTTAATTACTTAATTAGGTGTTTTTAGCTACAAATTGCTCGGAATTGTCATTGGCCTTTTTACAGGAATGCAAACATTTGTGATGAATGCCATCCGGTTACTCGGTCAATCACAACGCCAAGTGGCTTTAGCCTTACTCGTAATTACTCATATGCTTGCAATGTATTATTTTCTCTTTTTTTTTTCAAGTAATCAGAGGAGTAGTTGGTTGCCTCACACGTCCTAGTTGTTCAAGACCTTTTTACGCGAGCGTCAACATTTGTGATGAATGTCGCCCGGTTACTCAGTCTTCTCCAACCTTTAGATGGATTTTGGCTTCACTCACAATCACCTTTGGCGATTGGCGGAACGAATCTAACACCTTTTATTTTTTTATTCTTCATTCCCTTTCTCCACCATAATTTCCCACCATCATTCAAAAATTCAGCGCATATACCAACTCAACTTCTAAGCTTAACATGACTCTAGGCAAGAAAGGCACCGATTAATCACACAAATTTTAAAATTCTAACCAATTAACTCAGGCCCGCAACTTCAACATATAGGACAAAATCATTAACATTTAATTAACATTAAGCAACAAGGGACTCAATCATACTCTCGACTCCTTTAAAACAATCCACCATTACCTAAGGCACAACAATTTATCAAGCAAAATGAAGCAAAAGAGGTTTTTTTTTTAAGTCCGCCACGACATCAACAGTTAAAAGTCCAAAAATACCAAAAGGCAACGGAGGGCACAACCCAAAGTAATGCATAAAAAAAAAACAACATGCATCTCAAAAGCATAAATCACCTCCCCACACTTAAAGCATGCGTTGTCCTCAACGTAAAAGTTCATAATGAGCCATTAGTGCCATAATAATTCTTAAAGAGTCCTTCTTTGAAACTGGACAAAAGGTCTCTTTATAGTCAATACCATCCTTTTGAGTGTAACCTTTGGCAACAAGTCTGGCTTTATACCTTTCAATGTTTCCTTGTGAGTCACGTTTGGTCTTAAAGACCCATTTACAACCCACTTGCTTTGCACCTTCTGGCAACTTAACTAATTCCTAGACATTGTTGTCATCCATTGATTTTAACTCGTCTTTCATAGCATTGAATCATTTTTCAGAATTGTTACATTCCATGGCTTGTTTGAACGAGCTTGAATCTCTATCAGTGCTCAAATCACATTTTTGTTCAAGTGAGTAAATTTCATAGTCACTTGAGATAACTGGTCTTCTTTGCCTTGCAGACCTTCGTCATGCTACGTCTTGTGACATTACTTGATCATTTTTAACTTGATCATTATTAGCTGGTTCATCATTAATATATTCAATTTGTGGAAGTGGAAAATTAATTTGTTGTTTCAGTATGTTGCATATCTGTGATGCAACAGGAGGAATAATAACCAATGGAATCACACACTACAACAAAACAACACCTTTAGCGTCGTTTTTAAAGTAGACGCGTGAATGGTCTGAGGCTTTCATGACATCTGGAAAAACGTCAAGAAAAGATGGAATATTATGCGACATTGTATTAAGACGTCGGGGATAAAGGAAGTGTTTAACGTCATTTTGGTAGAAAGACGTCCCAAAATAGAATAAACGTCATTTTGGAGAAATAGACGTCGGGAAAGGCCTGGTCCATGTAATTAATTTCCCCTCCCCCCAATTTTCCAAACGAAAACGGAAGCCTCCCTCTCTCATCTTCGTTAATCTCCCGCGTTCCATACTAAATCATCCAACCTCATTCCCTCTCTCATCTTCGTCAGTCTCCCGTGCCTGCGTTTCTCCCCTTCCCTCTTCATCATTTTAACCTTCCCTCTCTCATTTTTTGTCGCGCTATAGTCGGCCCTCTATCATCACCAGTCGGAGTGCATGTGCGTGTTGTTTGAGGTAAGTAAGTTTTTGAGTCGATTGAAGTGGCGATTTAATCTGGGTTTAAGATTGCTTAGTCGTTTGTTTTGATTAATTTGGGTTTGCATTGTGTTTTAAGAATTTTATACGGTGATTGTGGTCATAAAGATAGTTAATGCTATTAGTTGCGTTGTGTTTTGTCTATTTAAACATAAATATTTGTGTTTTGTGTATCACTAGTATCACATTGTGTTCTGTGGTAAGTTTCATTCTTCTCGTCCACTATGTTGTGACACTTGTTATTAAGTATCTTTTGGAATCAACCAACTAGCAGAACCACTTATTTGATATACATGCTACTATGTATATGCATGATCAGTTAGTTTAACTTTTAATCAGCAGTTGTATGGTGAATTGACTTAGTTGCAGATTTGATGCCTGAAAATGTTTTGCTGATAAAGTTTTGAATGCATTGTTATATACTCTTCCCTTTACCTTAGAACTGCAATTCTTTATCGAATATGACAGTATCATAGTTGCAGAATTTGAAGTGGATGATGCATTTGTGGGACAGAGATATACAAAAGAAAAACAAGACTGACTGATTATTTATTTTAGAATAAACATTGTGTTCCTAGTTAGGGATAGGATAGGAATCTGATTTTTTTTGTTTTGCTCTGTTTGTAGAATTTAGTTTCTAGTTGCTAGAATTATAGGAGTCCTAAAGGATAAGGATAAGTTCTGTAAATTAGGACTTCTTTTTCTAATTAGCAAGCATCTATTGTACTATGATAAGACTGATCCTTTCCTATCAAAAGGAGATCAATATTGAATAAAGAAATCAAGCAGAATTTTTGCCGTCAAGAATTAGGAGGAGTGGGGGGTCTCTTAAGAGTATTAACTCATACTACTTTATATAATTTTAGATGCAGCCTAGTTACTTATCTCCATAAACCTAGCTCTATTTAGATTGGAAATAGTGCAAAGTGAAGAGACTATTACAAGATTGGACTATTTGGTGGAAATCACTAAAAAAAATCAAAATTATTCAAAGTTTCATCGTCCAAAAAAAAAGGACTTGATATAAGGTGTTTGTTACTTACTGTTGTCATAAAAGACTTGGTCATACATCACCATTGATCATTAAACATATTGATGAATGTCAAGTACCTACAAACATAACTCTATAATATGATAAAATATGCTACTTGTCCAAAAAAACACGTAATACCTTTTTAACATAGTCAAAGTAGAGCAGAGAAGTTTTATTTAATGAATCTTATAGTCACTAGAACTGTATCAGTCAATGCATATGCAAATGGAAGCATAAACTATTAGACTCCCCATTGCACAGTGATTGCGCTTTTGCATGGGAAACAGAAACTGTTTTACATGGGCAACAGAAAAATTGGGGGAATCTGAAGGGCTTTACACCGTTTATCAATGTCAGTTTTGGTTGGCGAACTTAATTCCCTTTTCTATGGACATTTTGAGATCTGATTTTAGGCCTTCAAGTCCCTATTTTTCATACTAAAAAAGAGCACCCAACCCGAGCACTTCCTCGACACCATTCCTTCCCAACCTTACCTGAAAGTTCATTAAAAACTTAGTCGTTCAATATAACCAAGTATCTTCCTAGGATCAAATGCTAAAACTAAACGAAAAGGAAAAAGAAAAAGGCTTCTGTCCCAGTTCAAATTTGGATGCAACAGAATAAAATTCCTAATTACATGCAGTATGAATTCATACTTAAGCATACTGCATTAGCCCCTAAGCAATATGTGGCCTGATTAGAATTGAAGCATTGGATAGCGCATTGACTAAATCAGAGACATGCAAAGTATTCTTATACTTATAACATACATGAGTTCTATATTGGATCCAAAAGGGTATCTTGGTCGTTAACCTTAGAAGCAAAAAAAGGCATATCAATCTTCTACCAAAACCTGTAAAACTAGACTAGTACAAGCATTTTCTACCATATTCTTTACGGTGATGTTGATATGCATATCCCAGTAGACGTCGCGAAATGTAGGAGGCTTTCGTGACGTGTTCCCGAACCAATGGCAATTAGTCAATGTTTTTTTAATTATTTTCCAAAAACCAATGGCTCTTTTTAAGACAATTTTCTTTAACCTTAATTTTAATGGGACTTATAAAAGTTGGTTTGTTACTATACAAAATGTCACAGATGCTTGTTATTTGGAATGGTAATTTATGACAATTATATTCTAAATAAAAGAGAACATATTATATGCTTGTTTTGATTGTATTTTTACTATTTATTTTTCATTACGCTTTGTTTAACTTTGATTTCAAAGGTAAACTTGGTGTATGATAAGAAATTGAGATTCCATTTTCTTATAATAAGAATTAGAGCATGAAAAAAAATAATCATAATTGATGAGAATATACTGAATAAAAGAGGAATCGGATAAGTGTTGGGACTCGATCTTAGAACCGGATCCCAACCGGAAGACGGAACGAAAGCGGCCGAAACCAAAGCAAAAACATAAACAGAGTGGATACGAATCAAATTACAAATCTGAAATGAATGGGTCGCAAGCGGAAACATGAATCGAAAACAAAGCGAACTCAAATCGAAACCAAAGGGAATTAAGATCGGATAAATCGAAACGCGAAACAATTGCAGAGCGAAAAGAAAGCATACAAACGGAGCAACTGCACTGAACAAAGGTCCGACATCCGGGAACACGATTATCGAAGAAAAATGTTTGCGTTGGAAACCTTATGACATCTAATCTAAACCAATCAATTCTGGTATTTTTTTCTTATGCATTCAATCTCTTACAAAGTGATACACTTTTTCAATTTGGAATTTATCAATTCCATAACCTCAATCCAAAGTTCAAAATCAGAATACTCATCTTATACAAAATATACAATTCCTATAATTCATCTGTCAAACAACTTATTATTCTTACTTTTATTTTGCCCTAAAACAATCACACCTATCCATATACAATCATAATTCATATATCATAAGCATACCATATCATTCACATGGACAGAGGGTTCGGTGGATTTTGATGATTGTGTGTTTGATTGAAAATTATAAGAAGTGTATTTTTTAACACTTTGCAGGTTTGGGTTAGTTAGAATGCAGTCGTTATGCTGCCAAAATTTTGATAAAATTGGTAATAAGATGAATTTTTGGGAATTGTTTGTTTATATAAGAAGTTTGTATGAATTGAGAATTTTATTGAGGAAAATTTCCAATTGAGGAAAGTATGTTGTTTTGAGTAATATAAGATTTGGATAAAGATGAAAGAAATGGAAAAGAAAGAAAAAAAAATTATACCGGATTTCGGATAGTTTAGTCTAGGTTTCCAACACAACGCTTTTCATTAAGATACACGTTTTCGGATGTCGGATCCGTTTTTGAGTTGTTTCCGCTTTATGATTCGATTGAACCATTTTGTTTGCGTTCGATTCCGATGCCATTCGATTCATTTTTGGTTCCGCTTTCCGATATGCTTATGCTTTCGTTTTGATTCGATACTTTCGCTTTATTGTTCCGCTTTGATTCCGATCCGATTTGTGGTTTGTTTATGTTTTGGCCCACTTTCGGATTTAAGATCCGTTTGATTCTTTCCGCCAATTTGCTTTTTCGTTTTTGTTTTTCATTTTTCGATTAGGATCTGGTTTCTCGATTGGGTCCCAACATTTATGGTATCAGAGCGCCAGTAATAGGATCTTACATGGGCGCATGTGTATAAGTGATATGCATGAGGAATTGACCAGAGTTTGAAATGATAAAATTTAAATTAGTGAGAATGTGATATTGATGTGAATGACCTAACATGTATTTGGAGTATAAGAATGTTTTGATTAAAGTGTCGAAAGCATGATTGATGATAAAAGAATGTGATAATGGAGATTAAGGTTCGAATTTCACGATGAATTTGGATGAATTCCTTTTGGATATATATATGTGAGATGTAATATAGGATACTTGAAAGATGAGTTGAATGATAGAGATATAGATATATATATATGGAAGTTCAAAATGATTAAATTGAATGGTATTGGTCCATATTAAGGATATTAAGAATTGGACCATTGACTTGTGTAAATCTGTTAAGAAATATTGATATGATATGATATTGGTGGTATTTGATACAAGAAGTGATAAATTGTGAGTAAGTTGAGAAATATGTATGATGAGGAATTAGTTAAGAAAGTGATTGAATATGATTATTTCGAAGAAATTATTTGAGAGAATAAGTTACTTGGTGATTATTCAGATAGGAATTTCGAGGGCAAAATTCTTTTAAGAGGGGGAGAATTGTTGGACTCCGAACTTTCGGTGGAAATTAGAAATATTAAAATGAATTCAATGAGTGTTTTCGGATATGAATTGTGTTATAGAAGTTTTATGCCTTGAGGAAATTGATGAGAAAAAGAGATCTTCCTGAATCTAATACATTTATCCGTCCACCAACTATTGAGATTAATGAAGAATGCATTCCATCCTCGGATGCATATACTACTACAATTCTGTTCTCGTCACCCTCGGAAGATAATGATCAACCCTCCTTACCGGTTGACTCTTAAGAAGAAATCAGCCAACTACGTGGTCAAGTGAACGAGATGAAGGAGATGATGAATAAGATGAAGAAGATGATGGCAAAATTAATGAAAAGTCATCGTCAATGATCATTTTTGACCATAACAAATTGGGGGAGAAGAGAATTGAAGGCAACAGAAGAAAATGGAGAAGAGAATGGAAGGTAAACTGAAGGACTCGAAGAAGAACAGAAAGACGGAAGAGGAAGATTTTGTGAAGATAAGATTTTTTTTCTTAATCATTGTATTTTTATTTTCTTTTGTATAATTTGTTATCATAAAAAAGGGAGAGATTGTTAAGTCAAAATGACTTTATTTAGATATAATTTTGATGTATAACAAAGAGAAAAATAAAAGAGAAGCAATACAGATGAAGCAATACAGACGAAGCAACGCAGACGCAGACGCACAATAAGACGTAGACGCAGACGCAGATGAAGAAAAGAGGAAAACAGACGAGACGAAGCGAGGCACGCAAAAGAGAAATACGATGCGAACATACGCATACGTAAATTAAAAAAAGCATTTAAGACGCGAATTAAAAAGCAAACGCAGACGCTAAGAAAAACAGACGCAGAAGGAGAATTGAAAAGCAGACGCAAGAGTCAGTTCGGGTTAGTTACAGAACTCAACTAATTAACCATTTCTTTTGAAGATTCAAGAAACAAGATTCAAGAAGCAAGAATCCAGAAACAAGAATCAAGAAGCAGTTGGAGACGAAGACTATAAATACAAGTCGAAGTCAAAGATTGCAAAGTTAGTCAAAAAAATTAGCTGAATTACATCTACGCGATCGTAAAGAGCATACTGTGCAAATTAGCCGAGAGCTAATTTTAACTGTAACAAGTTTTCAAACACTTTTCTGTGAGAAAGTAGTACAAATAGCCTGCAGAGGCTAAGTGTGAAAGAATACTGAGTGTAGAGACCTGAAGAGACTCGGGTAAAGAATACTTGTAGAAGTTGAAGAGATAGTAAAATCTCAGAAAGATTTCTGAGGACTGGACGTAGCCCACGATTTTGGGTGAACCAGGATAAAATCGTTGTGTCAACTACTCTTACTCTATCTCTCTTTTAGATTCAAGTTTTATCATTACTTAGTTCGTAAACAAGGTTTTCAAAGTTTTGATTAATTAGAATCTATCGGAAGTTCTGTAAAAGAATTTTATTTCTATCAAAACATTTTTGAAAGAATCATCAATAAGGGGAATACACAATTCAACCCCCCTTCTCGTGCATTCTTATATCGTTTTATTAGCATTGTATTAACGTGTGATTCACTCCATATTGTACGGAATTAAATCATTGCATGTGCATTATTGATTATTGTAACTTGTGCAATTAGTAATATTTGTGTATTTCGATTGTTATAGAGGCACTAGTGGAGCGTCGATCCACCGACGTGGCTGAAACTTCCCAGCATTAGCTCGGAAGTTTGGAGGTGAGTAACCTAGTTGGTTCCTCGATCCTTGTGTGTTTAAATTATGTGCTTATGTCATGCGGAAGAAATGGAGGGTTTATGTGTTTGATTGTGATTGGTTTCGGACCATAGGTGTCTGAAGTATCGGAAACTTGTTATGGAAGTGTTGTACGTGTATAATTAGATGTGAATTGGGCATGTGTTATTTAGAAATTGGAACATATGCATTTCATACATAAAAGCATGATCAGATAATGACAATTGTAACCGGAGCAGCCAACGTATTTCAGAGTTTAAAGCTCAATGCAACAGGGCCTCGAGCCCAACGTAATTCAGAGCCACCGGATCACCATATCAGGACATTTCAAGCCCAACGTATTCAGAGCCACAGGTTCACCGTTAATGTGCCCGTCACTGGGACAGTTCAGGCGTACGGTCACAACACCGAAATAAAACGGAAAGTGTCACATGTGCATCGCATATACAAATAATTGAATGTGAATTGTGTGAAAGGCAAAATGCCTTATATTGTGAAACGATAATGCATGTGATGTTTCTGAATATGTTATTATGCGATATTATGTGAAATTCTATGAACTGTTTGTATATGCATGAGTTGGGTGAGCCATCGATGATGGTTTCTCGCTGAGTTCGCAAACTCACCCAACATTGTAATATTTTTCAGGACTGTGATAGTAGGCTCCTAGCTCCCGTGAGAGAGACCTTCTCTGCCTGGTAGATCATTTCGGCAAGAGAAGTTATGGCGCAAAGGTGGGTCAGTTGGGACTTTTGGGAATGACCTAGTTAGGAGTTGTTTTAGTTTCTTTTTTTGGATTTGTACAGACAGTGATTAGTGAAAGATGTACATTTATGGTTTCCAGGAATGAAATGAAAAGTATATTTTGGTTTCAAAGATTAGTGATATTTATATTGATTCCATGTGGAGTATAGTTGGGTTGCTCGGTAGTGCACCGTCATCGTGGGATATATGTCGGAACGACCTGCGGGTGTCCCGGTGTGTACCCTACGGTAAGGGGGCGCTACATTAGGTATGCCTAAACATCAATTGCATCAACCATATAGAGGACTTCATAACCCTTCTTCTTCAACTTATCAATGAACTTATATGCAATGTTTGATGCCACTAATAACCTCTTGTTTATGCAGTGTTTGATGACCTATAGTTTAGTGTGTTTGATGCAGAGTGGAGATGACTTAACTGGTTACTTACCTTTACTAATTCATGCACGATTTCATAAATTAAGGTTGAGAAACCTAATTTATGATTAGACTTAGTATAATTGAAGGTAGATTCTTGTAATTTGTATTATTAAATATTAGGAGTTTTAAACTTTAGTTTAATTTTATTTCTTTAATTAAATCATCACCTAATGTTTCGGCTACATAATAAGAAAGAGGTAACTACTAGTAATTATAATGCCTGTGTAATCAACACTCGACACTCACTAATACTATACTATGGTTCAATAAGTGCACTTGACTTTGTAAATCTATGGGGTAGGATTCTGTGTATCAAGTTTTTGGAGCTATTGTTGGAGACTATAATATTAGGAGTTATATTGTTGACTCAAGTTTTTTGTTACTTTGTAAGGCTTTAGGTTAGTTTATGACCTAATGAAGTTCATCTAATTTGGTTAAAGAAGATTAAGAAATTGAGAGGATAATTATTAGAAATCTTTGAAGGACCTAATTTAAAGAGGTAGAGCTAGAGCAATAGATAGAGGAATTAGAATGCCAAATTAAGGTTGAAAATTTGGAAATCATGGCAGACAAATTGAGGGAAATGTTTGATTATATTAAGCAAAAATTGAATCGAAAAAAGTCTAGCATTAAGAGGCCAACTATTACTACTAACAACTTTGATGTTAAACTAAACATTTTTATACAACAGTTTGATAAGTTGTAGTATGAGGATCCTACTGCACAGATAGCCAACTTTTTAGAGATATATGAGACCTTTAATATCAATGGTGCCATTAATGTTGCAATTGGGTAAGATGATGAATGACATCTTTTAGAGATACTACTAAGATGATGAATGACATCTTTTCTTATGCTCAAATTGGGTTAGAGACTCTATATAATACACAGTATAGATTTAAGCAGTTTTAATATTCCTCTTTCTTTAAGAATCCTCTTTTCTTGTTTCTGTCATTTATGTAATGTTACAACCACTTGCAAATAAAAATTAGAAATGGTATCTTTCCTTTATGATGCACAACGGAAACAACAAAACAAAACAACCCTATGTTTCATCTTTTGTCTGGACTTGTGGACCACTAGGATTAATAGATTATTATGTTCAACATATTGATTTCTTTCTACGAGCTGATTGGTGCTGGGATGGGATGGTTCTATTATGTTTGCACTAAAATGTATTGATTTGTGCTGGCTCAGTAAGTTGTGATCTGTTAGGTAGCTCCTCTATTTGAGGTTGAAAGGGTAGTTGGAAAAATTGGTCAAAGGTGTGTAGTTGAGAAGGGTGGGGGAGTGAGCATAATGGTTATTGATTGCCACAGTATGATTATGAATGAGATGCACCTAGCCACCTAATTTTGTTCATTATCAATCTAATTGCTTTTTATAACTTATATTGCCTAATACTGAAATGCTGATTTGTCAGCATTCAAATTCATAACAATGTTAGCAAATTCAGAATGCAAATCTGTTTTATATTTATGATTTAATTCCGTGTATGATGTTACTTTATTTGTTATTTATGCATTTAGCACAATGCATTCTGATTTAGTAGTCTAATCATTTTTATGATTTTTGGAGAGGAAATGCTCCTTTTAGTTTAAATAATTAAGCATTCAACAATGTAGACAAGAAGCTCCAGAGTTCGCATATTTTGTTTAATAAGTTGATTGTTGATACAGAGCAATTGACTTATATAAGGTTAGAGTCTCAAGTTTTCCTCTGTTTTCCTTTTCTCATACCAAGTGAGTAGTTAAATCCAATGCTTGGTACAGTTCTTTATACCCACTCCTATAATGATCTAGAGAAAAACAAAGTTGCCTTATTGCCTCACGTTTTTCTTCAGCCCCATTAGAAATCTCAACTTTCTGCCTATTCACCTCACCCTCTAACTCCTTTACTCTCAACCTTAATTCATCCACCTATTTCTGCCAATGTTGAGACATACCAACAAGATCCTTATTCTTTATTCGCAACTGCTCGGCCAATTCTGCCCTCTGATTGACCATGGAATCAAAATCTACAATGAGTGTGCTTACCTTAGCATTCATCTCATCTTTAGCTGCCATCAGCATATCATAATTGAACTTTAGATTGTCCAAGTTCTTATTTAAAATCTCCACATGTGCCTTGGATTAGGTACATGGTCTGGAAGATATTGCAGAATTGCTACACCTTTCTTTTTATGCAGCATCCATTGTTTTACAACAAAACCACTTTGAATAAAAGACATAGACTACAGATCTTGTATCTTTGCTTAAGTAGATGTTATGTTAGCATCAATTGCATCTTGGATCAACAATGGCTGACTCCATTAGAAATCAAAAGAATGGAACTAATTAGTACTGCAGGAAAAAAATGAACAATTTGTTTAAGAGATGCATATAAATTTTCTTGTACATGGAGACTCAAAAAATTCTTTATATGAACATCAGTGTCCCTACTCAAATTACTCAAGGAAAAAGCTAAACCAAAAGACCCCACTTCACCTACTGAACTTTCGTTCTCTTCATAGCAATCCCCATGAAAGAAAGTTCAGTTATTTACTACCACAGCAATCATGTCTGCCCAAGATACTGATTGTGAAAACATCCTACATATATTAACAAGGCAGTATGCCATGTAGTTCATTCAAACTTTTCAAATTTGCATTTCCTACAGTAATAATCAGTTATTCGCTTCCTACAAGAATAACTTTGTCTAAGATACTAGATTTCAACACCAAAATCAAATTAA
Source organism: Erythroxylum novogranatense (assembly GCA_029891385.1). Taxonomy (NCBI): domain Eukaryota; kingdom Viridiplantae; phylum Streptophyta; class Magnoliopsida; order Malpighiales; family Erythroxylaceae; genus Erythroxylum; species Erythroxylum novogranatense. The sequence continues at coordinate 95,156,842 of CM057228.1, forward strand.
CATAAATGAACTCAAATAATTTACAATAATAAGAAACATGAATAATAGGCTTGATATTATTCAGCATCATTTCTTCTATCAACTGAAGAATTAATGAATGGTAAGTTAATCCAAAAGCAAAACTAATTCCATCCTAGTGAAAAGAAAGGCATTACTTATTAGCTTGCTTTAAAAAGCAAAACAATGATATTTTGGATTGTTTTACATTATATATTAATAGTTAAAGTTTCATTTCTGGGTTGCTTGTAAACTACAATCAAATCATTTCCTTACAACCATGTTAAAAGTGAATGCATCAATGTTAAAAGCGAATGCAACAATGCCATGTTAACAAAACAATAGATATTAAGTTGATACATATTATTGTCTCCTAAATGTGTGTAATGCCAATGAATAGTTAATTCTTAAATCCTCAAGCATGTGCTTTTTTTATAGATGGCAAGGGTGTAGGCATCACATTGTGTACATTCCCAATCATCTAGCTCTTCATTAAAAATCAGTTTCTTGTTTTCTTGTTTTCAACTATTGTTTTTGCAGATTGAATTCAAATACAAAGTAAGACACAATCATCTATCTCTTCATTAATCCATATAGAAGGTAATACACTGTCATTATGCTAATTTAGATTTCTATTTACTTTATATTGGCAATAATTTGATTTACTATAATTAGATTTCTATTTTGCTTCACATTTATCCCCATTTATCCTGTTTTGCTTCACATGAATGTAAGACTAATTAACTTCTTAAATAATTCTGTTTCTTATCTACTTAGTTATATGTGTGTAAATGGTTATGGAAGTTATGCACATGAGAATGACATTTATGTATTTAATGAAACGACTGAAAAACGTGATCGCTCCTATTAAGCTTTCATTGATGATATTGATGTTTGCAAGGTTGAGAATGTGAAAGCTGTTGAAATATAGGTAAATGACATAGGTTAATCAAATGTTTATTTTGCTTACTGATAAAAAGGGATTTATGCACTAATGTCGATGTGAATGCAGGTGAATCCCATGGGACCTGGTCTACCCAAGAAGAAGAATAAGGCTGCACCAAGTTCCTTAGTACCTATACAACTGCAGTCGCGGCATCGTCAGCTAATTGGAAGTGCAGCTAATGAGTCATGTGCTCGTCCACAACCACAAGATAAGACACCTACACCTGCACCTACACCTACATAGGCACAAGCTCACACACGTGCACCTTCTGACCGTACTGCAACACCAAGAGAAGTCAATTATATGCCTAGTATTCGTCCTAGAGATAAGTATGAACAAATTTTGAATATGCGACGCAATATTAACACTCCTTCAACTTCTGAACAGACGCCTCCAGCTTCAAATTATCAGACACCAGTAAATCCTGCAGTTTCTAATTATTAGACACCAGTAAATCACACTATTCCTTCCGGTGTGGGCTCCTCTTCTGCAAGCACTGCAGGTATGATCTTAACATTAATTAGATTTATCAACATTGTTATATGCTAATTATAAATTATTCTTTTGCTATTTTAGGATCCACAAATAATGCAAAAAAAAACAAGGGGTGTCACGAAAGGACACGGATTAGCAAAGATTAATAAGGCGATAGGTAAAAGATTGGAGATAGAGATCTCCCTTGCTGAAGGATGACCAACCAACTCCGTACATTCTGCCAAATTATCGACTGAGATTGGTCTGATATCTCGAACTTATTTGCTTGTAAGAACAAAATTCTCAAAAATTACTAATGAGGAATTCGACATTGCATTTGATAAGTTAGACGTAAGTATTCTAAACCAATCCAATTTGTACGTGTTTTCCATTTGGTTAAAGCATTGACTGATAACTTATAATTTTTTGCAGCAAAAGTTGGAAGTCAAGGGAATGAGGACTGACAACGAAATACATGCTGCTGTGAAGAGGTTTCTTTCTTTAAGGTCTAAAGATCAAAGGTATAATTTAAAAAGGCATTTTACCAAGCAAGGAAAGGATGTTCAGCCGCCTAATGTCACACTGGCGAAGTGGATGGATTTATGTGAGTATTGGGAGCAATCAGTTACAAATGTTAGTTTTTATTTTATACAAAAGCTTTATTTCACAACTTCTTTCATAACCAATTAAATTTTAGTATTTATGATTTGTGATTTATAAATGTTATAATAGATTTTGCTACGTGTATGATTAGGAAAAAGTCAGAAAGCCAAACTGGCTAGGAGTTAGGTCAAATGTCGACCAAACATTGGCTCCAAGGTCTTTGTAGCGATACGACATGAGATTGTGAGTTACTATCTTTTTAATTATATTTTACTTTGATTGACATTTAAAGATTTATGAAAATTATTACTTGTCATTTTTTTTCAACAGAGTGACAGGGATGGAGAAGAGTGTGACTAGATGAAGCTATGGTATCACACTCAATATGATGAAAGCAAATATCAATGGACAACTGCCGAAAGCAAAGCAAAATGGGTGAGTACATAGTTCATTTACAAATATTTGTTAAATGAGAATGTGTATGTAAATAATTCTTACTTTTACAGGAATTAATGTGTCATGAAATGACACATTCAATAGAACAAGGTCATCCGATGACAGTGGATAAAGTGTGCGACAAAGTCCTGGGCACTAGATCAGATTACATTATTGGCATGAGAATTGGGCCTCAACCACAAGGGAATACTTCTGTAAGAAAGAGACTTCGAGACGAATTAGAAGAGTCAAAGAGGGCTAATCAGGAATTGCAGTCTCAAGTCGATGAATTGACTAAACAATTTAAAGAAATGCAGGATCGATTGGAACTTTTATGTTCTACACATAATGTTCGTTCAGACTAAACATGTACTCATATTGATATATTAAATACTTATTACGCTTTGTTTATTTTAATTATCATTTTATGACATATCCGGAGTTGCAATTAAATTATAAATTGTTTGCATTTATTCAATTCTTGTTATACATGAAAATAATTAAAATTTATTATATATTCAAAAATGAACAATTATTAAACAAATTTATTTCATAAATATTATTTAATAGTTATTAAATAAATATTATTATTTTAAATTAGCAAATATTTAATTAAAATTATTTTCGTTAATTTGAAACAAATTTAAATAAAAGCTAATTACAAATCTAATTCATTCAATAATTTTTAAAATTGAAAATTTTAAATTTAATAATTAAATTTGATTAAATTTAAAATTATTCCAATATTCAGATCAATAAATACAAATCAAAAATTCTAATTTATATCAAAACATTATTAACATAATTATTATAAATAAATTAATTTTCAGGAAATTTATATTTTATAAAAAAATTACAATTCGCGACATCTCTTAATTCAGACGTCGCAGAATATTCCTTCTTTTTCGATGTCCTTTAAATGTCGTTAAAACCACTACGATCACTAACGTTCTCTCCAAACGTCGCAAAATACACTGCTCTTTCCTGACATCTCTATGAACGTCGCAAAATATATAACCATTCTACGACGTCTTGCATCAGACGTCGCAGAAACCTATTACCTACCCCACAATCTGCGACGTCTATTGTGACATTTTAATAGACGTCGTAGAAGGTTTTATGCGACATCTGATTGGCTTCTACGACGTCTACTAGATGACGCCAAATGTACCTTTTTATTGTAGTGACATCTGATATGGTAGTGTCTACTTATCTTGGAGTAGTTTCTACTCGATTCTTATAAATATCCACTTTTCGTGGTTCTCTACTCCCACTGATTTGACCATTCTTAATGAACCTAGCATTACTAGACTCAACTATTCTCGTACTATGATTAGGACAATAAAATCTAGACCCTTTTGACTTTTCAAGATAGCCGATGAAATATGTTAAGTCAAAATGACTTTACGATTAATTTTGATGAAAACCAAATAATGATGAGTAAAGCAAAAATTAGACGGAAGCAAAGCAAAATGAGACGGAAGAAAAAATGAGACGGAAGCAAAGCAAAATGAGACGGAAGCAAAAATGAGACGAAAGTAAAGCAAAATGAGACAGAAGCAAAAATGAGACGGAAACAAAATGAAACAGAAGCAAAGCATAAATGAGACGGAAGCAAAAATGAGACGGATTCGAAGCGAAAATGAGACAAAGGAGTCAAAGATGAAGAATCAAATCAGTTTGAGTTAGTTACAGAACTCAACTGAATAACCGTTTCTTTAAAGAATAAGAATCAAGAAGAAAGAAGTAGTTAAAGACGAAGACTATAAATATGAGTCAAAGTCGAAGACTGAAGGAGTTAGTGATTTTTTTGTTAAGTGATTTTATTAGTAATATTCAGAAGCTAAATACTGTATTTATGCTAAAACACGAGAGCTATATTTTCTATAACAAAGCTCACAATATCTTTCTGTAAGAAAGAAGAATAGTTGAGAGCCTGAAAAGGCTAAGTGAGAAAAAGAATACTTGCTGTACAAGTCCTAAAGAGGCTCAGTGAAAAGAATACTTGTACTGTTCTAAAGTATAGTGAAATTTCATAAGGGATTATGAGGACTGGACGTAGCCCACGGTTTGGGGTAAACCAGTATAAAATTATTGTGTCGTCTCTCACTCATTACTCTTAACTCCTGTTTCTATTGTTGATATTAATACTTCATAATATTATTTGTCAATCGTTTTGAGAAAGCAAATTTTTAAAAGGGGATTGTATAAAAAATTTTTGAATACACAATTCAACCCCCCTTCTTGTGCACTTTGCATATCGTATACTAACATGTGATTCACTTCAATTGGTATCAAAGCTCGGTGTCCAAGAACCACCGTAATTAGACCTCCAACGTTTAATGGAGAAGACTATCATTACTGGAAAGATAGGGTGCGACTCTTCATTGAATCTACTCATATTGATCTTTGGGAGATAATAGAAAATGGACCTTATACACCTGTAGATGAAGAAGGAAATGCCATTCCACGAATCAGATGGTCGACAGATCAGAAAACAAGATTCTAGCTAAATTCAAAGGCCAAGTTTTTCTTGAGCTGTTCCCTAAGCAGAAGTGAGTACGATAAAGTTCACGGATGCAATACTGTGAAAGAGGTGTGAGACACGCTATCCATCACACATGAAGGCACAAATTAAGTAAAGGAGTCCAAGATAAGCATTCTTGTACACCAGTATGAGCTGTTCCAAATGAAGGATGAAGAGTCTATCGATCAAATGTTTGGAAGATTTCAAACTATCATTAATGGACTTAATACTCTCGGTAGAATGTACGAAAATCAGCATCTCATTAGAAAGATCTTAAGAAATCTACCAAAGAGATGGAGACCAAAAGTTACAGCCGTACAAGAAGCCAAGGATTTAAGCGTATTGAAGCTTGATGAATTACTTGGATCTCTAAAGATACATGAAGTTGAACTCGATGCTAAAGATAAGCCCAGACGGGACAAATCCATAACATTGAAGGCTGGACATAAGATTTAGAAGAATCAAAGGAAGAAAAGCTCATCGTGTTGGACCCCGTTGTCGGAGCCCAACATCGGACATGAGAGCGTGGTACTGTATGCGTGGGGTGAAACATGTTAATTAAACGGTTAAGGAATAGACCCTCGAGAGCTCAATGGGCCCACGGGGAAACAAACTTGAAACCTGCTTTCATTTCATTTAAACAAACAAATCCATAATTCATGCTCCAAAAGATGAGTTTTACAAAGCTTTAAGAACATTTCAAACCAAATTACAAGTTGAGTTCAAGAGCCAAAAAAATACAAAATACCCTTGAACCAATGATACTTGAAATGTAACTAAAGCCTTGACTTCCAAAAATATAACATTGAAAATAAGTAAGCATAACAAAATGGAGTGTTGCCGTAACTTGTGACTCACTCGGTCTCTTGCTCGTCACCTGAATGGGGGAGAAATAGAGGGGGGTGAGCTATAAAGCTCGTGGGAACATATTTATAATATAGAAATAAGCAAAAGTAATCAAAAATAACTCATTATCGTGGTACTTGTTGAAATCATAGCAATTGAGCATGCATGAGTCATTATCTTGAAATGCTTGATTCATGAACAATTCATGATGCACGAAACATAACAACAGATCATAAACACATAGCATAAAATAACGGTTTGGGTTAGTCCCTGATTCATGACGTACTATATGTTCCCAGCGAAATGGTTATGTGTAGACGTAGTTTCGTGAGGGAATCCTTGTGAGAAACCCTGTGCCACTTGCGGGCAGGCGGGAGAAGCCTTTTCGTGAGTCAATGTACACTTGACTATTCGTGAGGGACATACCGCAAACCCACATAACATGCATGATTCAAATTCTTGTAAACTTGATTATCAAACTGGCACTTACTTGTAAACTTGCTTGTCATACATTTTGGGAAGCATGAATTCATGTGCATGTATTCGTGAAAGGAGAAAACCCCTTTTTGAAAACCTTTTCATAAATCATGAATGCAAGTCATGTAGCAAACATATAATCAATTCACAATAGCGCATAAGACAATTATTGTTAATGCAATTTAAAGCGTTAAATCTATCTTGATTTGAACAAAACAATGAGTGACTTATGTCTTCTATTATAAACATGAACCCACCTTGAAAATTCTTGCTTGTACTTGCCTAGGAATGAGTTTCCTTGATCCTCTTACCTCACTTGATTTCTGAAAACAAGAACCAAAATCCCATTCAATAACTCATACTGAAACAAGATTTCCATTCTTAACTTCCATCCAAAATTTCATATCCTTAAAGACTGATTCAGAACTTCTCTTCTGCATGAAACTTATAGCCTTATGCCTCTAGTTTACAACGCATCAAAAATCACCTCAATAGGACTTCTGTAATAAAAGATATGCCCAAAACATCAAAATTCATCTTTGCTGGAAACTGAGGGCTCGCCGCGACGACGGTCACGCTCGTCGCGACGAACACACCTGCCTCGCACGTCTCGACGAACGACCCTACACGTCGCGATGAATAGCCTTGTGCACGTCGCGATGAACAGCCTAGCACGTCGCGACGAACGACCTTGTGCACGTCGCGACGAATAACCTTGCGCACGTCGCGACGTGCGGGTCTGGAGAACGTCTCCGAACCCAATTCTCCAGCATTTTCCCCACTTCAAACCTACTCTTTTGCTCATGCAACACATTTAAACTTTAGATCATGCTTGATACTTCATTTCTAAACTCATTCAACACAAAATCATCAACAAAACACAACAAGATCAACAACCCTAAGAAATTTCACCTACTTTTCCCGTAAACCCTAAACCATCGTTCCCAACATCATTCCAAACAAATCTAGGGTTTAATCCACCTCAAACAAGAAGAAATAAACTCATACTTACCAGAGAATGCTTCAAATCCTTCGAAAATCGCCAAGCCTAGCTTCCTCTTTTTCTCTTCTTCTTCCTCTCTTCCTACGACTCCCTCTTCTCCTTTCCTTTCTTTCCCCTTTCTTTCTTTCTTCTTCTAACTCCTTAATCTCTAAATGAAAGCACAAAGACTAGAATGCCCCTCCTAGCAAAGCCTTAAACCAACCTACTTAAGTGACTTGCCCATTTTGCCCTTATACACTTTTATTCTTTTATTACCACTTATTCCACACTAATCTCAATTTAATCTTAATTTCCACTAACACTTCCACTAAAATCAAACTATGCAACAATTTATACAATCAACATAATTCATACTTAATAACATCAAGAAAAACAATTTGGGGCCCAACATTTCTCCCCCTCTTAAAAGAAATTTCGTCCTCGAAATTTACTTGAATCATCGAAGAGATGCGGATACTTTTCCTTCATGGCGTCCAATGTCTCCCACGTGGCCTCTTCTACTGAATGGTTCCTCCACAAAACTTTTGTAACACCCCACTCCCGAGTGACCCGAACCCGATATCGTTGGTGATATCCGAGTCCGTGCCCCGCGAGGGTGGCGTACTACATCAGTCGACTAAAACTCAGTATAACATTAAAACCCATTCATTAACGCGGCATAAACAGTAAGAAACTTGAGCCCATGTTCAAAATTAGTCATTTTCAGTTATTACAGTCATCCAGTAATAATTTACAATCAGTCAATGTGTAAAACAATAAAACCACAATGGGCTCATTATAAATACAAGCATCCTTTACAAAAAGTTCAGTATACAATTATGCGACACTAATGAAGACACGAACTGATCCCGACCTCTATCCTTCACTTACCTACAGTAGACATACTCCCGTGTCAACTGGGGTATTCTTCAAGACCTGAAAAATAGATGCAAATTTTGGGTGAATTTTGCGAACTCAATGAGAAACCATCATCGATGGTTCACCCAATTCATGCATATCGCAAGCAATTCACAATTTCAGTCAAGTATCCTTTCAGTATTAACATATAACAATTTACAGAACCCATGCAATTTCGTAAATCAGTTATCACATTTGTATGCAATGCACATGTGACTCTTTTCCAGTTTATTACAGTGTTATGACCGAGCGCTAATCGGTGGATCAAGATTCGAGATGCGCTCGAGAGTACGAGAGCCCTCTGGTATGCACTAACTCCCTCGAGCTCGAGGCTCGGTTCAGTAACAGTGAGTAACAGTGGCGACTCAGGTCACAACTATCATTATTATCGGTTTATGCATTGATGTATGCAATGCATATGCCCAATTTAACGGTCGGATAAAAAGCGATGCGCCCAAAGAGAGGCGCCGAAATGCAAGATAATGTAGCAAGCAATGGATCACAAGATAGCCATTGATCACCAGATAACCAAGCAGATCACAAGATATCACAAAGGATCACAATTGATCACAATGCTTAGCGAAGAATGGTACAATCAAATTATGTAACACAGTGGAAGCCAGTCAGTTCACAGAATCACAAACAGACATACTTCTATGTCAGATCTTCCAAGTCATCGGACCCTCCGTCTGGAATCCAGAGGCAGTAAACAATCGCAATTCTGATCCCACCATTATTCTCCACAGAGTTATAAGTGCAGAATTATAAACACTTACTAATCGAGGAACCATCTAGGTTACTCACCTGTACTTTCGAGCTAATACCTGAAAGTCTCAGTGACATCGGTGGACGGACGCTCCAAATGTACCTCTAAAACAGTTACAGTATATAAACATTACCAACTACTCAATCAGAACTATTTAATAATGCACATGTAGTAGTTTGCAGGTGCACAATGCATGTTCATGATATTCCTGGCCTTAATCCAATATTTTTTTCCATCAGAAAAATCCGTCTAAAAATTAGAAATCCAATGGCGCTGACGGCGCTCAATTTGGACCCATATAGGTCCCCAATTAAATAAAACAGTGGCTAAAGAACCCTTATCTGGATACCCGTCAATTTCCCGTCCAAAAATTCCCAATTTCCCTTGAAATGAAATTCAATGTCTCACGAATCCGATGCCTCAAGAATCAGGTCAATCGGACGTCGGACGGACAAGTTATAAGCAAAAGAATAGAAAAGGTCAAGATGAAGTCGACTTATCTGAGAATACAAGTCAACTTACTCTATCATGTATGAATAAGTCGACTTACTGAAGATACAAGTCGACTTACATTACTCCCATAATAGATCTGGAAAACTTTCTCCAACATGCCAACTTTCACAGGGCATAATTCCTTACTCTAAACTCCAAATTGAGCAAACTTGGTATCTATTTCATAGAGAAAAGAAAGATCTACAATGTTTATGAAGGACACAAAAGCCAATTTCACTTCTAAGGGTGTCAAAAATGCAATCAAAGTTACTGCCCAGTAAAAGAGTTCTAAAACAGTACAGTATCTTGTAAATTCAATAACTTCTCATTTACTTTGTCAAAAGTTACACAATAAATATGCTCAGAAAGATCCCAATGTGATCTACAACTTTCATGAACAATATGAAATCAAATTCAATGGTTAACTAGGTCAAACAATTCAGTGAATGCTGCTGCCCCTGCAAGTACTCAATCTGGACAGTAATGTTCTAAACAGTATATCTCCTTGGAAAAATGTCAAATAAATGCATACTTTATACCTATGGAAAGATCAAACACAATGCTACACTTACCATGAAGGGCTTCAAAGCCAATTCCATCTCTAACAAACTTAAAACTTTCATGCAAGTTACTGATCAGGGCAGCAGTCAATAACCTCATGCAGGTACAGATTTTGAAAATTCATAACTCCTAAATTTGATCTCCAAAAATTTCATGCTAAATACCATTTCCAAGATCAATGTTTTCTCTACAACTCTTCAGAGGATCACTCAAGCCAATTCAATTCACAAAAATTGCTAAAATTGCTTCCAATCAGAAAGCTCACAAAATTGACATTTCAGCTAGGTTTCACTAAAATACATTTTACCAGCCAATGGTCATCAATTCATATCTCCCAATATACATATCGAACAATTTCAAGATGAGTGGCATTGGAAAGATAACAATACAGGCTTCAACTTTCATTTAGACCATTTTCCCTAATTCCTTCTCAATTAATTTATAAAAATCAGAAAATCTCTTAGGTCATCAATCCGGATACTGTTCACCTAGGTCAAAACAGTAACTTTCCAAGCCAAAAATCAACCTCTTAAGGTTAAAATTAGACAACACCTATTTCACATAAAAATGTAGCCAACAACCCAAAGTTTAATTGGGAACAAACCTTGACTCATTTTCATAACCACACAATTAGTTATGCTCAAATCAATACAGTAGGTCAAAATTCCATTTTCCAGCTTTACTTCTCCAATACACTTCCTATCATGCCAATTCAAATTCTACTACCATAAGCATCTCAATTGGACACAAAATCAGTCCCTATATCATGCCTACATTCACTAGTAATAACCACCATAATTTGGCAGCACTTACCTCTTACATTTCATGCAAGAATAGTCATCAAAATTAATCCAAAATCAAGCTAAAACCAAGTTAAAACACATTCTTCATGCTAACTTCATCAAGTCATACTCAAACATAACCTTATATCCAACAATTTAAACTATAATTTTCATGACATTTATGCATCATAACTCATATTGAATGAACCATAATTCCCAATTAATGCATCAAACTACTACAACTTCAAAAGCATAATGAAATTCTTACATAATTAAAGCTTCCTTTTAAATGCTTCAACTCTCAACAACTTTTCCACTTCACTTCACACACACCATCGCCATCATAGTAGAAACTAGAAGGTTCAAGCTTGTAAGCATGAAAGGTTGGAGGAAAGTAGCAATTTAAGCTAGGAAAATTGAGAAAATTTCGATGAAGGGGAAGAGAAAGAAGGGTTCGTATGAGAAATGAGATAAGCAAGCAAACTCACCATTTTCCTTCATTAATCAAGGAACATCCGAGAATACATGCCAACATTAAATGAGATGGGTATGTGTCAACATGGTACTTGACCAAGTTAAAGAAGAAAAAGACAAAAGTCAAGTAATAACTTTAAACAATTAAAAACAAATTATTGGATAGGATTTAGAAATCCTACTACAATTTGACCCATTCTGGTCCAATGACCCTAATTTCAATTCTAAAATCATATTCCCAATATGACAGTGCCATTGGGTAGCAATTTTTGCTACCGAAAAGCAATCGGTTCGCCACTTGGCGATATTTTTTCGGTCCGGGAATTTTCTCCGAAAAATTCCAGAAAATTTTTGAAAAATCCCTTAAAATATAAAAACACTCAATGCCGCACTCAGAATAATTTTTCAAATCCAATAACCACGTTAATCACAATAAAATTACACTATGCACGAAAACCGGGAATGTCATGTATGCATGTACAGTAATTTCATGTGCACAAATGATACTGTGTACCAATCCTATTATGCATGAACAGTCCTAAGTCATTCCGATCCATCTCATCCTATGCCAAATTTACTATTTTACCCTTCCAGTAGGGGGTGGGATGTTACAACTTTAACTAACTGAACTGTCTTATTCCTGAAGACCTTTTCCTTGGTATCCAAAATCTCTACTGGAATTTTCTCATAACTCAAGTCGTCTCTAAACTGAACCTCCGAAGCCTGAATGATATGAGAAGGATCCGATCGATACCTCCTCAACATGGAAACATGGAAGACATCATGAATCTGAGACAAATCTGGCGGCAACGCCAACCTGTAAGCTAGTGGTCTGATCCTCTCAAGAATCTCATAAGGACCCGCATACCTCGGACTCAACTTGCCTTTCTTGCCAAATCTCATTACTCCCTTCCAAGGAGACGTCTTGAGGAATACTTTCTCACCGACTTCATATTCCATCTCCTTCCGATGAGCATCAGTGTAACTCTTCATCCTATCCTGGGCCGCCTTAGGCCGCTGCTTAACAAGATTGACTTTATCAACAGTCATCTGGATCAACTCTGGTCCTACCAGTTTCCTCTCTCCTTCTTCATCCTAACATATCGGAGTCCTACACCTCCTTCCATACAAAGCCTCATATGGCGCCATCTGAATGCTCGAATGGTACGAATTATTATAAGCAAATTCGACCAATGGAAAATGCTCATCCCAAGCTCCCTTGAAATCCAACACACAAGCCCTGAGCATTCACTCAAGTGTCCGAATGGTCCTCTCAGATTGACCATCCGTCTGAGGGTGAAATGCCGTACTAAAATGCAGCTTAGTACCTAAAGCTTCCTGCAAGCTTCCTCAGAATCTCGAAGTAAACCGATGATCCCTGTCAGAAACTATAGAATCTGGAATCCCATGCAATCTCACTATCTCATCAATGTACTTCTTTGCTAGAACATGCAAAGAATCAGCCTGCTTGATTCCCAAAAAATGGGCTGACTTCGTCAACCTATCTACAATAACCCATATGGCATCATGCTTCCTACTGGTCTTGGGTAAACCCATCAGAAAATCCATGGTTACTCTTTTCCACTTCCACTCAGGAATAGACAATGGTCTTAACTTGCCTGAAGGTGCCTGGTGTTCAGCTTTGACTTGCTGACACAAGAGACACTTACTGACATACTCTGCTACATCCCTCTTCATGCCCTTCCACCAGAAATGCTCTCTCAAATCCTCAGACATCCCGGTGCTACACAGGTGCATGGCATAAGGCGCATTGTGTGCCTCATCCAAAATCTCATCCTTCACTTCCTTGCTGTCTAGAATGCAAAGCCTGTCCCCCACTATCATGAGTCCATCATCTCTCACTACTACTTCAGAAACCTTACCATTCTGAATTTCTTCCCGAAGCTTGCTCAAATCTGCATCCTGTGCCTGCAACTCCTTAACCTTCTCCCTGAGTATCGGCCTCACTCTGAAATTAGCTAGGAGGCAATTTGGTTCCTCCTGCTTCAAACTTATCTTAAGCTTGGCCATCTCTTCCAATAAAGGAAGATAAACTGTCTGAACATGGGCAATAGAAGACTTCCTGCTCAAAGCATCCGCCACTACATTCGCCTTGCCTGGATGATACTCGATCAACAAATCATAATCCTTGAGCAACTCAATCCACCTTCTCTGTCTCAAATTCAATTCCTTTTGGCTAAGTAAGTACTTGAGACTCTTGTGATCTGTAAAGATCCTCGTCTGAACCCCATAAAGATATTGCCTCCAAATCTTCAAGGCAAAGATCACTGCTGCCAACTCCAAATCATGAGTCGGATAATTCAACTCATACGGCTTCAGTTGCCTTGAAGCATAAGCTATCACCCTGTCTCTATGCATCAACACACAACCGAGACCCTTCCTCGAAGCGTCACTATACACTGTATAGCCCTCATCTCCAGAAGGCAAAAACAAAACTGGAGCACTTGTCAATCTGAGCTTGAGCTCCTCAAAGCTCTTCTAGCATTCATCAGTCTAGATAAACTTCTGATTCTTCCTCAATAGCTTAGTCATCGGAGCAGCTATCATGGAGAATCCTTCCACAAACCTCCTGTAGTAACTTGCCAGACTCAGAAAACTCCTCACCTCTGTCACCGTCTTGGCCGCATGTCAATTTACCACTGCTTCAACTTTCCTCGGATCAATATCTACACCATCCTGCGATATCACATGTCCAAGGAATGTCACCTCATAAAGCCAGAACTCACACCTGCTGAACTTGGCATAAAGCTCTCTCTCCCTTAAAGTCAGCAATACAATCCTGAGATGCTCCTCATGTTCTTCTTCACTCTTAGAATTCACTAAAATGTCATCTATAAACACTATGATAAACTGATCCAGAAACTCCTTGAAGACCCTATTCATAAGATCCATGAAAGCAGCTGGAGCATTGGTCAAGCCGAATGGCATAACCAAAAACTCATAGTGTCCATAACGAGTCCTGAATGTTGTCTTGCTTACATCAGACTCCTTGATTCTGAGCTGATGATAGCCTGACCTGAGATCAATCTTGGAGAAGACCTTAGCTCCCTGCAGCTGGTCAAACAGATCATCAATCCGAGGCAAAGGATACTTGTTCTTAATCGTCACCTTGTTGAGTCTTCGATAGTCAATACACATCTGCCATGATCCATCCTTCTTCTTAACAAACAGAACTGGTGCTCCCCAAGAAGACGAACTAGGTCTAACATACCCCTTCTCTAATAGTTCCTCCAACTGTTCCTTAAGCTCCCTCAACTCAGCTGGAGCCATCCTATACAGCGGTATTGAAATAGGCGCGATTCCGGGAATCAAGTCAATGACAAACTCGATTTCCCTCACCGACGGCAAACCTGGTAATTCCTCTGGAAATACATCTGGAAACTCCTTCACAATCGAAAAATCCTCTAACTTCCCTTCATGCACATCGGAATCTATAACAAGTGCCAAGAAAGCTTCACACCCCTGGCCCATCATTCTTTCAGCTAACATGGCTGAAATCAGTCTTGGCGATGGTGTCTTCCTGTCCCCTCTGAAGATCACCTTCTCACCGTTACCCAGATCAAACTCTACCACTTTTCGACCACAATCCAGCTTTGCTAGATATTTCTCCATAGTATCCATCCCCAGAATAACATCTATCCCTCAAAGGTCTAGCGGTAGTAAGTCTACTACCAATCTAGCATCATCAATGAAAAGCTCACACTGCTCAAATACTTGACTGATCACTACATTCCTCCCTAAAGGAGTACTAACAAGCAAGGGCCTATCCAACGGCACAGAATTCACACCATGCAATGCTATGCTTGCAGAAACAAAAGAATGCGTGGAACCAGAATCAATTAAAACAAATACTGCTGAGTCAAGCAACTGAGCCATACCCGTGACAACCTCCGGTGCAGCTGCAGCTTCCTCCCTAGTCATGGCAAACACTCTTGTCGGCGCTTGACCCCTTGGCCTTCCTGGAGGAATAGCCTTCCTCACAGTCCCAGAGCTGCCTACCTCAGTAACTGGCCTGGTTCCCACTGTTTCTGCATGCCTAGGAGCTTGAAACTGCGACCCTTCCTGTTTCGGTGCCTGAGGACAGTCCCTGAACTTATGCCCTTTCTCTCCACATCTGAAACAGACTCCAAGCAACTTGAGACACTCTCCCTGGTGGGTTGGTGAACCAACTCTTTCCTGCTCTTCCAGTGCCTCCCACATTAGAGGCTTACCCTGATACTGCCTTCACCTGCTTGTTCCTGGTAGAGCCACTGCTACTCATTTCACTCTGAGTGTGAAAGCTCCTTGTGCTCCTCTCAGGCATTGGAGCACTAGTTCCTTTCTTAAAAGACTGGTCCTTATTCCTCCTCTTCCTGCTTACTTCATTTCTGATATTCTCCAGTTTCTCATCCTGGAGAGCAGCATCCACCAATTGTTGGTAGTCGCAGAATTATGGATCAAGACTTTCTCCCTGATCCCCAAGTGAAGACCTCCTTCAAACTTACGACAATTGTCTTCTTCAGTTGCCACAATGTTTCACGATAACGAGAAAGTCATGTGAACTTCAGCTCATACTCGCTCACACTCATGTCCCTCTGAGTGAGGTTCAGGAATTCCCTGGCCTTCTCCTGCACATAAACTCTGGAGAGATACTTCTTTCTGAACACTTCCCCAAAGTCCCTCCATGTTAGTACCGGTGGCACAACCTGACTGTGAGGCACTGATTCCCACCAATGCAATGCGTCACCCTGCAACAGACTGACTGCATAGTCTAGCTTCTCCTCATCTGCGCATCTCATCTGAACTAGAACCCTCTCGGTCCTATTCAACCAGACTTTAGCCTCTTCTGGATTTGTCGTCCTATTGAAATCCACAGCCCCAAACTTACGGAGCTTGTCATACTGCCCACTCCTGTCTACTGGAGCTTGCATCGGAATCTGAGATCTTTGACCCATGGCATACGTGAAAGCCTGAGCAAAGGCTTGGAAGAAACTCGGATCCATGGGATTCATCTGAGGCATAGGAGGAGGAGGAGGAGGCACTTCTTGTTGCAAACTAGGTGCCTCAGAAATAGGAGCAGAATGTGTCCCAGCATCTTGCGGGATATGGGATTCATCCGTGCTCCCTTGACGAGAATGAGATCGAGTCGTAGCTCCTCGAGTTCTCTTTCGAGGTGGCATGTTCACTCCTTCAATATAAAACCATTGAAAACTTTAGTTCAAGTAAGGCAACTTTCAAAATATGCAAAAACAGTTCAAACCATGTAAGACAATGCAAGTTATTACTTGAAAGCGATATCATGCAGCCCTAGACCAAAACCTAGGCTCTAATACCACAACATGTTGGACCCCGTTGTCGGAGCCCAACATCGGACATGAGAGCGTGGTACTGTATGCGTGGGGGAAACATGTTAATTAAACGGTTAAGGAATAGACCCTCGGGAGCTCAATGGGCCCACGGGGAAACAAACTTGAAACCTGCTTTCATTTCGTTTAAACAAACAAATCCATAATTCATGCTCCAAAAGATGAGTTTTACAAAGCTTTAAGAACATTTCAAATCAAATTACAACTTGAGTTCAAGAGCCAAAAAAATACAAAATACCCTTGAACCAATGATACTTGAAATGTAACTAAAGCCTTCACTTCCAAAAATATAACATTGAAAATAAGTAAGCATAACAAAATGGAGTGTTTGCCAGAAACAGGACTCACTCGGTCTCTTGCTCGTCACCTGAATGGTGGAGAAATAGAGGGGGTGAGCTATAAAGCTCGTGGGAACATATTTATAATATAGAAATAAGCAAAAGTAATCAAAAATAACTCATTATCGTGGTACTTGTTGAAATCATAGCAATTGAGCATGCATGAGTCATTATCTTGAAATGCTTGATTCATGAACAATTCATGATGCACGAAACATAACAATAGATCATAAACATATAGCATAACATAACGATTTGGGTTAGTCCCTGATTCATGACGTACTACATATTTCCAGCGAATTGGTTATGTGTATACGTAGTTTCGTGAGGGAATCCTTGTGAGGAACCCTGTGCCACTTGCGGGCAGGCGGGAGAAGCCTTTTCGTGAGTCAATGTACACTTGACTATTCGTGAGGGACATACCACAAACCCACATAACATGCATGATTCAAATTCTTGTAAACTTGATTGTCAAACTGGCACTTACTTGTAAACTTGCTTGTCATACATTTCGAGAAGCATGAATTCATGTGCATGTATTCATGAAAGGAGAAAACCCCTTTTTGAAAACCTTTTCATAAATCATGAATGCAACTCATGTAGCAAACATATAATCAATACACAATAGCGCATAAGACAATTATTGTTAATGCAATTTAAAGCGTTAAATTTATCTTGATTTGAACAAAACAATGAGTGACTAATGTCTTCTATTACAAACATGAACCCACCTTGAAAATTCTTGCTTGCACTTGCCTAGGAATGAGTTTCCTCTTGAGCCTCTTGATCCTCTTGCCTCACTTGATTTCCTAAAACAAGAACCAAAATCCCATTCAATAACTCATGCTGAAACAAGATTTCCATTCTTAACTTCCATCCAAAATTTCATATCCTTAAAGACTGATTCAGAACTTCTCTTCTTCATGAAACTTATAGCCTTATGCATCTAGTTTACAATGCATGAAAAATCACCTCAATAGGACTTCTGTAATAAAAGATATGCCCAAAACATCAAAATTCATCTTTGCTGGAAACTGAGGGCTCGCCGCGACGAACACACCTGCCTCGCACGTCGCGACGAACGACCCTGCACGTCGCGATGAACAGCCTTGTGCACGTCGCAATGAATAGCCTAGCACGTCACGACGAACGACCTTGTGCACGTCGTGACAAATAACCTTGCGCACGTCGCGACGTGCGGGTCTGGAGAACGTCTCCGAACCCGATTCTCCAGCATTTTCCCCACTTCAAACCTACTCTTTTGCTCATGCAACACATTTAAACTTTAGATCATGCTTGATACTTCATTTCTAAACTCATTCAACACAAAATCCTCAACAAAACACAACAAGATCAACAACCCTAAGAAATTTCACCTATTTTCCCGTAAACCCTAAACCATCGTTCCCAACATCATTCCAAACAAATCTAAGGTTTAATACACTTCAAACAAGAAGAAATAAACTCATACTTACCAGAGAATGCTTCAAATCCTTCGAAAATCGCCAAGCCTAGCTTCCTCTTTTTCTCTTCTTCTTCCTCTCTTCCTACGACTCCCTCTTCTCCTTTCCTTTCTTTCCCCTTTCTTTCTTTCTTCTTCTAACTCCTTAATCTTTAAATGAAAGCACAAAGACTAGAATGCCCCTCCTAGCAAAGCCTTAAACCAACCTACTTAAGTGACTTGCCCATTTTGCCCTTATACACTTTTATTCTTTTATTACCACTTATTCCACACTAATCTCAATTTAATCTTAATTTCCACTAACACTTCCACTAAAATCAAACTATGCAACAATTTATACAATCAACATAATTCATACTTAATAACATCAAGAAAAATAATTTGGGGCCCAACACATCGTCAAAAGCGCTGAAGATTGAGGCAGTCAATGATGATTCCAGTAACTCAGATCATACTTTGAGCAAGGAAGATGATGAACTATCCTTTATCTCAAGAATGATCAGACTCATATGGAAGAAAAAGGGTAAAGGAAATAAATAATCCTACTTCAAGAAGAATAGCAAAGATGAAGGGAAGAACGAGAAAACATCCATCACATGCTATAAATGCAATAAACCGAGACATTACAAGTCTGAGTGTCCATTGTTAAAGAAAAAGTCAACGAAGAGTAGAGAAGGCAAGAAAAGCATAATGGCAACCTGGGAAGATCTAGATTCGTCTGAATCATATACAGACTCAGAAGCATCGGTGCAAGCAAATATCTGCCTAGTAGCTGAGGAAGAAAGTGACGAGGAGGTAACCTCAAAGTTTAATGAATTACAAGATGCTTACTCAGAACTATTAGAAGATTCTCATGCAATTCTAAGGCAGTATAAGTTGCTTAAGAAGAAGTATGTAGAAAACTTAAGAAACACGCGAGCATTAGAAGATGAAAACGTCTGCTTAAAGAAACAAGTAGATGAGATGAAAAAAAGATAGTAGTAGATAGATCTGAAGAAATCAATAAGCTGAAGTAGAGAATAAATAGTCTTTTAGTTGATCTATCAACATTTACGGAGAGTATGAGGAAAATGAATGATATGCTAGGAAAATACAGAAACCTTAATGATAAAACTGGATTAGGTTTTAGTAAAAACCATTCTCAGTATAAAAAGGTTTCTGCTCCTTTAAAGAAAAAATTTCATCAATTTAATCATTATCGGAGATATCATCAATTGCATCATCATACTATAAATTGTGCATGAACTAACCCTAAAGGACCCAAGAAAATATGGGTACCTAAGAGACAAATAAAACCACTTATAGATATCCTTCCTTGGAAAAAGCAGCCAACACCATTGGTATTTGGACAGTGGATGCTCGTGATACATGACGGGAAGAAGGTCTATGTTCCTAGATCTTCAGTATAAGAAGGGAGGAACAATAACTTTTGGAGACAACCAGCAGGGCAAGATAATTGGAATCAGTAAAATAGGTAACGATTCCTTTGCATGCATTGATAATGTGCTGCTAGTTGATGGTTTAAAACACAATTTGATTAGTGTCAATCAATTATGTGATTCTGGTTTTGAAGTGTCTTTCAATCAAAATTCTTGTGAAGTCAAAAACAAGGATGGGTCCATATTCTTTTTTGTCAAAAGACAAAACAATCTTTATAAAATCAATTTGGAAGATTTTCAAAATCAAAATATTTCATTTTTTATATCTACTGATCAAGAAAAATTGATTTGGCATAAAAAGCTAGGTCATATCAGTTTTAAACATATTTCCAAGTTGATTAAACATGATTTGGTAAGAGGTTTACCAAAAATATGTTTTTAATAAGGATTTCTTTTGTGAAAGCCGTCAAAAAGGAAAACAAGTTAAAACAATGTTTTCTTCTAAAAATGTTGTAACTTCTTCTAGACCTCTAGAGTTGTTACATATGGATTTATTTGTTCCAACTAGAACACTAAGTCTTGGCAGAAAGAGGTATGGTCTTGTCATTGTTGATGATTTCACTAGATTTTGTTGGATATTATTTTTATCATATAAAGATGAGTCTTTTAAGTATTTTTAGGTCCTATCCAAAAAGTTACAGGTTGAGAAAGGTATGTCTATAGCAAGTATTAGAAGTGATCATGGTGGTGAGTTTGAAAATGAGAAGTTCAGAATGTACTGTGAAGAGAATGGAATTTTTCAGAATTTCTCTACCCCTAGAACTCCACAACAGAATGCAGTTGTTGAAAAGAAGAATAGGACGATTCAGGAGATGCTAGGACTATGCTATGTGAGATGAATCTTCCTAAGTACTTCTAGGCAGAAGCTGTGAATACAACATGCTATATTCAAAATAGAATACTTCTGTGACCTTTGTTGAAGAAAACTCCATATGAGTTATGGAATGGCAGGAAACCTAATATATCCTACTTCCATCCATTTGGTTGCAAGTGTTCTATATTGAATACAAAGGAAAGTCTGGATAAATTCGACTCTAAGAGTTATTCTGGAATTTTTCTAGACTATTCTCTATCATCAAAAGCCTATAAGGTTTACAATCTTACCTCTAAGACTGTTAAGGAGACCATTCATGTCAAGTTTGATGATAGTTCTCAACCAAGTATGAGAGGTGATCCTGATAATGAAACTCTTTCAGTACCCTTGGTTAATAGTGAAGAAGTATCACCATCAGAAATTTCCTTAGACAAGTTGAAGATATTCCTAAGATTCTTGATTTGAAGAGAGATTGGAAATATAAGAGTTCTCATCCAGAATAGTTGATTATAGGAGAGACCTTAGAAGGTGTGCGGACTAGGTCCAAATTCAAAAGAGAAGTAAATAGTGCATTTATTTCTGAAATAGAGTCTAAGAAAATTGATGAAGCTCTTCAACATGAAGCTTGAATTTTAGCCATGCAAGAGGAGCTAAATCAGCTTACTAGGAATAAAGTTTGGTCCTTAGTTCCCAGACCACCGAAAAAGTCCATCATAGGAACTAGATGGGTTTTTAAGAATAAGCTAGACGAATCAGGTAAAGTGAGTCGTAAGAAAGCAAGATTAGTAGCACAAGGCTATAATCAGCAGGAAAGAATAGACTATAATGAGACTTATGCTCCTATAGCAAGACTAGAAGCTATTAGGATATTGCTTGCATATGTTGTTTGTCACGATATAAAGCTATTTCAAATTGACGTGAAGAGTGCTTTTTTAAATGGCTTTATAGATGAAGAAGTTTATGTGAATCAACCTCTAGGTTTCGAAGATGTCAAGAAACCTGATCATGTCTATAGACTTCATAAGGCTTTGTATGGCTTGAAATAAGCTCCTCAAGCTTGGTATGATCGTCTAAGTTCTTTTCTTATTGAGAATAAGTACACTAGAGGTCAGGTGGATAAAACATTATTTAGAAAGTGCATGAAGAATGATTTTATTATTGTTCAAATTTATGTTGATGATATTATTTTTGGTGCTACCTCTGAAGTGTTATGTGCTAATTTTGAAATTTTGATGAAAAATAAATTTGAGATGAGCATGATGGGTGAATTAAAATTCTTTCTTGGGTTGCAAGTTAAGCAAACCAAAAAAAAGATTTTTATTCACCAACAGAAGTATGTGAAGGAACTGTTGATAAAGTATGATATGGGAAAAGTAAAACCAATGTCAACTCCAATGCATCCAATGCATCCTTCAAACCATTTGTCCAAGGACGAAAATAGCAAGAAGGTTGATCAAACTCTGTATAGAGGGATCATTGGTTCCTTACTTTACCTAACAGCAAGCAGACCTGACATTTTATTTAGTAGTTGTTTGTGTGCAAGATTTCAGGCAGATCCTAGAGAATTTCATTATATTGCTGTTAAATGAATTTTGAGATATCTATCAGGTACTACTGATCTTTGCTTAATGTATGAGAAAGGTAAAGATTTCAGGTTGATTGGCTATTGTGATGCGGATTATGCCGGAGATAGGATTGATAGAAAAAGTATGAGTGGAGGATGTCACTTTCTTAGCAATAACCTAGTTTCGTGGTCAAGTAAGAGGCAAAGCTCAATTGCTCTATCAATAGCGGAAGCCGTGTATATGTCAGCCACAAGTTGTTGTTCACAGATGTTGTGGATTAAGTACCAGCTAGAGGACTACCCAGTACAAGAAGAAGAAATCCCAATCTACTGTGAAAACACAAGTGCCATCAATCTATCAAATAACCCTATACAACATTCGAGAGTTAAACATATTGAAGTCAGATGCCATTTTCTACGAGACTACGTTTAGAGAAAGATCGTGAGTCTTCAGTTTGTTGAAACAAATCATCAGTGGGTAGACATCTTCACTAAGCCATTAAGTGAAGAAAGATTCAGAGAAATCAGACGAAACCTTAACATAGTAATGATAGGTAATCAACCCTCTGATACGTCATGACCTAGATGAAAAGGGTGCAAGAGTTAACGATAACCGTAACCATGAGTTACAGCTGTTAACGTCTGTTAGAAGAAAGTTTTGGAGGGAAAGTTTCTCATAGCCTTGAGAACACCACCTATTCAAGAACACTCATGATATATTCTGACAACCAATCTTTGGAGAACCCTCAACCAAAAACCTTTCATTACTCTGTTTAGATTTCAAACTTTCCTTGCTCACACTCTCAATCTCACAAACCGACTTCACTTCTTTGAAAAATTTCTTTGTTTTTAGTTCATTGTTAACTACAAGAAATGGAGAGAGCCACGACAAGCGGAAGACTTGTTAACTTTGAATCCCTAAAGCAGGACAACATGGATATTGAACCAGAGATTGTAGCTTCCGGATGGAGGAATTTCTTTTAAATACGAGAAACAGTTTACATGAACGAAATTTATGAAGAATATGGAATTGATAGCTGATACTCTTATATCTTCGGTGGATAACATGTCGATTATTGTGACCATGAAGATGATTGAGAAGTTCACGGAGTGTCCATTTGAAGGAGAGAAGCTCTCAAGCAAAGCTACATGGATGTCACAAGCCATCGTAAAGGAAACCCAGATCAATTTGCAGTTATATGGAGGCAATGATCCAAGGGAAAAGAAGGCGTACAATCTTGTCCCAAAGGCTAGGGTATTACACTCATTTCTTTTTCATTGTGTACTACCAAGAACAGGGTCAAGGCACTTAGTAACAACGCTAGATGATCAATGCCTGTTTCATCTACTAAATTGTCAACCCATCAACCTACCATTCCTTATCTTTCACTATTTGGTAAAGTCTAAGAAAGACTCTGCTACTCTACCATACGGAATGATACTAACAAGGATATTCAGAGATTCTGGAGTACGTCTGGATCAGGGAAATAGGATGATGATGAATATCAAAAGTTTCATCAATTCTGAAACAATTGGTAAAATGGGATTGAAGAATTTGGAGAAAGTAGAAGCTGACTCTAGGAAGAAAGCTACGATTGAGGGGGAGCATGCTAAAAGAGAATCTCCCTCAACAAAATCAAAATTTTGATCTGTTGAGAAGATACCTGCAAAAAGAGGAAAGGAATCGTCAGGAAAAACATTGGGAAGGACGATATCCCTTAAAGAAGGAAGTCAGGTGCAACAAAAGAAGACAGTAACCCTGAAAAGAAAAGGGGATATGCTATTTTTAAAGAAGTCGAAGCAAGTAAAAAGGTCTCCTAGAGTTCAAACCTTGCGTCAACAAGAAGAAAAGAAAAAGAAAGAGTTGATTCATGGTGAAAACTCTCAGAAGACAACATCTCAAACAACCAGGTCCTTAGTTTCAATTTTGAGAGAAGAACCACCAAAATTGGCTAAAGTGATTGAAATTAGGAAGAAATTGGGGTTTGAGAAAGAAAAACCTCAATCTCAGCAGACTTCCAGACTAATTAAGGAAAATAAAAAGGAGAAAATTAGTACTGAGAAGAGCACTCCTACTGCTGTTTAGAAGAAGAAGAAGACAGTGGAACACAATCCAGGGCAAGTCAATACTTCTCAACTATTTAGTAAAGAAGATTTGAGAGTCAAGATTATTAAAGAAATTCAACCTGTCAGGAGTAGCAATTCAATAATAATCAGAGAATTCCCAAAAAGGTCAGTCAAGGTACAATTTCAACCTATACTGGTAAATAGTAGTACCATGCATCTGTTAAGTGAGGACGAGAAAAGTATGTATAATGTTCTGAAGTATGAAGGAACTAGAACATACCCCACACAGATGACAAAGCAGAAGTACACTATTTTTCCAATCACAAAGAAAATTGTGATAAAGATTATGCCTGATATTCAACCTCGACCTTTCATTGTTCGCAATGAGGATAAAGGGAAGAAGAAAATGTATCCTGAAGGGATAAATGATCTGACAGATGAACAGATTGAAGCTGAAGTGAGAAACATTGATGAAGCATGTCATACAGTCCAACAGACTGGAACGTATGTTTCCCATTTCATTTCAACAGCGTCAGGGAGCAATTGTGGTCATCAAATCACTAAAGATTCTCATCAAGTAGGTGGAAGACTTTCAGAAGGGCCATATAGATCTATTACAATTGGAGATCAATGGCATTCAGTAGACTTCTTTATGCATCTCATTATGCACATTAGATCTGTATCAACTGTGTCTTCATTTGGTGATGTTCTACACCTATTGGGAAGACAAGTTCCAAGACTAATTGGCCCTGATGATCTCGATCTTCCAAAACCTAACCTATCTGTTCAACCTCCTATCATTATAATAATTGAACCGGATGTTATATCTTTATATGCATATACTACGCCTGTTGGCATTGAAGTCGTACAATAGAAGCCTGATGAAGATAGTGAAGAGAAAATTGATTATCTGTGTGCTTATGTAAGTGACTTGCATAAAGAAGTAGCAGATATTCGACAAGATATCAAGTCACTTCACATTGAGATAAGACAAATGTTTTCTAAAGTTTTGAAACATCTACGATCATGATTCATTTTGATCAATAACAAATAGGGGGAGAAAGAAGAAGAAGAAGAAATGATAAAGACAGGGGGAGAAGAAGAAAAGAAAAAGAGAACAAAACAGAAGATGGGAGATAAATGTTTTTCTATGATTATTTGTTATCATCAAAAAGGGGGAGATTGTTAAGTCAAAATGACTTTACGATTAATTTTGATAAAAACCAAATAATGATGAGCAAAGCAAAAATGAGACAGAAGCAAAGCAAAATGAGACGAAAAAAAAAATGAGACAGAAACAAAATGAGACGGAAGCAAAAAATGAGACGAAAGCAAAGCAAAATGAGACGGAAGCAAAAATGAGACAGAAGTAAAGCAAAATGAGACGGAAGAAAAAATGAGACGGAAGCAAAAAATGAGATGGAAGCAAAATGAGATGGAAGCAAAGCAAAAATGAGACTGAAGCAAAAATGAGACGGAAGCGAAAATGAGACGAAAGTGAAGTGAAAATGAGACAAAGGAGTCGAAGATGAAGAATCAAATCAGTTTGAGTTAGTTGCAGAACTCAACTGAATAACCGTTTCTTTAAAGAACAAGAATCAAGAAGAAAGAAGCAGTTATCAAGAAGCAGTTGAAGACGAAGATTATAAATATGAGTCGAAGTCGAAGACTGAAGGAGTTAGTGATTTTTTTTGTTAAGTGATTTTCTTAGTAATATTCAGAAGCTAAATACTGTATTTTTGCGAAAACACGAGAGCTATATTTTCTGTAACAAAGCTCGCAATATCTTTCTGTAAGAAAGAAGAATAGCTGAGAGCTTGAAGAGGCTAAGTGAGAAAAAGAATACTTGTTGTACGAGACCTGAAGAGGTTCAATGAAAAGAATACTTGTACTATTCTGAAGTATAATGAAATCTCAGAAGGGATTCTGAGGACTGGACGTAGCCCACGGTTTGGGGTGAACTAGTATAAAATTATTGTGTCGACTCTCACTCATTACTCTTAACTCCTGTTTCTATTGTTGATATTAATACTTGATAATATTGTTTGTCAATCGTTTTGAGAAAGTAAGTTTTTAAAAGGGGATTGTATAAAAAAATTTCAAATACACAATTCAAGCCCCCTTCTTATGCACTTTGCATATCGTATACTAACATGTGATTCACTTCAAAATAACCACTAATGGTTCTCGCATCAAGCTTCTTTTCATATGGATTATACAACCTTACTTCTACCAGACAACCCTAAATGTGAAGATGTCGTAAACTAGGTTTCTTTCCTATCCGTAATTCATAAGGTGTCTTAGGAACTGCCTTACTAGGAATCCTATTTAGCAGATACGTAACAGTCTTTAATGTATGCATCCACAATGATAAAGGTATAGTACTATTACTTAACATGCTCCTAACCATTTCCATAAGAGTACGATTTCGCTTTTCAGCTACACCATTTTGTTGTGGTGTACCAGGCATTATGTATTGCGCACATATGCCTCGATTGGCAAGAAACTTTGTAAATAGACCTGGACATTGTCCACTTTCATCAAATTTTTCATAATATTCACCACCTCTATCAGACCTCACTATTTTTACTTTTCTATCTAACTACCTTTCTATCTCATTAATGAACACCTCTAAGATGTCCGCAGACTGAGACTTCTCATGTAGCAGATAAATATATCCATATCATGAGAAGTCATCAATAAAGGTAATGAAATATTTTTCGCTGCTCCAAGAAGGAACGTCAAAAGGACCACAGATGTCAGTGTGTATTAATTCAAGTAATGTGTTACTTCTTGTGGCTGGATGCTTTGATATATGTTTAGTTTGCTTGCCTTTAATGCAATCCACACATATATCCCAATCAACAAAATTCAATGGAGGTAAGATTTTATTTTTCACTAACCTCTATACCCTTTCTTTAGATATATGAGCTAATCTTTTATGCTACAAAAAAGTAGAACATTCATTACGTGCACTACGTTTATTTCCTATAATATGGTTAACATGAAACAGAGATTTAGCATTATCAACATCAAGATTGAAACGATATAAACAATCAATTAATGTACCAGAACCATAATAATACTTATGTTTATATAATGAAAATAACACTATTTCCAATCAATGTTTATATAATTGCTCTGATACCACATATGTTGGATCCTGGTTCCGGAATCCAACCTCCTTTGCAGATATCATACAACTGGAGCGTATGATCCTATAGGATTATTTCCAAAACCCTTATTAATCATTATCCCACAAGGGTACATGCCCAATGACGATCGAACATCAAAACGAACTTATTACCTTATGTTGGATCCTATCTTTGAATGTGAAGTCCAACTCTTATTGAAATATCGTAATACTCTCATATCTATACTTCATCATACTCTTTAATAGATTTAATACAACTATTTTCATCATTTACAATTCAAAACCCTCAGAACAATAGGGTTTTACAAAGCTATAATGGCTTTCGAGCCACATTACACCATAATCTGAAAACACATAATACAAAATTTTGCGACATAATCCAAAATCTCAAATTTCAAAAGTTACACGAACTATAGTTTCTTGTATTTTACACAGATATCTTAAACTCCAAGATATGCAGAATTTGAAGTAATGTCCTTATACTCTTGATTACTCGATCTTCTTAACTATCACCTGAAGAGGGGACAGAGAGAGGGGCGAGCTCGAAAGCTCGTGGGTAACAATTTATAATAGAAGAAAGATAAGCAAAACTTTTGAAACAAATTCTTCCATGCCATTTGAAAACGCTTTCATTGAGTTTAAACAAAAACACATGTTTCTCAAAAATTCATAGTAAAAGAAACATCATAACATAACATAACATATACATGTAACCATCAAAGCATAACACTCCATTATGCAACATTCTTGACATTTTAAAGATGCAATGCACAATTAAATGGCTCGAGGGTTTCATAGAAACAGGATGGTGAAATTGAAGTTTACACCATGAACAGAATGAGTCCTTTGCAGAGCTCATATGTCACAAGAGGGCAGCCGGGAGAAGGCCCTTGTCGACGTGCACGTGACGAAAAGAATGGTTCCACTCTCGCCCAAACAGTAGCACATAATCATGCTCAAATCATTTTATCAAACGCTTTCATGCTTTTCATGCTCTTTACTTTCTTTTCCAAACATACAGAATGGCACAACATTTTTCAAGGCATAACATAAAAGATTTCAATGCATTTCCATCTTTATTTTGAAATTCATCAACAAAATTCATATACCAAAACGTGTAACAAATTTTGCAAATCATTCAAAAGCAATAAAAGCAACCTTTAAGAAGTATTTGAAAATCATTTTATGTTCTTGATTTTTAAGAAAACATTAATGGCTCATTACTCAATTATAAACATGAAACCCACCTGATTTCCTTGCTTATAAGCTTGCTCAAACATGCCTCTTCTCTTGTTACTCTTGTCCCTTTAATCCCTTGATTCTTCACCAAACAAAAAGATCTTTAGCTCGAATGGAAGCTCTTCTCTTCCTCTACGTATTTCCTTTCTTGATCAACTCCAAAATCTCTCTTGTAGGCTAGGGAAATTGAAACTCTAGCTTGTTTTCTCTTCTTTCTCTCTTTCTCTTCTTCTCTTTGTACTTCTCTCTCTCTTTTCTCCTAAATTTTCGTACTTCTCCTCTACTTCCCCTTTCCATTCACATGTTTCTACTCCATTTATAGGCAAGACAACACTTCTTTTTCCAATTATGCCCTTAATGATTGAGAATTATCCTATATGCCCTTCCATTTATGCCTTATGTCTTTTACACGTAAGTGTCCTACAAAAAACACCCTTGAATACTCTGACATAGCAGCTTTATTCTAGAAGACTCTTCTCTATTATCTTACATTTCTAAAGACACTAAAATCATTCAATTTGGTTCAGTGATTCAAAAGATACACTTCAAACATTTTTAGATTGCTCTTGGCCATGACAGTATACTATGCACAACTTCTATCCAAAATTGAACATCTTACAGATTGAATTAGATTTCAATTTCTTCATACAATCTGTAGTTCCATGTTTGTAGTTTACCTCAAATTAGAAATCATCTCATTTGGAATTCTATAGATCCAGATATACTCAAAATACTAAAGTATGTTCATTAGTTCATATTACTTAAGAGCACATTCATTGTACCTATCCCATTCTTTTCATTCAATCTTTCTCCATTCATTTCAGATGGCTATTATTTTTGGTAAGGATATAGAACAACTTCTTATGAATCCAATGGTTCAAGAATCAAGTCATTCAGGTGTTTATAGAAGAAGTTATGGCCATAAGAATCAAACATGGCTTTGTCCTCAATCATATTGAACCTATTTTGGCGCGATTTCCATAACTTTCACAAACAATGTCGGATTGGTCTCATTTTTGGACCATTGGAAAGAAGAATTTGAGAGATACAATATCATGAAGATTTCAGAGACAAATTTGATCATATGAAGGGTCAAAAATAAAACAAAAGATATGATGTCATTCTGAGACGAAGTGACATCATCAGACGATACAAGGTTGAGAAAATTGTCATAACTTTCCCTACAGGTATCGGATTAAGGTATTCTTCAGATCAATTGAAAGAAGACATCAAGATATACAACTGTTATGAATACCTTGAAGACCAATTCTGTCATATAGAGGGTCAAATTTGGACTAGAATATGTTTTGTCCAAAATAAGACGATGCTGATGACATGAGACGAATGCTGACATCATACTGAGATGAATTGGAAAAATGGGTATAACTTTCTGTACAGAACTCAGATTTAGGTGTTCTTTAGTTGAATATAAAGGGAACTTCAAGATATACAACTCTTATGAAGACCTTAAAGATCAATTCTATCATCTAGAGGATCAAATTTGGACTAGAAAATGTTTTGGCCAAAATGAGACGATGTTGACGTCATGAGACGAATGCTGATGTCATACTGAGATAAAGCAAAATGAGACGGTCAAACTAAGACGCAAAAATTCAAACTAAGATGATGAACAATAATTGAGATGATAGTGACATCATTCTAAGAGGATGCTGACGTCATTCTGAGACAGAGCAAAATGAGACGATCAAATTGAGACGCAAAAAGTCAAATTAAGACAATGCATCCTCCTAACTTGTAATGCTCGTATCTTCCAACTCCGATATCAAAAATTTACAAACTTTATATCGTTGGAAAGCTAGAAAGATCTTACACAACTTTTATGAAGAACTTAAAAATAATTTCTATCTTTATAAGGGCCAAAATTCCAAATCAATGTGGCTGTTCCGAAAGTTCCATCTTAAACAGCATCACAACTTCTAATGATCATATCTTCCCACTATATTGTCCAAAAATTTCATGCTTTATATCAATGCAAAGCTAGAAAGATAGCTTTCATGAAGAAAATTTTATCAAAATCTCTCTAGATCAACCTAGAAAATTCATAGAACTTTTAGATTAAAAATCCAACTCTCCACTACTATTCATTCCCAAAATTTTCAGACTTTAGATTTTCAAAAGCTAACATTTCAAACTTTTATTTCTAGTTTTTCTACCTCATTTCAGTCAACTCATTCACCATAAATTCATACTACTCCAAAA
Organism: Erythroxylum novogranatense; assembly: GCA_029891385.1. Taxonomy (NCBI): domain Eukaryota; kingdom Viridiplantae; phylum Streptophyta; class Magnoliopsida; order Malpighiales; family Erythroxylaceae; genus Erythroxylum; species Erythroxylum novogranatense. Next base: position 95,187,785 of record CM057228.1, read on the forward strand.
TATACAAGTTTAATCAAAGAAATCATCAAAACCTAAATTTCATAATCAACCTATTCATGCTTTGTTACTTTTCTGCATTTTCAACTTTCATGCTCAAACACTATTCTTCCTCTCAACTTCCATTCACAATCTTTCTCACTCTAGACCATCGCCTTACAATTGTCTTTTTCAACTCAAAAACCATTCTATTGGTTATCTCTAACACTCATATATTCAAGTAAACTCATCATTAACTTACTATGTTCACTACCTTAATCTTGTATTTCATTTCAAATTCAAAATTCTCATTTTTTCTGTACTCATAACTAATCACTAACAATTTCTCATTTAATAGTTCTAACTTCTATGAAACGTTCGGGGTCTAACATAATACCTCACTAACATGAATGGAAAAATGGAGTGTGGCAAATTAGGATCATACCTTTATGATCTAAATTATATCATTTTTGTTTTTAGGTCTCGATTTCTCCAAATTTATGTTAAACCCCATATGCTAAACTGCATTAGAGAAATTGAGTATTCTATCACCAAATGCTAACCAACATTAGAAAAAACTTGTTTCCTCTCACCAAATGCTAAACTGCATTAGAGAAAATCTTTATGTTCTCCAACTAAATACTAAAATGCATTAGAGATCGTTTATGGGATTAAAAACTTATATCCCCCAATGTCATGTTAAAATTTACAGATACCGATACAAAAATGTATGCATCTAAATGACATAGGCATAAGGTCAATCTGTATATATTCCCAATGACCTTTAAATGCTTAAGATCAACACAAATCTTAAGACTTTCATACATATTATGACAATGTATGATAACACGTATTAATGAGGATAAACGATGATCATCTTTATTGATGAACCATCATACTACCACAATAGATTAAAATGTATAAATGTACATGAAGCAAACATAACGATTCGCTAATAACAGTGTCTAAGGTTGTCAAAACACCTATACTGTATACTTGTGTCACAAACACAAGTGGGCGAAGTCCTTTAGTTAAAGGATCGACTTACAGTTCCTCGGTTTTTAGAGGATCAACTTACAGTTCCTCATAATTTGCTAAGTGTTTCTCAATTATGTGATATGATTTTTAATGTGACATTTGAATCATCTCATTGTCATATCATAGTCCTGTACACCTGATAGACTATGTAATTAGATGAGATAGTAGGTCATCTCACTCTAGTGGATTTAGTTAACTGTATTAGATCTTATACCCCCAAGAACCTCTGTATCTATAGGTATTGGTTCCTGTTCCTATACAGGCGTGATACAAAGACCTAAATCTACCGGATCTAACTATATGAGCAACGGGTACATGATAACTATAGTGTCTACCCTACTATCATCCGAAGGGTCAAAGGTCGCACCATCATTATAGACATCGTATTCCAGAAATATAGTTGTTTGTGATTCCATTATTTTGGTCCTTCCTTCTCTACAGTAAAAGCTATAGCCTTAAAGTGGTCGAGATATCTTACTAAATAGCAATGAGGGGAATGAGCATGCAATCTTTCTTTATAAGGGTTATACTACCTTAGTAGGGCAGCCCCATACACTAATGTGTGCAAGGTTGAGTTTAAAAATTTTTAAATAATTAGGTAGATTAGTCCTGTTATGCATTGACTTTTTTAAGTCCTTTAGGGTGCAGTTATGCCTTTCGGCAACACACTATTTTGCTCAAAACTACTCGACATAGTGAATTAAGTCACTATTCTAACTGATTTCAAATACCTAGAAAACGAACCTTTCAAAGTCCTAAAACATCATGTTTGTCATGATATTCTCCTCCACGGTCAAATCTGACTATCTTGATGAATTTTTCAAATGGTTCTCAACTTTCAGTCTTTAATTAAGAACACATAACTGTAATAGGACTAATCATCAACCAATGTCAGAATACATTTAGAATTACATAATGCAATTGTATAAGGTCTACCCATATCTTTATGTAACATACTCAACAAGTCAAAAACATGAGTTGACCTCAATATCCTTATTAGTTAAGTTACCCTTGCAACAGTCAACACATGTTCCCAGATCATGATAATCTAGAATTGAGAAATGCTTTCCTTGATAAATCTCTCAACCCTAGCTCTGGAAATGTGACTTAAACTTTTATGCCACATTATGTATGACTTCTCATTCCTCAGGGTCCTTCATTTCATAACTTGTTTAACAAGATGATAAGAAGCATTTATCTAATAAAGGGGAAGACACATTCTACACAAACCATATGACAAGAAAGTTGTATTATTATGTTTTGCATTAAACAACAACTGTAGAACAGAAGCATTAAAAACAAAACATTAACCTCTTTGTCCAAAATGTTGGACCAATGGTGGTTGACAAATTAAATCCCACTTGTGTTTTGATAATAATAAAATGTATAGAATTGGTTAAGAAATTATTTCAGGTGATTTAGATGCAAATATATCAAGACTACATCAATCTTGAATGGGCAAGACATAAATCATGGTGAAATCAAGAAGGAAATAATCTTTATCAATCTTGAATGGGCAAGACATAAATCATGGTGAAATCAAGAAGGAAATAATCTTCATCAATCTTGAATGGGCAAGACATAAATCATGGTGAAATCAAGAAGGAAATAATCTTCATCATGCTAGAGACATTAAACATGAAGATTATAGAAGATTTGATTGAATATAACCGTTGAAGCTAACATAAGTCGACTAGTAAATCATAAGTCGACTAATATATCAAGATCTGTCAGGATGAGAACAACACAAGTTGACTAATAGACTATAAGTCGACTTATCGAAGGTTACAAGTCGACTTACACTGCATAAGTCGACTTATCGAAGGTTACAAGTCAACTTACACTGCATAAGTCGACTTATAGAAGAGCGGAGATAAAATTTTATGAAAATCGTTATTACAAGTCGACTTACACACTACGACAAGTCGACTTACGAGTACAGCAAACTGATTCTGACGAAGTCAATCATTTAGAAATGGAAAGGAAATAATTTAGCAAGGTCTATGATCTATCAACAACAGCTAGTGGACATCCCCAACGTCTATAATCATCCTTAGCCTGCAAATAAATAGAGACATATCAAGGGAAATGATATATACGCAAAAATCAAAATCTACCACAAAAGTCCCAAGAATTTGCTCTCATACTACTCTTAGCTTGGTCTTAATTCCATTCATATGTACTGAGAGTTAGCATTTCGATTTTCTATCATTGTGATTATTGTGAATTGAGTGATTAGAGGAGAATCACTTGGGAGGTAGGATTTGTGCCGAAAAACAAATCGGTTGTAAAGGTAGGATTTATGCCGGAAGACAAATCAATTGTAAAGGTAGCTTGAGCCAGAAATCAAGTGGTGTTGGTAGGATTTGTGTCAGAAAACAAATCGGTTGTAAAGGTAACTTGAGCCGGAAATCAAGTGGTGTTGTAAGAGTTCACACTAAACTAAAAAGTGTGCAGTAAAGTGGTTTGCCAAATCCTAAGTGGGAGCTTAGGTAGAGGACGTAGGTCTTAGCACCGAACCTCTATAAAAATAGTGTTTGCTCTTCTTCCCTACTCTTTACATTTAAATTTGTTTAAATTATTTTTTGTGTGAATTAACTTCTGATTTTATTGTAGAATTTTACAAAAAGTTTTAAAGATCTATTCAACCCCCTTCTAGATCGTGTACAATTGGTATCAGAGCAGAAGTATCCAGGGATGGCACACAACAATCTAGCGGAAGAAGGTAACACCAATAATCTCCCTCCTTTGTTTAATGGTACTAACTATTCTTCTTGGAAAAATCCTATGAAGTATCACATTATAAGCGAGGGAGTGAAGTATTGGAAGATCATCATCTTCGGTCCACATGTTCCATTAAAAGAAAATGGCGAGGTGAAAACGGAGTTGGAATATGATGAAAATGATTGGAAGCAAGCCTACATCAACGCTAAAGCTATGAAATTGATATATTGTGCTCTCACGATTGAGGAGAGAAATCGAGTGAACTCGTGTACCAGTGCTAAAGAAATGTGGGAGAGACTACACATCACTCATGAAGGAACAAATCAAGTTCGAGAGACAAAGATCAACATGCTTCTACATGACTGTGAAATGTTTATCATGAAGGAAGGTGAGTCCATCTCCACTATGCTTGATCGTTTTGCAGAAATTATAAATGAATTAGGCAACCTTGGAAAGCATATGATGGATAGCGAGATGGTAAAGAAGATTCTTCTCTCACTACCGAAAGAATGGGACTCTCAAGTCACCGCGATCATGGGGTCTAAAGATCTCAATCATTTGGAATTCAACGCCTTGGTGGGATCTCTCATAAACTATGAGATTATCCTCAAATCAAGAGGAGGAAGATGTAAGTCACAAAAGTCAATTGCTTTAAAAGCTAATGTTTCTTCTCTTGATGAAAGTGATGAAGATTTAGATTAAGAGGAAGAAGATGAAGAACTAGAAATGTATGCTAGAAACTTGAGAAAGTTCAAAAGACTACTCAAAAATAGGAGGAAAGAATTAAGTGGTGGAAGAAATGAAGAAAGAAAGAAGTACACCATGGAAAAAAGGACCAAAAGCTATGAAGAAAAGAAAAACAATGAAGAGTGTTAGAAATGTGGAAAAAGAGGACATCATGCTAGAGAATGCAAAAGCTCCTCCTTCACTTCAAATTTCCAAAAAAATGACAAGTATGACAAAGGGAAAAAGAAAGCTAGCCTAGTAGCCACTTGGAGTGATGATGAAGAAGCATACCAAAGTAATGATGAAAACAACTTAGCGTTTATGGCTAATAGCTCCTCAACAAGTGATAACGAAGATGAGGTAACTTTCTTTGATCAAGATCTTAGAGATTCTTTTAATGCTTTACAAATTGATTTTGAAGAAGCTATTGAGATCAATAAAAAATTAAGAAAGAAAATAAGAGAATTAGTTGCTGAAAATAGTGCTTTACATGAGACTATTGATGATTTAGATTGTCCTAAGGAAGATCATTCTGCATGTCTTGCTGAAAAAGAAAATCTTACTTGTGAGCTTGATAGACTTAAAAAGGAACTTTCTTATGTGGTTGAAAAATTTGCTGGTGGGAATGAAAAGTTTGAAAAGATGTTATCTTTACAAAGATATTCCATTTCTAGACATGGTTTAGGATATGATCCTTTTGATAGAGATTGTTCCTTGATTTCTAAATTCACTAAGGATGGAAAAGTTGCAAAATGTGCTAAATGCTTGAAAGATGGTCATATAGAAATTGCTTGTAAGAGTATTAGGAGATGTATTAATATTAAGAAAATTTGGGTGGTAAAAGGTACAACACCTCCTAATGTGGTTTATATGACTAACCAAAATGGACCCAAAATGGCTTGGGTACTAATGAGAAGAAAGAATGTTTCAGTTATAGGTACAAGCAAGGAATGAAAATCCACCAAGCACATGGTACATTGATAGTGGATGTTCAAGGCATATGAGTGGAGACAAGAACCTATTTGTAGAAATTAGACCAAAGAATCAAGGATATGTCACTTTTGGAGACAACAAAGGTAAATTCATTGGTATTGGTAAAGTGGGTAAGGAACCTTTGCCTACCATTGACAATGTTTTACTTGTTGATGGCTTAAAACATAATTTGCTTAGTGTTTTCAATTATGTGATATGATTTTTAATGTGACATTTGAATCATCTCATTGTATGGTTAAGAAAGATGAAAATGTTGCTTTCATTGGTTTGAGACATGGAAATACATATATTGTTGGAAAGAGATAAGGTGTTTAAATGCTTCAGTCAAGTATTACAGCCATATTCGGGTAATTCATCTATTTCTCAAATCCAGTCGACTAATTATATGCGACCAGTCGACTAGTTTTATATCAGACAACCCCCACTCTTGTTTTTATTTATTGTTAGTCGACTAACCCCCTGTCAGTCGACTATAAGTCATCTGGGTCTTCTTTAAAAACTCACTTTTTCCCCAAATCTTCGAAAACACATTCTCTTCTACTTTTGAGATTTCTTTATGATGATGTTTCTCCACCATGATGGTTTTTGTATCTAGCCAAGACCAACATTTCATATTATTTGTATTTTCTTGCTACTTGAGACTATTTGTGTTTGATGACTTGTCTCTATATTTAATGTAATTGCGATAATTTTTTCTCTTCATATTTGCGACATTTCATAATAGTTGTTTTGATTATGACAAAAAGGGGGAGTAAAATGGGAAATTGGATATTCTTTAGTTACTTGATTAAGGGGGAGTATGTATGTTAAATTGTCTTTGGATTGAATTTATATTAAATTTATGAATTATACAACTCTTATGCATTTGATCTTATAAGGTTGTTAAATTCAATGATTTATATGATTAAGGGGGAGACTTCTAACTAAAAAGACAAGGCTTAAAAACCTTGATCAATGTTTCTTTGTTTTCAATTTCTTAAACAATTTCTAAATGTTTTGTCATTATCAAAAAGGGGGAGATTGTTGGACCAATGGTGGTTGACAAATTAAATCCCACTTATGTTTTGATAATAATAAAATGTATAGAATTGGTTAAGAAATTATTTCAGGTGATTTAGATTCAAATACATCAAGACTACATCAATCTGGAATGGGCAAGACATAAATCATGGTGAAATCAAGAAGGAAATAATCTTCATCAATCTTGAATAGGCAAGACATAAATCATGGTGAAATTAAGAAGGAAATAATCTTCATCAATCTTGAATGGGCAAGACATAAATCATGGTGAAATCAAGAAGGAAATAATCTTCATCATGCTAGAGACATTAAACATGAAGATTATAGAAGATTTGATTGAATATAACCGTTGAAGCTAACATAAGTCGACTAGTAAATCATAAGTCGACTAATATATCAAGATCTGTCAGGATGAGAATAACACAAGTCAACTAATAGACTATAAGTCGACTTATCGAAGGTTACAAGTCGACTTACACTGCATAAGTCGACTTATCGAAGGTTACAAGTCGACTTACACTGCATAAGTCAACTTATAGAAGAGCGGAGATAAAGTTTTACGAAAATCGTTGTTACAAGTCTACTTACACACCACGACAAGTCGACTTACGAGTACAGCAAACTGATTCTGACGAAGTCAATCATTCAGAAATGGAAAGGAAATAATTTAACAAGGTCTATGATCAATCAACAACGGCTAGTGGACATCCCCAACGTCTATAATCATCCTTAGCCTGCAAATAAATAGAGACATATCAAGGGAAATGATATATGCGCAAAAATCAAAGTCTACCACAAAAGTCCCAAGAATTTGCTCTCATACTACTCTTAGCTTGGTCTTAATTCCATTTATCTGTACTGAGAGTTAGCATTTCGATTTTCTATCATTGTGATTATTGTGAGTTGAATGATTATAGGAGAATCACTTGGGAGGTAAGATTTGTGTCGAAAAACAAATCGGTTGTAAAGGTAGGATTTGTGCCAGAAGACAAATCAATTGTAAAGGTAGCTTGAGCCGGAAATCAAGTAGTGTTGGTAGGATTTGTGCCGGAAAACAAATCGGTTGTAAAGGTAGCTTGAGCCAGAAATCAAGTGGTGTTGTAAGAGTTCACACTAAACTAAAAAGTGTGCAGTAAAGTGGTTTGTCAAATCCTAAGTGGGAGCTTAGGCAGACGACGTAGGTCTTAGCACCAAACCTCTATAAAAACAGTGTTTGCTCTTCTTCCCTACTCTTTATATTTAAATTTTTTTAAATTATTTTTTTCTGTGAATTAACTTCTGATTTTATTGTAGAATTTTACAAAAAGCTTTAAAGATCTATTCAACCCCTCTTCTAGATCATTTACAAAAAATTGATAAAATGTGTCATGTAAAAATCAAAATGAACCTTGCAACAAAGTTCATTACATACATCCCCTATAGATATTACTTCCACTTTTTTTGTTGCCGTTAACTATTAGTTTCTCCTTCCCTTTATTTTACTTTATCCTGGATATGAACCTTTGCATTGTGGAGGCACCTTCATCAGATGCTCCACTAAATAGCCATCAAGTACTTAATGCGAGTATCGCAAATTAGATTCATTAATTGATAAGCCAAGGAGTAACCCGATGGTCTCATTCTTTCCTTTTAATCCTCATACTACTTGTTTCTTTATGTCATGCAGACCTTTACCAATATTGGTTTGACCAACATCAGCATGCGGAGAAGATTTGAACTTTCTACCTTTGAACTTAGTGGGCTTCATCTTTGTCTTTCCTTTAGTTTTTTTTAAGGTTGTGGGAGTAGCAAACTTGAGTTTCTCCTCCTCAGCAACGCAATGGGCTATTAAAGCATTGAAGTCTCAACATCTTCAATCTACTGTGAAGATGAATATTCTCGATATATACTCTATTACTCCCTTTTATCTCATATATATCTCATAGAGAATAATTCTTTCATCAAGGCACTTGTCTCAACATTAGGTGAGACTGTGTACCTCCGGGAGACATTATCAAGAAACTCCTTTGCTATGTCTGTGTCCGGAAGTCCACTTAGCAGATGGTTAGGTATGGATCTCTTAATGATCATCAGATATAATATGTTAGACTGATCCCAAGTTTCATAGGCTGCTTTATGAGCTTTTGAGCTCATAGATGTAGGTAGAGATGACCTATCCGTCCGTATGGTCATATCAACCACAGCTATCTCTATAGCGTTTTATACATCCTCTGTCTACTTCTTTGTGTTGAAACCAAACAGGATTTCAATGGTGACACTAATTTTGTTGACGGAAAAGGTGACTTTAAGATGATAATCTTTTAAATCGGCACAAATGTAGGATAACAGCGATACTCAAAGCCATTAAATAGTATCTTTATTGAAAATTCGATCAGACATATTATGAAATACCTTTGGGCTGAATACATAATATATGCAATTAGACCTCTATATAAAAGCGATCAGAGTACAAACTATCAAATCTTATGACACTACCACCTTTGGGTGAATAGATCACTTGAGCAATAGCTTTCCTCCATCTAACACCTTTATGCACATCTTAAAATATTATGTAAGACCAACATCTTTGGGCAGAATAACCAAACATAAAATCAGAGACATTCCCCAACATGTAAGAAGAACAATTCAAAATACTGACTTGAAAGGCTACTTGATGACTACATCCTCATCAGCACTCAAAAAATCCACAAACATAAGGGATATATCTTTATGATATTCTCACATTCTTTATAGGCATATGATATGTGACAATGTAATATCAATAAATGCAAAAAACTGAATGCATAATCTCATTGTCACACACTCGTGCTGAAGAAATTCTCTGAAAACTTTATTTGAGACTTTCATAAAAGAAAAATCTTAGTAGAGTGACTATGACGCATCACCGTACACTGAACCGACCACCTAAGACACGAGAACCTCATGTATCTCCCTTATGACAAGTTCATTGCATGAAAATTCACTCAAAAATGGCTTTAGAATGTCTTAATTCCTTTTCTAATATACTATCATACAATCCCGAGCACTGAATATAAACTCGAGATATAAAAACTTGAAGTATCTCCCTTATGTGATGTCTGAAGCATGAAAATTTGTTCGAAATCAGATTCAAAATACCTTAATTCCTTTTTATGGAGTAAAACTTTAATTTATTACCAATGTAATAAATCCAAAAAAATGGAAAACTTATTTTATGAATTTCACGGACTCGAAAACTGACCCAAAATATCCCGGGACACCCTCATAAAAAATCTAAAATTTTTGTGTTTATTTATTTTTGAAAAATATTGTAACAGAATCCGTACGGTTGGCATGGTGCACCACATCAGTGTGCTGGCAAGCACGTGCACGCGCTCACCACGCATATTTTGCACGCGCTGCCATGTGTCGTTCATCCAACGTGCCACGTGTGTGGACGGATGTGGTGCATGCACAACACGTGCCCATTGTCTGATGCTCGTGGGAGCACAGGTCGCGAGACGCAACCGCACACGCGACACGCATCCGTCACCCGTTAGAGCAACATGTCAGCATGCGATTGGCGTGTGCACCACACGCACCAATCGTACGCAACTACCCGTGGCTACTGTAGCAACGTTGGGCGCGTGCACCTACCGACGCAGAAAATGATTTCTGGCATCTTGGGATGACATTTTTCAATCTTTTTGGCCCATTTTCGACTCGTTTTTCATAGTTAGCCTTTTATATACCACTTTGACGTAATTATATATGTAAAAAAATTAGAAAACGAATCAAAACTTGAGGAAAAGCCATATGAAATGAAAAACTGAAAAACCTTCATTTCTGGCAATCCGATCACGTAACCGCTTTAATACCACATGCAATACGTAATACGTACTACATGAAAAGATTAAAAACGAAGGTAATGCGAAATACCTTATTTCGGTTTCATCTCTGATTTTGATGCTATTTTCGAGCTCCAAATGATTACGAATCTCCTAAGTACTTTATGAAAAGTATTTACCGACATGAGATTTAGGTCTTTTTACAGTTTTCTCAATACGTAAGCTCTTATGATTGATATGAGCAACTATATGAGGCCTTAACCTTTATATATAGCTTCTATATTGGGCTTCATCATCACAAGTCTGATATGGGTCTGGTCTACACTAATTGAGATCTATTTTTCACTCAGACTTTGACCCATTGATTTTGATCATTTATTAAACAATTTTATTATCTTTATCTAGATCAAATTACATAACTTAACCGATAATTTGTTGAAAAATCAAAAAATGCAATTAATAATTGTCTAACTTTATAAAAAAGGACAAAATTGTCCCATAGCATGAAATTTCTGTGGAAAAGTTCATCTTTACATAAATGGTCGGTGAACTCATCACCTGAGGGGAGGGATTGGAATTCTGTGTTCAGAATTGGCGAATTTTGACACAATCAACGGAAATTTCCTCTTAAGTGTATCGAGTCTTCCTTTAATACATTTTGAGTCAGCTTATCAGCCGAGTGGAGGGATTGGAATTCTGTGTTCAGAGTTGGTGAATTTTGACACAATCAACGGAAATTTCCTCTTAAGTGTATCGAGTCTTCCTTTAATACTTTTTGAGCACCAGCACCAAAAGAATCTTGATATAAACCAGACCCCAAAACCTCAATCAAGCCCCGATAGATCTTCTTGTTAACAGTGTCCAAAAATGTCTGCCAAAGTTTCAGGTTTCATCTATGATCCTAGACAACCTTTCTTGTACTTTGGAGAATTCTTCTTTCTCATCTTGTTTGCTCATCAACTTCCTACACTTCATGCAATATCATTCAAGTACCCTGACTTCACAAACACGCAAAACCTGACTTTAATCTCAGACGCTAGTTCTTTCGGTGGAGTCATCTCACTCACTCGAAACCGAGCAGATGCAAAATCTGGGAACAGCTCAGGCCGAGCTGTTTATTCTGAGGAAATCCACTTATGGGACAGATCAAATGGCAAAGTTGCCAACTTTACCACTCATTTTACTTTTAACATATCAACGCTCCCTGGCCTATATGGAGGAGATGGGATTGCTTTCTTCCTCGCACCAAATGGCTCTCACATTCCTGAAAACTCTGAAGGAGGTTGTCTTGCATTAATTAGCTGTTATGATTTGAACACAACAAAAAACCCCAATATGGTTGCTGTTGAGTTCGATACGTTCAAAAACAACTGGGATCCAGACAGTAGTCATCTAGGTATCAATGTCAACTCCATGGTTTCGGCAACCAATATCACAAGGAGTACGAACATGAAGAATGGATCGCTGGCTAATGCATGGGTAACTTATAATTCTCAAACAAGAAATCTTAGTGTGTTCCTGACGTATGCTGATAATCCTGTTTTTAGTGGGAATAGTAGCTTGTCGTACCGAGTTGATCTCTCTAAAGTTTTGCCTGAATGGGTCACTGTTGGATTCTCTTCTTCAACTGGTGCTCAATCAGAGGTTCATTACATTCTTTCCTGGGAATTCAACTCAACAGAGATATCATCAAACCCAAATCCTGATTCAGGTAGTGGCACAAAGGTTGGTTTGATAGTTGGCTGTATAGTTGGTGGATTATTTCTAGTTGTTGGGTCGATTGCGTTATTACTTTTTTACCGGAGGAGACATGAAAGAGAAAGAGATTATTCATCATCAGACGATTCCATGGATCAAGAATTTGAGAAGGGAACAGGACCTAGGAGATTTTCTTACGGAGAATTGGTTCAGGCAACAAATAACTTCTCTGAAGAGAGCAAGCTTGGTGAAGGAGGATTTGGAGCAGTCTATGGTGGTTACTTGTCTGATGCTAACCAAAGAGTAGCCGTGAAAAGGGTTTCGAAAGGGTCTAAACAAGCGAAAAAAGAGTACATCTCAGAGGTGAAGATTATCAGTAGATTAAGACACAGAAATCTTGTCCAACTTGTAGGTTGGTGTCATGAAAAGGGTGAGTTTCTTCTTGTATATGAGTTCATGCCCAAAGGCAGCCTCGACTCTCATCTTTTCGGAATTGATGAGACCGGACTTTCATGGGCCCTGAGGTACAAGATAGCAACGGGACTAGCGTCAGCCTTACTATATCTTCATGATGAATGGGAACAATGTGTGGTTCATAGAGATATAAAGTCAAGCAATGTGATGTTGGATTCCGGTTTCAACACGAAGTTAGGGGATTTTGGGTTAGCGAGGCTAATGGACCACGAGCTAGGCCTTAAGACAACAGGGTTAGCAGGAACGTTTGGGTACATGGCGCCGGAATATATTGCAACAGGAAAAGCAAGTAAAGCGTCAGATGTGTATAGCTTTGGTGTGGTTGCTCTGGAAATTGCTTGTGGTAGAAGAACAATGGAGGCAAGAAATGAAGAGGGTCAGATTTCGTTGGTAGCTTGGGTTTGGAGGTGTTATGGAAGCGGGAGACTTCTTGACGTGGCTGATGGGCGATTGAATATGGACTTTGATGTGGCTCAGATGGAAAGTTTGCTTCTTGTAGGACTGTGGTGTGCTCACCCTGATCACAAGTTCAGGCCATCAATAAGTCAAGCATTGCAAGTTTTGAATTTTGAGGCTCCCTTGCCAAGTCTTCCTCCACAAATGCCTGTTCCCAGGTATGACGGGCCTACCTCTTCAACTAGTTCATCAGAACCCCTGCTGTCCGTTATTGAGGCTCGATAAAAATAGTTGCTCTCGCTTTCATATGTTTAAACTTTTATTCTTTTTTCTTTTTCGTGGTTTATGGAGCTATAGTTAAATAAATTTATCCCAAGACCACGAATTTTAAGCTCGGTGTGCAGAGAACTTTTTACCGTTTCTTCAAATTCCGTTAAGAGTTGTATTTCTCAATGTTAATTTAACTAACGCCTTGAGCACCTCTTACATGTAAGTTCACCAGATGGTTGGTTTTATAATAGTGTAAAAATTATCAAAAACATGAATTCTTAATCTTTTTATTTTCTTAAACTTATACTTGTACAACTACATGGTCCAACGTGAACCAGCACTAAATATATATAAAATACGGTTCCCAGATGAACCCTAAGCTACATTATTCACTAAATATAAAATACGGTTCCCAGATGAACCCTACGCTACATTATTTAGAATTGTGTTTGTAAACCCAAAACAAGAAGAAATAATTCTGTCATGACATTATTGATCTTAATTACCCTGTAGTGTCAAGATTATTGGAATTAGAGCTGAAACTACTGGTTTACAATACTTTTCGTCCCTAATTAATCCCAGATTTTCATATTGTTTTGACCTCTTCATCTTATAAATCAAACAAACTAATCAATACTTGAGGACAATGGAGGATTGCTGATATCAAAAATGAAAAGCAAAAGAAAGACTGTCATTAGTGAGTTATCATGTCAACGCTACCAAAAAATTTAGTAATTACTGATAGATAATAACTAACAGAAGCAAAATCATATTCTTCTGGTAAAATTGTAGAAAAAAATTTCACTTTGTGACAGAAAAAATATCCGTTCATAAATATGGAGGGAAATCATCTCGACAAATTTTCTGACAAAATATAATGATGATAAAAAAATTACCGTCGATAAAGAAGGTAGAAATGCTTAACGAATAAATAAGTTTGGGGTTTATCAATAAAATTTTTCCGTCGGTAACCTATGTCGGTAAATTTTAGAATAAACGTCATTGTTTGCTTCAAATTCAACATTTTTAATAAAACGAAAACGATGTCATTGTGGTGTATTAATGGAAATCATTGTCTGTAAATTTTAGAGTAAACGTCATCATTTACTTAACTTCAATGTTTTTAATTAAAAAAAATCATCACTTTCGTTTAACCTAAAACTACCACAATCCTCCTTGCCCCTAGTCCATCGCATCTACTTATCTTTTCTTCCCTCTGCTGTCGTTGCCATCGTCGTCATCCCACCGCGCATCCTCGCTATCCCATCACCCTTGTTGTCCCACCGCGCTCTGTCATCTTGCCACCATCCTCGAGTCCCAAAGATCATCATCATCATCACTCATCGATGCCCCCCTCGTGCCACCGTGTCTTCGCTACCATCTCGTCGCATCTGCTTTATGTATGAGATGAGGCATATTCTTCTCTTTTTGGCTTACACTACAATGTGTAAGGATTCAACGATGAGAGGGGCCCCCTCTTCAACAGCCCCCTCTTTTGCTACTTTTCTATTTTTGGCAAATTTTTACATATAGCCAAAAAAATTTTAACTCTGCTTTTTCAACAGGCAATAGCCTCCTCTCTAACTAACAGCAACAGACGCAAGCAACACGCAACAGCCTCCTCTCTCTCAAGAAATTTTAACGTTATAAGTTAACGTTAACTTATATATGTTGGCTTTAAATGACTTTAACGTTATAAGTTAACTTTTTTTTTTTTGAAGTAAAGATAATGTTTATAAATAGTCTTGAAATATTCAATTGTATTTCTACCTTCTAATTTCTTTATTTTCATCAATATATGTATTTAAAGTACTCCAACTTAAAAATTAGTAGCAAAAAATTTTACGATTCTGTCTTTTAAGTTCTGAGTATAATTTAAAGGTAAAGTTTCAGATTTTTTAATATATTTTTACTCTTTATTTTTTATTTTTAATATTAGATATTAAATTTTACTATTTATTTTTTTCCTGTATCACAGATATAATACCATTTATATATCTTTGTGATATATTGTGAAGCTGTTGGAGTTTGGTTGTGTCTGCATACTTCTTCCAGTTCCATACAGGTGCTTTTGTTCTTTTTCTAATCCAACCGTGTTATAATTAATTTATATTATGTTGCCTAAAAAGTATTTGTTTGGAAGTGAAAAAAAGAAAAAAAAAACAAGAAAACAAGTAACACAGTTGATAGAATCTAAAAAAGGAGCAATAAATAATTTTATTAAAAGAGTAGGCTCCTCTAGTGAGAGTTCTGAGGAATTACGTGAAGGTAATTTTGAACAATATAAAGAAAACTTAAGTGATGAAATTCATATTCACGAGGATATTAGAAATCTGAGTAAGGATGATCATGTATCAAATGCATCCACTTCAAAAAATTTACAGTATATTGAGCAAGTAAGCCTTATATTGGACATTTATAATCCTAAGAATTGGGATAATCTTGATAATAAAGCAAGGGATATTTTAGTTAAAAAAGGGCCTGTAAGATAATTGAATCTTATATTTTCTTTAGACAATACCTCTCGTCATTTTTCACATTCTTATTATTATAGAAATTTGAGTAATGGAGATATTAGCGATAGAAAATGATTGGTTTATTCTAAACATGTAGATAAAGTATATTGTTTTTTTTGTAAATTGTTCAAATCTACTAACAAACAAAGTAGATTAGCAAATGACGAATTTAAATATTGAAAGTATCTTAGTGAGAGACTCAAAGAATATGAGAATTACATTGAGCATATGACTAATATAAGAACGTGGAATGAATTAAGAGTAAGATTGAGCAAAAATCAAACAGTTGATAAAGATTTATTGGGGCCCTTTTTTTAATTCGCCCCGGGCTTATTAAACTATAGGAACGACCCTGCAAATGCATGAACTTTAATAGGTTATGTCGTATAATTTATGATACGAGATTTGTGAATGTTGTGAATGCTTGAACTTTAATAGATGATGTAGTATAACTATTATGAATGTTGTGAATTTTGATAGTAAGGATGACCAAATTCTCTGTCCAAGTTTCAAAGAGAAAAACTGAAAACATATGCATTGCATCAAGAGCAACTATAGTTTTCCCATTGGTCATCTTTAGGGAAAAAAAAGGAGTTGGAGTGAGGATTTAGAATCGTCTAGGACTTGTTTACAAGTTCATTTAGATTGGATAGTGCTTGTGGGATTTTCCTATGATTTTCTACTATTATTGTGACAAATAATTCAGGTTCCAACACAGGAGTTATAGTAGGTGCAACATCGTTCACCTTTTCTAACAACTTTACGACTAGTAGAAAGTCATTTAAGCTCTTTTATACTGGGACTAACATTTTGCATTGGTTGTTATCCATTAGGTATTCAATTCAAATTTTGGAGAGAGAGAGACAGTAGGATGGAAATGAAAATGGAAAGAGATCAAGTAGGGCTCTTATGGAGGGAAGTAGGAGGAAGGCTGGAAGTGGGAAAGTTTTATGGTGAAACTAGGAGGAAGAAGAAAAAAAGGAAGAAGCAACCAATGTATGTAAAAGAAAAGCTTATGAATATTTAAAGCAACGTGATTGTGAACCATAATCATATTCGTATTCCCATTAGAGAGAAACCTCAACATCTCTTTCAAGAAAAATAAAAATTTTATTTGTAATCAGATAATAGAGTTTAATTTGCCTAATGCTACTAAATATCCTTCTCTTATATCTCCTTGTTGCATGATTAGCATGACTAATAAGTTACTGAGGGACGAGCAATTTAAGGTAATTCAAGTGATCCATTCAAATAACATTTGGTGAATGATTTCTCTCTAAATAATAAAAAAGAAAGTCCCATATATAGAACTTAAACTTCTTACTTCCACTCTCAAGCTTTAATTCCTTAAAACATTTCCACTTATAATGTTAGGATACATTAAAGTCTAAGTGATGTTGAAACTATTTTTTTTATAATTCTTATATTTTATTAAGAATTCAAATGATATACCCTTAATGATATCGAGGGAATTAACCCGTCCATTTGCATGTATAGAACACTATTAGAAGATCCATTGAGCACCAAAGAAGATTGAATCCTAATATGTAAGAATTTATTTTTAAAAAGGTACTCAAAATACTTAATATTAGGATAATCTATCCTATCTCTAATAGTGAATATAAATAATGAGAATAACAAATTGATATCCACAGGGATATTTATGGGATGGAGAATATGTATTGACTATAAAAAGTTGAATAAAGCAACTTGAAAAGATCATTTTTCCTTCCCTTTATTGATCAAATGCTTAAGAGGTTAGCAAAGCATTTTTATTTTTGTTACATGGTTAGTTATTCTGGTTTTTCAAATTCCTATTCATCGTAGTGACTAAGAAACACCACATTGGCATGTTCTTATATTACCCTTTCCTATAAGAGAATGTCCTTCAGTCTCTATAATGCTCTTTTTACTTTTCAATATTGTATAATAAAAATTTTCTTTTATTTTAATAGCATTATAGAAGTGCTCATGGATGATTTCTCTATATATAACAATATTGTTAATAGAGTCTAGGAAAAAGAGGTTCATGTAATTAAAGCATAAACATCAAAGATGGGTGATAGACAATACCTACCTTCAATACATATAACATTAATTAATTAGAACGTCTTGGAAAAAAAAAGGAATTTTTTTGGTATAGGATCATTGTGTTAATCAAAGATAGGCCATCTACAAATCGGACTAATTAAATAATCATACTATATCAACACTTGGCTTGCATTATTAACTTAGTTGAGTCAGTTAATATATGCAAGGATTTTTCACATATTAGGTCTTGATTTTGTGTTGTTGTTTAGAATATTCTTATAATCATTGGTGAGTTTTTATGTTCTTCTTTAATAGTCTAAGTATTTATATTTAGGTTTGTTTGAATTATTGATGAGTAGATGTATGATTACATAAGTATACTGTATGTGGAATGAGTTTGAGATCTTATGGATGATTTGAGGTATAATAAACCCATAGGACGGTATATAGGTGGGAAACCCATGATGTAGCTCTCGTGAAGCTTATCGGTGAAAATTTCCAAGAGCCCAGGAGTCACAGGAGAACTTGCTTTCTTAATTCACAAGTGTAAACAATGCCACATACCATAGTATTGAAATCAATTATAGGTGATTAATTCAAACATAAATACTTCAACTTCAATATGATTAATTCAAACTTAGTATTAACACAAGAAATTCATAGGTTTAATAAATATTACAATTCTTTGTATAATAAACCCCTAAGATAGTATGTAGACTAGAAACCCGTGAGGCGGCTCCTGTGAGGCTTATTGATGAAAAATTTCACGAGCTTTGGAGCCATAGTGATAACTTGCTTTCTTGATTCACAGGTGTAAACAATGTCACGTACTATAGTATTGAAATCAATTGTATGTTATTAATTCAATCATAAATACTTCAACTTCAATATGATTAATTCAAACTTAGTATTAACACAAGAAATTCATAGGTTTAATAGTCATGACAGTTCTTTGCATAATAAACCCCTAGGATGGTATATAAGCTAGAAACCCATAATGTACTTCCTATAAGGCTTATCGGTGAAAATTTCCACTAGCCTAAGAGTCACAGCAAGAACTTGCTTTCTTGATTCACAGGTGTAAACAATGCCACATACCATAGTATTGACATCAATTGTAGGTAATTAATTCGATTGATTAATACTTAGTGGATGTTGTGTAAAGTTTAGATGTTTTGTAAACTTAGGAGACATGAAGGATACTAACTATAAAATCACTTTTATAAATTAACAGTTTTGCAAAAATGAGTAATGTTGATAGATCTTGGACATGTAGATGATTAACAACTGATGGTTTCATTAATCATGAGATTGTTGAGGGAATTGAAGCTTTTATTCATTACGCATGTTCTAAACCTGCATAAATGGATGACCAAAAGATTAGATGTCCATGTAAAAAGTGCAAACATGTCCATATAAAAAATGAAAACATATTCATTTCCTTCATATTGATGAAGTGAATGGCCATTTGTTAAAAAAAAAAGGCTTGTTCCAAATTATTTTTAAGTGGACAATGACTCAATTTTCTTCAATTGCTTGAATATTAAACATAAAGTCTAAAAGGCATATTTCATATTGTAGTTTTGATAAAATTCTTGGATGGTATAATGAATCATTGCCTCCTGATCATACAATGGTTAATAGTTTTTACAATATGAAAAAACTTATTAGGGGTACCTGTTGAAAAAATTGATTGTTGCAAATTAGGATGTATGTTGTATTGGCGAGATGATATAGAATTACAAGACTACAAATTTTGTGGTCAATTTAGGCTCAAACCTAGAAAACGTTCTATGAAACAAAAATTAGTACCCTGGAAGTATATGTATTATTTCCTGCTAACTCCGAGACTTCAAAGATTATATGTTTCTGATGTTACTGCATCTCACATGAGATGGCATAATGAACACGAACAGGAAGATGGAATAATAAATCATCCATGAGATGCACTAGCATGGAAACATTTCAATAACACCCATTATGAGTTTACAGCTGAAAGTTGAAATGTTAGGTTGGGGTTGTCAACGAATAGATTCCAACCTTTTGGTCAATCCGACCAACAATAATTATTATGGTCAATCATAATTACTCCTTATAATGTGCCTCTATGCAAGTGTATGAATGAGTCATATATCTTCTTAACAATAATTGTGCCAAGGCCTACAAATCCAAAGAATAAAAATGATGTATTCTTATAACTACAAATCCAAAGCATAAAATTGATGTATTCTTATAACCATTGATATTTGAATTGCACCATCTTTGGGAATATGGTGTGGAGACAAATGATGTGTCTTTGAAAAAAAAATTGTGTTGAGAGTAGCTTTGATGTGGACTATTAGTGATTTTTTGGCATATGTTATGTTGTCTGGATGAAGCATAATAGGAAAATTGTCTTATCCTTATTATGACAATGATTCTAATGCTTTTTATCTTCCAAATAGGGGCAAAACATGTTGGTTTGACAACCATTTTCTTACTCCAGATCATCCATTTAGCTGCAATAAACAAAATTCATTAAGAATATGGTGGTACAAACACCTCTTCCCCCTCACAAAGCTAGTGAAGAGATATTGCAGGAGATTAATGAATTATGGTTGCTAAAGGTTACAGAATTTGAAGTGGATGAAATTAATACAAGCATTAGTAAAATCTTTGGTTGGAAAAAATGAAGTATCTTTTGGGATTTTTCATATTGGAAAACTAATTTGATACGTCATAATCTAAATGTGATACATATTGAAAAAAATATTTTTGACAATTTATTCAATACTATAATGAACATTGATGGGAGGACAAAAGACAATGCAAAGTCACGAGCTAATTTGAAACTTTTTTGTAGAAGGAATGAGTTAAATAAAGATCTTCGCACTGGTAAATATTCAAAAGCATGTTACACTTTGGACAAAAAACAAAAGGAAATTTTGTGTCAATGATTGAAAATTCTAAAGTTTCCCAATAGTTATGTTTCAAACTTGGCAAGGTGTGTGGACATGAGGAAGTACAAATTATTTGGGATGAAAAGTCATTATTATCATGTGTTTTTAGAAAGGCTAATTCTAATTGCATTTCGAGAATTGCTACTGAATAGGGTTTGGAAAGTTATAATAGAATTAAGTTTGTTTTTCGAAAGCTTAACATCATTTGAAATAAAGTTGGTTGAAATGAAAAAACTAGAAAGAGAAATTTACGTAATTTTGTGAAAATTAGAAGGGATTTTTCCTCCAAGATTCTTTAACTGTATGGAGCATCTATCTGTGCATTTAGCACACAATGCTAAACTTATTGATTCAGTTCAATGTCGATGGATGTATATGTTTGAGAGGTAATTATAGTAAATATTTAAATTAAAGTAATAACATGTTTTAATAACAGAATTGTGATAACCATATTCGCTAATGTAGGTATTTGCATCACTTGAAGAAAAATGTCAAAAAATAAGGCTAGAGTTGAAGGTTTGATATGTAATACTTATTTGGTGGAGGAAGCAAGTACATTTTGTTCATATTATTTTAAACCGCATGTGCACACAAAAGAAAGAAAAGTTTCTCGTAATGATGATGGGGGAGGAACAGGTAATGTTGATGATAACTTATCCATTTTCATATATCCTAGATGAACACATGGATGTTCAACAAGAAGAATGTTAATAGAGGGAGAAGTAGAGGTTGCCCATGGTTGTTAATAGAGGAAGAAGTAGAGGTTGCCCATGGTTACATTTTATTGAACTATCAAGAGGTTCAATCTTTTGTGCAGTAAGTTGCAGTTGATTTTGAAATGGATTATCTGGGTGAAATTTAGTGTTATTCACAACTGAAATACATAATAATGGTTTTAGACTATATGAGGAATGGTTACGCGAGCTATTGCCCGAGAAACATAGGATGATGTCAATAAAGAAGTTAGAAGAAACTTTTCTCGAAGGTTAGAAATATGTAAGTTTTCACTTACAACTATCGAACTAATTGAATTATAAGATTAAAGTGTTCAAATAACATTATACTATTTAATATGATTATTTCTTTTATGTAGGCCTTAGCAAATCTAATAGAGATCAAGTTTATATGTGATCTTGCAAAAGGACCTTTGCGAACTATTAAATCGTATCCAGTTTATTTCGTTAATGGATACAAATATCATAAAGAATATCATGGTCATATTATGGCAACAATAAATAGTAGAGTTTACATATAGGGAAAATTGATGGATTATTATGTTAAAATTATTGAGATATTTGAAATTGAGTACTTTGCATTGCCAATAAAGTGGAGTGTGATATTTAAGTGTGAATGGTTTAATTCAACTCCTAATGTTGGTACAAAAGTGCATAACCGATACAATCTAGTTGAAATCAACCAGCTAAGAAAATTTAGACAATTTGAACCTTTCATGTTGGCGATGCAAGCGATCCATGTGTATTGTGTCCTTTTTCCCAGCTTACGATGAGATAAGTCAAATTGGTTGGTTGTTTGTAAAGTTAAACCTAGAGTTGTTTTTGAATCATATGGAAAAGGAGAACAGAGAAGTCAAAGTGAAGCGTTTCAATAAGATGTTTATAAAATAAATGCATATGTTACATATGATGGGAATGAACTTTTGAATAATCCAAATAATGAATATGTTAAAATTTCCTATAGAGAGGACGAGGAGTGCGAAAGATATAAAGAGGAGCCTGAGTTTGATTCTAATTTTTTAGAAAAAGAAGATGATGATGATTTTGATTTACAATTAAGTGTTGATAGCGATTAATTTGTATTTGTAATAGAATATTATATTCAATAAATCAATTATTGAATCAACAACATATTGTTATATATTGAATTGAAATTGTTGTATTTCTAGAATATTCAATAAGATATGAATTTTAGGTTAAAATAAGCCACCAAAGAGAAAACAAGATATGATGCAACCAAGGTTTAGACCACAATTTGGAGCCAATTACTTTCCAGGTGAAGTATCACATTCCACAGCTATAATAGAGTCAGATGTTGTACCTCCAACTACTACACTTACAGATTAGGCATCACCTTCTGTACCTATTGCTACACTATCCACCACCCCTATATCGATAAAGATATTAAGGGTAAACGATATGGATAAAGGAGGTGACCTTTAAACTAGAGCTAAGGGAGTTGATGAAAGAACTTACATTACAATTGTCAACAATTTGTAAATGAAAATATATGAAACACCATATGTTTATAATTAAGTTATAGGTTTAAATTTAAAAAGGATATAAATTTGTTTTATATTAGGTTGATTTCGTCTAGACCGTGCTCAAAAAGCATGACATCCAAATTCAAGGAGAAGATTGATCTTGAGGGTTATATATGGAAGAATATCTCTCAGGCGACAAAGGATTTTTATTATCAGGAGTTTGAGGTATAAAAAATATCTTTCTTTGTATTTTTTGTAATTAATTTTTATATATTAATTAGATAAATATTGTAAATTATAAGTACTTATCGTATGTTTTTCCTTTTTTAGAAAGATTTTTTTTGGGATTCTGAATTTGACGCAGTTATTTATAAATTATAGAAAAGACGAGCTAGTACACGTTATAGAGACTTTGTTGGTGTGATACACAAGACTACTATACGACCTCCTTATATTTTTAAAGAAATTTGAAGTCATTGACAGCAATATTGGATATCACCCGAGGCGTAATGTCCATTTTAGAGCATAATTCTACCAAAAGATGTGGAGGACTAAGGGGAGAGAGTCTTCCGGTACACACTAGAGGATCTATTACCCACCATGAGCATGAAGAGAGACTTAGAAGTATCTACACCTGACACTTATATTCTGATTTTTTTTTACTTTGATATATTTCAATTTAATTTGATGTGTAAATTTTGGAATAAAAATATGTGTATTATGGAGAATGATATCCGTACACACTAGAGGATCTATTACCCATCATGAGCATGTAAAGAGACTTGTAAGTATATACACTTTACACTTATATTATGATTTTTTACTTTGATGTATTTCAATTTAATTTCATGTGAATTTTGGAATAAAATATGTGTATTATGGAGAATGATAATGTTATAACTAGTTTCATATATAGTTGCATTGTTGAGTTTCTTTATTTAACAGGGGAAAATATCATAAAAATAGAGAAAATTCTATTAAAATTTTTATAAATTGTAGTTCACTTATAACATTTTATTAGGAAAAGTCTATGGGCAGAAAGCCTACACCCCATCAGCTCTTTTTGCACACTCACAATAAGAAGCATGATGGTGTGAACTTCGTCAACACCAGTTGTAGAGAACTAAATGTATATAAAATTTATACTTTAATCTTAATGCTTAATAATTATCACTTATTAAGAGAAACATTGCCTTCTAATAAGATCAAATACAAGAAAGCATTCAACGATAATTTCAGCAATCTAAAAATGTTGATGAGAGTCAAACCTATCTTTATGTAGTGGGTGGTAGGGACCGTCATGAAAGGATCTTCAACTTAGGTTCATTTATGAACACATGTTATTCGCAATCCTTCAAATCTAGTACAACAAATCTAATAGGTGGTTCACGTCCAATGAAGCCTATAATCTTCGAAGCACAGTACAAGCACTAGTAACCCAGTTGCAATAATCGATAGAAATGGAAATCTATAGGTAAGTTTACTGATATAAATGACTTGTCCATCGCTAAGTTTCTTGACTAAAAAAAATTTTTCATCGTTAAATTTACCGACAGCACAGAAATTACCATAGCTAAATATAGCAATGGAACAAAAACTATCGGTCGGTAAATTAGCGACGAAAAATTTGTATTTTGTTGTCAATTATTACTTATAGTCATTTTTTGATGACTTATTTCGTTGCTATTTTAGCTAACCAATAAAAAACCTTCACATTCCATCGATAAATTCTATTGTTAAACCCCATTTTTCTTGTAATGCAAGCTTCATTATATAGTATATGCAAACTATAATCATAAGGCTAAAGGAAAGGAAACTTTGTAATTTATATAACTAGGTTGGGTTAGTATCTTTATAATATAACATTCTTCAAACTGTCAAAGGTTAATGTCGTATAACATAATTGTTATGCTTCTAATTTTATATTGTTAAGCTTGTTTTTGGAAGGAAGCCTCTAAATCACTACTAAATCTTTATTCACCTTCTTACTTTTTTTTCTATAGTCGTTATATATATATATATATATATCCTTGTACAAGTACCTACTGCATTGATGCCATTTTTGTATTGTTTTTTTGGTTATAAAACTTTAATGATAGTATATAATACTCATATTGGATCTAGGGAGTTCACTTTTATAGGAGATTTACATTATGGGCCTAGTGAGGGAACATCCAAGTGGGCCTTGACACCACACTCCAACTCAAAACCTTAAGGTGTTACATTTGTGGGTCTTAACACCACACTCCAACTTAAAACCTTAAGACGTTACGTTTGTGGGTTTTGACACCATACTTCAACCCAATATCTTAAGGCGTTATGTTTATGGGTCTTGACGCCACACTCCAACTCAAAACCTTAAGGCTTTATATTTTTTAGTCTTTTCCACTTATATGTCCCTTACTAGTTCTATCTCTTTTCAATGTGAAATTCTCACTCACACTTAAAATCCCATCAATCTCCTCCTTAAGTGCGAACTTCCAAATTGGGCTTGGAGTCTCCCTTAAGCGAAAGCCTTTTTCTTAACAACTTGAGTTTATGGCGTCACCAAGAGACCTTCTACTCCATTGGTATGGGCCCCTTGGGAGTCTCCTCGCCTTCCACATGGGAAGGCAATAACCACGAGATCTAACTACCGTCTTCATGCTTATCCCTTACCGAACTATCAGCTTTGATACCACTTGATAGAATTTAATTCTTTATGGTGAAGACCATCACCAATCATATAAACAATCATGTCAAATCATTAAGAATACTTAGATTTGCTATAGAAGCATACCTGAATCCATAAGAAGAATGTGATTTTTTATTCTTGTGATTATTTGTCTTCCAAGTCAATATATACATTTGTTTTCTCTTAATAATAGTTTCTCTTCTGATCGATGGAATATCGAAAAAGATAATCGTTCATATGACTTGAGGACCATAACCCTAATGCTTTATATAGTTTGTCTTATTTCTAATTTGGCAAATCATAAAATAAAAATCAGTCATAAAATAAAAATAGACTATTGGGTCTCTACATATTAAAGCTCATACTTTATTAGATGTCATATAGCCCAAAGCCTTTAACCTTACTAGATCACTTTAACCGGGATTAACCTTATGATATATCATAATATACAATTAGTTCATATATATATGTACCCACACGTTGGATTAAATCCAACAACTCATTCACACTTTGTTTCAAAATTTTACCTTTACTTTCTTCATTAAGTTGATGTATAAGTCGATGTTCACATTCTCAATGAGAACTCTCACTTATGTTTTCACCAATACTCTCTCATGATGTTTTACTTGTTTGCTCATTTATCCATCTGCCACAGGATGTTCTTCTCTTTTTATTTGATAAAAAACGTATTTATTTTATTATTTGACTCACTCCTAAAAGTTTTCCCATAGTTAAATATTTTAAAAGATCATATTTATTTCACCATATAGAATCGAAAATCTATTATGCCAAATCATTATTAGAAATTTTGATGAGAATGACATCCTTTTATTTTAAAAAAATGTTATGTAAGTCCTTTCGAATTTTGGTAAAAATTAATAGAAGGAATTGTTTTGACCATAAAGATTTTTTCTTTTTATTTTTACTTGCTTCAACATGAAAAATTATAAGCCATTTGTATTTTTCTGTTTTTGGGAAGGTGAAGCGATTATAAAAGAGATTTGAACTTTTTTCTTTTTAGTCACACATAATTTAGAGTAGGTAAGTTGTTCAAAATATTAACAATAGATTATGTTCAATAATAATAATAATAATAATAATAATAATAATAATAATAATAATATTATTATTATTATTATTATTATTATTATTATTATTATTATTATTATTATTATTATTACAACAACAACAACAACAACAAGAAGAAGAAGAAGAAGAAGAATGTAGTTAATAGTGACTACTTGGATATTTTGGTCTTTTATTAGTTATTCCTTTGTCATTCTAAATTTATGTTTTCAAATCAAACATTGATATTACATCATCATTAGAAATTCTTAGGAATAAACTAAATTAAATAATACTCATTCCATTCCATTTCTAATCTATTCTATTCCTTAAGAATCACCATTCCATTCCTTATCTACTCCAGCAGGTGAATCAAATACCTTGTAGAATTGTAGAAGGTTTAAGATAACATGAATTATGGAGACAACAATAATACTACAGTAATAGCCTCAAGCATAGATGATGAGATGCCATTGATTTATGAGACCGGTGAGTGTCTCCATATTTAGACCAAAGTTAGGCTCGTGTTGACCTTAAGAGGTGTTCACTCTAAATTTACGTCTCAATTTGTTGTCTATAAATGTGCTGGATCAAAAGGGATATTGGCACACTTTTGGAGATGGCAAGTAGAAGATATGTAAAGAAGCATTCACAGTTGCTCATTTTGGATTATGTTGCACCCTATATCAGACATGCTTAAAGGTATATTTTAGAGAAATATGTGTTGTTTAAGAAAACAACTCGTTATTTTTGTGGCACCCAAGATTGGGATACGTTAGTGAGAAGAGAATCAAATTGTTAGCTAAAAAATCACTTATCCCTACAAAGACTACAGTTTCTCTCAGCCCTTTTGATTATTACATGGCTGGAAAGTAACATCAAGTGTCTTTCCATAAAAGGTCTATCAGAAGGAAGGTCAAGTTGGAACTTGTGTACTCTAACATATATGGTCCTATGGAGGTAAAGAGATTAAGTGGTAACAAATGCTTTGTTACTTTTATCAATGATGCTACATGCAAGACTTGGGTCTTCATATTAAAAAAAAAGACATATGTTGGAGACCTTTAAGAAATTTCATGTCATGGTCGAAAAGGACATAGAGAGAAAACTAAAGTATCTCTAAACCAACAGTGGAGGAGAGTATATGAATTTGAATAATATTTTATGACATATGATATAAGACATGAGAAGATAGAACCTAATATCCTACAATATAATGGTGTCGCTGAGAGGATGAATAGAACCACAATAGAGAAGGTTCAGTGTATGCTCTAAATGATGAAACTACCAAAGTCCATTTGAGTTGAGGTGGTCAAAACTTGTGATCAACAAAACTCTGTTAGTCTTTTTAGAGCTAGACTTTCCCAAAAGAGTGTGGAAATGGAAGGATCCAACTTATACTCATCTAAATGTGTTTAGATGCAAGGTCTTTAAGAACATACCAAAGGGTAGAGATTGGAACTAGATTTAAAGACTATTTATTGTGTGTTTGTTGGATATAGTGATGAGGAATTTAGCTATAGGCTCTACAACCTAGAAAATAAAAGCTTGTTAAAAGTAATGACAATCTTCTATAAGCATGATATAGGTGTAGATCTCATTAAAGAAGATAGGAATATTTCCAACAGTTTGTCATTTTGTACTACAGATACTACCCATGTACTTACGTCCATTTATTGACCTACAAGTGAAGAAAGTGCATGACATCAGAATCTGGCATAGGATAGTAACGATCAAGGGCAATTTGATGGTAATGAGTCACATAAGACACATCTTATGGATGATGTAGAAGAGGTCGATGAGCATCACGAGTAATGGGTAACTTGCTCAAGTATTTGAAGATGTCCAACGTCAAAGTTTAACTAAAGTGAAGAGACCCTCGACTAGATATCCAAGTGCAGAATATCTACTAGTCACTATTAAGGGGAAGTTAGAGAACAAAAAAATAGAGAGTCTTAGCTCAAATCAATGCAAAAGGAGATGGATTCATATGAGCAAAAATGTTGATGACATGTTAACAAAGGTGGTTCCCAAAAGTAAGCTTGTCGGGATGACTTTTAAGTGATTTATAGGATGGTAGATTTTTCCTCCGAAATGGGATGGAGAAAGAGATTATTATGGGTCCACTCCTATTCTATGGACATTTAATTGTTTAACTCCACTAAATCTGGACCTCAAAAGTGTTAGTTGTCTTTATGGATCAAAAGGAATAAAGTTGTGGGTGACACGATATAAAATCTTAGGCTTTTAAGATTTAAAGATAAATTTGAGAGACAAAATTTGCATGAGACAGAAACACATGATAATATAAGAGTTTTAAAGTCCAACTAGCTTTCATCAACTATAATTGTATTAAAATTTGACTTTTAGAATTTATTTAGGAATAATATTGTGGGGTGTGAGTGAGTGTGCATGTGTGTGTATCAATTTGTACTCAATTATAAAGGTTAGAGAGCAGTTTTTGTGAGAGAGTTAGAACAACTTTAGTTATGGTTGTTTTATGAGATGTTCTTTGATCAAAACAGTAATGCCTACGTCTTTTTTTTTTTGGGATATGAATGAATAATATTATATCTGTAGCAAAGATGTTACAAAGTTTGACAATTATAAGGAGAATCTACCGTCCAATAGTTTATGGTCAGGATTTACAGTTCTGTTGTAGAGATTTGCAAAAGCAAAACATCAAGGGACAAGATGACACTATGTATACCCCTTCATATATACCATTGTGCCTTCATATTATCAGTGAGAAGGTGGCCAGCATCGTTAGCTATGAATGTAGCTCTAATCCAATTTACGATGGTATTAGCTAGCTGATATTTTGTTACCTCTGTGTGCTTATATTTTCGACTATTTCTCTCCTTCCATATCATGTATATGGTAGTAACAAACACCTCTTTATGTAACAAAGTAGGCACTTTACCCATAGAGGCGTAGGTGATGAATCGATTCAAGGTAAGCTCCTATTTGTAAGTTGGGTAAGTTATCTCCAACATGTGTTGAAGTGTTGCGGTCTAAACAAAACAATATCAATTAAATTTTATCTAGACCAATTAGAGGCAAGTGCACCTGTTGGGCTCCGTTTTCGAAATCCAACTTTTAAACAGAACCATGTGATGTGAACGCATTCCAATGAGGTCTCCTTAACCATCATAAATTATATATATATATATATATATAGCTTCCAATCATTTTCCGCACAATTTGTCCAATGGTGTGCCCACTTAACTTAATCACCATATTCGAACTCATTTCTCCTATTTGTGAACAAAATTTGGAAATCTTCAAACCAAGATTTCAATTTGACTTCTTCAAAGAAATTGTATCTTTAACTCTCTAGTTTACTTTGAAGAAAGAATCATCTCAATCGGAATTCTATAGCTCAAGTTATGCTTGAAAATCCAAAGCGTGTTCATACTTCAATCAAGGTCTCCCGACTGACACCTCACTTTCTTTCCTTCAAACTTTGTCCAATCAACTTCAAAAGATCCAAATTTTCATGGAGAGATAGATACTTGTCTTAGGAATCAATTGCCTTAAGAATAACCTCAATCGGAGGTCAGAAGAAGGAGTTATGGCCAAACGAATCCGATATGTTCATATCCTGATTCCTACTCAACATACTTTGGCACAAACACCATAACACTCATTATAGATGTCGGATTGACTTTGTTCTTAGACCATTAGAAATTAGACATCTAGGGATACAACTTTCATGAAGACCAAAATTTAAAAATCTATCGTTAAGAGGTCCAAAACACACGGACCGTGTGAAAATCACACGGTCAGGCCGTGTAACCTTCCGGTGGAATGGTGTTACTGCGCCCAAATCACACGATCTGTATGAAATTCACACGGTCAGACCGTGTAACCTACGGGTACCACCAATTTTTCACCCTCCAAGATCCCTCCAAAGGTTCCTAAACCCATCCTAACTTCCCTTTACCTCATACTCTTCTTCCAATACCACAAAAATCACTTCAAATCCATTAAACAACTACAAACATCATTGAAACTCAATTCCAAAGGATTCATCACACACATCCTTCCTAAAATCAACACATTCCTGTAACCCTAGCAACAATGAAATTCTCAACCAAAGGTAAACTCATCCATCCATCTCAAGCTTTAATGAAACATAATCATACAAAATGAACTTCTCAATTATCATTCTCATTTGAAATCAAAATCAATGTTTAAACAAGCTTTACTTACATATGAACCTCAATTCATATACTCTCATATTCAATAACCTCTTATCATTCACCAAATACCCTATCTTTCTTTTCCATACTATCTCACTTATATATATATAATCACAACTCATATTCAAAGTTCATCAACACAATTAGATGACTTCTTCCAACACATCTAATTCCAACTCAACCATACACAAATTCGCATTTCAAAACCATACAAAAATCCATATTTCGTTTACATCATAAGGTAAATGTTTACAAAACTTTAATGGCACTCCAAGCCATGTTACATCATCAATATCAAAGTTTTGAAATACAACAAAGATACAAAATTCCATAATTCTAACATACTTCAAACATCTTATCTTTACAAAGTCTAACTTCCAATACAAAATATGCAAAATTGAAATGATACCTTGACCCTTGATTTCCTGATCTCATTCTTTTTACCTGAAGATGGGATGGAAAGTAGGGGTGAGCTTAAAAAGCCCGTGGGTAACAAGTTTATAATCAATCATAAGCAAAACCATTCAAAAGTTTACTGTCATAGAAATTCTTGTTAAAAATCCATAAAACGCTCGTTTCTCAAATTCTCATCATGTTTTCAAATTTATAAATCACAAAACATGAATGCATCCACTTGTTCACAAATCACAATTTCATAATTCAATACATCATCTCATTAAACACAAATGATGTCATTTCTCATTCAAGCATAACACACAATCCACATCATAACTTAACACATCGAAATGCTAATGCACAAACAATTTGGCTCGAGGGTTCCGTGAACAAAACAGAGAAACTGAAATTTACTCCGTGAACGAAACGACTTCACTTTTCGGATCTCGTGGGCCACAAGCGGGCAGCCGAGAAAAGGCTTAACGTCGACGTGCACGTGACTGACGAAATGGTTCCTCTCTCACCTAAACAAAGCACATAAGCAATGCTCAAAATCATTTTATCGAAATGGAAAGCTTTCATACTTAATTCAATCATTCTCAAATTCATATTCTCATGATTTTTCTTCTTTCCATTCAATCAAAATGCCATGTTAAAATACATAGCATAATCACATCACAATTCAATTCTCATCAAAGTGTCATACATCTTTCAATGCATAACATAGCATAAACACATCATAATGCTTTTTTGCATGTTCATAACCATTCAAATCCAATTCATGGAGTATATGAACACATATAAGCCAATTCTTTAAATCATTTGAAAACAATATATGCACAATCATAAAATACTTGAAATCATTTTATTCTCTCAATTTGGGAAAATCTTTAATGGCTTATTATTCAACTATAAACGTGAAACCCACCTCAAACGATGCTAAGAGCTTGTCCCAATCATCAATTTGTCCATTTCCTCTTTTCTTCTTCTAATTGAAAATTACCTAAACCAATTTCACCCAAATTCAACTTCATAAATGACATAATCCTCAAATTGAACTTAGAAAACACTAATTCCACATATAATCAAGCTATCTAAATCATAAATTTTCAAAATCCCCAAATCCCAAAATTGGGCATAAACCCTAACTCACATAAATCCAAAATTGAATCAATTTCAACATGTAATTTCCAAAATTGATCATGGAATTAACAAGCCCATATCATCTCCATGCTAACACAACCAAAAACTCAAGGAAATCTCAAAACTCACAAATTTCTCTTACCTTATTTTCCACCATTTTCGAATTTGCTTGGTTTGGAAGGAAGCTCTCTTCTCCTTCCATCTTTTTCCTTCATGAATCAACGAAAAACCGAGCTTGAAGTCTCAGAAATCCGAAACCCTAGGCTCTCCCTTCTTTCTCCACCGAAACTTGCTTTCCCTTCTCTCTTCTTTCTTTCTTTTCTTCCTCTTCTCTCATAAATTTTGTGGCTTGCCTCCTCTAAACGACAGCCCCCTTCCCTTTTTATAGTCCCTTAACTCTTCAAGTGATGTTCCCAATATGCCCCTACACTTTAGTTTCATGTATGCCTACTTTAGGACATTATTCTCACTATAAAATTGAAGAAATTTGCTAAAACTTCCTTATAGAGAAAAGTTCATCATTGTCTTAATTTCATAATTCCACAAAAATCATCCAATTTGGGACACTACATCAAAAGTTATACTCCATACATGTCAGACATATCATTCTGCCAACACATTTTCTAGCGATTTACTTCCATCCAAAAATTGATATTCTTAAAGACAAAATTGAAACTCAATTTCTTCATAACAATTGTAGATCTATTTCTCTAGTTTAATCCAAATTAAGAATCACTTCATTTGAATTACTAGAGCAAAAGTTATGGTCAAAATACTTTCAGATCTTACTAATCCAAGACTGAACACTAATCCGAACTTCAATTCATAAATTGAAGATCTTAAGGGCTAAATTGAAATTTTTTTCCTTCATATGACTTGTAGCCCCATGTCTCTAGTTTAGTTTGGAGCAAGAATCAACTCAATTGAATCTCCACAGATCGAGATATCGCCAAAATACTAAAGTATATTTAGAAAAATATCCCACTCATCAACAACTTACTACATTCACTACCTTAATCTTGTATATCATTTCAAATTCAAGAATTCTTCTTTTCTTTACACATGAATAATCACCAAATTTTCTCATTTCATATTTCTACATTCCAAGAAAAGTTTGGGGTCCAACAGCACCCCATCGACAAGTAATATAAATCGGTAAGAACCGGATATCATACCTAAGGGAAAATTTTCCAACACGTAAGACAATTAAATTAAACGATGAAAAATTACTTAGACGATCACGAATTGATTGATTTGAAAATAAAATAAAATAAAATAAGTAAATCAAGGAAATATAAAAATTGCAAGGTGAATTAAAACGACTAGATTTAATCAAATGACAAAAATCGGTTAAGGCATTAGATTTCAATTGGATTGGACACTAAAAATAAAATTGCAACGGTGGATTGATTTAGGAAATACTTCACTTAAGCAAGTCGAACCCAATGTTCATGGATGTTCCCTTCTCTTTTTAAATCCAAGTTACCCACTTGGTTCATAGATAATTCAGAATAAAAGGCGTTAAATACAAGAAGCCTAAAATTAAGTTCGTTAATCCTAGGTATCCTCATACAAGATCTTAAGGTTGGTCTACACTTTAGTCTCAAGTACGTCGCTTGATTAATTTTCTGTCAAATTAAATCCCATTGATTGTGGCATTCAATCATTTAAGGTCTTAATCTAGGTGATCAAACTAAATTAAGACTAGATATGCATTCAATCAAGCAAAAATCAATACCACAAAAATTATCCTAATCCAATATCAATCTTAACCTTAACCGAAAAGAAGAACTTACTCACACATATTCATCAATGTAACATAAATCATTGTCATAATATATGTTTGCATTGATTAAATCCACACAATTAAAATAAATAAGGAATTAAAAATTAAAAACACCCCCTTTTCCACCAGCTACTTCCTTAGCCAATTGTTACTTCAACGTTTTTCACCAGTAGAAAGTTGTTCACGCCATCAGCTTCCATGTTGCTTTTCTTCACTGAATGCTAGCATCTCCTCTTTATTTACCAGCTCACGTTATTCCTCTCCACCAACAGCTAGGTGTCAACAGCTCATGCTTCAACGTGTGTGTTTAGAATCTCCACAGCTGGTACGTTGGTCACTTCCACAACTGCAACGTTCAAGCCTTCTCTTATTTTCCAGCTCACTTTTTTGTAAGGAGTCTTCAGTGCTATGTTGTGAGTGGAGTTTTATGGGTCGTTTCTCACCTCCCTCCTTGCCAACGTTTTTATCTCCTCCAATGGAATGTCCACACTATTCCTCTTCACGCTACCCGCTACTAAGTCTTTTAACGCCTGCAGCTATCTTTTTTCCTTGATTACCGTCAGCTGCTTCAAGAATATCATGCCGCCACTTGCTTTTTCTTTTTGTCTCATTGCATTAAATAAATTCCAGCCCTCTTATTTTTCAACTTTGTTCTGCTGCAGCCGTCCACTTGATCATAGGAGATTTTTTTCACCTGTTACGCAAAGCTCTTGTCTTCTACTTCACTATCTATGCTGCATGCTATATTCAACAAAAAACGCAAACCATGCCAAAGCCACCCTTCACGCTAGCTGTCATTTTCTCCTTTGCCCATATTGTTGTGTTGTTTTTTTTCTGCCTTCTCCAAAGTCCACGCACGCCACTTCTTAGCTTCCCAAGTTGTCGTTTTTGTCTCTGGCCATCCTATCTATTAAATCACATTCTTGAATGCGATAACATGCACAAGTTAACTTTTTCTAGAGGTTCTCTTGCTTGATGCTTTTGAACATTCCAAATTCCATAATGTGCCTAAAATTAAAATAAATAACTTTTAATTAGTGCAATTTAAATATTAAATGGACAATAGTTTAGAGAATTATGTATCAAAAATTAATACAAAAATGTCCATTAACAACACCCCCACACTTGAATTGTTTCTCGTCCTCCAGCAACTTACTTGGGTCACAACCAACATATTTTGTCATTTATTTTCAATGAAAATTAAGTGTTTGCAATCCTTTAAAAATCAGACAAACCCGAGTATCAAGTTACTGTATGTATCATAATATTTTCATCAACCCACATAAACAAAATCAAAGGTAGATATCTTTGATCAAAAGCAAGCACAAAATTAAAATGAACTTTCCTCACGATATTCACTCATGTCGCTCAAGTGTATAAGGGTTGTGTTTCGCTCAAAGCTTCCTCTAAGACATTGCACTACCATAGGCTTGCAAATTTACCTATTTTCCACTACATAGAATACATGCCATCATGGATCAAAAGGACTTTTATTCAGGGTTGTAATGGGGTTTAGGTTAAGATGAGATTAAAAAAAATGCTACTCATAAGTATTCACAAAGTACTAAGTGACATGGGACAATAAAAAAGAATTTCTGAAATGTACATGCAGAAATATGGGACTACAATTACTCATCACTATCAAACGCTATTGTTTTGATTTTTTCTTTTTTTTTCTTTTTTTCTCTCTTTTCTTTTCTTTTTTTGGTTTTTTTTGTTGTAACAATAAACATAAAAGAAGATAACAGTAACAAAAATCAACAACAACTGAGTAGATGTACCTCTAAAACATCTCAGAATAACATGTAAAACAACAGTCCCAAAATCAAGGAATCAAATACTTAGTACTTCATTCAACTTGTGAAAGGGTAAGGCTAAAAGTTTTCAAGTTTCAATACAATGCGATTAATAAGAAAACAACAAGGTTAAAGGCTCAAAAGGGTAACAAGGGAAAAATGATGTGTTGGGTCATTTAAGCTAAAGGTTAAAAACAAAGAAGGCCTTTATCATATCCATAACGCATGTAACTAACAATATCAAACAGGTTCAGAGCAAGTTCTGAAGGTAATCCACATAGGGAAGCATCACATACAACAAAGAAAATAAATGACTATAAGTTGCAGTCATATGGCTCAAGACCTCACATGTGTTTAAATGAAAATCCATCAAAATTTCATACATTGCCTCATCACTTAGCATCAGTTATTGACTAAGCTTATGTAATTGACTACTTAAATTAATCCACATGGTTCACTATCCTCTCAAGCTGCCTATTCCAAGTTCATACAAACAACTCAATTTTCCATCCAACTACTTTGACAGAATTGTATGGTCAAATTCATCACAACTGGGACCTAAATTAGTTACCAAAAGAATCGCAGCCATTCAAGTGTGTATTTCTCAACATCAACATCAATATCATCAGCATGCACATAAACTCAATCCCCCCCCCACAGTTAATATGAACATTGTCCCTAATGTTCAAGTATTCAACAATCAAACACAAAGAGGGGAAAGAGAAAGAAGAAACTTCCCTGAAAAAGAATCGGCTAAGAGCTCTTTGTTACCAACCATGCAAACCCTTAAAAGAACTTAAAGAAACTCAAAGAAATGCATTAAACTAAAAAGAAACGCAAAGGAAACAACGAGAAAATAAAAGAAAGAAAAATACAGTCCTACTGGAAGGCATGCACTACGATCAAGGAGGCAAAGTGTCATAAAGAGACAATCACTCCTCAGAATTATCCATAAACCTTGGCATATGCAATTTAGCTCGTTGTCCAGGTGGGTTAAGATAAATGTACTTCAAATGACTCATAAGAGGTTTGAGATCAAGAGAAGGAGGCTCTTCAATTGAAGGCTTCGGAAATGGCTTGGCTGAACGTTGGAGAGGCTTGTAGGCTCTATAATGTGTCCAATATGCCTGCTCCAACTCAACTGCAATATCTTCCAACTCTTCTTGTAATTCTTCCCCTAACTCTTTGAACATTTCTTGCATTTTTCCTTTTAACAAATCTGCACAAACAATAGAAGAATCATCGGCATCAGAAGAATAAATATCAATAAAATGGCAAGAGTCAAGAGTAGAAGGATGCTTCATAGCATTGAACACATCAAACACTAGTTCTTCATCTTGAAATCTCAAAATGAGCTTTCCATGTTGCACATCGATGATGGTTCGTGCAGTGGCCATGAAAGGTATCCCAAGAATGATAGGGATGTCTATATCTTCCTCCATATCAAGTACTAACAAATCCACTGGGAAGATGAACTTCTCGACCTTGACCAATACATCCTCAATGATTCCCCTCAGATAGGTGATTGACCTATCTGCCAGCTGAAGCGAAATAGTTGTGGGTTTGGGTTCCGTCAATCCTAATTTCCTGAAAATAGAAAGAGGCATTAAATTAATACTCGCACCCAAATCCATTAAAGCCTTATCTATATGTAGATCACCAATAACACAAGAAATAGTAAAACTCCCTGGATCCTTAAGCTTCGGTGGTAGCTTTCTCGACAATATGGCTGAACACTCCTCATTCAGCTTCACCGTGGCATATTCCTTAAACCTCCTCTTATTAGACAAAATTTCTTTCAAAAACTTAGCATAAGAAGGCATCTGCGCTATGGCCTCAATAAAAGGAATGTTTATATGCAACTTTTTAAATATCTCAAGAAAACGACCAAATTGATTATCTAATTGCGTACCTTTCAATCTTTGAGGATAAGGAATCCGAGGTCTTACCGGATGTGTAATGGGGTCAGCAAATAACTTTGGATGGTCCTCCTTTTCAGCTGGTGCTTTCGTGGCCTCCTTGCCACTTTTCTGACTCTCATCTTCTTCACTCTTTTCCACTTCTTTATCCTTCTGCTTCTTTTGAACTTCTTCAAGATGTCTGCCACTTCTCAATAAAATAGCCTTTGCATGTTCTCTCGGGTTGGCCTCAGTAGTGCTAGGCAATGAACCGGAAGGTCTTTCCTTCAACAAACTTGCAATCTGGCTCATCTGATTCTCCAAATGCCTGATAGAAGATTCTTAGTTCTGCATCCTAACCTCGGTAGTGGAAATGTACTTTGACAGTAGATATTCGAGATTAGATTTCTCTGGTGGTGCAGGATTAGGAGCCTTGAAACCTGAAGGTCTCTCTGAACATTGGATGATTGTGATTGTGCCACCTGATCGTTCTGCCAAGAGAAATTTCGATGATTCCTCCACCCTGGGTTGTAAGTGTAAGAATATGGGTCCAATCGTTGTCTGTTATAATTGCCTACATAATGGGCCTCTTTTGACTCTTGAGCAAAAGGATTCCCGACTTGACATGCAGAAGATGCATGGGAATCTCCACCACAATGCTCACAAATAGCACAACTCCTTAACGAAGAGCTAGCTCCTCCTCTCACGCTATGCATCAAATTATCCAGCTTCTTTGTCAAAACATCCATCTGAGTAGATAAAGCTACCATATTGTCTACTACATAAGCTCCTGTAGGTCGTTTGGGATGTCTTTCTGTATGATATTGAAAACTGCTAGTGGCCATCTCATCAATCAACCTGTAGGCTTGATCTGGCGTTTTTCTCATTAAACCACCTCCTGCAGCAACATCTATGGTACTCCTAGTCATTGGGTTCATTCCTGTATAAAAAGTATTGACCTGCTGCCATGTAGAGAACCCATGACTAGGACATTGTGTCAACATATCTCGAAATCGCTCCCATGCTTCATATAGACTTTCATTTTTATATTGAGTGAAGGAAGTGATCTCATTCTTCATTTTTGCAACCTTAGCAGGAGGAAAAAATTTCGCCAAAAATAATCTCATCATCTCATCCCATGTAGTAATCGATCCCGACTGTAAACTAGCCAACCATGCTCTGGCCTTATCCCTTAAAGAAAAAGGGAATAACCTTAATCTCACCGCATCTTCTGATACTCCATTCTGCTTGAACAAATCACAAATATCCAGAAAAGTCTCTAAATGGGTGTTTGGATCTTCCAAAGGCAATCCTCCAAATTGAGATGCTCTCACCATGGATGTAATGCTGTGAGGAATCTCAAAACTCGCAGCTGTGATCGTCGGCCTTATAATGGGAGGCATGGGTCTATTGTTGTGCCCCATTGTCAAATCCATCATAGTCAACTCCCTTCTCTCTTCAGTATGTGGCATTAACCTCTCCTCGCGCTGTTCCATCTCTGAAAACTGCTCTTCTCTAGCCCTTTCTGCTGAAGTACTACTCCAAGCCAATCTGGTTTCCTTACGTAACCTGCGAGCAGTTTTTTCAATCTCAATATCTAATAGCAAATTCTCGGGCTTTTGACCACGAGTGAGCATAAACAAAATGAAATAAATACAAAGCTAATAAATACAAAGCTAAAAATGAAGAAAAAACTAAAACACACCGACGTAAAGCAGTCAAGCAAACAATTAAAATATGCAAATAAACAACAAGGCAAGAATTAAATTTGAGACAATTAACACCGTCTAATCTAATGACTCACAATAAGAAATTTACTCCACGGCAACGGCACCAAAAACTTGTTGCGATCTAAACAAAACAATATAAATTAAATTTTATCTAGACCAATTAGAGGCAAGTGCAACCCGTCGACAAGTAATATAAATAGGTAAGAACCGGATATCGTACCCAAGGGAAAAATTTCCAACACGTAAGATAATTAAATTAAACGATGAAAAATTACTTAGACAATCACGAATTGATTGATTTGAAAATAAAATAAAATAAGTAAATCAAGGAAATATGAAAATTGCAAGGTATGAATTAAAACGACTAGATTTAATCAAATGACAAAAATCGGTTAAGGCATTAGATTTCAATTGGATTGGAAACTAAAAATAAAATTGTAACGGTGGATTGATTTAGGAAATACTTCACTTAAGTAAGTCGAACCCAATGTTCATGGATGTTCCCTTCTCTTTTTAAATCCGAGTTACCTACTTGGTTCATAGATAATTCAGAATAAAATGTAGACCAATTGACGAACTTAATAAAATGTAGACTAAAGTGTAGACCAATTGACGAACTTAATTTTAGGCTTCTTGTATTTAACGCCTTTTATTCTGAATTATCTATGAACCAAGTAGGTAACTCGGATTTAAAAAGAGAAGGGAACATCCGTGAACATTGGGTTCATTGTCATAATTAAAATAAATAAGGAATTAAAAATTACAAACACCCCCTTTTCCACCAGCTGCTTCCCTAGCCAATTGTTACTTCAACGTTTTTCACCAGTAGAAAGTTGTTCACGCCATCAGCTTCCACGTTGCTTTTCTTCACTTAATGCTAGCGTCTCCTCTTTATTTACTAGCTCACGTTATTCCTCTCCACCAACAGCTAGGTGTCAACAGCTCATGCTTCAACGTGTGTGTTTAGAATCTCCACAGCTGCTACGTTGGTCAATTCCACAGCTGCAACGTTCAAGCCTTCTCTTATTTTCCAGCTCACTTTTTTGTAAGGAGTCTTCAGTGCTATGTTGTGAGTGGAGTTTTATGGGTCGTTTCTCACCTCCCTCCTTGCCAACGTTTTTATCTCCTCCAATGGAATGTCCACACTATTCCTCTTCACGCTACCCGCTGCTAAGTCTTTTAACGCTTGCAGCTATCTTTTTCCTTGATTACCGCCAGCTGCTTCAAGAATATCATGCCGCCACTTGCTTTTTTTTTGTCTCATTGCATTAAATAAATTCCAACCCTCTTATTTTTCAACTTTTTTCTGCTGCATCCGTCCACTTGATCATAGGAGATTTTTTTCACCTGTTACGCAAAGCTCTTGTCTTCTACTTCACTATCTATGTTGCATGCAATATTCAACAAAAACCGCAAACCATGCCAAAGCCACCCTTGACGCTAGCTGTCATTTTCTCCTTTGCCCATATTGCTGTGTTGTTTTTCTTCTGCCTTCTCCAAAGTCCACGCACGCCACTTCTTAGCTTCCCAAGTTGTTGTTTTTGTCTCTGGCCATCCTATCTATTAAATCACATTCTTGAATGCAATAACATGCACAAGTTAACGTTTTATAGAGGTTCTCTTGCTTGATGCTTTTGAACATTCCAAATTCCATAATGTGCCTAAAATTAAAATAAATAACTTTTAATTAGTGCAATTTAAATATTAAATGGACAATAGTTTAGAGAATTATGTATCAAAAATTAATACAAAAATGTCCATTAACATGAAGTTTACTCCGTATGGGTTTGCAATAAGCACGGTAAAAAAAAAACAAGTGATTTTGATTCTCATAAGCGTTATGACATAACATACACATTGTATCATTCGGCCTAAACCACCAATACTTATTCCTCAAACAGTTCTCTATAGCTAGGCAAGCTATAAATGCAACTTTGGGATTTAAAGATTTAAACCAGATGAGTTTATACCATGATACTTTCATTCTATCAACTTTGAAAATCCTATGAAAAGTGTGATTCGTGAATAGGCCTTGGGGATTTAGGCTTCAATAGATATTATCCTCTAAACTCGTATCTCCTAGTGGTGGAAGAGATTCACTTAGCCTAGCAAAACCTCCAAAATTCTCATACCATTCATCATCTTAGATGAGGATAAACACTTTCGCCTTAGTTGGTATACGGTTCCTCAATTGCGCAAAATTCGGATTGCTTATTAAGGGACTGGCTTCAAGCCAATTATCAAACCAGAAATAAGTATTTCTTCCTCCATTCACTCTGTGTTTAATATGTGGGTAGAGAAATTGTCTAAGCTTCAACCAATGGTTGAATATCATAGAGAAATGAGAAGAGCTTTCCAGTCATGCGTGTATCTTATTAACATTTGATTGAGTAAATTTCTCATCGGTAAAATCTTGTGTTCAATTTTTCTTATCATCATTTATATAGCTTGAGCAATTTGTTATTAGGTGAGTAATTTCGTTAATGTTGAAATTATTATTACTTAAAAGAGTCTTAATATGTGCTATTAGAGGTCAACACAAAACTACATCAAATGATGCCTATTTTAAGCTCACTCTAATGGTGGGAACACTTTTTTTTAAAGTCGAAGCACAATGTTAATATTTGAACTCTGAGATTAAATCGAATTAGGTTTGTAATTATCTAATGGTCACGTGATAGTTGTAAAGTACGTTATCCAATTTTGGTGGATTAAGGCAACGGTTGTTGGCTTTCACTCCATTAACTGATATCCAACACGTGTTTTACAAATGCATGACACACGATTGATTTGACCAAGCTCTGGAACCGAGATTCCTTTTGTCTCGCAGGACCAGGTGACTCTAACCACTATAACATATTGCTGAACCATTAATTACATTAAAATTTTATTTTGACTTCGCAAACGCCACATTAGAGCCATGGAACAAATAGAAATTTAAAGGTCTGCGTGGCTCAGGATCAGTAGATCATACATCTAGGATAGTCGATCAGCTGGCAATCAAGTCTGATAGTATAGTAAAATTAACCCTATTTTCAGTTCAAAAATATCTTCAAAGGAGAAAATTACGCAAGTCTGTTGATTTAGTATTTATCAGCTTATCTGAGGCAAGCTGACATGAAATAGGATGTAGACTCTTGAGTATCTGATGCGACAGCAGCCTATCTCCTAAAACCAACTTTATGACTCACGCCGCTCAATTATAAAATTTTTGTTAATATACCAATTTTAAGAAAATAAATATTCCATCAAAAACAGCCTTACATAATTCGAGATAGCCGAACCTTACATAAAACCAGAACAGAATCTCTTACTATGAAGCAATTGGTATAACAACAGTACGGACCCTGCAAGTTTTTAATACTTTACGTCATAATTGGCTTGGGCTTGATGATATCGTTAAATTATTTGAGAAGTATCGGCAAACCTTAAGATGTAAGAATTCGGTCAAACCTTACCTACTTACATACCTATATATGGTCCATTTAATCATGACCCATAACTCCAGCATATGATTTGTCGACCACTTCCTCAACCTTCCACCTCTGTGATGGTAAGTAGAGTATGGAGGTGTTGTTTAAAACACA
Source organism: Erythroxylum novogranatense (assembly GCA_029891385.1). Classification (NCBI taxonomy): domain Eukaryota; kingdom Viridiplantae; phylum Streptophyta; class Magnoliopsida; order Malpighiales; family Erythroxylaceae; genus Erythroxylum; species Erythroxylum novogranatense. The sequence continues at coordinate 95,230,890 of CM057228.1, forward strand.
ATGTTGGTTTTGGTTTGAGTCCTATTCCCGCTAAGCATCGTTTTAACCATCAATTGTGCTGAAGAAGATGATGGAAACTCAACCTTCACAGAGACATCCAGATCTGAAGGCAATGGTTGGAGGTACTTTTGTTAAAATTCCACTGCTTGTTTCACATATATATATATATGGTGTTTATATGCATGAATTTTGTACGTAAATGTTTGTATGAAATGCATGCTACTGCTAGGTTTCATTTTACATTCGGCATCAGAGCTTTTAGCTTACCTCTGTCTTCTCATAGATACCACCGAAACACTTGCTCTGTTTTCCTCTATTTTGGCTCATTTTCTACTGTATATATATATATTTGAGGTTGTTGATTTTTTCAACATTCGAACCTCCTAGAGACGTTAAACTCGTGCTGTTGTCATCCATGGAGCGCTCGACGGTGACAAAATCGTGTAGGGAGGAAGGGACGATGATGGTCGTACCTGAAGGTTTCGAAGTTGCCATTTAGTGAATGTCGCATGGTCGGTTCTGCTACGTCCGGTGCGCAATGCCTGGCCCTCCTCGTCCCACCGCCGTCCTTCCCGCAGCGTTTGGCATCTTCTGTGTGCCAAGCCAGTCGGGGCTTCGACTGGTTCCAGCTAGGTCACGCCCGACCCGACTGAAGGTTGAAGATGATGGATTTTTTCTTTTTTTAAAAAAATTAAAATTATTAAAATTATTTTTGTTTAATATTAGTAATAAATCGAGTTACTTCAGACCTAACCTATGATGTTATGATTTTAATTATAAAATCATTTTTGGGTATTAATATTTTTATGAAAATATTCCTTTTAATTATGTATGTCTTATTATTAGCATTTAAGTTTATGACATGCATATAGGAATTGTTTAATTTTGCACAAATTACGTGTGATTAATTGAAAATTTTGTGTATAAATTCATGATTATTATATATGGAAAAATTAGAATAAATATTTTGTGCATTATTATTTAATTTATTTATGTTATTTATGACTTGATGCAAATATTTATAAAGCTTAAAATAATGTTAGTGATCATATGATTTTAATTAATTGGGAGTAATCGAGCATCTCAAATTAATTATAATTATATATTTAGTTTTAAGATCACATTAATACATAAATTGTAATTAATCTTATGTGATATAATAAAATCTACCCAAAGGAATTTTATTATATTTGTATGATTAATTTAGATAAAATATCAATTATATTTCTTAATTTACCTACAGGAATTAAGAAAAGGAACATAATTCTATAGTTTTATCATAACGTTTCAGATGAATCTAATTGAATAATTCTTTAGCCCACAGGCAGGTCTCATGCCACTAGAGTCATCTATTACATGCATGATTTATATTGGTAAATCATGAATTATTATGGTTCTCGAAATATATATAACGAGCATATATTTTTATTTCTCAAATTGCAGTTACTCAACCATATAATGTTCAATGTGATATTCCCGAATTGAGAGGTGACAACTATAAGGTTTGAAAGGAGAGAATTATACTTCATTTAGGTTGGATGGATATAGACTATGCTATTTGGAAAATTGAACCCCCGAGTACAACTAAGACCAGCAATCCAAAAGCTATTGCTCTTTATGAAAGGTGGGACAGATCTAATCGTCTCTCTGTGACGTTCATAAAGACCAAAATATCTGCTTGCATTCATAGTTCTGTTGACCAGCATAATAACGTGAAAGATCTATTAAAGGCCATTGATGAGCAATTTACTACATCCGACAAGGCCCTAACCAGCACTTTAATTATGCAATTGTCATCTTTAAGGTTCATTAGAATAAAAGGGGTACGTGATCATATAATACGTATGAGAGACAGAGTGGCTCAGTTGAAAGCGTTGGAATGTACAATATTGGAATCTTTTCTAGTGCATTACATTTTGTGCACTCTACCTCAACAATACGGCCCTTTTAAGATCTCCTATAACACACATAAGGATAAGTGGTCGATCAACAAACTGTTGACCATGTGTGTATAAGAGGAGGAGCGGTTGTTGATGGAAGATGGTGAAAGGGTCAATTTGACTGTTTCTGGAAAGAAGAGGCAAGACGATGCCAAGAGTAAGGGAAAGGGCAAAGTCGCTCCTCAAGTCGATATAAAGAAGTTGTCAAAGTGTTTCTTTTGCAAGAAGAGGGGACATATGAAGAAAGACTGCATCAAATTTAAGGACTGGCTCGAGAAGAAAGGTATTCATATTTTATTTGTTTGTTATGAGTCTAATATGGTTAATGTTAATCATAATACATGGTGGATTGATTCTGGTTCTACAATCCATGTTTCGTATACTTTACAGGGTATGCAAAACCTAAGGAAGCCGGTAGGAAGTGAACAAGTCATCTATTCAGGAAGCAAGACGAGTTCACATGTGGAAGCCATCGACACTTGCAGTTTGGTTTTGAGCAGTGATTTTGTTTGGTGTTTGGAAAATACCTTTTATGTTCCAAATTTCTTTAGATAGAGGTGGAGAGTATATGTGAAAAATTGATTAAAATCGTAAGGTCAGATAGAGGTGGAGAGTACTATGGTAGATACACTGAAAGTGGACAAGCACCTGATCCTTTTGTAAAGTTTCTTCAGGAACATGGGATTGTTGCCTAGTACACCATGCCTGGTTCTCCGGATCAAAATGATGTGACAGAAAGAAGAAACCCAACCTTAATGGACATGGTGAGAAGTATGAGAAGTAACACAAAACTTCCTCAATTCTTATGGACAGAAGCTCTAAAGACGGCTGTGTATATATTAAATTAGGTTTCAACCAATGCCCAGGACCAAGAGCCAAGCACAACAGAACCTAGCGCACACTCCCAGCATACCACTGACTTAGATGCTTTCCTTAGCCTACTTGAACGGTCCATGCACCGTATGGAGACCAATCTGATGGCCTATTGGGAGTACGAAGGATTTCAACCACCACAACCGCCAACACCTTGATCTCGACACCTCCAAATAGAGAAGCTTTCTTTAACTCGTTTCCTTTATTTTTTTAATACTTTTTTAACATTGAGGACAATGTTGGTTTAGGTGTGGGGGAGAAATTTAGACTTTTGATGTCGCACATTTCGGTTTTTTGTGAATATTTTTTTATTGTTGCGGCTGTTTGTTGAATTTTTTATGGAGTAACATGTTGAACCATGAAACTTAGTCATATTAGTTTGGATGAGATTGAGGACATGCATGAAATTAATTTGGGCTAAGTAAGTTTTGAGATGGAACATGTTGATTGATTGCAATAGCTGATCTCATAGACTTAGTCAAAATTCTGACATTGGAGTGAGGAAGTAAATTGTGGAATTAAGGTGAATTCTTAGCATCAATCTGTAAGCGAACTTTGAGCTGAAATGACATCATCTTTATGTCATATTAATTGTTTGAATTGAGTTATGCTTATCTATTCACGTTGCCTTCAGAACTTGCATGGAACCGGTTTGAGTTTGTTTGATCACATGGGATGTAGAAGTGATTAAGGCATTCTTTGTTTTTACACCTTTGACTTAAAAACTCACCCACATAATTATTCTTCCTTTGCAAACACGTTTGGGCCTTTACCCTTGTTCTTCATTTTATCACCTCACATTAAAACCAAAAACCCCATTAGCCTTTCTCCTTCACAAGTTGAACAAAGCATCGAGTAATTTCAGAACTTTTGTTATATATAGTGCTCTGAGATATTTTTTAGGTACTTCTACTCATGTGTTGTTAGTTTCTCTTATTTTTATTGCTTCCCCCTTGTTCCTGGAGTATTCAAAAAAAAAAGAAAGGAAAAGGAAAAGAAAAAAGGGGAAAAGAAAAAAAATCAGAAAAAAAAAAGCAAAAAAAAAAAGAAAAGCAAAAGAAAGAATAAAGCATAGTAGCTTGAGCTAGTATGAGTAGTTGTAGTTCGTTTCATTTATGTTATCTCATAATTTTAATTACGTATTCCTTTTACTAGATGCTTTGTGAATGCTTGTGATGAAACCTTTTGTCATATTTTTACCTCACCTGTCAACCTAGCCCCATTACAACCTTGAACAAATTCCTTATGATCTATTAACCTATGTGATCTGAATGAATGAGAATTGGTGAAACTGCAAGCCTATGGTAGTGCAACATGGTAGCGTGAGATTTGAGCGAAACACCTTACCCTTAAACACTTGAGTGTAAGAGCGAAATCTGCGAGAAGAATTCATTTTGATTTCATGTTTGCTTTTGAACAAAAGTGCATTATTTTGACTTTGCTTATTTGCATTGGTGAAAAGTGGTCATGATATGTGTTGCAAATGGAATCTTACTAGTCCAAGTTGATGGATTGCGTGCACTTGATTTCTGAAGGATGAATTGATTGAGTTTAATGGATTGATATGTTTGCTCGAGGGAGAGCAAAGGTTCAGTGTAGGAGAATTTGTTAATTCATTTAAATTGCATAAATTCTGGACTTAATTATCGTTGATGTGTTGAAATTATTATCCGAAATTGATGGAATTGCTCTATAATTGTTTACAGATAGTTTTCAACACTCTAAAGACGAAAAAGGACCAAAAAGGTGCAAAAGAAGGAAAGAAATCCGGAATTCTCAATCTGGTCGAAATTTAGAGATTAGGCGTGGACACGCCTAAGGATGGAATCTGGAGCGTGCAGAAATTTCAGAATTTGATTCCAATTAAAACACAATCTTTCAAAATCCTTTTGCCCTCTTTCCAAGAAGTCTCCCACCGAAAATAGAAGTACACCTAATCTGGACAAAATCAAGAGAAGATAATGAGGAGATTCACATCAAATAAGAGGCTTGGGTGATTGCCCCATATATATATACATGTTAGGGTTAGAAGAGATGATCGTAGGTTTAGGGTAGGTTTTAGGTTGCTGCACATTTTGTTCTTATTTATTTACATTTTCTGCATAGTTTCAATTAGGATTTTCGTTTCTTTCTTCAAAAGACCAGGGATGGAAACTATTTACTTTGTTATTTTCTTTGTTTTCAATTTAAGTATGAGTAGCTAAATTTTCTTATCTTGGTTAAGGGATCTATGTTAGATGTTATTATGGTGAGATAATTCGGATATGTTTTTTGATTGTTGATGAACATTGAATATTTTCAGTTTTGTCTTTTCAATTGAATTCGTTAGTTTCTAGGTGCGCAACTAGAAATTAATTGGTTCAATCGCTAGGTTAATAGAATCTGATGTTCAATTTCAGTAACCATAAGTAGCAATTAGGATTAACTTTTCTACGTTAGAGTCAGAAAATTCTAAGAAGGTATTCACTTGATTGATTGCATGTCGTACATGTTTTTCACTTGTCATTGGTTCTTGATTCTTAATGCTATTATTCAATTTTACCTATGATCGTATCTAGGTTATTGTTTAATAAGATTGCTAGAATACATGTTTCTAGTCATTACACTTAAAAGAAATTTCCCCCCAATGAATGTTTATTGATAATTGCAATTTTATGTCGATGATCCATAATAACATGATAACATCGGTGACCGAAACCAAGGTATTTTTCCTATTGAATTTTCAGATTTAATTATTGTTTCAATTTGTGATTTTTTCCTTTTATTTTTATTATTGCTGTAAGTGACAAACACCCCTTTTTATTTTCGTTATTTGTGCCGTTTAAACTAGCTAACCTTTACCGTTAAAGATTCCTCGTGGGAACGATATGTTGAGTCAAAATGACTTTACATATATATATGATTTTGATGAATAACAAAGAAGAAGCAAAAGTAAAATAGAAAAGACAGACGAGGAAAATAAAAAGTATTTAAGATGTTGAAAACACGTATACGTATTTGCAGAAGTTAAAATGCATACGCGACGCAGTTAAAAGCAGGCGCAGACGCAGACGCAAAAGTTAAAAATAGATGCATTTAAAAGTTAAAAATGACGCAGACGCATTTAAAGTAAAAAGCGTATTTGCAAGCGGGCGTAAAAACATAGACGCAGAAAGATAGACGCAAAGATATAGATGGAGAAAAGCAGACGCAAGAGTCAGTTCGAGTTAGTTACAGAACTCAACTGATTAACCGTTTCTTTCAAGATTCAAGATTCAAGAATCAAGAAGCAGTTGCAGACGAAGACTATAAATATAAGTCAAAGTCGAAGATTGCAAAGTTAGACAAGTTAGCAAAAGTTAGACAAAGCGAAAGCAAAATTTAGCAATTGATTTACATACGCGAACAAGAAAAGATTGTATGTAAGACAATTGTGCAAATTAGCTGAGAGCTAATTTTACTGTAACAAGTTTCAATACTTTTGTAAGAGAGTAGTGCAGATAGCCTGCAGAGGCTAAGTGTAAAAGAATACTGAGTGTAGAGACCTGAAGAGGCTAGGGAAAGAATACTTGTATACGTTGAAGAGATAGCGAAATCTTAGAAAGAACTCTGAGGACTGGACGTAGCCCATGGTTTAGGGTGAACCAGTATAAAATCGATGTGTCATCTTCTCTCTATCCTATTCTTCTTAAAGTTCAAGTTTTGTTATTACTTTATCTTCGAAACAGGTTTTCAAAGTTTTGATTAATAAGAACTTACTGAAGTTTCAGTAAAAGAACTTGTTTTTAAAACAAAACAGTTTTGAAAGAGTTTTCAAAAAGGGGAATATAGAATTCAACCCCCCTTCTCGTGTATTTGTTATCGTTATATAAGCATTGTATTAACGTGTGATTTGCTTCAATTGGTATCAGAGCTCAGTATCCAAGAATCACTGTAGCAAAGTGTGGATTAAAGATAATGGCAGAATCACATATATACATTGCAGAAGGTGCCTCAGTCATGAGACCTCCAGCATTCAACGAAGAAGACTATCACTATTGGAAAGATAGAATGCGGTTGTTCATAGAATCTACTCATGTCGACCTTTGGGATGTGATAGAGAATGGACCATATACACCAGTTGACGAAGATGGAAATCTTATTCCACGGACTAGATCGACAGCTGACCAAAAGACGAGAATTCAGCTAAACTCTAAGGCGAAATACTTCTTGACGTGTGCCCTAAGTAGGAGTGAATATGATAAAGTTCACGGATGCGACACTGCGAAGGAGATGTGGGATACACTATCCATCACTCATGAAGGAACAAGTCAAGTCAAAGAATCCAAGATAAGCATTCTTGTGCACCAGTACGAGCTTTTCAAGATGAAAGATGAAGAATCTATTGATCAAATGTTTGGAAGATTTCAAACAATTGTCAATGGACTGAAAGCCCTTGGAAGAACCTACAACAACCAGGATCACGTATGGAAGATCTTGAGAAGTCTACCGAAGAGGTGGAGACCAAAAGTGACGGCGGTGCAGGAAGCGAAGGATTTGAGCGTGCTGAAGCTTGACGAGCTGCTTGGATCACTGAAGATTCATGAAGTAGAGCTTGATGCTGAAGACAAGCCCAAACGAGAAAAGTCAATAGCACTGAAGGCCGGACAGAAGAACCACAAGACTCAAAGAAGGAGAAAGTCATCAAAAGCACTAAAGATAGAAGAATCAAAGAATGATGACTCAAGCGAATCAGAACAAGAGTCAAGTGATGAAGATGACGAACTATCGTTCATTTCCCGCAAGCTAAGACGGATGTGGAAGAAGAAGTCCAAAGGAAGTCAATTCTTACGCAATAAAAAGGGGGTTTTGTGATTGTGAATTAAACAGAATTTAATTGAAATTTGAAATTGAAAAATAACTAGAAACAAAATAATGAGAATTTAACAATCAATAGAAATAAATCTTGGTTTCCGGTCTCCTTCATTATTGAACTTGCGTTGATCATCGACACTAAAAATAACCAATTTATTAGTTCAACATTCATCGTGGTAAATTTCTCTACCTATTTCCTCTTATGCTTAGTTAACCAAAATATGTATTTGAATTAACCCTTATTAATTAATAACCTGGATACGATCTCAGATTTAATTAATTAATAGCTTTATTTAATCAAGAAAATCGATTTAACTAGACAACATACATACGATGTACATTTAGCCTAGACAATTATTTTTCCTAGAACCATGTCCCTAACGTAATAGACAAAAATCCTAGTCACTACCTTTGATTAAAAGAATTAAATGTCAACCTTTTTAATCTAGCGGTTGATTGAATAAAAACACAAACTAGTTGCGCACCTAGCTGTCAAATTAAACAATCAAATAATGACTCAGAAAAATAATTGATACTTGACTAACAAATCGATTGAAATAAAGAACAAAAGTCTCACAACATGCAAAGTTCAATAACTAGGATTACGGAAACCAAGAAATAAAAATTTAGTTACCAAACATCATAATTTCCCTATCTATTCCGACTACCACTGGCGTTGGAACTGTTGTGGGCATCCTTCTCTTCTTTTCTATCTGCGGCAGCCTCTAGTATTTGATTCCACGCTACTCTCTTGGCTTCTGTTGATTTATTTCTGCTTGCGCCTCTCCTCTACGTCGTTCACGCCACTATTGTTGATTGTATTCCTTCTCCCCTGCTGCGCCGCCTTCTTTTCTGCTCTACTCTCCTCCACTGTTGCGTCGTTTTCTTCAATTAAAAACCTCCTCTTTTAATTCCACGTCAGCCCTCACTTTCATCTTTAACGTCAACGTTTTGGCTTCTCCTATTGATTGTGTGTTGCATGCTCCACTGTTTCTCTAATGTCCCTCTATTGATTATGATTTGACAATTAAAGGCTAAATCAGGCACCAAACCATCCAGCCCTTCCATATGTCTACGTTTTGTGCTGTGGTTTTACTCCTTACACTCTTGTGCTACATCGTTTTTGTATTTTTCTACCTGCTGCATTTTATGCTTCTGATTATTGCACGAGACCATGTCTAATTAAGGTCAACGTCCAATTCAGCTCTTTTTATCCCAAAAATTGTCGCGGTTCGTTCTATGTAGTTCCAAAATACACCTTGACATCAAACAAGTTTAATTCCCGTTAAGTATAACTTCAAACCTTAAGAATAAAGAAAATTAACACACAAAAAGATAGAAAATAATGACACTAACAAACTCCCCCACACTTAACCTTTTGCTCGCCCTCGAGCAAATTAAACATGACCATCAAATTCTATCAATTGGTTTTCAAAGAAACTAAATGCATGCAATCAATCAAACTTTGGCCAATCAAATGTCAAGCTACCACACACATCATGATTAGTTTTCATCGGTGCACATAAACAAACTCAACTTATGAAACTATCATTCAAAGATAAGCATAAACTCACAATGGATTTTCCTCACGGAATTCACTCATTTCACTCAAGTGTTTATAAGTTGTGTTTTGCTCAAAAACTCCCTACAGAAAATCATGCTACCATAGACTTGCAAATACACCAATTTTCTTCTACAATGATTACATACTAAAATAGATCAAAAGGACTTTATTTGGGGGGGTTGTAATGGGGCTAAGGTTAGGGTGAGTCAAAAAGGATTTGGAAGGGTTCTTCACAAGCAGTTATAAAGCACTAAATATACCAAGGGACAACAAAATGTATTTTTGAGAATTATATGAAAACAAACCAACTACTCAGATTTTGTTACTGCTACAATACAAGATCCTTTTCTTTTCTTTTTTTTCTTTTTTTTTCATTTTTCATTTTTTCTTTTGAATACTAAAGAAAAAATAATCACAATAGAAGCTAAATACAATGTGCTCTATGAGTAGAAGTTTTCGTAAACTCGTCTCAGAAAATAAAATAAAGCCAAAAGTCCCAAAACTAGCTAACTTAGTACTTCATTAAACTTGTGAATAGGTAAGGCTAATGGGGTTTGTTGTTTCAGAATGAGGTATTTTTTATTTTTTATTTTTTGAAACAAAATGGGTAAAGGCTCAAAGAGGTTTGCAAGGGTAAATAAGAAAGGTGAGTCCTTTAAGTTAAGGGCATAAGAGAAAAATGGCCTTAATCATTTCTATTTAGCATGCATCTAATAGATTCAAACCGGTTCAGAGCAAATTCTGAAGGTGATTACGTAAGGGAGTATCACACACACAAAGGAGTGAAATGACTTTTGAATGGAGTCATATAGGCTCAAATCCTCACATAGGCTCAATTGAAAATCCATTATGCTTTTATTCATTACCTAATCACTCAAACTTCAATTTATTGAGCAAGTTTATGTAACCAACTACTTTAATCAATCAACATGATCCACCATCTATTCAATTGGCCTAATTTGAACTCAAGCACACAATTCAGTCTCATTCCAACTACTAAGATAGAATTCAATGGTTTAACACACATCACATGCAAATTAAAAGACAAAAAGAAAAGAAAATAAATCAAAATGAACAAAGAAACAGTAACAATGAATTCAAAACACAGAATCACACAAACATTCAATGTTCCCCCCTACACTTAATCTACATTGTCCTCAATGTACTCGCAAAAAGAAAAACAGAAGAAAATAAAGAAAATAAAGGTTTAAGAAGCTTCTCTGTTAATGGATCAAGGTGTTGGTGGAAAAGACGGTTGAAAGTTCTGCTGTTCAAAGAAAGCAAGCTGATTGTGCTCCAATCTGTCTAATCTACGCTCCATGCGCTCTAGGAGTGCTAAAATAGTCGGGTCATTGTCAGAAGAATGGGTTGTGGTAGGAGTTGATTGTTGTGATGTTGTGCCCGTGGAAATGTTGGTAGATGCATTTCTTCTTCTTTGCCTATGTGGACGAGGAGCAGGTTGTACAGCCGGGCCCGGTGGGGCGAATGTGTATCCATCAGCTTCATTAGCAACTATAAGTTCCATCCTGTACAAACACTCACAATCCAATGGTTCCATCTCACAAGCAACTGTGAGGTTATTATTTTCAACATCTAAAACTCCAAGATTAACAGCAAGTTGAGTGATATATGAACCTAAGATTAAACCTGGGTTTTGCTTTTTCAAAATGGAATGCATTTGAGTGAGTATCCAAAAACCCAAATTAATTGGGACATCATTTTCCATGCACCAAACAAAGAAAAACTCAGCTTTTGATAAGATACTAGCAGTTTTTCGACGACCAGAAAAATTGTAAACCAGAAAACGATGCATGTATTTCAAAGCTGGTTTTCGAAGAAAAGAACTTTTTGAACTGCAAGGGTTATATTTATCAGAATCAACAAACCATTCTGATCACAATGTATATGGATCAAATTCCGGCACATAATCACAACAACCCCTTAAAAATGCATCACTTTTAGCTACAGATTTTGACACAAATTTCATTGTTGCACAAAATGAAGCAACTGAAAATGAATGCCACTGATTCATAAGCCTACACTCGATCATACCAGGTGCAAACAAATTGAAATTTGGATCATCTAATTTGAATTGAAATGTGGCATAAAAGTCCCTAGTCAATTCCACATATGCAGGGTACTGAACATTAGTGTAATGCATCCAACCCATTCTGTTCACATAATTTTTAATTTCCGAACAAATATGCAGAGTTTCCAAAGTTTCATCATGTACAAACTTACAAGGATTTATAGGCCTATCGCAAACAATTTCAAATCGATCCTTGTCACTTTGCCGATGAAATGAATTAAAAGTATCAAGTGTCAATTTCAAATACTTTGGAAGACAACATTTTACCTTTTCATCATGGGTCATGTTGTTGTAGGAAGAATTTTGCCAAAATCTGCGTCGACATTATGTTCTTCCTCCGCTATTTCGCTTGTTGTTGTTCGTATTTGTATCATTGTCTGAGTCTTCGGAATTTCAGCATTGCTCATCCATTGATGGAGGTGGAGAATCTGCATGTGGTGATGTCGGACTATCATCAACATTGATGGGATTCAACAAGAACAATGTTGCTACAAATTTTTGGAGAGCCTTAGGGTATTGAGCCGACTTGATCTTCTAGGTGGCATGAGGCTGGACTGTTGTTGGTGAGTATGGGACAGGTTTTAGAGGGTGTGGAGTGCTGCTGCAGAGAGAAAGGAGGTGTGGTTAGTGCTGTGACAATTTATCAAACACTTGGTGGGCGTGGAACTAGAAAAGAGAATGCCACAATATTTCTGGAATTTCTGTCGTGCTTCTCTGGTGAAAACAACGTATATACACTGGAATTTCAGGAACCCCAAATGCTCTCCACTAAAATGAAATGCATCTCTGTAAGATTAGTTCACGCCACTCTCCACACTTGCCTACTACTGCCTCATCCACGTGCGTGCTCCTTGTGTGACCCTCTCTCCTATAGTTGACTCCACGTCCACGCTGCTCCTTTTTGCAAGCTCTAAAACCTTCACGCTCTTTCCTTTGGAACGCCTCCGTTTTGAGCTTCTCTGTTGTGGCTTATTTTTACTGTAGCGTGATGTGACTAATAAAGGTCACCATCACTTAAAACCCTTAATTCTTCTCCTCTGTGCTTTCCCTAGATGCTGCGTTTTATGCTTCCACGCTAGCCATTCAATTTGCTGCCCTTCTTTATCTGCTCCTCTCCGTGTTTAAACGCTACTTGCGTTTTAACGCCAACGAATGCCTTCTCTGTGATGTTGTAATGTGATGGGACAATTAAAGAGGTAACTCTCTTAAAACCTCCTGTCTCCGTAGTGTCTTCTGCCCTTGTGTGTTTTTATCAAAACGCATGTGTTGACGCACACAATGCCTAACTGCTGGTCTGCGTTTTGAGTAAAACGCCTTAGTCCCTTCTCCAACGTTTTCTAATTGTGCGGCGTCGTCTTCTAGCAAACAGCTATGACCCATATAATTCTAAGTATCCCTGCAATCTACAACGCACAAGTGACATGCGACCAATTTAATGGTCCCAACCAAATCAATGCTAGCAAGTGGTTATGAAGGTTGCGTTCTCACCATAAAAACGAAAACAACGCCCAATGAGAGGTTAATGAAAAATTGTTTAATGAATCTTCACAAAATGGGGCTAAAAACAACGTAATTTCTTTTCTTTTCTTTTCTTTTTTTTAGAAAACTAAGATAAATAAATAAAAATGAAAAGAAAATGAAAATAAAAACTTAAATGAAAATAAATCTTGAGGTGCCTCCCAAGAGCGCTTCTTTAACGTCATATTACCTAGACGAAAAATCATTACTCACTCAGAGTAAACTGGCTCAACCAATTCAATTTCTTTCGCAGTTCCAACCTGTATATTCTCATAATACGGTTTCAATCGATGTCCATTAACTTTAAACACTTTAAAAGTGTCCAAACTCTAAATTTCAACTGCACCATTTGAGAAAACATTAGTAACAACAAATGGACCTATCCAACGAGATCGTAATTTACCAGGAAAGAGCTTTAATTTAAAGTGATAAAGAAGAACCTTTTGACCTATGAAAAATTCTTTTCTGTTTAAGGTTTTGTCATGAAAGGCCTTAGTCTTTTCTTTATAGATTTTTGCACTCTCGTAAGCTTCATTACGTATCTCTTTCAATTCTTGCAATTGTAATTTCCGATTAATCCCAACCTCAGTTAAATTCAAATTGCATTGTTTGACAGCCCAGTAAGCCTTATGTTCCAATTCTACAGGTAAATGACAAGGTTTTCCGAATACTAACCTGTATGGCGACATATCAATAGGAGTTTTATATACTGTCCTGTATGCCCATAGCGCGTCGTCTAAGCGCAAACTCCAATCCTGCCTATTAGGATTTACCACCTTCTCCAAAATTAATTTGATTTCCCTGTTAGAAACTTCGACTTGTCCACTTGTTTGGGGGTGGTATGCTGTTGAAGTTCGATGTGTAACACCATATTTCTTCAGTAAGGCCTCAAAAATTTGATTACAAAAATGAGTCCCTCGGTCACTAATTATTGCTTTAGGCACTCCAAACCTGACAAAAATATGAGATTTAACAAAATCAGCAACCACTTTTGTAGCATCCCACTCCCGCAAGACCCAAACTTGACATCAAGGGAGAGATCCGAGCTCGTGCCTCACGAGGTTGGTATGCTAGAGCAGTCAAAACAGTTCAAAAACTCAGTATGACATTTTTTTTTCTTTTTTTTTTAAAACAATCATATACACCGAATTCAGTAACGATTTGAGCCCGCTTTAATCCTAAGACATTTTCGATCATAAAACAATTTTAGTCATAAAAGACATTCAACAGAATTTAAACCATCGCATGCACAAAAATTCATAATCAAATTGGGCCCAATGTTATCCCTGAACACTTTCAGTAATCACATTACAAATACAACATTTATCAATTGGGACCCTCAGAAATAACAATACTATTCTGCGGAAATTGCAGAAATACAAATCTTATACAAGAACAGAATAACACTCATGCAGACGTGAACTGATCCCGACCTTAAACTCTGACTTACATGCAGTAGGCATACTCCCGTGTGTCTAACGAGGTACTCTTCAATTCCTGAAAAATATTTGCAATGTTGGGTGAGTTTGCAAACTCAATGAGAAACCATCATCGATGGTTCACCCAATTCATGCATATCACAAGCAATTCACAGTTTCAGTCAATAACACATTCATCATCGTCATATAACAAATTTCAAGCTCTCATGCAGTCGCAAAACTCAGAAATTTCGCAAATCAGTCATCACATGCAATCAGAATCAATTTATCAGAATAGTCATATCATTTCCAATTCCACACTACCATACATTCACATTTTATCTCATGGAAGCATTCACAAACAATCACATTCAATCATTTGTATATGCGATGCACATGTGACACTTTCCATTTTATTTCGGTGTTGTGACCGTGCGCCTGAACTGTCCCAATAACGGGCACATTAACGGTGAGCCTGTGGCTCTGAATACGTTGGGCTTGAAATGCCCTAATACGGTGAGCCGGTGGCTCTGAATTACGTTGGGCTCGAGGCCCTGTTGTATTGAGCTTTAAGTTCTGAAATACGTTGGCTGCTCCAGTCACAACTGTCATTATCTGATCATGCTTTTATGCATGAAATGCATATGTTCCAATTGCTAAATAACGTATTTCCAATTCACATCTAATTATACACGTACAACACTTCAATAACAAGTTTCCGATACTTCAGACACCTATGGTCCGAAACCAATCACAATCAAACACATAAACCCTCCATTTCTTCCGCATGGCATAAGCACATAATTTAAACACACAAAGATCGAGGAACCAACTAGGTTACTCACCTGTACTTCCGAGCTACAGCCTAGAAGTCCCAGCAATATCCGTGAAATGTTGTTCCAACGGTGCCTCTATAACAGTCAAATAGTCACTCATCCAAAATTGCAATCTATTTTTCAGGATCGAGAGTAGCCTCTTAGCTCCAGAGAGACAGTAGAGCCTTATAGATTCAGATTGGCGAGAGAAGCTATGGCTCACAGGTCAGTCAGCTGGGATTCTTTTGGATGATCTCTAGTTAGGAATGTTATTTTTGTCTTAGTGTATATGGCAGTTGTGTTAAGTTTTTGGAAGAATGTACAGACTTATGATACTAAAAGTTTGTAAATTACTGAGTTTGATGAAATGAAATGAAACAAAGTTTGGTTTTAAAAAAAGTCGCAAATTACTAATAATGTTTTATTATTGTGATGCCATGTGGAGTTTAGAGTTGTTTGTCTGTAGTTCTCTCTTATCGTAGGCTATGGATCAGAATGACCTACTAGTGTTCCGGTGTGTACTCTACGGTAAGGGGGTGCTACAACTTTAGCATTATCAGTATGAGTAGCTTTAGCTTCAACCCATTTTGAAACATAATCCACAGCAACGAGAATATATGTCTTACCGAAAGATGAAGGAAAAGGGCCCATAAAATCAATTCCCCATACATCAAAAATTTCACATACCAGGATATTCGTGAGTGGCATTTGGTCTCTTGGTCCTAAACCACCTGTTCTTTGACATCGATCACAAGACTTGCAAAATATGTAAGCATCATAAAACAGTTTAGGCCAAAACAAACCACATTCAAGAACCTTACGGGCTGTCCTTTTAGGACCAAAGTGTCCACCACATGCAAAAGAATGGCAAAAATTCAATATAGAAGGGATCTCATCATCAGGTACACATCGCCTAATAATTTGATCAACACAATATTTCCACAGATGTGGCTCATCCCATGCATAATATCTAGCCTCTCTTTTGATTTTTTCTTTTTCAGCTCGTGATAAAGTACTAGGTAAAGACTTGGTAATAAGAAAATTGACAATGTCAGCATACCAAGGTGTTACCTATTGTGTGGAGAATAAATGTTCGTCTGGAAATTCATCTTTCAAGTTTTTCGAAGTTGTGTCTAGGCGGATACGACTAAGGTGATCTGCAACCAGATTTTTGATTCCCTTTTTGTCCCGTATCTCCACATCAAATTCTTGTAGCAGTAGGATCCAACGAATAAGACGTGGCTTTGCTTCCTTTTTAGACAAGTACTTCAGCGTAGTATCATCTGAGTAAACTATGACATGTGTGCCCAACAGATATGAACAAAACTTCTCTAGCCCAAAAATAACTGCCAATAATTCTTTTTCTGTTGTTGAATAGTTTTTCTGGGCATCGTTTAGCATCATCAAAGCATAGTAAATCACATGCGGTGCTCTATCCATCCTTTTCCCCAAAACAACACCTAACGTATAGTCGCTTGCATCGCACATCATCTCAAATGGAAGACTCCAATTTAGAGGTCGGATTATTGGAGCAGAAATTAGCTTCTCTTTTAATTCATCAAATGCTTTCCTACATGCTTCGTTAAACTTGAACTCCACATCTTTTTGAAGTAACTTGCATAAAGGTTGAGTGGTCTTCGAAAAATCTTTGATAAAGCGTCGATAGAAACCTGCATGTCCAAGAAAAGAACGAACTTCCCGTACACTCACGGAGTAAGGAAGAGATTTAATGATTTCTATCTTAGCCTTATCAACCTCAATTCCCTTAGAAGACACTACATGACCTAAGATTATCCCTTGATCAACCATAAAATGGCATTTTTCATAATTCAGAATAAAATTATTTTCAATGCAACGTTTCAAAAAATTTTCAAGGTTAATCAAGCAAGTATCAAAAGACTCACCATAACCTGTAAAGTCATCCATAAAGACTTCAATACAGTCATCCACATAATCAAAGAAAATACTTACCATACACTGTTGGAACGTGGCAGGTGCATTATATAGTCCAAAAGGCATTCTTCGGTACGCAAAGGTGCCAAATGGACATGTGAAAGTTGTTTTGTCCTGGTCCTCTGGTGCAACCGAAATTTGGTGATAACCTGAGTAGCCATCTAAACAACAATAATGAGTTTTCCCTGTAAGTTTTTCAAGCATCTAATCAATAAAAGGGAGTGGAAAATGATCTTTACGAGTAACAGAATTTAATTTTTGGTAATCGATACAAACCCTCCACCCATTTTGCACACGGGTGGGTACCAATTCACCTGACGTGTTCTCCACCACGGTTACTCCAGTCTTCTTAGGAACCACTTGTATTGGACTTACCCATTTATCGTATCGAAATTGGATAGATTATTCCAAAGATCGAGGAGCTTCAAAATCTCCTTCTTG
The DNA here is from genome assembly GCA_029891385.1 of Erythroxylum novogranatense. Lineage (NCBI taxonomy): Eukaryota > Viridiplantae > Streptophyta > Magnoliopsida > Malpighiales > Erythroxylaceae > Erythroxylum > Erythroxylum novogranatense. The sequence continues at coordinate 95,248,334 of CM057228.1, forward strand.
ATTACCTCCATCATTGGTGGGTTCAATCTTCGTTGAGGCTGTCTTGTTTCCTTAGCTCCATCTTCCAATAGAATTCAGTGCATACAAATTGATAGGCTAATTCCTTTCAGATCCGCCATACCATCCAAAAGCATCTTTGTAATTTTTCAACATACCCAATAATTGTGTTTCGCAAATATGTCGCAGTGCTCAAATAATAACAGAAGAGTTTCATGCTCACCTAAATATACATATTTCAAGTTACCCGGAAGAGCCTTCAACTCCAATTTTGGTGGTCAGATGAGAGATGGCAACAACTTGAATTATTTCTATTTAGTTCCGTAAAACGCACTGCTCCTCCATGAATTTGTTCGCTCTAGCATCCGGATAGTGGTATCCACTCTTCAGAATGGCAAGAAAGTCACTAGTGTCTTTTCTTCCCGAATATCCAAGCTATTTTCCAATGCACCCATAATTTATCCGTCCATCTAAACGAAATGTTTCTCGACTAAAGTATCAAGAAAACTCACGTAAACAAAAGATTGATCATCATTAGGAAATTTCATGGCATCATAACTATTGAACTTAATCACATCACCATCAAACTCCATAGTCAAAGACCCATCATAGACATCAATTTTGTTCGAAGTTTTCAAAATGGTCTTCCCAATAAAATTGGGATCAAGTGGATGATTCTTCATTACCCATCCGTAAGACATAAAAGTCAGCAGGAAAAAGCATATTATCAACTCAACTAGGACATCCTCAAGAACACCTTTTGATAGGCATTAGATCGACGGCAAGTTGGATTATGACACCGCTTTTCAAAGGCCCCATATTCAAAGATTCATAAATAGATTGAGGCATAACATTAATCAAGCACCTAAATCCAACAATGCTTTCTCAATTTTCAGATTACCTATTTTACAAGGAATTGTGAACATACCTGGATCTGGACATTTAGGAGGCAACTTCTTTTGGAACACAGCAGAAACATTCTCACCCAGTCGCACCTTTTCATTGCCACTTAACTTTCTCTTTGAGGTACAGAGTTCCTTAAGAAATTTAGCATAACGAGGAATTTGATTAACAGCATCAAACAAAGGAATATTTACCTGTACCTTGCGAAAAGTTTCCAAAATTTCTTTCTGTTGCTCCTCCTTCTTCTGCTTGGCAAAACGACTAGGAAAAGGAGGTTGTACACTGAACTTAGGCGTGACAATGCAAGGATCACCTTCCTTTTTCTCTTGTGACTGCTTTGGAACTTCTTTCTCTACTTCTTCTTCAACCTCTCGCTTAGAAACCTTTGGGGTAGGTTCCTTTAACTCTTTACCACTTCGAAGTGTGATAACACAAGCACTCTTCTTTGGATTCATCTCAGGTTGAGAAGGGAGCTTTCCTGAATTTTGTGCCTCCAACCTGTTGATGGCAATCGCCATTTGGCTCATTTGAGTCTCAAGATTCTGTATGTTGGCTTGTGTATCTTACTGAAATTTCATGGAATTCTGTTGAAAGTTCATAGTATTCGTGGCCAATGTCTTGACTATGTCCTCCAAAGAATTATTTGCACCAGAACTTTTTCCCATTTGTTGCTACTGTCTAGGCACATAAGGTTGTTTATATGGCTGAAAATTAGAACTTACTTGTTGTCCTTGATTGTTGCCATAACGGAGATTTGGATGATCTTGCTAACCCGGATTATATGTGTTTGAAAATGGGTCATACTTCCTCTGAGGTTGTCCCGAATAACCACCCATTACCTTGGCCTCTTCAACATGGTCTTCTTGTAGAGTAGGACACATATCTGTCAGATGACCAACCATAGAACAAATTCCACAAGTTTTAACTTCCTCTTTCCGTGATACCGCAAGTTGACGCACCAAAGAAGTCAAATAATCTAATCTTCTTTCCAACGACGAAACACCCATCTCATTAACATGTCTTGAACCATAATCATTGCGAGCTCCAAATTGTTGAGAGTTGAGATCAAATCCCATGCAGCTGCTGGTGTTTTATCAACTAGCGCTCCTCCACTTGCAGCGTCTATCATACTCCTCTCAGTCGGTGAAAGACCTTCATAAAAGTATTGAATCAACAGTTGCTCGCTGATTTGATGATGCGGGCAACTTGCACACAACTTCTTAAATCTCTCCCAATATTCATATAATGACTCCCTGGTGTTTTGTCGAATGCCACAAATTTCTTTTCTGATATTGGTGGCCCTGGCAGCTGGGAAAATTTCTCCAAGAATAACTTCTTCATCTCTGCCCATGTTCTAATACTTCCAGCAGGTAAATAATATAACCAATCTTGGGCATTGTCCTTCAAAGAAAAAGGAAAAGCCCTCAGCTTTATCTGCTCTTCAGTGACATTTGTAGGGTTCATTCCCATACAAACAACATCAAACTCCTTCAAATGCTTATAAGGATCTTCTCCCAATGTACCTCGAAAAGTGGGCAACAAGTGAATCAATCCCGATTTCAGCTCAAAAGTGTTATTATCACCCAAATTTGGAAAAGTAATGCAATGAGGCTGTCGATCCTCAGCTGGAATAGCCAGTTGGTGTAAAGTACGATTTTCATCCATGTTTCTTTCCCTCTGTCTTTCTTCTCTCAGTACTTGTCGTCTCTCTTTCGTCTGCTTTCTTAATGCCTTGTTGTTTTCTCAATTTCAGGATTGTACTGCAAACTTTCAGACTGATTCGAACGCGTAACGTACATAAACTGTCAAAAATTTCCCGGCAACGGCACCAAAATTTGGTGAATACTATTTCCTGCAACCAAATATAAAAAGAAACCAACTTCCTGCAACACAAATTAATGTAGAAGTGGAAAGTAGGGATCGTTCCCACGAGGAATTCAGACGTCAGTAGTTACGCAATAAAAAGGGGGGTTTTGTGATTGTGAATTAAAAAGAATTTAATTAAAATTTGAAATTGAAAAATAACTAGAAACAAAATAATGAGAATTTAACAATCAATAGAAATAAATCTTGGTTTCTGGTCTCCTTCATTATTAAACTTGTGTTGATCATCGACACTAAAAATAACCAATTTATTAGTTCAGCATTCGTCGTGGTAAATTTCTCTACCTATTTCCTCTTATGCTTAGTTAACCAAAACATGCATTTGAATTAACCCTTATTAATTAATAACCTAGATATGATCTCAGATTTAATTAATTAATAGCTTTACGAATCAAGAAAATCGACGAACTAGACAACATACATACGATGTACATTTAGCCTAGACAATTATTTTTCCTAGAACCATGTCCCGAATGTAGTAGAAAAAAATCCTAGTCGCTACCTTTGATTAAAAGAATTGAACGTCAACCTTTTTAATCTAGCGATTGATTGAATAAAAACACAAATTAGTTGTGCACCTAGCTGTCAAATTAAACAATCAAATAATGACTCAGAAAAATAATTGATACTTGACTAACAAATCGATTGAAATAAAGAACAAAATTCTCACGACATGCAAAGTTCAATAACTAGGATTACGGAAACCAATAAATAAAAATTTAGTTACCAAACATCATAATTTCCCTATCTATTTCGACTACCACTGGCGTTGGAACTGTTGTGGGCATCCTTCTCTTCTTTTCTATCTGCGGCAGCCTCTAGTATTTGATTCCACGCTACTCTCTTGGCTTCTGTTGATTTATTTCTGTTTGCGCCTCTCCTCTACGTCGTTCACGCCACTGTTGTTGATTGTATTCCTTCTCCCCTGCTGCGCCGCCTTCTTTTCTTCTCTACTCTCCTCCACTATTGCATCGTTTTCTTCAATTAAAAGCCTCCTCTTTTAATTCCACGTCAGCCCTCACTTTCATCTTTCACGTCAACGTTTTGGCTTCTCCTATTGATTGTGTGTTGCATGCTCCACTGTTTCTCTAATGTCCCTCTATTGTTTATGATTTGACAATTAAAGGCTCAATCACGCACCAAACCATCCAGCCCTTCCATATGTCTACGTTTTGTGCTGTGGTTTTACTCCTTACACTCTTGTGCTACATCGTTTTTGTATTTTTCCACCTGCTGCATTTTATGCTTCTGATTATTGCACGAGACCATGTCTAATTAAGGTCAACGTCCAATTCAGCTTTTTTATCCCAAAAATTGTCACGGTTCGTTCTATGTAGTTCCAAAATACACCTTGACATCAAACAAGTTTAATTCCCATTAAGTATAACTTCAAACCTCAAGAATAAAGAAAATTAACACACAAAAAGATAGAAAATAATGACACTAACACAATTCTTCAAGAAGAATAGCAAAGATGATGGTAAACTAGAAAAGACATCTATAATATGTTATGAGTGCAATCAACCTGGACATTACAAGTCAGAATGTCCTACTCTGAAGAAGAAACCAAAGAAGAGTAGAGAAGGCAAGAAAAGCATGATGGCAACGTGGGAGGATCTAGATTCGTCAGAATCAGACACAAACTCCGAAACATCTGAACATGCTAACAGCTACCTAATAGCCGAGGAAGAAAGTGACAGGGAGGTAACCTCTGAATACGATAACTTGCATGAGGCTTATTCAGAGTTATTAGAGGATTCTCATGCTATTCTGAAACAGTACAAACTGTTAAAAAAGAAGTATGTAGAAAACCTCAAACATACAGAAGAAATAGAGAGAGAAAATGTTTGCTTAAAGAAACAACTTGAAGAGAAAAAAGAAGGTAGTAGATAAAACTGATGAGATAAATCAGTTGAAACTCAGAATTAAAAGTCTTTCATCTGATTTAGCTACATTCACTGAAAGTACTAAGAGAATGAATGAGATGCTAGAAAAATGTAGACACCCGAGTGACAAAACTGGATTAGGGTTTACGGGTAGTAAGTCTCATTCTCATATAAAGCCTCTTTCTTAAAGTAAAGTGCACTACCAAAAACGTTTTCATCAACATTTTAGTAAAAGGGATCAAAGAACTCCTTATATGCATATTTCTAACCAAAAAGGACCCAAGAGAATATGAGTACCAAAGAATAAAATAGTTTCTCCTGCAGATATCCTTTCTTGGAAGATGTGACAAACACCGTTGGTATTTAGACAGTGGCTGCTCGCGACATATGACGGGAAGAAGGTCTATGTTCCTAGATCTTCAGTATAAGAAGGGAGGATTGGTGACTTTCGGAGACAACCAGCAGGGCATGTAGCATCCCACTCCCGCAAGACCCCAACCCCATATCGAGGGTGATATCCGAGCCCGAGCCTCACGAGGGTGGTATGCTAGAGCAGTCAAAACAGTTTAAAAACGTGTAAGACAATTTTCTTTTTGAAAAACAATTGAGTGCACAGATATCAGTAAATAATTGGAGCCAGCTTTTAATACGAAATCATTTTCGATCATAAAACAATTCCATTCATAAATCAATTCATACACACATTATCTATAGCCAAAATTGGGCCCAATACAATAACGGTACTAATCTGTGGGATTTGCATAATAACAAATTTACAATAATACCGAATGACTCTAATGCAGATGTGAAACTGATCCCGACTGCAAACTCTAACTCTTTTGCGGTAATCAAACTCCCGTTTGTCTAACGGGTACTCGCCAAATCCTAAAAAATAATTGCAATGTTGGGTGAGTTTGCGAACTCAATGAGAAACCATCTTCGATGGTTCACTCAATTCATGCATATCCAACCAATTCATAGATTACCACATACGATCACAATTCACAAATGTAAGGCGTTTCACCTTTCACGCAATCCACATTTAATCATATCATATATGCAATGCACATGTGACACTTTCCAATTTATTACAGTGCACATGGGACACTTTCCAATTTATTACGGTGTTGTAACCGTGAGCCTGAAACTGTCCCAGTGACGGGCAGATTGCGTTGAGCCTGTGGCTCTGAATACGTTGGGCCTGAATGCCCTGATACGGTGAGCCAGTGGCTCTGTAATACGTTGGGCTTGAAGCCCTGATGCGTTGAGCTTTAAGCTCTGAAATACGTTGGCTGCTCTGGTCACAACTATCATTATCTGATCATACCTTTATGCATGAATGCAGATGCTCCAATTTCCATTTACATTTCAATGCCATTTTCCATTCCTTCAGACCTTTGGTCCGGTATTTCAGTCATATACATTTACAATTTATTTCATTGATGCATTCATAATCATTTACACACAATAGCACTTCACTATCAAGTTCCCAATATTTCAGACACCCATGGTCTAAAATCAATCAAAATCAAACACACATATCCATCCATTATCTCCACATGGCATCAATGCATAATATTAAACACACATAGATTGAGGAACTAACTAGGTTACTTACTTGTACTTCTGAGCTATAGCCTAGAAGTTCCAGCAATATCCGTGGAATATCGATCCATCGGAGCCTCTATAACAGTCAAATAATTTTTCAATTACTAAATGCACAATCAAAAATAATTCAATGATGCACATGTCTTAAATAAGAGATGTACGATGCCTATTCATGACTTTCCCGGTACTATTCCCCATTTCCTACTTTCTTTTGTCACATTCTACCCTTTTACTCAATTGCTCAATAATTACTCACTTCCCATTCAATAACATATTACGGAATTCCATCAATTCCATTTCTAATATTCAGTCAATTTATCAAGTCATTTTTGCTAGGGTATTACCTCAAAATCAATATCACTATTCTCTAGATCGAATTTATCCTTTATGTTCAGTTCAAATCTCCAATAGCCTTTTCTTAAATTGAGAGATCTCACAATTATACCCCAATTATTAAAACAGTCCTTAGGTTGAAATACAATTACATTCTTAACTTTCTTTCACTAATTACGATCCTACTAATTTAAATTCAATCTTTCATTCTTCATATCAGTTGTAGACCTCTTTCTCTAGATCATAGCGAATCAAACCTCACCTCAATTGGAGGTCTACACCATTAGTTATGCCCCATAAACTAAAACACATCCATTCAGAAACTTGCCCCCTCGCTGCGACCAAAGACTCCTCGCCGCGGCATAAAAAGGGTCGCTCGCTGCGACGTGGAAATCACTCACTGCGGCGAACACCTTCCTTTGGGCTCGCCGCGCTACAGGGGAGAGGACTTGTCGCGGCGTGGAAAACTCGAGCTCGCCGCGACGTCGAGAGGAGCTCGCCGCGGCGTCAAACGTTTTGAGCTCGCCGCGACGACTTCCTTCCCGCTCGCCGTGATGAATTAAATGTTAACTCGCCGCAGCGAGGCTTCGCCCACGCCGCAATGTGCGAGTCGCAGGACGTCTTCTCCGATCAGTTTTCTCTGATTTCTTACCCTAAAACCAGTCCTCACTCACTCTCAGCTACCTAATCACACAATAAATGCCATAAATGCATCAAACAACATTAAATAACAACATTAAAACCATATACTTACTAATCAAACCTCAAATCCTCAGATCTCTGAAAATCTTCCAATTTCTTTAACACTTACGGCTCTCTCTCCCTCTCTTCTCTTCCCACGATTTTCCATCATTTCAAAGGGTTTAGGTTTGTTCTCAAATAACAAGGAAAGAGCAAGCAACTTGGACAATGAAAGATCATAAGGGGGGGAAGAGCAAAGCTCAATCGGTGGAGGAAAAATCGCATGCCCTAGGACGGAAGAGAGCTAGCCTTTTTGCCAAGTTTTTCACTCTAAGACCCCTTTTAAAGGTTAATCAATTTTTGCCTCCTTCAATAGCAACATGCCACTTGTCATTTTTCCTCTTAATATATTTAAATCTCTTTCTCTATTCAATTATTTCCAGTCCAATTCGTCTCCAAATTTCAATAGCTCGACATATTAATTTCCAACATCATAAATCTAAATTTCCCATTGCCATTTACCAGTTATTCTAGCACCATGCAGTCAATCAGTCCGTCACTCAGAAAATTTCCGATCCAGACTTTATCTCCCAAATTTCCAGAAAAATTTTCTAAAGTTCACTATCGACTGGCGATCACTCAATACAGTTCCAACTCAATATTCAAACTCAATTATTCCAAAATTCCCAATAAATTATAATCAAATCTGATTATCTCACAAATCATAATTCATATCAAATTCAAAATCAAATGCCGGAAAAATGTCATGAATGCATGTACCTATATGTGCATATGCAAAAGACTCATTCCTCTATAATTAGAGGCCAAATGAATGCTCAGTCAATAATATGCGGTAAAAATCCTAACCCGTCTCAATTTACCAATATAACTTTCCCATCGGTGACGGGATGTTACAGGGCAAGATTATTGGAATCGGTAAGATAGGTAAAGATTCCTTTGCATGCATAGATAATGTACTGCTTGTTGATGGTCTGAAGCACAACTTGATTAGTGTAAGTCAATCAGTGACTCGTTTCATAGTCACGCTCAATCAAAATCTTTGTGAAGTTAGAAACAAAGATGGATCTATATTCTTTTCGCCAAGAGAAGAAATAATCTTTATAAAATTGACTTAGAAGATTTTCAAGTTCAAAATGTTTCATGTTTTCTATCTTCTCAAGAAGAAAGACTAACTGCATAAAAGCTAGGTCATGTCTCTTTTAAACACATTTCAAAGTTGGCAAAATTTGATTTGGTAAGGGTTTACCAAAATGAGTTTTGACAAAGAATTTTTCTCGTGAAAGTTGTTTGAAAGGAAAACAAGTTAAAACATCTTTTCTTCTAAAATATCTGTAACATCTTCTAGACCTTTAGAGTTGTTACATATGGATTTATTTGGTCCAACTAGGACAATAAGTCTTGGTGGAAAGAAATATGGAATTGTTATTGTTGATGACTTTACAAGATTTTGTTGGATATTGTTTTTGTCACACAAGGATGAATCTTTTAAGTGTTTTAGGACTCTTTCCAGAAAGTTACATATTGAAAAAGGAGTACCTATAGCCAGTATCAGGAGTGATCATGGTGGAGAGTTCGAAAATGAGAAGTTTAGATTATTCTGTGAGGAGAATGGAATTTCCCATAATTTCTCTGCTCTTAGGACTCCACAACAGAATGGAGTTGTTGAAAGGAAGAACAGGACAATTCAAGAGATGGCAAGGACTATGCTATGTGAGATGAATCTTCCTAAGTACCTCCGAAAGCGTAAACTGTGAATACAAAGATGTTATATTCGTAATGTGATACCGCTACCCTATCGTCAAGAAGACTCCTTATGAGTTATGGAATGGAAGGAGACCTAACATATCTTACTTTCATCCATTCAGTTGCAAGTGCTCTATTCTGAATACAAAGGAATTGTTGGATAAGTTTGATTCAAAGACCTATTCAGGAATCTTTCTAGGCTACTCATCTTCATCTAAGGCATTTCAGGTATATAACCCTATCTCAAAGACTGTTGAGGAAACCATCCATGTCAGGTTTGATGATAGTCTTCAACCCCATAGGAAAGACGACATGGAGAATGAAGATCCTTCAAAGAGCCTAGATGATACAACAGAAACTCCATCATCAGGAACTCAAGTAGATAAGGTTGAGGATATTCCAGAAACTATAGGATTAAAGAGAGATTGGAAATATAAAAGTTCTCATCCAGAAGAGCTAATTATCGGAGAGACCTCAGAAGGAGTTAAGACAAGGTCCAAATTCAGAAGAGAAGCTAATGTGGTGTTCATCTCTGAAATAGAACCTAAGAAGATTGAGGAAGCCCTTCAGGACGAAGCTTAGATTTTAGCCATACAAGAGGAGTTGAATCAGTTTACTAGAAATAAGGTTTGGTCCTTAGTTCCGAAACCATAGAAGAAATCCATTATAGGAACCAGATGGGTCTTTAAGAATAAGTTAGACGAATCAGGAAGAGTGAGTCGGAATAAAGCTAGATTAGTAGCACAAGGCTATAATCAGCAAGAAGGAATAGACTACAATGAGACATATGCTCTAGTAGCACGACTTGAAGCTATTAGGATTTTGCTGGCATATGTTGTTTGTCATAATATAAAGCTTTTTCAGATGGACATGAAAAGCGCCTTCTTGAATGGTTTTATAGACGAAGAGGTGTATGTGAAGCAACCTCCTGATTTTGAGGATGTTAAGAATCCATAACATGTCTATAGACTTCATAAAGCTTTATACGGCTTGAAACAAGCTCCTAGAGCTTGGTATGATCGTCTAAGTAATTTTCTCTTGGAAAATGGATTTACTAGAGGTCAAGTGGATAAGACGCTTTTCAGGAAGAATTATGAGAATGATTTTATCATAGTTCAAATATACGTCGATGACATTATTTTTGGTGCTACTTCGAAGAAGCTATGTATGATTTTTGAGAGTCTGATGAAAAATGAATTTGAAATGAGTATGATGGGTGAGTTAAAGTTCTTTCTTGGGTTGCAAGTTAAGCAAACCGAAGAGAATTTTTATTCATCAACAAAAGTATGTGAAAGAATTGTTGTATAAATTTGACTTGAATAAGGTGAAGCCTATAGGGACTCCGATGCATCCTTCGAACCTTTTGTCGAAAGATGAACTTGGTAAGAAGATGGATCAAACCTCAGATAGAGGATGATCGATCTTTACAGATCTTACACAAGTAGACCTGATATTTTGTTCAAGTATGCTTGGTGCAAGGTTTCAGCCGATCCTAGAGAGTCTCATTTTATTCTTTGTTAAAAGAATTATGAGATATCTCGCAGGTACTACTGATCTTTGCTTAATGTTTGAGAAAGGTAAAGATTTCAAGTTAATCGGATATTGCGATGCGGACTATGCCGGAGATAGGATTGAAAGGAAAAGCACGAGTGGAGGATGTCACTTTATTGGCGCAAACCTAGTTTCCTGGTCAAGCAAGAGACAAAGCTTAATCGCCTATCAATGGCCGAAGCCAGAGTACATGTTCGCAAGAAGTCGTTGTTCACAAACATTGTGGATCAAATATCAACTGGAATATTATTCAGTTCAAGAAGAGGAGATCCCAATATATTGTGACAACACCAGTGCCATCAATTTGTCGAAGAATCCAATACGACATTCAAGAGTGAAGCATATTGAAGTCAGACATCACTTCTTAAGAGACTACGTTCAGAGGAAGGTGGTAACACTACAGTTCGTTGAAACAGAGTATCAATGGGCAGATATCTTCACTAAGCCATTAAGTGAAGAACGGTTCAAGGAAATTAGACGGAACCTCAACATGGTTATGTTAAATGACCAGTCAAGATAAGAGATCGTCAAAGTTAACGGCGTCAGAAACAGTGGTTTACAACTGGTAACTTCTTTCACAAGGAAATTATGGAGGGAAAATCTCATAGTCTTGAGGATCCCAATGAGTCTAGAACACACCGAATAAGACCCCTACAAGTAGCCTGAAATTAAAATCATTACGGTTACTCTCAGATACAGACGCTTCATCTCTCTCGAACACTCTTGAGATTAACTTTACCTTTCAAGAAAAACCTACCAGAGATAGTTTCGATTCAGAACAAATGGAGTCAGCGATGATGTATGGAAGGCATGTAAACTTTGAATCTCTGAGGAACGACAACATGGACGTCGAACCAGAGATCATAGAAGCGAGTTGGAGAAAATTCTTCCAGGTACGAGAACCAGTCTATACTGATGAGGTGTATGACTTTTGGAAGCATGCGGAACTGGTCGATGAAACCATCGTCTCCACAGTAGATGGAATCTCTATTATTGTGACAAAGGAGCTAGTTGAAAAGGTGACTGAATGCTCATCGGTTAGAGAAACCCTCTCAACCAAACCCAGATGGATGTCACAGGTTAACATGAAGGAAGAAGATGTCAGAAGACAGTTATATGACGTTAATGACCCATGGGAGAGGAAGACCTCGAGTCTGGCCCCCAAGGCTAGGGTTCTACATGCAATTTTGTTTAATTACATCCTACCGAGAGCCGAGTCAAGGCATCTTGTTACTACCTTGGATGAACAATGTTTGTTCTTTTTGTTGAATCGTCGTCAAATAGACCTACCATTTTTTATTTTTCATTATATGGTTAAGGGAATGAAGGATACCAATAGCTATCCTTACGGCATGTTGCTCACAATGATTTTTAAAGAATCCGGAGTCCTTTTTCATAGAGGAGTTAGAAGGATGGTATCTGTCAAGAGTACTATTAACTCTGACACAATAAGAAGAATAGGCTTGAAGGTGGTAGTAAAAGAAGAAATAGAGACTACAATGAAAGCAAGAACTGAGGGGGAGCGTTTATCGAAGAAGTCTCCCGTTGTAAGTTCTAAGTCTCAAGTGGGTACGAGTATGCCCATAGAAGAAAGAAGAAAGCAGTCTGGAAGACCTTTGATCAAACAGGCGAGTCCTCAAAGTGACGTAAGCCAAGCTCGGAGGACTGATGAAGGTTCGCAGAAAAGAAAAGGAGAGAGTCTTTTGGGTAAGATTTCCAAAAAGGCGAGGAGATCACCAAGGATTCGCACTCTGCGACAACAAGAAGAAAGGAGAACCAGAGAACAGAGTGAGGCAGAAGTTCCTGGATCTCGCGTCCCTAAAACGACACGGTCTCTAGTCTCGATCCTACGAGAAGACTCAGCCAAACAGGCTAAAGAGACTGAGGAGAAGAGAAAATCAGAGTCTGAGAAAGAAAAATCTAAAGTTCAGAGAACTTCAAGACTGACTGAAGCAAAAGAGAAGACTAAGAAGATTATTCGAAAGAAGAGTGTATCCACTGCTGAGGAAGTTAGTCAGAAGAAGCATACTAGAGTTCAGGAAACTCCCAGTGTTATCCAACAGGAGGAACCAACAGAGATAAGCATGGTTCAACCTATTCCTTGCACAGATCAACAAGAGGCAACAACATAATCAAACTTGGTTTAGGAACCAAAGGAGAAGTCCGATGAATCTGGTCTGATCATATACAACTACTCTAAATTTTTGAGAAGAGACAAGTTGAAGATCAGAATGGTTGAAGTTGTGACCAAGAGGAGGACTGCGATCGCCATCTGTGAACAACCAAGGAAGAAGGTAATGGCTCTTGTACAACCTATTTTGATGAATAGTGACACATGACATTTACTGAAAGAAGATGAAAAGATTTTCTACGATGTCTTGAGGGATGCTGCAACAAAGCCATACCCTACAGAAATGACCAGCAGACCATGTACTATTTATCCGATCACAGAGAAGACAGTAATAAAGGTTGTACTGGATATTCAACCGAGATATCCTTTGGATTTGAATAAAGGGAAAATGAAGCTATTTCCTGAAGAAATCAGTGATGATCTGTCCGCAGATCAAATTGCAGAAGAAGTGCGTAGAATTGATGCAGCATGCGCTTCTAAAGAGAATACGATTTGAGTGGTTACGCTTTACTGGATAAAAATGAACACCGCCCAAAGGGGAAGATTGCTTACAGCACTTTCATTGAATCGCCAGGCGATAAAGATACGATTAGACCACTTTCTGATACACTATCTTTACAAGATGAAGCCATACCCCTACAAGGAAGACAGTTGCCCATGCTACCTGCCCCGTATGACTTAGATCTTCCTGAATCTAATACATTTATTCGTCTACCAACTATTGAGATTAATGAAGATTACATTCCATCCTCGGATGCATATGCTACAACAATTCCGTTCTCAGCACCCTCGGAAGATAATGATCAACCCTCCTCACCGGTTGACTCTCAAGATGAAATCAGCCAATTACGCGAAGAAGTCAATGAGATAAAGGAGATGATGAATGAGATGAAGAAGATGATGGCAGAACTGATGAAGAGTCATCGTCAATGATCATTTTTTATTATAACAAATAGGGGGAGAACAGAATGAGCAGAAGAAAATGGAAGAATCTCAAAGGGTGTGACTGAAGGAGTCGAAGAAGAACAGAAAGACGGAAGAGGAAGATTTCATGAAGATAAGGTTTTTTTTTAATCAGTGTATTTTTTTATTTTCTTTTGTATATAATTTGTTATCATCAAAAAGGGGGAGATTGTTGAGTCAAAATGACTTTACATATATATATATGATTTTGATGAATAACAAAGAAGAAGCAAAAGTAAAATAGAAAAGACAGACGAGGAAAATAAAAGCGATTTAAGATGTTGAAAACACGTACGCAGACGCAGGTTAAAATGCATACGTACGCAGCATTTAAAAGTTAAAATAGACGACTGCAGACGCAAAATAGAATAGCAGACGCAAAAACATAGACGCAAAAAGACAGACGTAAAGATATAGACAGAGAAAAGCAGACGCAGGAAAGCAGACGCAAGAGTCAGTTCGAATTAGTTACAGAACTCAATTGATTAACCGTTTCTTTCAAGATTCAAGATTCAAGAATCAAGAAGCAGTTACAGACGAAGACTATAAATATAAGTCAAAGTCGAAGATTGCAAAGTTAGACAAGTTAGCAAAAGTTAGACAAAGCGAAAGCAAAATTTAGCAATTGATTTACGTACGCGAATAATAAAAGATTGTCTGTAAGACAATTGTGCAAATTAGTTGAGAGCTAATTTTACTGTAACAAGTTTCAATACTTTTGTAAGAGAGTAGTGTAGATAGTCTGCAGAGGCTAAGTGTGAAAGAATACTGAGTGTAGAGACCTGAAGAGGCTCGGGAAAGAATACTTGTATACGTTGAAGAGATAGTGAAATCTCATAAAGAACTCTGAGGACTGGACGTAGCCCACGGTTTGGGGTGAACCAGTATAAAATCGCTGTGTCATCTTCTCTCTATCCTATTCTTCTTAAAGTTCAAGTTTTGTTATTACTTTATCTTCGAAACAAGTTTTCAAAGTTTTGATTAATAAGAACTTACTGAAGTTTCAGTAAAAGAACTTGTTTTTAAAACAAAACAGTTTTGAAAGAGTTTTCAAAAAGGGGAATACACAATTCAACCCCCCTTCTCGTGTATTTGTTATCGTTATATAAGCATTGTATTAACGTGTGATTTACTTCACGACATCCGCTTACCGCTACTACATTAATTTGTTTTAACGGAAGTGATTTTTTTTATATTTGGTTGCAGGCGACAACATCACCAATATTTAGTTAGAATTAATTTTGATTATAATTAAAGTTTAACTGGAATTAAGACTTTATTTGAATTAAATTACAAGAATGTCCAAAACTATTATGAACAGATTTAGATTCTAAAGGAGGTAATATTTCTAGCCTATCTCTCTTTACACTACTTATAGAATTCTCTTAACATGTTCATATCATATGGATACCATTATAAGTTAGATAAATGTGCTACTAAAATGGTTGTGATGAATTAGTTTTAAGAATAGTTTAAAGAAAAGGCTTAATTTGCATAATAAGGTGCGATCTACATTTAATGTTTTATGCGTTAATTATGTTATAGAATTTAAAGTGATATGAACTTTGAGAAACCATACAAAAAAATTATTCTTATTCTCCATGCATTTACAAGTTCCTACCTAATTTTCTTATAATAAATTGTTATTTAATTTCAAATTTTTTACTTTAGAAAAGAGAGAAACCTAAGTCGTGTCCCTACTTCATCAAAGATTGAAATTAGACTATCACTATTTTTGCATACTATTATTGCTAATGACTAATCATTTGAACTAAAATAAAGAAAGAGTCTTTCATATGCTAAAAAGGATATTCACTATTATTTTTATTTTTAATTAAGAAGTATCCTCGTAAGTTTGACTTATTTTAAAATTTTCATTATATTAATCCTCCTCTAAGTTATAAGTGAAACAATGCATTCCCACAAAGCTGATTATAATATTTAAATTGTAATTATTCTTTTAGAATGTAACTTATTTATAGATATACCAATGTATATACGTATTCACTCATATTATTATTCTGTATTCTAATTTTCTAAAGATTTTGTTATGTATATTCTTATTTAGTAAGTGGGCATAATTTTTAAAGAAATTTATACAATTTTAAAATTAAATAATTTCTGTTTTCATTAATTATTACTTTATCTATTGTGAAACAAATAAATGAACCATAAGCAAAGTTTTCTACAAAATGTTTTTCTATTTCTACTTGGCTATCGTTTGGCCAAATAATGTTTACCTTGAAAAGTTGAATTAGTTACCAAAGGAAATAGCATATTATCATAGATAATAAAGCCTTAGTTGTCAAGTGGTCTCCACCAATGGGAAAATAGAGTATATTGACACTTACCCCAACAAAATGAACTTGTTGCTTCATAAAATATAACCATAACAATGATAAATATATTAAAATGAAAATATGTAAACTCTAAACTCGAGTAACAAATTCTTCTCTCTCTTTTTTTCACTGATATGTCAATATTTCTAATGAAATATAATATAGATAATGCTTGAAATTTTAGGGAAAATAACTAAAACCTTTTACTCTAAATTGCGTTAATTGTAAATTACTTCATGCTTTAAATTAAGCATACGTTATGTTAGCTATAGATCTTGAAATAAATCAGAATACACACGATTTATCATTGTTCATAAACATGGTGACTCCTGTTAGTATCTAACAGTCTATGAGTATCACCTTATTATTCAATAGTAAAATAATCGCTTTTGAACCGCTCGTTTCTCCTCTCAATGCACAATAAGCCCAACTACTTGTGACCATGATAAAGAAGAAGAAACTAGTGGGGAAGGTTGGCATAAGGTCAAAAACACCCAAGAAGGGGTTTAGAAGTTAGATTGATGAAAATCCCCCACCTATTATAGAATGGGATCTGTAGAACAGGGATGAAGGAACCGACAATCGAGGTTTAGAGAAATTGCAGCTGCTTGGGAAGAATGGAGAAAGTAAAAAATGGCCCAAAGACAAAGAGGGTCTGGAAAGTTTGATTGAGGTGGAAAACTTGCCTGTTGCTGAAGGAGATATGCAGAACAAAGAGGAAGCGACCACAATACTGAGTTTAGAGAAAACTAAAAGTAGGCATAAAATGAACAAACAAATAGAGGCTGAACTCCAGGACATGGAGGCATTGCTTGTTACAGACGGCAACTTTAGAGATATTGCGTAGAAATAAAAGTTAATGAATAAAATATAGTAGTAGGCTTGCTGGGTAGCTGAAGTGGAATCACAGGTAAATAACCAATCCCTTACTTTAATTTGGTCACATTTTGATATATCAAAGGTAAATAGTATAAGCGAAAAGCTTAAATCTGTTGAACTTGTGGTAATAGGTAATTCAAAGATCAGTAAGATTACTGTAGATGATACTAAAATAGAGGAGAAATATTAGAGTAATGATATTGCTTGTAAACCCTCCTTTCTCTATGGAGGATTATTTAAGGAGAATATGGGGCCAAAATAAGATTGATAAAATTACTTTACGATGGTAAATAAAGAAAGACTAAGCTTTGCTAGAATCTTATTTGAGATGAGGATAAATGGACAAACGCTTACGAAAATCTTGTTGGAAAATGAAAATGGGAAAATAATGAGAGAGAGATGAAGTGTGAGTGGAAACCAACTCATTGTTGTGCCTATATTAGGTTTGGACATTCTGAGAATTAAATTGATAGGGATGCCCAAAACTAATCTACCTATGGAGGAAAAAGATTGAAATCAAACTAACATTAGAGAGACTAATCAACTAGTAGATATAGAGACTCAATTAAATGCTCAATCCGAGTAGAAAATTGCAAATAGAATAAAATGATGGAAAAAGAAGAAGAAAAGAAAAAATGATGTTTGAACCCAATCGAATAATTACAACAACTTCAGATTTTGAAAAGGGTAGTACCATGTATAGTATATCTCTTTAAATGTTGAGGACATGGAGAAAGGAGATCAAAACTCTACAATGGTAGAGTGTGGCTAATAAGCTAGCTATGTGGAACATCACGGGCCTTAACAACCTTAATAAATAGAGAGAAATCTTTGAATTTTGCAAGAATTTTGAGGATGGTTTTTTAGGACTTACTAAAACAAAATTGAATAAGAAAGAATTTAAGGCATGCTATAGAAAATATTGGCAAGGTTCCAATATTAATCTGGAACATTACGATATAGCTAGAATCTGGGTGATCTAGATTAAAATTACATTTGAAGAGAGGGTATTAAGTGGTTCATGATAATATGTTCACTGTCAGGTGGAGAGAAAAAATCCCAGGGCTATATTAAATGTTACTTTTAGGTATGCTTATAACGAAAGTGCTTATAAATCTTCCTTATGGAATAACTTATGCAATATAACTACTGTTATTAATTGAACATAGATCGTGATTGTGAATTTTAATAATACCCTCAAATTTGAGAACAAATTTGGCAAAAAAAAACTTATTATGAAATCAGTCACTTCAGGAATTGCATAGAATAATACCAAATCTTTGGTCTGTCCAATAAAGGGAACAAATTCACCTAATCTAATAGACAAGAGGGTGGGTATAGAATTCTTTAGGTTAATTGATGTCATAACCTAAAGAATGGACTATTTTGATGTTGTTGAGTTCAAATATGGAAATTTTGATTTGTCAAAGGAATAAATAAGTTCTTTTAATGCAAACATGATGTTAAGGACATAAATAATGTATATAAGTTATGGACGAATGAGCATTTCTTATTGAAGAACATGGGGTAATTATGAATGAGAATTAGGTAAATGTATGAATATATATTGCTGAAAAAAATTGGTGAATGTATAGATCTAACTTGTTAAAATTTCAGATTTAAAGTAACAATTATGTATAGATTATAAGAAGCTTTTTGATCATCAAAATGTTCAAGAATAAATGTAAAGCATGGTTGATGAATTTGGAGTAAATCAAGCTAACTTAAAGATACAAACCTGATTGCAAAATGGTGGTATACAAAATATGATGTTTGAATGTTCTTAGGGTGTATAAGCACAAAATTGAATAGTTAAGATCTATGTATAAGAATACATACCCAGAAAAGTCAATTAGGCATATATTGAACATAACACATATACATGTGTATGATTGAGTTCTTATTTGATTAAACAAGTTAGTAATGTGGACAGATATGTATATTGCATAATTAGAAGCACAAACTGACCGATAGCTTCCAGACATTGCCAACTCGTCAAGGCAATAGCTATTTGGAGCATACTGTGAGTTAGCCTAGATGTTTACTCATTATATTTGAATTGTTCTTAATTAAATGTTAGATATTGAACTGTTACTAATATGATTGTGTTAATTTCATAAATTGATAGTTTGAGGAGTTTGATATTTGGGACTATATTGTAAGTGTTTGCAAATTGAATGTGAATATGAAAATTGTGTTCTCAACTATATGTTGAATATCGGACTTAAATCGATAAATGTGCTATATGACTGTGTACACTAAATGAGAGTTATTGATAGCATAATATGTGATTTGATGCTTTTTATTACATTAATATGCGTGATCAGATAAAGGAGTTGTGACCGAAGTAACCAACATGAAAAAGAGTTTAAAGTTTAGAAATGTGCACACAGAGCTAGAGGCTAAACGATTAATGAACCTGGTATCTATAATAAGTATGAGATGGTATCTGAAATGAGCCTGATATTTACAAGAGATATGGGACAGTTAAATAGGTGCTCGAGTCATAAAAAAATAAAAACAAAAGTGGAGTCATGTGCATTGCATATATATCTTTACATTTATCATGAGAATCATTGTAAAGAATAACTAAATTGAGTTGATATAATATTATGCTATGTTTGTGTACATGTGAATGATTGTGAAAAAAAGTACTGAACTGTGTTGATATAGTGATCTACAATACTTGTATACATGTTGATAATATGAATGATTAAGGTGAAAAATTGGATTGTTCTGAAAAAATTATATGACATGTTTGTATTATAATGTGCTTATTGAGATATGATGTATAGTGTGATTTAGTATACAAAACTATATGAGAATTGATTCAAGCTAATGTGATATACTTATGAATTTGGTTATATACTTATTATGTTGTGCTTTGACTTAATTGAGCACATCGATGATGGTTCACTCACTATGTTTGCAAAACTCATCAAAATTGTAATGTTATTTTCTAGGTACTAAGGAGACCTAGCTTCTAAGACAATCTAGTAGCAGTATAGTATTGTCAATTTTGGAATCATGAATGACAAAAAGGTCTGGTCAGCTGATGTATGAGAAGTTTAAATAGATTGTTTCTATTAGCATCTCATTTCATGTTAGATATTTTCTAAAGAATAGTAAACTCTCAGATGTTTTTGTAATATACATATATGGATTATGAGATGTAATGATAATGTAAATGATTTTTGTGAAAAGAAATGAGAAATGTTGAACTTATGATCACTTATGTTCTGTATGATGCCTATGATTGCTCTAACTTACCATTCTCATAAGGTATGCTCTTGAATGTCCTATGGATATTTGGGTATATGCTTTATGGTAGTGATGCGTTACACTAGCGAAAGGACAATAATTCACTAAATGATAGGATACTTATATACAATCAATTAATGATTCGATTGAGATATCATGCATTATAGATGGTACGTAGATTCTCTACAAGTAATCACCAAATGGTATAATATCGATGGCTTTTTTATTGATTAGAATATCATAGGAAACTATAATTATCCATTGTTCTATTTAGCCAATGAATTCAGAAAGGAACCCAAGAGTTTTTAAAGAGCTTAAGATGAATTTCCAATTCAAAGAATAAAAAATGTTATAGTTTTTTTTTCCTTTAAAGAATTGATGTTTATATCTACAATATGAAAAATAAATGAATGCATTAAAGTTTTTGTTACGATTATGTTAAAGTGTTGGGAGTGTTCTGCTTGTGTTGGTATATATCACATGCTTTTGTTGACATTATATTGATATTTGATTGTTAAAGTTTCAAATGTTAATGCTTATGGTGAAATTTGGCGTTGTATGCAACAGATATAAATACAAAACTATTGAGCAAGTGTATTATATTAAATACAAAATTTTCTTTTTCGCAGGGCTTATTTGTATTGAAGAGTGTCACTTATCCTTCTTCTTTATAGTTTGTGGTTGTCCATCAATCCAAGTAAGTCGTCCAACTAATGTTTACCATATGCGTTGCTTTAATTGTAGCATCCCACTCCCGCAAGACCCGAACCCGATATCGTGGGTGATATCCGAGTCCGCGCCACACGAGAATGGTATGCTACTGCACTGGATTTCAGTTCAAAACTCGATATGATATTTTTAAAACATTTTTGAATTAATCACACGCGCGAAATTCAATAAACAATTGGGTCCGCTATAATTCGAAATCATTTCGATCATAACACAATTTCAGTAATCACATTACAAATCAACATTTAACCAATTGGGACCCACTGAACTGAAAAGCCCTATTTCGCAAACATGGCGGAAATACAATTCATACAAAACAGAATTACACTAATGCAGACGCGAACTGATCCCGACCTCAAACTCTGACTCCCATGCAGTGGACATACTCCCGTTTGACTAATGGGGTACTCTTCCATTCCTAAAAAATAGTTGCAATATTGGGTGAGTTTGCGAACTCAGTGAGAAACCATCATCAATGGTCCACCCAACTCATGCATACACAGATAATATACTGATAATCACACCATAACATTTACAGAAATGTCACATGCATTTTCATTTTCACATTTTGCAATCAATCATTTACATATGCAATGCGCATGTGACACATTCATTTTCTTACGTTGTTGTGACCAAGCGACTAAACAGTTTTTAATGTAGAGCCCGGCCTCTACCACCATCACATCAAGTATCCAAACGACGTGTCTTAGGGGGAGGAGAGCCCTCAGGGAATGCACTTCCACCCTTCGATATTGTCCGTTTTGGCATGGTGGGCCATCCTCACGGTTTTGGTTCGCCCCTACTCGAGGGATGCAAACGCATCTGCCCCTTTTCGGGCACAATAAACGTCGAGCATATAGCTCTCTTCTACATTGGGCGTGATATGCCCTGATCGGTGGCTGCTCCGGTCACAACTGCCTTTATCTGATCATATTTTGATGCATGTAATGCACATGCTCCAATTGCCAATTTACACATGCCCAATTCACATTTTTGCCACGTAAACCAATTTAAACTCATAACACTTTAATAGCAAATTACCGATACTTCGGACACCCATGGTCCGAAACCAATCACATTCAAACACATAATCCTCCATTCCCCACATGGCATAAACACGAAATTAAACACACAAATATTGAGGAACCAACTAGGTTACTCACCTGTAACTTCCGAGCTAATGCTAGGAAGTCTCAGCTATGTCGGAGGATCGACGCTCCACTAGAACCTCTATAACAATCAGAACACATAATAATTACTAATTACCCAATTTACCAAAGCCAATTATGCACACTAAACAATTTAATTGCGTACCATACATATTTATGATATTCCCGACACTAATTCGAAATTTTCCCATTCTCAATTTTAAATTCCGAATTCATAATCTCCAAATTGAATTTAATCCATAATCAATTGAATCCACAAATTCCTAAATCCCCAATTCAAAAAGCCTCAAAGAAATCAATTTCAGAATTGCTCCTTGTCATGGCGTCGTCGCCAGCCGCAATGAAGCTTCCTCGCGTCTTGCATGATACGCGTGCTGGCTTGCTGTGTGCCTCCCATCTCGCCATGCATAATGCATCAAGATGCGCGCCATGCCTCCTCCGCCTCCACGCCACAAGGCGTGTGTCTTCGCTGTCATGCAAGGCATGCGAGAGGCGATTTGCTCGCCACGGCGTGTTCATCACACGTCGCGGCGTGTAAACCCAGCAACACGCCCGAAACCTAGATTTTCCCGACTTCTGTAACTTCCAATCCAATTTTTCCTCTTCAAAACATTCCCAAATAACTCAATACACATCAAACAACTAATCCTAAGCTTCTATTTCATCAAACAATCATTATCCCTAAATTTCAACACTAAATCAAGCAAAATACTCATTGGAAACCCTATCTTTCCAACCCTCAAATATTCAAACTAAATCATCAATATAACTCAATCAAACAACAAATTAAGCTATCTAAGGCAAGAACGAAGCAAAACTTACTTGAGTTAAAGCCTCAAATCCTTCAAAGATCACTCCCACCCAAGCCTAAACACATCCACGGCAATCCTCAAGCAAACCCAATCTCATTTTCTTCAACACCAAATCAAGGGGAAGATCAAAGATGGAAGAGGGAAGAGCAAATGGTGGGGAGAAAATCAAGAAGCAAATCCAGAAGAGATCCACGATCAAGAAGGAGAAATTTCTTCTTTCAAAGGCCAAAAGCATCGTGGAAGGCAACAATTTGAAGGTTAGGTTTTAAATACAAAGGAAAATAAGGCTTGTTTGGCAATTTTAATTGCCACAAGGCCAAACCGAACAACCTCAATCCAATTTCTTACTCTAATTTCTCCCGAATTCTAATGGTTCTAAACCTTATTTCACCAAATCAAAATTCTAATCTTTCCGTGCCATTGGATAATCAATTTCGGAACCAAAATTCAAATTAATCGGTCATTAGGTCATTTTTCCGGTCCGGACCTATTACTCCGAAAATTTCAAAAAATATTTTGAAGAGTCACTATCAACTGACAGTCACTCTAAGACATTTCCAATTCAACCATTCAAACCCCATTAGTCCATAATTCTCAAACAAATCGTGCTCAAACATAATTATCTCCGAATTTCACAAATCATACCATATTCACAATTAGATGCCGGAAATGTCAAAAATGCATGTACCAATATGTGCAGGTGCAGAAAAACTCATTCCTCTAAAATTAGAGGCCAAATGTATGCTCATATCAAAATATGCAATGCAAACCACTAGCCTGTCCCAATTGACCAATTTATCCTTCCCATCGGAGATGGGATGTTACAATTCTCCCCTCCTAACAAAAATTTCGTCCTCGAAATTTCTTATTTTATAGATCAGAAAGGCAGGGGAATGATTACAATCATCAATATTCTGTTTCCCACTTACCTCACTACAAGACTAACTCCGCCAATTGATTATAATCATGCAATCAATCACCCCTTTTTCTCTATTCGAATACCTCAATGTCATAA
Organism: Erythroxylum novogranatense; assembly: GCA_029891385.1. Taxonomy (NCBI): domain Eukaryota; kingdom Viridiplantae; phylum Streptophyta; class Magnoliopsida; order Malpighiales; family Erythroxylaceae; genus Erythroxylum; species Erythroxylum novogranatense. The sequence goes on from CM057228.1 coordinate 95,272,239, forward strand.
TTGTTTTCTCATGATTACTCGCAATACTACACTTTCAGTATCAATAACACATATATCAAATCATCTCAATACTTCCTAATCCTGTCCATATAACACTTTGTGAATTCGAATCATCCATTAAGTTATAGGCTGACTTACCAATCCATAGTCCTATTCACACACAGTCGCATAGGGCCACTTTGTAACAATTTAGTTTCTCCAATTTACGCCCACATCCTTTTCTAAATACGTCTTAGCCGAGGTGATACACTTTGAAATATTTCATTTATCGCTTCATAGCTTGCATCTCTTTATTATAAAACCACAAATCTCATGAGATTCATAACCTCCCTGTGAATTAACTCGACTCATTGACATTAACCTAGATTACTTAATCCCTATTACAGATTCACTTCATTGATTAACATTATTTCAAATCAATCATGGCCTTCGACTATTTTAGGCCTTGTTCACTATAACATAAGGATAAACGATTCCTTTTTGACTGTAAAAACCTCTTATACACTATCCAAATGATGCCACCCATTTTGCCCCAAATCGATCTGCATTATACATCAATCTCATATCCAATGAACTCCCAAAACATCCCAGTTTTTACATTTGTCTCTAGCAATCAAGTCTGTTGATTTTTCACACATGTACTCATTCAATATTACATTCTAACCCATCAATTACTCTTTTGATGTACTCCAACTAAAACATAAAACTTCGATCACTCCTTGAGTTTTCTCTAACAGTTCTTTAGTGGATATCACACAAACATCTTAATCCAGTCATACATATCAATATCTCAAAGTTGAATTTATTTTCAATTCCTCAAAGAGGTTCGAAATTTCTAACTCCTCAATTCGAGTTTTACAATTCTTTTTATACACATCTGATTTGGAATTCCAATAGCTAATAATACTTTCTCTTTGCCCCTTTCGTTAGCTCGACCATTTACACTTAGTATTACACTAGGTTTAATAACCTCCTCGTCCACATAGTGATCTTTTGCTATAAACTTTTCTATTTAATACATTAAATCGCAATACAGCCTAAATTTGGAAATACTCAATCGCATAATCCTCTTCAATTCTTTTAAATTTACTAACATCTCAATCATTATCGATTCGCATATTCATGGATACATCCAAAAGAATAATTATGTACAGATAGCATTTCCCAACTTTCTAAACAAATCTCCAGTACCATAAATTTCAGTCATCAAATTGTTCCCACGTACACAGGACCACTTTGCATCATTTTAATAGATCGCATCACAATCTTTACTAGGACACTTCGTTACATATTGCAAAATCTCCAAATCCCGTATACATATGTCCCTTGCAATTTCACATTTTATTAACACCTCTATCATCATTAAGTCTCCCGAAGAGTCACGTTCGAGTACTAATTCATCCACAATTTATTTAATCAAACAAGGATTCATTCTTATGAAACTTTCATGGTGTACAATTTTCTTAACTACACCAACTATTCTCCCATACTTTTTAGATACATTTGATATATCACTAACGATCATAGTCATCATCCAATCTAAACACAATCGAGACATTTTACTCTTCAGTAATACAATACTGTTGAGGGCATTGTTATCCCTGACAATTACAACCTAAAACTCCTTATACCCATAATTGATTCTCGTAATTCTCTCTGTTTTATAATGACATAAATTTCTTTACACTAATTTCTCCACATGCTTTAATTTACTTGCCATCTTTACTCCCTGGGTTGGTAACACATACATCATATCGACTTTATACTTTCCAAACATATTTACACACATATCCGTAAACCGATATTTTCCTCAAGTTTGCAATTACTGTCTCTTTAAGGCTCACAATTCCTAGTACACAATCGGATTCTTTACATCAACATAACGCATGCTTTTTTAGTAACATTTATCTCTTACACTAGAGTCTCCGCTAGGGTTAGGACTCCCAATAATAACTTTTAATTCATTTCCGATGAGTCTTAGATTTGTTCTTTCATTGCTAATTCTTTCAATCGAATCATCTGATCGACTTAATCCAATTCAGGAAAAGCCTCCTTTGGAAGAAGATTCTTACTACTTACCTCGATGTCGTTCATGGAATTCCTAAACATCAACAGTCATCTCATTCCTTATCAGTCACTCTCAATGCCTTAAGGAATCAATTTATGCCACAATCATTACATACCATCAAAATCACCAATTAATCAAAATCATTACATCTTATTGAGAAACAGATGTAGGGCAACTCACCAATTGATCGCTTATGGTAGGGATACCTCGATCTCATTTAATTTTTGACAACACTGTCCCTTTTTACACCTGTCATCGATCATGAGGATTATGCCATGATCATATCCTTCACATATAACAATTTCAATTCATTCCCAATTGATCACTATAAGCACTTTCATTTCTTATTCTAACTCGAATTGAACTTTAAACTATCAGGACTATGACTACCAATTATCCATTAATTCACCGATTGCTTCCAATATCATTTCCACACATATGATACATATAAACTCAATAATTCTATTGGCCTTGGTGTTCCCATTATCAGGTGTGTCTTCATATAGGTGAATCAGCTGAATCCTTGACAACTTTTTCATCGACCATACTCATCGTCTTACATTTCAATCTTTTCATTACTGCATCATACCCATGTATGTTCACACTCGAATCAATGTCATAGATGTACAATCATTCTTGATTTTCCACTAACATATTCTACCTTCAAGTCACAAATCCCTATTCACAACCTCTCACCACGGAAATCAAGCCCAATTGCAGTCTCTCTAAATCATAGAACATTTTATTTTCATCCACTTTATACACTTGTAATCCTGTCATTTCTATCACATCTCTATTTTTTCTCTATCAATCCATAACTATAACTTCATATATATCCATCCACATTTAAGGATATACCCCGGTATAACACGGGTGTCGTAATTCGTAATATATCCTCCAATATCAATACACTTAATCTTCTTTTATCAGATCAAACTATACACTTTTTCTTGGTCCATACTATCCACAGTTTCCATCTATCACCTTCTAACATATCATCTTTTTCCCTCGCTATTTTTAACCGCTTAAACAATTGGAACATGCTCATGTGACTCAACTAGGGATCAGTTGCTACCGTCTGCTATGACAACTTTAATGCATGTAACTCAATACAAATTTCAGAATGCCCATGTACAATCGTACTTCTGAGCTCTGATACCATAAATGTAGCATCCCACTCCCGCAGGACCCGAACCCGATATCGTGGGTGATATCCGAGTCCGCGCCACACGAGAATGGTATGCTACTGCACTGGATTTCAGTTCAAAACTCGGTATGATATTTTTAAAACATTTTTGAATTAATCACATGCGCGAAATTCAATAAACAATTAGGTCCGCTATAATTCAAAATCATTTCGATCATAACACAATTTCAGTAATCACATTACAAATCAACATTTAACCAATTGGGACCCACTGAACTGAAAAGCCCTATTGCACAAACATGGCGGAAATACAAATTCATACAAAACAGAATTACACTAATGCAGACGCGAACTGATCCCGACCTCAAACTCTGACTCCCATGCAGTGGACATACTCCCGTTTGACTAACGGGATACTCTTCCATTCCTGAAAAATAGTTGGAATATTGGGTGAGTTTGCGAACTCAGTGAGAAACCATCATCGATGGTCCACCCAACTCATGCATACACAGATAATATACAGATAATCACACAATAACATTTACAGAAATGTCACATGCATTTTCATTTTCACATTTTGCAATCAATCATTTACATATGCAATGCGCATGTGACACATTCATTTTCTTACGTTGTTGTGACCGAGCGCCTAAACAGTTTTTAATGTAAAGCTCGGCCTCTACCACCATCACATCAAGTATCCAAAGGACGCGTCTTAGGGGGAGGAGAGCCCTCAGGGAATGCACTTCCACCCTTCGATATTGTCCGCTTTGGCATGGTGGGCCATCCTCATGGTTTTGGTTCGCCCCTACTCGAGGGATGCAAACACGTCTGCCCCTTTTCGGGCACAATAAACGTTGAGCATATAGCTCTCTTCTACGTTGGGCGTGATAAGCTCTGATCGGTGACTGCTCCGGTCACAACTGCCTTTATCTGATCATACTTTGATGCATGTAATGTACATGCTCCAATTGCCAATTTACACATGCCCAATTCACATTTTTGCCACGTAAACCAATTTATACTCATAACACTTCAATAGCAAATTACCGGTACTTCGGACACCCATGGTCCGAAACTAATCACATTCAAACACATAATCCTCCATTCCCCACATGTCATAAGCACGAAGTTAAACACACAAATATTGAGGAACTAACTAAGTTACTCACCTGTAACTTCCGAGCTAATGCCAGGAAGTCTCAGCTACGTCGGAGGATCGACGCTCCACTGGAACCTCTATAACAATCAGAACACATAATAATTACTAATTACCCAATTTACCAAAGCCAATTATGCACACTAAACAATTTAATTGCGTACCATACATATTTATGACATTCCCGACACTAATCCGAAATTTTCCCAATCTCAATTTTAAATTCCGAATTCATAATCTCCAAATTGAATTTAATCCATAATCAATTGAATCCACAAATTCCTAAATCCCCAATTCAAAAAGCCTCAAAGAAATCAATTTCAGAAATTGCTCCTCATCATGGCGTCGGTCGCTCATTGCAATGAGCTTCCTCACAGACGCCATGGCATACTGCTATTCTTGCGCTTCTACGGCGTGCCTCCCATCTCGCGCTCACCGCGGCGTATGCATCAGCATGCACCGCGGCGTGCCTCCCTCCATGCTCGCCGCGGCGTGTGTCTTCGCTCGTCGCGGCGTGCGAGAGGCGATTTGCTCACCGCGGCGTGTGATGAACACGCCGCGGCGTGCAAACCTAGCAACACGCCCGAAACCCATATTTTCCCGACTTCTGCAACTTCCAATCCAATTTTTCCTCTTCAAAACATTTCCAAATAACTCAATACACATCAAACAACTAATCCTAAGCTTCTATTTCATCAAACAATCATTATCCCTAAATTTCAACACTAAATCAAGCAAAATACTCATCGGAAACCCTATCTTTCCAACCCTCAAATATTCAAACTAAATCATCAATATAACTCAATCAAACAACAAATTAAGCTATCTAAGGCAAGAAAGAAGCAAAAATTACTTGAGTTAAAGCCTCAAATCCTTCAAAGATCACTCCCACCCAAGCCTAAACACATCCACGGCAATCCTCAAGCAAACCCAATCTCATTTTCTTCAACACCAAATCAAGGGGAAGATCAAAGATGGAAGAGGGAAGAGCAAATGGTGGGGAGAAAATCAAGAAGCAAATCCAGAAGAGATCCACAATCAAGAAGGAGAATTTTCTTCTTTCAAAGGCCAAAAGCATCATGGAAGGCAACAATTTGAAGGTTAGGGTTTAAATACAAAGGAAAATAAGGCTTGTTTGGCAATTTTAATTGCCACAAGGCCAGACCGAATAACCTCAATCCAATTTCTTACTCTAATTTCTCCCGAATTCTAATGGTTCTAAACCCTAATTCATCAAATCAAAATTCTAATCTTTCCGTGCCATTGGATAATCAATTTCGGAACCAAAATTCAAATTAATCGGTCATTAGGTCATTTTTTCGGTTCGGACCTATTACTTCGAAAATTTCAGAAAAATTTTGAAGAGTCACTATCAACTGACAATCACTCTAAGACATTTCCAATTCAACCATTCAAACCCCATTAATCCATAATTCTCAAACAAATCGCGCTCAAACATAATTATCTCTGAATTTCACAAATCATACCATATTCACAATTAGATGCCGGAAATGTCAAAAATGCATGTACCAATATGTGCAGGTGCAGAAAAACTCATTCCTCTAAAATTAGAGGCCAAATGTATGCTCATATCAAAATATGCAATGCAAACCACTAGCCTGTCCCAATTGACCAATTTACCCTTCCCATCGAGGATGGGATGTTACATTAATAGAATGAGTATTTGTGATTAGGTTTTGCTGAATGTAAAGGAGGTATTGATTTTGTGTTGTTTAGAATATTCTTATAATCAATTATGAGTTTTTATGTTCTTTGTTAATAGGTTAAGTTATGTTTGGTTTTGCTTGAATTGTTGATGAGTAGATGTATGGATGACATGAGTATTTACTATATGTGGAATGAGATTGAGATCTTATGGATGATCCAATGTATAATAATGAAATAAAAGTTTTTTATTTGCATAATAAACCCCTTAGATGAAACTCATAAGAAATTCATGACAGTTCTTTGCATAATAAGCCTTAAGGACGGTATATAGACTGAAAATCTATGATGCTCCCATAAGACTTATTGGTAAAAAATTTCACGAGCCTAGGAGTCACAGCGAGAACTTGCTTTCTTGGTTCATATGGTGTAACAATGTCTTGTACTATAATGCTTGTTTAAATTCAAACTTTGGACATGAACTTGTAGGTGATTAATTCAAACATGCTCTATAAATTTAGGGAAAATGAAGAATACTAACTATGAAATCATTGTTTTAAATAATAGTTTTGCATAAATGAGTAATCTTGATAGATCTTGGATTTATAGACGATTAATACCTGATGATTTCATTAATGCTGAGTTTGTTGATGGAATTAAAGCTTTAATTTACTATGCTTGTTCTCAACCTGCATATATAAATAGCCCAATGATCAGATGTCTATGTAAAAAGTGCAAACATATTTGTTTTCTTCCTATTGATGAAGCGAATCTCCCTTTGTTAAGAAAAGAGTTTGTTTTAAATTATTTTGAGTGGACATGACATGGGGAGCTATTTATTTGTAATACCTCAAGGAGTAATGAAATAAACTCGTCAATAAATGTGGATGAGTTTGAAGGGAGGACTGGATTTAGAACAAATAATGTGAGTGCAACTGAAAATCCTTACATCCAAATAGTTTATAATACAGTCGATTATACTTTTTAGGAAAATATAGAAATCTTTAAGAAGAACCAAACCTACATGTAAAACAGTTTGTTGACTTACTACAATAAGTTGATCAAGAATTATGGCCAAATTGTGAGACGATGATTAAATTGTCTTTAATTGCTCTAAGTTTTGGTAAAATTCTTGATTAGTATAATGAATCATTTCCTTCTGATCATACAATAGTTGATAATTTTTATAATATGAAGAGACTTATTAAAGATCTTGGTTTGCCAGTTAAAAAAATTGATTGTTGTAAATTAAGATGTATATTGTTTTGAAGAGATGATGTGAAATTACAATGTGCAAATTTTGTGATCACCTAAGTTCAAATCTAAAAGTGTACTATGAAATATAGATAATAATTTTTATTATCAATTAAAATAATTACATATTTATTATCATGTAGACAATAATTTGTATTATTAATTAAGATAATTTTACTTTATATTTTCATTCAACTTCTTGTTTAGATAAATTAAACGTAGAAAAATTCAATTTATTATTACCGGATATCAGAGAAATTAAATATCAATCGTAAGATTACCAATCAAAATTAGATTTACAACTTAAATGTATCAAAAATATAAAATTAATATCGATGCTTTTATCATATCCAACATTAAATTTAGTATTAAATTTACCGACGGAAAAATTTAATGTCACTAAATTTTTTTACGGAACTTCAACAACTTGACTATCTCCAAATTTATTGATGCACATACAATACCTGTTGCTAAATTTACTGATGAAACACAACTTACCATCGCTAGATGTTCCGACAGATTTTCAACACTTTATTCGTTGTAATATTTACTGACGGAATAGAAATATTGCATCGTAAAATTACCGATGGACTTATTAAAAATAAATTACCGACAGAATATCACTAAAGATTACCGACGGTCGTTTCTTCGACGACTCATACGATTGGTAATTTTCGTCGACAAATTCACTTACTGACGGAAAGCTTTCATATTATATCAGTAATTTATGTTGCTAAATACTCATTTTCTTGTGGTGTAACATATATCTATTTTATGTTTTATTCGTGAAAAATATAAAAAAAATTGAAACCTTTATCTTTTACCAATTTTGAATTGTAAAAGTTAAGCTTGTTAAAATCTGAGGTCCACTTCAAGAATAATCAAATGGAGTTTTATCGGTTAAAGCTATAATAATTTGAAAAGAAAAAAAAAACAAAAACCGAAGGAATTAAATGTGAAGATGCTAAAATTTATCTCAATTCAACTTAGTTAAGTACAACCCAAATAACCCCAAAATCGTTATGTTCCAGCAATGGTCCATGAAACCAAGGCCAGCTCATTCAGAACTCAGAAGTAATCAATGACGTCATCACCTGCATGCCAACCTGTTTGTTTGTCAAACAGATCCAAAATCCTCTCCGTAAGCAAGCAACTATTGCAGTAAATGGCTAACATACACATAGATATGGACACATTGTGCACACGTTTTATTGTATTAACAAGAAAGCATTTCTGCATATGTAAGCAATTACGTTTGCTTACTAACATTGTTTATGGAATTAACAATCAGTAAGGTTTGTGTTTTCACTAAGAAATTTAGTTTTCGCGTTCAAAATCAATAAAAATTTGTTCTTTTCAATTTTTAATTTCTATGGATTTATTTTTATTTTATGATTTCTAAAATTAGAAAATATAATCTTTATTTTTGTTTTCGTTAATATAATTTATTATCAACAAAATATGTATTATTTAATTTTTAGTTTTATAATTAAGTTTGATAATTATTTAGCAAATATATGTTAAATTTAAAATATCATAAAATATATAAATTTCAAATAAAATTATTTCAAATAATCAAAATAAATATTAATTTATAAATAAAACATTAATTATTTAACAATTTATTTTATTAAAATATTAAAAAATTACTAATATTTATTAATAAATATTGTATAAGAGATTACATAAAATTATTTACTTAAAAACTTATAATCCCTGTTAAAAATAAAAAAGTTATAATAAAGCAAACAACCCTAAACAAATTAATTAGGAAGTCTAACCTCACCATCTTATTTGCAGATACCAAGAAACCATATATGTTCTTAAATTACTAACAAATATGGCGAGTTTATGTCCAAATATGAGTGGTAATATACTCAAAAAAGAAAATATAAATTCTTCCAATTTGATGAAGCCAATACATGACAATATATATATATATATAGAACTTTTGCAAGATTTGATATTTATGCGTGGAGAATATATTCTGCTTTCGTCAGTTTCTGCCATGGAATCGTTCCTCTTATCAAATAATTTTAAAAGGACAGGTGTTTTATTTAGAGCATGTAAAAATAAAATTAATTAATCAATACTTACCTATATTAGCAATGCCAACTTGCTAAATGTTATGCTCCTTTTTCGCTTTCTTTGCCTTGGAAATGCACAAACGGCCACTTTGTTGATGCTTTCAGTTTCCAATCAACAGAGGAAATTAAAAAGAAAAGACATATGTACTGATGACTTCCATTTAGCCTTAATTAAGAGTTGCGTATCCTCTTGTCAGTATTTTCTTGTTCTGGAAACCTAGCTCGTTGAGATATAAAAAAACAAAAGCCTTTATATATATATATATATATTTGATGGTCGTCTTTGGCAAAATTAATAATTTATTGGTACTTGACCCCAAATGGAGAGAGATATAAATTTGAAGAAAATTACAAAAAAAGTAATAACAAATAATATTAGGAAATTTTTCTGTGAACGTGATTTCTTATAGTTCCTTCGACAAAAAGCAAACAAAGGCATATGTAGTACTTGTACATAATCGATGTGTGTCACTTGATAACGTAATCAATTACGATATCGAAATAATTACAGTATACCTGGTCATCCAAGTAATTAGACCACTTAATGAATCAATCCAACATTATTTTTCCCCTAAACCAAGAAGTTAAATGATATCAACATGTGAGCTTCTATTTTCATTCTTTGAAAAAATGTAATTGGTTGGTCAATTCTCATTCACATTTTCTTTTTAATTAGAATGATTTATATTCTCATAATTCTCTTTAATTTATCACAATTCGAGATCCTTTGTATTTCACAAACTTACTTGATGAAGATAATTTGAACTAAAGTCTTAGAGTTGAGAGTGGGGAATAATTAAGTACCATTTTCAATGGAACTCATTAGGTAATTTGATAACTTGTATAAGTGCATCACATTACAATTTTTTTCAACTATAACATATACTATTAATGCTTACCCATCACAATTTTAGTTTAATGGACTAGGAGGTACCACATTTCTGCCACCAAACTAAATAGTAGTTAGAATATACATCAAAGTTACTTTGATAATTAGGAATGATCATCGTGGAGTAACAAGCAAGAGCGGCAGGATAAACTAATACAGAACTGGCCGTCACTGGATCATTAAGTCACGAAATGGAGGAGCTGACATTTGATTTAGTCCAGAAGGAAATTAGTGGACAAGTTATGGGAACGAACTGCTAAAACTCATTATTTTCTAGAGATCGACCTTTATAATTTATGGCAGAATTATTATACGAGGAAAAATATGTTTCCTGTATTAAGAAAAATATTAATGAAAGGAGTAAAAAAATATAATTACGAGTTATTTTTGTTAAAACAGTACCTTTTCTATACCTCCAATAGCATGTTCAAGTGAGAAGAGAGTATTGGAACATTTTATGGTTTGCAGCTCGTCAACAATTTTATTCATGAACGTTCTTTTTAAGTGTTCACCCTACTACATGTATATGATGAAATCCTTCATATACGTACAGGCTAAAATGCAATATTTATTATCGGTAGAATCATATAAAAATAATAATGAGAATTCTAGATTTGGGTGGTCTTATTACATTTCTAACAAAGTAACGTAGATGTAGTTAGAAAAGGTAATTATGATGTAATAAAATTTACTAACATAATTGTATACTTTTTTTTAATTACCCATCAGATCAGATGTTCTAGGAGAGTCTCAATTATGGGAAGACACTTTAAGTCATCCACACCCAGACTAATCCCTGCTTAAACTGAGTAGATCCCTTGCGAAAAGTAAAACCTTAATCTTAAATTTTAAACAGCTGCATATATGGAAATAATTCAAACCTACAACCTCATTTAAACAAAAAAAATTTCTTTACTAACTCACTTATGCTTTAGAATTCCAACATAATTGTATACTAATCACTATAAAAATGAAAAAAGGAAGTCGTGGCCCTAAAATAAAATACAATAGAATAATTAGTAACAACACAATTGTAGAAATGATATACTGGGGTTTGGCTATATTACGTGTCGATGATCTATAAGACAGACGACACCATTCCTTATTTCTTCCTCACCCAGGAATCCGGGGGCCCTCTGAAAGTACGAGGATTGCCTGGACAACTCACTCGCCCGAGTATTCTTTATTTATACTCCCCTGCTTTGTGCCGACATTTGTACCACTAGCTTTTCGTTTCAACCATCCGGTTGTTTTTAGATTCGCGAAGGACGGTCAGTACAGTCTTGGTTTGCTCGCCAATAAATTGGCTATCTCAGAAGGCGAGTATCTTTCAGTTTTGGACACTCGCATAAGTGTGCTTTACATTCTAACAGCCACTTTCGATTTCCTTGTATAAAGAGGTGGAGGGGTCTGAAATGCAAAAGAAAAAAAATTAAGGAAGAAAAGTAGATTCAACTGAAGAGCTAAGTTCCATTCCATGTAGAAGATTTTCTTCCCAACCATATCTATTCTTTCTCCAAAACAGAAGCCGTTCTCTTTTGGCTACCTCCTTCTCAGTCTACTCCATCATTCATTGTTCGAAACAAGTAAGCTATCCCTTTTCTTCCACACTTTTTGCCTTTTTTGTCCTACTTATATTGTTTCCTTTCTGTTACCTGAAAGCTTGTCGGAGTTGACCTTCATATTAGTCTGTTTGTGTTTCAACAATTTTAGCATCAAATTCTTGTTCTAAATTTGATTTTACTTTCTAAGTTTAATTAGATTTATCTTACAAGATTTTTACGCAGTTTTCACTGTTATTTTAAATGTTTGTTGCTGCATTTCTTAAAAGTTGGCCGTTTTCTGTTAATTGGAAACTTGGATCTGAAAATAGAAGTGAAGATGGGAAGAGGGAAGATTGTGATCCAAAGGATCGATAACTCAACCAGCAGGCAAGTGACTTTCTCCAAAAGAAGAAATGGGTTGCTCAAGAAGGCAAGAGAGCTTTCCATTCTTTGTGATGCGGAGGTTGGGGTAATCATCTTCTCTAGCACCGGCAAGCTCTATGATTATGCTAGCACCAGGTTCGTTTCTTTCTCCCTCTGTTTTCTTAATATCTCTCTCGCTAGTTACACTGTCAGCCAGAAGTCATAGTGTCCAGTTAACGCCACCCTAGTATACTGCAAAGTATTTTTTTTTTAATTAATCTCATTTGTTTGCGATTGTCAATGGATGGAAAGCTTTTTGTATTTGTCTATGTGTTGGCTCTTTGTACGGACCTTTCATCATTTTGTCCTTCCTTTTCTATCATTCTGTTTGTCCTCTTTCCAGGAATTCCCATGTACATTTTCTAACTGATTTAGTACATGTGCAAATATCGCTATGCAACTTAGCTTTGCAGTCAATCGTACTCTTTCTTTAGGGTTAGGGTCAAGTAAGATACAGTAGCATCCATTTAATTAAGGATAGTTTTTCATTTATTTATAAAAACTCATTCTGCATGCTATTACTAATACACAATTAGTATAGCATAAAGGAAATTTATTTCCATGCGGTCAAAAAGATCTCAGAAATTAGCCGGCTAGGTTTTTGGTTTTGACAAAAAAAAAAGATTGTGTTTGTCATTGTTGGAACAACCTTAATCACCCTCGTCGTGTTTGATGATTTTGGGACTCCGCAAAAACCCAGACAAGTGAACCTTGAAACATCCAACAACTTATAGAATTTTTATAGGACGTTCAAGGCTGTATATGCCTCTATGGAGTAGCAATTATTATTTCAGTTATCTGATGAGATGAACTGCACATCTTTTTTTTTTTTCTTCTATTATATTATGAAACATCGCGGCATTCTCCAGTGCAATGTCAAATCAAAAGTAACAACTTCTGCAGAAGGCTGAACATAATCAAATTTTCTTTCGAGCCAGGCTTCTATTATCTAGCTTCTTTACTACTTGCCATTTCTAACAATTAGGTAGAGCACTGCCTGTTCTTTTTATCTTCCTTTCTTACATGTACCCTACATATATTACTAAGATACCTATTCATCATTTTTGAAGGAAAAGATAAAGAAACATTAATATCAAATTCAATGCATCTTTATTAGCATGGACGTCAACTCAAGATTGCCATTAAATTGTAATCCATAATTGCAATCGTCAGTACACCATTGCGGGTTTGATGATTGCCACAGTTTTTGTTGAAGATATTGAGAGCTCACTTAAGTTTAATGTAATATCTTGTACATTGTAGTAAGAAGTGTAGTGTAATCAATATTACCTTGTATAGTCTAATTCTATTTTTAGTTGCTAACAAACTTAATTTGCAATGATATGAAATGCTCATCACGTACATAGCACTTCTCATTTTCGTGTGAAATATCTATACTGAACATTTGAATCGTAACTTGTAGTTCTTTCAAATCAGTTTCAGAAATCAATTACTAAAAATTTTAAAAAATTATAGCTGGCTTGGAAACTTAGAGCTGATGATATATTTGCTATCATTGTAGAAGATTGTGAATTGGTTTTGGTATTGAAATGTAAAGCTGTACTTTCTAAGTGATTCTTGTAAGGAAACGCCATGCAAAGAGAATAATAAGAATGTTATGTTTGAATGTATGCAACGATATATATGGTAACCTGGTGCAATTATGAAAATTTTAAGAATCTTTTGCATCTTTGCAGTATTATAGGAGTTTGAAGTGATTTAACATTAGAGATCAACTTATCGTTTGTTAAATAATGGAAATATATATATATATATATATATATATATATATATATATATATATATATATATATATATATATATATATATATATATATATATATATATATATATATTAAATAATGGAAATGAGTATATATATATATATATATATATATCTTTTGATTTTAATTTCTTTTTTTTGTAACATCTTTTTAGTTGTTGTTAAACATATATGTTTGATTTTAATTTATTTCTTCTTTTCTACACCTTTCAAATTTGTCCTCCTCTTGAGGTGGGAAATTCCTGTAAGATTTCAAGGTAGTCCCTAGATTCAGAGTGTTGTTATTAAAATTTAGGGTTATATACAGCCCACTTAATTAATTCAATTGTTTTACTTTTAAAACATTCCCCATAATATTGTAATAAAAACTTGGAAGATGTTGAAGGATAGGATACAATGATCTAGATATATTTACGTATTTGATTTGTACTACGTCAATATATGCTCTAAATATGCTCTAAATAAATCAATTCAAAGAGTAGTATATGTTACCTTTATGGGTACTCATTCTTTGGAATACTATTTTTTAAATTTCCTATATATCATAGGTAAGTGATTTATGCACATATGTTCGACAATCATCCAACTTTACAAATATATCATTCCAAAAATCATCTTAGATATCAATATTTGTTTTAACATAACCTATTTTAATATCATTCAAAATCAAATTTAATTGTTATTATTATTGTTGTTGTTGTTATTATTTATTATTATTGATTAAATTTTATCTAACACTATGTAAATAATTTATTAAAATATACCGGGAAATAAAATATCTCTCAATCTGTTCAAGTACCGTAGATATGACAAGATAAACTTCTTAATTATCATAAGTTATGTGTAAATAGTGAAAATTTCTAGTTTATAATTGATAAATGTCATTTTTTAACGACACATACAACATAAGTCAAAATGAAAAGTTGAAAATGTATGCCAATGCTTGTATTGACGTAGGCACCAATAACCAATTCTTGTCCCAATTTTGTAATCTCCAACAGTTAAATATAATGTCTTACATTTATAGCCATCCTAATTCAACAAGGGTAAAAGATTGTGATAATCTTAACAATAACCTAGTAGAAAGCCTTTTTTTTCTATAGTCACGATGTTGTATCCCATTTTTGTCTATAATATATAGGAAATGGATCAATACTTGCATACATTGAATAATCAAGTCTTTTACTATCCTATAATAATTAATGAGATGTATTTTGTTGTTCTATCTTTATATTCAGTATGAAGTTTGTCATTGACCGTTACAATAAACTAAAAGAAGAGCAAAATCAGCTGTTAAATGCTACTTCAGAAGTCAAGGTAATTCTTCACTCCTCTAATGTTCTTTTTCTTAGTATCTGTACCAACATGCATAGGCATTTTAGATTTTATGTTTAGAAGTAAATCTTTTAGGTAGTTTTGTCATGTTCCTTAAAAAGGGACTGTTAGTGAAAAACTAGGAAGTTTCACTTAAATGCAATGGAAAACTGTTAACATAAAAATGAAGGTAACTCCAAACGACATGAAAATAATATTAAGTGAATTGACATTTATTTAGGATTAGGCTAAATCCTTGAAATAAATGTCACAACAGCTAATCATTTAATTTATGTTTTATGTCTCCTTTAAGAGGACGAATATAAACAAGTCATCAAGGATGAACTCAGGCAAAAATATGATATTACCAGCTAGATGTCGTAGGAGTAATCTCTCTTGACTTTCAAGTAGGCAAGAAACTGCAAGTTCAAATCAATGACTTCCAAGAAAAAAAGCTTAAAAGAACTTTAATAAAGTTTCCTCTCGTTTCTTTAGGTTCCCTTTAACTAAAGAAACAAAGCATGCTAATTATATAGTCCATGCCTATCTTGTATAGCAATTAGATTCTCATAATTAGATAATTTAGTTGGCACTAATCAACATCATCTTGTAGACTGACTCAAATTCAAGCCACAAAGATTACAAAATAAATATATGACTGATCATATAGGATAAAAGAAGGTAATATAATTGGAACATGGCAAGATAACATTAGCGAGGACATAAATCTAGCAAAAGTAGGTTTAACAGAAGAATGTTACACAAAGCAAGTACAATGAACTATAATCAAAGAGATAAAGTATTTTTGAAATAAAATTCCTGGGTTAAGTTTCTTATCATCCACTAATATGTGGAATCATCGATGATGGCTTGTTGTTGGGACAAGTATAGGATTCTAGAAGAGAGTGATATAAACTTGGCACATCCTAGAGCCGAGTGTCATAATCTACTTTTTAAATTGTCTACAACTTATTGAAACGTTACCAATGAAGCTCTTTCACTAAATATCATTAAAAATTTTCAAATTTTTATTTGAGAGTATAGGTCACAAGCCAATAAAAAGCATTAGGTATCCCTTTTTATTATTGACTTTAGGAAATTCTAAATTAGTGGCTTTATAGCAATAACTAGGATGTTGGAAGCTTGATGGACTATAAATAAAATTTGAAAAAAATATTTTTTTTAAAAAAATCCTTCTTTTTAAGAGCTACGACTCTATTTTTTTCTTTCCTCACAAGTTGCAGACTCCTTTTTCCCATAATATGCTCTTGCTCCTTTTTTTCATTTCACTTCATTCATTTAAAGTACAAGAGATAGGAGCTAGCCTTTATATAGGCATGTTTAACAGACATTGGACAATTAGTAATAAAGGGGAATGACAAGTGTCCCCATATGTGTCCTAAATGTAGCAACTTTGACACCTACAATTCTAAACTATTAAGCAATTATTTGGAGCCTCACACATTGATCTCCAAATGTCCAAAAAAGAGAGTTTGCTTTCTAACACGCGCCCTTAAACTCGACTTCGCATACCAAGCTTTTCTTTCAATCTGTGGAAGACTTCATTGTTCAGTGGTTTTGTGAAAATATCTACCGGTTGATCTTTTGTTCTGCAGAACACTAATTTCACAATTTTATTTTTCACCTGCTTTCAAATAAAATGACATTTTATGTGTTTGTTTCGATTGTGTGTCACTGCATTTTTTTCAAGTGATATGACAGACTTGTTGTCAACATATATTCTTATCGGGCCTTCTTATATGCACGATCCAATTCACTTAAAATACATCTCAACCATATTGCTTGACATGAACTTGTTGTTGCAGCTAAATACTCAACCTCACATGTTAAAAGGGCAACCGTTTGGTGCTTCTTTAATGACCATGAAAATATTGCTGACCCAATTTTTCTATCATCCACATCTCCACCATAATCACTATCTAAATAACCAATTAGTTTCAAATTATGAGAATATGTATAGAATAAACCTTGGTCAATTGTACCTTTAATATATCTCAAAATTCTTTTTGTTGTGTCAAAGTGATCTTGTTTGGGCTTCTCCATATATCTATTGACTAACCCAACTGCATACATAATATCTAGTCTTGTGTAGGTTAGATACCTCAAACTCACAACAAACTCTTGAATAATGTTGGATCTATAGATTTTTTGTCTGAATCAATTCTTAACTTTATGCTTGCCTCGGCAGGTGTAGCTATTAGCTTGCAATCTTTCATTTTGAGCCTCTTTAAGGCCTCATCTACATACTTTACTTGAGAAATGAAAATTCATTCTCCTGTTTATTTCACTTCAATTATAAGGAAATAGGACATTTCACCAATATCAGTCATCTCAAAGCCTTTGGTCATGGCTTTCTTGAAATCATTAAACACACCCAGATTATTTCCTGTGAAAATAATGTCGTTCATATATAAGCACATGATCATGATATCTCCTTATTTATTTTTCTTTGTCTACAACGCAAGCTCATATGGGCTTTTCACAAATCCATTCTTTTGAAAGTACTCATCCATTCTTGTCTTCCAAGTCCTTAGAGCATACTTTTATCCATAAAGAGCTTTCTTTAGTTGGTAGACTTTGTCTTCCTGAGCTTTCTTGACATATCTAGGTGGTTGTTCGATATAAAGTTTTTCTTTTAAGTAGCCATTTAGAAAAGCTGATTTCACATCCATCTGGTAAATCTTCCATTTGTTTTGTACTGCAAGTGCTATAAGAAGTACGATTGTATCAATTCTTGTAACTAAAGCAAATACTTCTTCATAATCAATTCCATATTTCTGTTTATAGCTTTTCGTGACTAATCTTGCCTTATATTTTTCCACCTTTCCTTCTTGATTGGTTTTTGTCTTATATACCCATTTGACTCTGATTGATTTATGTCCTTTTTGGAAGGCTGATCAATTCGCATGTATCATATCTTTGGATGGGACCAATTTCTTCATCCATTGTTTTTTTCCCATTTTTGTCTCCAACGATTCTTCGTATATCACCGAATCACATGCAGCCATTATATAAAACAATGAATAGTCAAATGATTCTATTCGTTTAGTAGCATCATATTGATCACTAAGATTTTTTGTTTTAATTGGTGCTCCCTCTAAATTGTTATTGTTGTTACTGCTACTTGGCGTTGACGATGTTGATGCAGGTGTTGTTAGTGGATTTTATGGAGGAGAACGATCATCTTGTTATTCTTGTAAATCCAAGTCATTGTCATCTTTATCATAAAAAAACATTCCTTGAATGTTCTTTTCTTCTTTGCTCCATCTCCAATAGTCTGCTTCATCAAACTCAACATCTTTTAAGATGATTACCTTCTTGGTTAAAGCGTTGTATAATTTATATTCTTTAATCCTGTTGTCGTAGGCAACAAAAATACATTTCTCGCCTTTATCATCCAACTTCTTTCTTTTTTGGTCAGGAATATGGGCATATACAATGCACCCAAAAATCCTGAGATGTCCAATACCTGGTTTGCTTGCGCTCCATGCTTCATTAGGTGTCATAAATCTAACACTTTTTGTT
The DNA here is from genome assembly GCA_029891385.1 of Erythroxylum novogranatense. NCBI lineage: Eukaryota > Viridiplantae > Streptophyta > Magnoliopsida > Malpighiales > Erythroxylaceae > Erythroxylum > Erythroxylum novogranatense. The sequence continues at coordinate 95,291,118 of CM057228.1, forward strand.
GGACAACGATTCAGCAAATAAATTGCATATACAACAACTTCAGCCCACAAATTCTTTGGTAAATGCTTTTCCTTCAATATGCCCCTTGCCATATCAAGAATTGTATGATTCTTTCTTTCAGCTACACCATTTTGTTATGGTGTATATCTTGCTATCAGCTAATGAATGATTCCATGCTTCTTACAAAAATTCTCGAACAATTTTGAGGTGGACTCACCTCCTCTATCGAATATAAGTATCTTTAGATACTATCCACTTTATTTTCGACCATTGCTTTAAACTTTTTGAACTCATCAAAATCCTTTGATTTTTCTTTCAAAATATACACCCAACATTTTGTACTAAAATCATCAATAAAAGTTAAATAGTACCTATTTCCTCTAGCTAATGGCACGTCAAATAGACCAACAATATATGTATGGACAATCTCTAGAAGCTTTCTAACTTTCCATGATTTTCAAGTTTCAAATTGTTGTTTGTGTTGCTTTCCTTTGATGTAGGCTTCACATAACTGCTTTGGTTGATCAACTTCTGGTAATCCGTTCACTATATTTAACTTTGATAATAATTTTAGTCTAGTAAAACTGAGATGACCAAACCTCAAACATCACAACCAAGATTCATCTTTGATGACTAACTGCATACAATGTATCAACTCATTTTGTACGTCAAGTGTGAAAAGATGATTCTTTGTCATCTTTACTCTTATTATCAATTCTGCCTTTTTATTCCAGATGGTGAGATATCCATTTTTCAATAATATGATGTATTTCTTTTCTAAGAGATGACCAAGGCTGATGATGTTGCTTTTCAAAGCAGGCATATAATAGATATCAGGAATATATTTCTTTTCTCCATTTTTCAAATTAATTGTGATTTTACCTTTGCCTCTGATCGAAATCTTTGTTGAACCACCAAATATAACTTCACCACGATTTGTCTTGTCCATGTTTATAAACAACTCTTTATGATCGTACATATGGTTGCTGGTATCAATGTCCAGATGCCAAACATTATTATTGCTTTGCTCATTTACTCGTAATAAGAGAAGCATAATAACGTTATCTTTCTTGTCTTTTGCTATTGTAAAATGACTTCTTTCTTGTGCCTCAGGATTCGATCTGCACTCGTAACTAAAATGACCATATGTATTGCAATTATAACACTGCACTTGCAATTTATCTCTCCTTTGTTGAAATTTGCCTCAACCTCTGTCTCTATAACCTCTTCCATGACTACTTCATTTGTATTTTCTTTCAAAAAATTGTCGGCCACGTTCATGTCTGCCTCGGTTGCTCCATCGACTATGTCTCACTTGGTAGCCACCTTGACTTCCTTTGTCCTGTCTTTGGCTACTACTTGTTTGGTTTTCACCGACTGATAGTTTGCTTTGCAAGACTTCCTCTAAATTGCCAGTATTATTATTCCGATTCATTCTTTGCTCATGTGCTTGGAGAGAACCAACGAGTTCAACAATCGAAAGTTCTGACGAATCTTTCAATTCTTTGATTGGGATGATGACGTAATCAAATTTGCATATAAGCGAACGTAAAAACTTTTCCATTACTCGAACATCTTGTAGAGTTTCACCCTTTCTTTTCATTTCGTTAGCCACCGTTTTTAAATGAGTGATATAATCACCAAAATTTTCTGAGCTTTGCATTTTTAGCATCTCGAACTCAACTCTGAGTGATTGAAGACATAAATTTTTAGCTTTTTCGACTCCTTGGAAAGATTTCTGCATAATCTCCCATGTTTCCTTTGAAGTCTTTGCATTTGAGATTTTCTCGTACGTGGGTTTGTCAACACCTTAAAAGATAAAGAACAATGCCTTTTTGTCTTTCTTTCGAGTTTTTTCAATGTCTTTTTTTTAGCATCTGATAAGGTTGCTTCGACAGCTGCATCTACAGGCTCAATATATCCATCTTCAGCAATGTCCTATAAATCATAAGAACTAAGCATCATCCTCAGCTGGATGCTCCAATTCTCATAATTTGTCTTTTTCAATTTTGGAACTTGAGGCTGGATCAAGTTGGCTATTACCTCACCAATTTACGAACAAACAAACCTTGGCTCTGATACCACTTGTTAGAAGCTTGGTCCAAATAAAATCTGAAAGTATATTTAGAAGAAAAAAAGCCCTTCTCTTTCAAGAGCTACGACTATATTTTTTCTTTCCTCACATGTTGCACACTCCTTCTTTTTCACGCAATATGTTGCTGCACCTTTTTTTATTTCACTTTATTCACTTAAGGTATAAGAGATGGGAACTAGCCTTTATATAGGCATGCTAAACCGAAATTGGACAATTAGTAATAAAGGGGAATGACAAGTGTCCTATATGTTTCCTAAATATAGTAACTTTGACACCTACAATTCTAAACTGTTAAGCAACTATTTGGAGTCTTGCATGTTGATCTCCAAGTGTCCAAAAAAGAGAGTTTGCTTTCTAACATAGGAGCCCTTTCCTATGTTACCCAAAATGTGCTCACAGTTATTTCCAACTACATTATGCGCAATTATTGTGGTTCAATTCATTGGGCTCATTCAATAATATAAAGAGTGCACAGGATCTTAGATTATATACTAAAATCTTGTTACAAATTCCTACATTAGGTTATTGTGTGAACATTTAGAAATGTATGCTAATTTTAGTTTTCCTGCTATCACTTTGTAACTTAGGTAATACTCCAGTTTGATGGATTGCAATTGTAGCACCTGAAAAAGAAAACTCTAAGAATGATGAAGGGATTTTATTGTATATGGAGTTCCATACTATCACTCAACCTAACACTAACTAACCACACTTCCTTACTTGCTTGACAACCCTTTAGCCTTAATTATACTTGGATTATAAAAAAAAACTAGTTTATACTAGCAAATGTTTGCTATTACATCTGCTGATAGCTTTTTCTGGTAATTCTTGAAATGATTTTCCATGGGTGTGACAACCTTTGGTAGAACCTGAATGAAAATAGTTGGTTGCTATTAATAGTTTAAGTTAGTTGGTTTTCTAAGTTTCATATGAGAGGGTGTTGTATTATACTTGTTCACGTGTTAAGTTATTTGGACATCATATTTCTATAAGTTGAGAAAAGAAATTTGAATGATTCTTTCTACGACACAAAGAGTATAACAAAAAGATTGGATTAAGAGGACTTAATCAGGAATAAATGGAAATGATAAAGACTAAAAATTTGTTTGTGGGGTTAAAATGTGGGGGTGAAAGAAATAATTATCTGAAAAAGAACTTGGTACAAATTTGAAACCCAAAATTTTTGATCCATTACACTTTCTCTTTTCATGGGTACTGAAAATCCATAAGTAATGATGTGATTTAGAAGACCTAAAGACAAGATGTTTTGATGCCATATTATAGGTTAAATGTATTTATGTTCCGTATTTTAATTTTCTATGTTGTAATGTTTTTTTCTCTCAAAATATTGAGTTTGAATGCTTTGATGAATTTCCTACAACTATTTGAGTTATATTTTAATCTCTTTCATTTGTTTGCACTAGTTTTGGCAAAGGGAGGCAGCTAGCTTGAGAAAGGAATTGCAACACTTGCAAGAAACTCATAGGTAGAGTGGAAGACTAAATCTTTTAACACATAGCTATTGACATAAGAGTATGCGTAATTCACATGTTAACTTATTTATTAACTTGAGTCCATTTGCTTGCTTTTCACTTTTGCCAAAATTATCTCCTAAGGATGCTTCAACCTAACCAAATATATAACAAAAAACTTGTGTTTTGTGACTATTGGAAAATCTCCTTCTCATGCACATAATAACATAGTTCCTAAGATTGACTCTTGCATTCAAATAAGTGAAAAGGAATATGCAATAAAATAAAACATCTTAATCATCTATGTGGTTAGCGCTAACTATGAATAGGTAGTTGTTTCCAAAATAGGTTGTCATAATAGGAATTTGATTATAAAAAGATGTTTGCGTAGCTAAGCATTTTATAATTAATAGCAACGGGTGAGAGGATTGATTCATCAAAAATATAAGTTGTTACAAACCTAGATCTTCATATATGTATCTGGCTTCTAAATTCACCACCACTTATCTTGTTGGAAACTTGATCTCAGGAGGTAGGAAGGATAATATACCAATGAACTGATCATTTTGATCTCATTTTGCTAGCTTGTATAAAGGAAGGGTTTAAAATGTGAGAATGGCATTAAAGTAATTTTATATTGATTATTACTTAAAAGGAAGGATCATAACAAGTCCTACAAAAGAACTATGGTCGATACCAGAAAAATCTTCAACAATTATAAAGTGGGGATAATACACTAGCAAACTAATCATTTTGATCTTGTCATCGATAACTTATGTCAAGTAAGGGCTTAAAATGTGAGGATAGTCTCAAAGTAATTGTATAGTGATTATTGCCTTAGAAAGAAAGGATTGTCACAAATCCTATAAAAGAACCATGATTGAGACTAGAAAAATATTTAGCATTCATAGGGTGGGGATAATATACCAATAAACTGATCATTTTGATCTCATCATTGCTAGATTTTATAAAGGATGGGTGTAAAGGAAGGGCTTAAAATGTGAGAATAGGATCAAAGTAATTGTATAATGATTATTACCTTAGAAGAGAAGGATTATAACAAGTACTACAAAATGCCCATGGTCGAGACTGTCAAAATAGGTTTTCAACGTATGTATTTCATTACAAGTAGTATATTTATACAAGTTGTGAAAAGAAAAAATTAGGGCATAAATAATGTCGGTAACTATACAAGGTAATAATATGATTCTTTACGATCGTAAGAATCTTTTGGATATGCTATATCTGCTCTTTCCTTAGCTAGGTTACAGTTCACTCTAACACTCTCCCTCAAGTTGATGCACAAGCATCTTGAATGCCCAACTTACCGAGTGAGTTGCAGAAATATTTCCATGATAAAGCTTTTGTAAGAACATCTACTAGTTGATCCTCAGATTTTACAAAAGGGAACCTTATTATTTTGTCTTCAAGGTTCTGTTTGATGAAGTGTCTGTCCACTTCAACAGGCTTGGTCTGATTGTGTTGGATTGGATTTTGAGAAATGTCAATAGCTGCCTTGTTGTCACAAAATAAGTTCATCTCAAAGTTGGGAGGGAAACCTATTTCTGTAAGTAACCTCTTGAGCCATAAAAGTTCACAGAGGCCCTTGGCCATTCCTCGAAACTCAGCTTTAGCACTGGACAATGCCACCACCTTTTGTTTCTTACTTCTCTATGTGACAAGATTGCCTCCTACAAAAGTGAAATAACCTGAAGTAGATTTTCTATCGGAGACATTTCCTACCCAATCTGCATCTGTGTATCCCTCAAAATCCAAGTGATTGTTTCTTGAAAATAAGATTCCTTTCCTAGGAAATGATTTCAAATACCAAAGAATACAAGTTACTGCATCCATATGATGTTCACTAGGACAATGCATGAATTGGCTTACTACACTTACAACATAGGCAATGTCTGGACGCGTATGTGATAGATAGATGAGCCTTCCAACTAATCTATGATACCTCTCCTTACTGGTTGGCACTTGATCTGTGTATTCTCTGACCTTATGGTTTTGAATAATTGGAGTATCTGCTGGTTTACAATCCAATAGCCCTACCTCTGATAGTAAGTCCAGGATATACTTTCTTTGAGAAAGGAATATGCCATGCTTCGACCTTACCACTTCAATTCCTGGAAAGTATTTGAGTCCTCCAAGATTTTTCATCTCAAATGTAGTTGCTAACCGGTCCTGAAGTCACGAAATCTCATCTGAGTCATCTCCTATAATAATCATATCATTAACATATATGATTAAAGTGGTTACTCTCCCTTATTGTCGTTTCAAGAACAAAGTGTGATCAGAGTTTCTCTGTTGGAAACCATACTACCTCATGACTGAGCTAAACCGATCAAACCAAGCACGAGGAGATTTTTTCAGACCATAAAGAGCTCGTTATAGCTTGCATACCACCTCAACCTTTGAGTTTGTTGTGTATCCTGGTGGAATGTCCATGTAAACTTGTTCCTTAAGGTCACCATGAAGGAACGCGTTCTTTACATCAAATTGGTGGAGTAGCCAGTTAAGGTTTGCTGCTAGAGAGAACAAGACTCTGATAGTGTTCAATTTTGCTACTGGTGAGAAAGTCTCTTGATATTCAGTACCAAGTGTTTGTGTGTACCCTTTTGCCACAAGTCGAGCCTTGTACCTTTCAACAGATCCATCGACAATGTGTTTAATAGAAAACACCCATTTACATCTAACTGTTTTCTTCCCTTTTGACAATGAAACTAACGACTAGGTTCCTGTCTTCTGTAGAGCATGCATTTCTTCTTCAATTGCCTTCATCCACCTTAGATCTTTTAGAACTTCTTCTACTCAGTTTGGAATATAACCTGAAGATAGAGAACATGCAAATGCTTTCAGAGGTTCTGGCATATTTTTAGTGCTCACATAGTTAGCTATTGGGTAGTTTGATCCTTTCACTCTAAATTCTGGTGAGTATCTCCTCAATGGCTTTCCTTGGTTATGTCTGAAAGGTAACACATAGCTAGTAGCATCATCCAGATCATTAATGTATAGTGGTGTAATAGGAGAGCTTATCTTAGGTTCATTATCAGAAGTAGGGCCTTCAAGTGTTAAAGAGGAGGGGATTTTATCCTCAGGGTCTGTTTCCGCTTCCATAGAGCTCGAAGGTACTTCAAAATCACCATCAACTATGCCAATTGTCTTGCCATTCCTACTACCATTACCATCCAATATTGGATTTGTCGAATTTTCCTTAAACATTGGCCAATTCAAATTTGCCAATTCACCTCTTCACTTTAAATCTCCCCTTGAAGAGTGGAATTGGATACTGGTGAAGGAAAGAAAGTGTCTGGCTCCACAAAAGTTGCATCCATAGTGACATAAGTGCAGTTGGTTCGAGGATCATAGCATCGGTAACCATTTTTATGAGAGGTATGCCTTATAAACATGCATCAAATGGCATAAGGATCTAGTTTAGTAGATTGATTTTTGTGGAGACGTATAAAAAAAACACATCCAAACACCCGAGGAGGAACCAAAAGAGCACTAGGCAGAGAAACATGGTCAGACAGTGCATGTAAAGGAGTTTTAAAATTCAACACTTTAGATGGCATTCAGTTAAGCAAATACGTTGTCGTAGTTACAGCATCATCCCAATACTTGCTAGGCACATTTGTCTTAATTAACAAAGCTCGAGGAGTTTCTTGGATATGCCAATTTTTTCTTTCGGCAATGTCATTTTGTTGAGGAGTCTGAGAGCATGAGGTCTCATGTAGAAGATCATAGTTTTTGAAGTAAGTTTGAAATTTGTGATTAACATATTCCCACCATTATTAGAATGAAGAATCTAAAGTTTAGCACCAAATTGAGTCTGGATCATCACATGAAAGGTCTAGAACACACTAAACACATCATCCTTATGCTTTAATAAATATAGTCATGTCATTCTAGTGCAATCATCTACAAATGTGACAAACCAACTAATACCAGAAGTAATGTTAATGGGAGAAGCCCCCCACACATTAGAATGAACTAACGCAAAGCGTGTATCACATTTATTGATGCTTAAAGGATAAGGCACTCGATGACTCTTAGCTTAGATACAAGTATCACACTTAATGTATGAGATTAATAGGTTTGAAAATAGATTTGGGAACACGTGTTTCATATAACAAATTGATGGGTGTCCTAACTGGTGGTGCCATAATAGGATTTGCTTCTCTTTGTCATTAGTTACCGAGACCATAACATTTTCTTTCTCTTGAGTGAAGTTATCCACGTAGTACAACTATGCCAACTGTCTTGCCATTCCTACTACCATTACCATCCAATATTGGATTTGTCAAATTTTCCTTAAACATTGGCCAATTCAAATTTGCCAATTCACCTCTTCACTTTAATTCTCCCCTTGAAGAATGGAATTGGATACTGGTGAAGGAAAGAAAGTGTCTGGCTCCACAAAAGTTGCATCCATAGTGACATAAGTGCAGTTGGTTCGAGGATCATAGCATAGGTAACCTTTTTTATGAGAGGTATGCCTTATAAACATGCATCGAATGACATAAGGATCTAGTTTAGTAGATTGATTTTTGTGGAGACGTATAAACACAACACATCCAAACACCTGAGGAGGAACCAAAAGAGCACTAGGCAGAGAAACATGGTCAGACAACGCATGTAAAGGAGTTTTAAAATTCAACACTCTAGATGGCATTCGGTTAAGCAAATACATTGTCGTAGTTACTGCATCATCCCAATACTTGCTAAGCACATTTGTCTTAATTAACAAAGCTCGAGGAGTTTCTAGGATATGCCAATTTTTTCTTTCGGCAATGTCATTTTGTTGAGGAGTCCGAGAGCATGAGGTCTCATGTAGAAGACCGTAGTTTTTTAAGTAAGTTTGAAATTTGTGATTAACATATTCCCCACTATTATTAGAATGAAGAATCTAAAGTTTAGCACCGAATTGAGTCTGGATCATCACATGAAAAGTCTAGAACACACTAAACACATCATCCTTATGCTTTAATAAATATAGCCATGTCATTCTAGTGCAATCATCTACAAATGTGACAAACCAACTAATACCAGAAGTAATGTTAATGGGAGACGGCCCCCACACATTAGAATGAACTAACGCAAAGGGTGTATCACATTTATTCATGCTTAAAGGATAAGGCACTCGATGACTCTTAGCCGAGATACAAGTATCACACTTAATGTATGAGATTAATAGGTTTGAAAACAGATTTGGAAACACGTGTTTCATATAACAAATTGATGGGTGTCCTAACTGGTGGTGCCTTAATAGGATTTGCTTCTCTTTGTCATGAGTTACCGAGACCGTAACATTTGCTTTCCCTTGAGTGAAGTCATCCATAAGGTAGTCATCCACGTACACACACAAACTAGTACCATGCTCAGTGATCTCCTTAGTGAGAATGTCCTGAATAAGGCAAAATGTTAAGTATAAGAGCACAAAATAATTAAGTTCTGAAGTAATTTGGCTAACTGACATCAATTTATTGGACAAAGATGGAACTAGTAAGGTATGAGATAAAAAGAGTATGGAAGATAAGTTGATAGTTCCAGCCCTTATTGTTGGATATGTGGCACCATTAGCATTAGTGATGTTTCCTTTTCTAGGCTGAGTTGTCACAAAAAAATCATTTGAATCAGGCACCATTAGCATTAGTGATGTTTCCTCTTCTAGGCTGTGTTGTCATAAAAAATCATTTCAATCATATGTCATATGATCCGTTGCTCTAGAGTCAATTACTCATTCTCTAAAATCAACAACATTAGGGCTAAGAAGTGCTTGACCACAATTACCTTAATCATTCGATGTGTCATTCGGGAATTTTGTATGTGGATTCAAGCATAGTTTAGGTTCAGCAGTTACCAAAGCAACTTTACCAACGTTTCCACTTGCTTCTCATTGCTTACGTGCTTTGAGCTCATTCTAACACTCTGGATACTCGTGTAACTTAAAGCAAGTATCATGAGTCTGTTTTGCATTGCTATAATTAGTACATCCTCCTTCTGCCTGAACCATACCCTTAGGTGTCTGTTGCTTTCTTGTACAAAGAGAAAGAGTTCTTGGCTTTGAGTTTGTTGGTTATTGTCCCAGTCTGCCTTTAGACACCATAGCAGCACTTATCGAAACTTCTGTACCAGATATCATTACTGCTTGTTTGATGTCCTCTCATCGAACATGAGCGTATGCTTGCTCAACCATTGGGAAAGGCATCATTTGGTGCACATCACTTCTAATTTTATCAAGCCTGTCATCCAGCCCATCGAGGAATGTATACACTCGATCTTCTTGCACGAGAGAATTATATTTTTGAATATCCACAACACACTCCATTGGATTTGGACGTCTAAAGTCAATCTCTCTCCATAAACCTTACAGTTCATTATAATATTTTTCGATGGATCCTCCAGCTTGCTTCATTCTTGTCACTCATCGTCGCAAGTCATACATTTGAGATGTGTCGCTGCCATCAAAGTAGGTTGTAGCAATAGAATTCCACACTGCTTTTTCTGTTAGGAAGCATATAAAGTTGCTAATCAAGGATGGGTCTATTGAGTTGACCAACCATCCCTTCACAATTGCATCCTTTACCCTCCACTTCCTGAAGGTTGGGTCTGTCAGTCCTGGTTGTAGAGTTTCTCCATTAATATATCCCAGTTTTTCTTTTCCTAAAATATACATCTTGGCAATCTGGGACCATAAGGAATAGTTGGTACTATCCAACTTAATGCCAATCTGTAAATGAGAGGAGTCGTGGCTAGTCATGGCTTTTGTGTTTTGGTTTCTAGTCAAGGCTTCTGTCATTCTTGTGGTCAGGTTTTCTATAGCAGCATCTGATCTGGTACTGCTCTCATCTGCAATATTAGTCAGTTGCACCATTATTTCTGGTTGATCTAGCGGCGGTAGCGAAGGTCCTGGGAACTAAGCTCTAATACCATGTTAAAATAGGTTTTCAATGTACATATATCATTACAAGTCGTATATTTATACAAGTTGTGAAGAGAAAAAATTAGGGCCTAAATAATGTTTGTAACTATACAAGGCAATAATATGATTCTTTACAATCATAAGAATGTCTTGGATATGCTATATCCACTCTTTCCTTAGCTAGGTTTACAGCTCACTCCAACAGAGACTAGAAAAATCGTTAACAATCATAGATTGGGGATAATATACCAACAAACTGATCATTTTGATCTCATCATTGCTAGCTTATGTAAAAGAAGGGTGTAAAGGAAGGGCTTAAAATGTGATAATAAAATCAAAGTAATTGTATAATGATTATTACCTTAAAGTCAAGGATTATAACAAGTCATACGAAAGAAAGATGGTCAAGACTAGAAAAATCTTGAAAAGTCATAATGCAACTTTGTCAACTATAAGTATAGGTTATCATGCATTAGAACGTAGGAATGTAGTTTAGGATCTCAATGACTTGTTAAGGTTTGCACAAAGACAACCTCAATTATTTTCAATACAATGTTTATCTTATTAGAGAACTCTAATGCCTCTAATAGACATTGTAGCGAAAAGGTGATTTGATCAATATTTCAAAATGTAATCCATCAATGTGTTATGTGATATCTTAGGTAAATTAGGTGTTAAAGGTAAAGTAAGGGAGTTTCTGTAGTTTACATGTTGGGAGTTTGGTTTTCAAATTAACTTCGGCTAACTCCGAAGATATCCTTGTCACAAGGTTATTCCAACATCTGTAGAGCACCTTTCTATCATACAAGCAAATTTGTAACTTTAGAATATAATTAAGTTGGTAATGATTGTATTCTCATAATAGCCTTTCTACTAATTAGGAGTAATATTGTGTATTATTCGACCTCTTCAAATCTCACATGTCAACATGATTTCTACTGAATGTTGTTATTATCGTCCCCATAATAAAGCATGATAATTATGATACATAACTTTTCTTTCCTAAGACTATCCAGTGGCATTCCATAGCACTTGATGAAGATTTTAACACTCCTTTCAAATCTATATAGATCATTGATGAAACTTATTCTATCCTATTACATCCAACCCTATATCCTATCTGCAAATCTATGCATTTCAGATGTAATACCTACAAAGCATTTACCTAAAAAAAATTTGTAAAGGAAACTAATGGGAGAAGAGCTCTCTGGTTTGAGCATCAAGGATCTACAAAGCCTGGAAAGCCAATTGGAGATGAGTTTGAAAGGTGTCCGGGCTAGAAAGGTATGACAGCTTTGCTGGTACTGCGACCTTGGTTCCCTACAGAATTATGTGCATCAACTGACTTTCTTTCTTTTTTCTTGTTTTTCTTTTACAGGAACAAAATTTATCTGAAGAAATTAAAGAATTGAACCGAAAGGTTTCCCCTTCAACATATTCCACACACCCACATAAAATTTTCAAGTCATCTGACTTTTGTGGAGTTGAATGCAGGGAAATCTATTTTATCTAGAAAATCTAGAACTACGTAAGCAGGTAGACATCATCCATCAAGAAAATGCAGAGTTGCGTAAGAAGGTAACGGTCTAGACAGATGAATTATCAAATAAATATTTCGGATTCCTGACCTATGCAACTTATATTCACAACTAGAAGATAAGACCCAATTACAACCAAGTGGACACAGTTGCCCTAAGTCACATCAGGAACATGTATAGCTGCATCCAGGATGTCATGACTCTCTCTTTACATCTGACAAAGTGAATTAAGTTTTATCTCATATGCCTAAACAGAGTTTTTGACCCCAGGTATCTGGAGAGAAGGATCTGGCTGCAGCAAATGCTAGTCCTCACCCTTCATCCACCCTAGGTAACAAGTATGATCTGCATCTCCCAATTAACCTCGAGCTGAGCCAGCCACAACCCCAAGACAATGGAGCAGCACTACGACCAACGAAACTAGGGTAAGTTGGTGAGAAATGCGGGATTTGAGTGCTAAAATGATTTTTTAATATGTCTTGAGAATGTTCTGTGACAGATTACAACTGCAATAGAGCGGATGAGTTGTCCATGTACATTGGTAGTCATGCTACACAGTTTAAAGGCCAAGCTCATATCTATAGGATTTCTCATCAGCTACTAGCTAGGACTACCTTCAACAACAGGGTCATTGCATTTGGCATGACATTTATCTACAAGACAGACTTCTAGAAATTGCTGCAGAATGATCACAGATCAGCATACCTGCAAATTATGCAATAACTGGAAACCCCAGTATGAGCTAGGTGCTTTCATGTTCCGTATCCTAAAAGAAAAGGAAGGTGCCAAATGTAACTTTAAATATTGTTATATTTTTAAAATCGAATTGGTTTGGAGATCAAAAAATAAATGTGTTTAGTGAAGATTTATTGGAATATTAAACAGAAACATTTAAGTTCGATACTAATGTTCCAGTAGCAGTATACATTCTTTGATTCATCGAAGAGTTTACAAAGAACTAAGTACGACAAGAGAAGCAAATCAACTCAGTTGAACCACAATACATGAGAACTGCTTATTTTCAATTTGAGAAGTCTATTTATAAATGAATACAAGGTGGCATCATGACAGCACTTTTCTCTGTACCTAGCATGATGAAAATAGTAGCATGTCACTACTAATTTCTGTACTGAACACAATAAACCAACATGCATTTGTTCATTTCAATTTAAAACTTAGAAGTTGCTTATACCAACACGGTTCATATCACCTCGAAACATGTCATTACTTATCCAAGTGGTGAAGAGAGAAGCTTTGTAAATTTATCATATGCACAAAACTAAACCTGCTCAGCTTCCTCAACAGAAAAAGAAATTTGATAGGAATTCTGAGGCTAAGATTAAATATAAAATCAGATGTTTTTAGCTTATATCACGTAGGGTATGTGTATTTTGTTTGGAAGAAACAAGTGCATTAAGAACAGATGCAAATCAGTTCAGAATAAGAAAGGACACCAAAAGCATATCCTATCCAAGTATATACAGCAGTGATGCCAGACAGAAACAGTCATTTAGATCTTAGCACTATTTCCATTCATGATTCAACATTGCTAGGACCAGAAAAGAACTTCACAAATGAATTCTATGCAGAAAGGGCACTCCAGCATACTCATTGGACAAAGGTTGGTAAGTAAAGTTCTTAACCATTCAACATTTCTTTATTTCATGGGGGGCAACGCTTGTCTTGTGAATGCTAGAGGTAAGCAGACAATGTAATGAGAACAGAAGGCACCTCCACCTTTCTGTTCCTCAATAAGGCTTCAATTTTATTGTATCTGTCGAACGCAAGAATATTTACTCAAAATTTGCGTCCCAATGTCAAGCTTGCAGTGGAAACATATAATTCTCATGTATCTAGCTGTCTATGAGAAATGTGGTTCACTACTTGTTCTTCCAGTGAACAAGCAATATAGTTGCTCGTCTCAAGTCCTTATAACATGGAATTTAAATTACTTTGCATGAAAACTCTGTAATCAGGCAGTTTTACATTCCTCATTTTCCATTTCAGAGGTTAATTATTCATGAGATACTATAATTTCAACAAATATTATGTAGGCATGAAATATCAATTGTGACAGAGAAATTTGGTAACTCAAAAAGTAAATAACTGCATCCACCTTTGCTAATAGCTCAAACTCATGGCCCACTTTGTGTGCACGCTCTAATCTGTACTGCATTAAAGAAGCAGTTGTCACTGAGGTGGAAGCACTTTACCAGAAGAAATTACCCCAAGCAAATGCATTATGGAGATAACAACACATCGACTCAAATTACACTTTGTCAAAGTTATGGTATTTGGATACCATTACATTAATATATGATCTAATATGGGGGCTTCAACCAAAATTTTAAGTTTTTTCGCTGAGTGGTTTCTTGGCATGTACCATATCAAGATAAATCAATTCTATCAAATAAAGGTAAAAAAAAAAGGATTTTCAACCTAACTTTCAAAAATATCCTTGATATTTTTCTTACATTAACCTTAGCCCACACTCTTCTTTGGCATCTACAATTTAATCCTTAACTTTTTGTAATCATTAACAGCATTTTAGCCATGGATTGGAGTCTTCAATACAAGAATAAGTACATCAACTTTTTATAAGTTATTGTTGTAAAAATATGTCAGGTAAAAGATATGAAACTCATTTGTAATTTAAGAAAATTAAAAAAAAATCTTTAAGACCTTTGAAAAAAACTCCTCTAATTCTTAAATTTTCAAAGAAACCACTTTTAATAGATTTCATTTAAAAACAATGATAAAATAACTGTAGTGTGAACATCATATATAGATCGATCAAATGTTGCTTACATGAAGATCTAATCTATTAAAAGGAACTAATTAAACTTAATCTAAACTAATAATTTGTTACAATTGTGTTAAATTATTAATTTAAGTCGAGTTTAATTAGTTCATATCAGGTTTCAAAGTTAAGTTGATTACCATGTTAGTGACATTTGATTGATTTATATATGAAATTCATACTACATGTGTTTTATTATTATTTTTGACTGAAGTATAAGAGAAAGCTTATTTTTAAAATTGAAAATCAGAAGATTTTTCAAGAATTTTAAAGATTATAGAATTAAAAAAATTAAACTGATAAGGAAAGTTCATATCTAACTCAAATACACCAAAAGCAATAAAATACTTCAGAAAAGCAAAATAATGAACTTCTTTTATTTCTCAAGCTCCATTGTTCCTACCTATGGAAACACATTGAACTTAATATATTACATAACTGCTACAATCTAGCGTAAATATATATAAAGTAATTTAAATATAGGGAATTCAATAACAGAGATAATACAGAAGCTGTCAAACCTCTTAAACCATAGGATCCCAGATATACAGATTCATGTCCTATCCTTAGGGCTATGTATATACGAGGTATGGAAATAGAGGAACCTCAGATGATTTTGTGGAAACCAATTACCTAAAGAGGTTCTTGTATTAGATTTAATTTGAGAACTTAGAGAGCTCATTCTTCTGAAACAACTTAATCAAGCATGTAACAGGAGAGTTCGAGCTTCTCTGAATGTGTAAAAAGTTAAAGGAGATAATACAAGAGCATGCAAGGGCAAAATAGATGAACAAAAGGGAAGTATAGGAGTAGAAAATAGGTTCAGGGAGATGCAACAATAGGAAGAAAACACAGATCAAAAAGATAAAGCATGCTACTGATAAGTGATTCGTCTCCTTGCTCCTTGAGAAAGGCGATATCAGCGACAAAGAGAATCTCACTAGTCAAACCTAGTCTGTGGAAAGACGTTAGTAAGTAGATGAAGAAGATGTAAAGAAGGAATATTCAAACACAGGAGTAACACCTATAACGTTTGGTAGACGGAGGAGACATCATCGCCATTGAAAAAAACAACCCTAATTGGGGAAGAGGATCGAGAGCGAGATGAAGAGGATCAGGGAATTTTCCTCTTTAATCTAGAACATTCAGCGAAATACAAACGATGTCATATAGCAAGAGAAAGGAGCTGGAAGCGAAGTTGTTCTTCATTAAGAATAGGGTTACTATTTGTAGTTGTGGCTTTTGACATAGGAGTATAACTCCTTAAGTTGTAAAACTTTTCTAATACTCTCCTTCAATATATTACTTCATTTAATTTTTCAAAAATATGTAAAGTATTTTAATTAGAAGTTTTCTGGAAGCAACTTACATTACCATAATACAATGAAACAAAACTATTTAAATGTATGATGTTAAATAGCTAGAGCATAATTTATTAAGTTCAAGTATAGTTAAAATATCCATGCTAAATGTTGTCAAATGATGGGCTTTGATGGAATTATTAACCTTCAAGTACCACTGATTCATTCCATAACCTAATTAACAAAATCAACATGAAAAATTATAACAAAATTGTCATGAGTCTTATGTTTAATTTTCCTTTAAACATCATCTATAAGTTTTCACAATACTTTTTCATAATTTACAAGTTTTTTTTATAATTTGAACCTATTAACTTTTATCTTTGCTTCCTAAACAATAATAAGTAAGCTTAATTAAATGTCAAAAGATCCACACATAACTTAAAAAGCTTAGAATATATTAGTAATTATTCCTTGTACCTATATCTATTTTAAATTTTAAGCATTGTCAATAGTTCTTGTAAAACAATAGTTTTTTGTCTCACACATATATTTTCTTGAAGCAAAAAACAAGATATAGACAAGAAGGTATGTTAAGATATTGTTCTTAGGCTGTACAATATCTGCTACTAAAAAACATGATTGACCTTTGAATTAAGGGATTTCCTACAAGTAAGATTTTATATTAAGCTCTTCTAATGACTCACACCAACATTTCCCCCTAAATTTGTGTATAGACATCACTAATGCCAAACTTGACAAGGGGGTCACAGAAGATTTTACTGGAAATAACCTTTATAAGTTTGTTTGTCAATTGATTTTTTGACCTAACAAATGAAAATTAAATGATTTTTTCATCTAAATTCTATTTGATAAAATATCAATTCACCTCCATATGTTTGATATGATCATGGTTAACTAGGTTGTGTGATATATCAATGGTAGCCTTAGTATCACAAAACAAACTCATTACATAACAAACCCACATCTATTATCAATTATCTAAGTTAACGGAGTTTATAGAGTCCTTTTGTTTTACCTCTAAACTCAACCTCAACACTAGATAAAGCCATCGTTTCTTGCTTCTCACTTTTCCATGTAATTAAATTTTCTTCCACAAATGTAAAGCAGCTTAACGTAGATTTTCTATCTAAAATATTCCATGCTTAGTTTGCATATGCGTACTCTTCAATTACATTTGTAACTTAGAAATCTCCTCCTCCTCATCCCTTATAATTACCATGTCTTCCTCGTAAACTATTAGAGCTGTCACTTTACCCTCATGGTGTTTTAGAAAGAAAGATTAGAATTATTTGGTGATATCCATCTTTTTTCATAACTAAATTAAAATGACTAAACGATGCCCAAGGTGACTGTTTCAACCCATATAATGCTTACTTCAATTTACAAACAACCTTGGAAGACTTCTTATTTATCTTCCCAATTATCAACCAAATCCTTTAATATCAGACAAACCTATATATACCTTAAGCAGCAATGAGGACTACTCCAATTCTACTTGCATTAAAGCACTTAAGCCTTCTATACCAATCATTCCTTGGTTTAATATTATCTGGAAAGCTTTCTTGAATTCTAAGGCCTCCTTCATAACTTGACTAGCAACTAGGGGAAGATTAAAGACTAAAGATATGATTATTGGATCCAATGACACTCTTTATAAACTATGTAGCATTGAAGAAGAAAGCATTGCCCATGTAACTTCAAACGTGAATACACTGCCTCCATATGGGCTAGTATTCAACATGCCTTAAATCAGTTTTGCCATGAAGTAGATTGAAACAAAATTTTGGAATGGGCTGAAGCAAAGCACCACTCTATAGGGAAAGATAGAATATGTTTAAATCTCCGTTTTAATTATGCAATATATGCAATTTGAAGGGAAAGAAACCAAAGAATTCATCACAATACCAAAATTGATAAGCATACTCTAATTCACAAGCTGCAATGCTGGATAAAGGAAACTCTGGTAGCCCATCAAGTTGCTGATCACCTAAGCATTCACCTCAGAAGGCAATGGAACCTTTAGTTCCATAGTTTTTTCCTAGGAAAACAATTATGTTGTTGTATTATCTTTTGTCTGAAACAATTGTGTAATATCCCTTTATGATGACTTTCATGGCTATTAGTGAATTCTTTATTTAAATTAGAAAAATGGTTTTTTTCTCTCACTTCAACATTTTTATAAAGCACAAGAACATATGTTAAAAGTTTGTTTTAGGTTGTATAATATCTATGACTAAAATATATGATTGACCTTTGAATTAAGGGATTTCCTACATTTATGATTTCTATATTACACTCTTCTAGTGACTGATTCCAACAGTTATATATAAAAGAAATAAGGCAAAACCATTATACCATACAAGCTATTCTCAAGAAGTATGTAGATTGTTGCAATTAAAAATTTATCGGTATAATCATGAACATAAGCTATTTTAGAAAAGTAATCAAATACAACATAAAAGTTAGAAAATGAAATATTGGAATGGCCATCCTCAACATATTGCAACAATACCTAAGTTATGCATTAAAATTGTCATTAGTTGCAAGATAAATAGAACTGTACCTACCTTCAAGCATAATAAATGCAACAATGAAAACATACATAGAGGTGTTAGGATGTAAAGTGTAAGTAGAAATCCTACATTGGAAAGAGATGAAACTAGTGAAGGACATATAAGTAAAAATGACCCATAAATCTAATGTCTTAAAGTTTTAGGTTGAAGTGTGGTGTTAAAGCTCACGAGTATGTTTCATCACTGGGTCCATGATGTAGATCTCCCATGAAAATGGGTTCCCTAGTTTCGACAAGTGGTATCAGAGTCGATGGTTTGGTAAGGGACTAGTATGGAGATGGTAGTCGAATCTCATGGTTGCTTCCCCACAGAGAATAGCAACGAGACTCCTGGTGAGCCCAGACTAGTAGAGTAAAAGGGCTCTTGGTGACACCAGATACTTGAGCTATTAAGCAAAAAGGCTTTCGCTCAAGGGGGAGTCCAAGTCTAATATGAAAATTCATACTTGAGGGGGAGATTGTTAGGATGTCAAGTGTGAGTAGGAATCCTACATTGGAAAGAGATGGAACTAGTGAAGGACATATAAGTAGAAAGGATACATAAACTTAATACCTTAAGGTTTAGAGTTGAAGTATGATGTCAAAGCTTACGAGTGTGTTTCATCACTAGGCCCATGATGTAGATCTCCCATGAAAATGGGCTCCTCAATTCCGACAAGAATGATAAAGTAATCTCCATTTAGATTGTTTCCGAAGAGATAATTTGCAAACTTACATCCATTAAAGTAAAACAAATTTTGGTCCAGTTAGATCGCAAGTTACGAAGTGGTGTCTAGCACCATGAAAAAGGTATAGATTTGTTTTGTCAAAATAGCTTTGAAGAGTTATTTGGTTAATTTTAACGGCAGTAAGTGAAATAGCTACTTATTGAGATCTCATTTTTCTTTTCTTCAGTTAAAAAACATATAAACAAATCTTATCTTGTATCATTATAGTTGCAAGTTGATCAACCTTGAAATTGAAATTCCAATCATGCAAATGAAATGCACAGCATCAAGCAGTCAACCAAATTTGCAGGTCATGAGCAATTTCTAAGAAAAAGATAAAGAGTGAAATGATAGGGATTCCCATAACCTTGTAAAAGAAGGATGTCCAAACAAAAAATACCTTCTGCACCTGCAGAAGAAGACTGCAAAATCAAAGAGAACCATACCAACATTACTCTAGGGTAACATTAGGAAATACAATAGGGTATATATTAATGGATACATTTTAGCATTCAGTAGATAACGCATACATAGACATTACTACCTCCATTTTCAGACATTGTGAATCAACTACAACACAAAATAGAGCTGGCAAACCATTTTCACTTCCTCTTCCGTCTTGACTTTTTTAACCTCGTCATGAAAAACCTGAAATACAGCAACAATCGAAGCCCAAACCTTCCAACGTCATCGAATTTCATAAAGCAAAAACATAAAACGCCCACCTAACGTAACTAAATATAGACCAATAAGTGTTTACCTAACTGTGCATCTACCACCATGTTTTAACACTTCAAAATACCCCGTTGTAGCTACCAACAGAAACCAAAGCGTCATAGTTATAAAAGCATCTTCAAATCAATCCACGGGGCTACCCTACGAAAAATAAAACAAACATGAACCAAAATCCCAGGAGAGCGTGGAAAGCAATAAAGCACCAAAGATATATATAGTGAACAAAGCATTAGAAAACATAGTCAATGAAGATACAAGAGGGGAGTCGAAGGGAAGGGAGCTACTGGGGTCGGTAAGACGAAGAGAAAAATAAAGGGCAAAAGGTGTTATAGAGGAGAGAGAAGAAAATATCTGATCAAACTTCCTCGGTTATCGGGAGTTTAACTAATTTTTCTTGTGCAAATTGCAACAGATGTATGAATTTTGTCGTAACTATAAACACTTAACACGTGTCTCCTTCAGACAAGATTGCATTAGTTAAAGCTGTCTTAGTACGGTCTCTTTCTTTAAGCTTTAAAAAACTATGATTTAATCAATTTGTCATTGTTTCAACTTTTTATAACTCTCAGAAACTATGAACTGAACGTAGCTTTTTATTCAAGGTGAAAAGAAATTAACTGCCTTGCATTAATGGAGAAGAAAGAAGCCGGCGGAGTTGGAGGGTGTTGCGCTCTACACGATTACCCTTCTTTATCAGGATTCAAATTCTGGTGTGTCTGTTTATTTAAATAATGTCAGGCCTACACAAGCTATTCTCTATTAAATAATCTTAGGATAGTGCCACCAAGTTGCAAAGGTGTGCGTTAGTATTTCTTAATTTTTATTGACTTACCCTAAAGTTAAGCTTGACTTCATTTTGTCCGCCTGAAAGATAAAAGCATGGCGTGCAGGTGTCTCATCTAGTTCCAGCTTTTTTCATAACGAGGATGGATGAGTATAATAAGTGGCTTTCAGCTAAAAAGATTAGTTAGTCCTTAATGTCTTTGGGATTCAAACGCGACTTTCTCCATTTCGGATAGGGTTGTAATTGGATATCATATTGTTGGGAAAATCAGGTATTTTTTCCTCTAAGGTAAACAACTAGTGAAGTGAACCGATTCAGTAATACCCAGGAAAGACCGCCAAACAGTCTCCTAAGACAGTATTACCATTCTACGTAAGATCCCAGGAAGGGGCGGAGGGGTCACAAACGGTCCCGCTTAAAACTCGACCTCTTAGACAGAAATTACGTGCACGGTGTATTTATCACAACCTAAACTCGTGTACACACACGAACAATAAATACACCCAAATAAATTGAACACAACACTACAAATATACCCGACAAATAATATTGAATACTATAAATGCGAAATAAATAAAAAAGATAAGGAAATAACACACCCGAAAATTGATAACGGAGTTCGGTCAATTTTGCCTACTTCTCCAAGCACCACTTAGGCAGCCTGCTCTTATTAAGAAGAGAATACGAAATTTGATACGTATACAACTTTTGAGTATTTTATCAAATTTTGGGATGGATTAGAGTAGAAGGGGGAGGAGTTCTTTTATAACTTAACAAACTCCTCCCATTTTCATTCATTCCCAATATAGGATAGAAATTAAGCCACCAACCACCAACCAAAGTCAAAAAAATACTAAGCAAAGTCAACATAATACTACAAATCTCCACCTTGGCATAATTTCGGATCTCACCAAATGCAAGCATCATTTATCCTCCCAATCAAACAAAACAGCCTTTGTAGTGCTTCTAATTTGCGCCCTCAGGCACCAACTTAAATGTGCAGGATATTTACTAAGTCTAAACAATGTTCAAACTTGGCTCTTGTAACCACCTTGGTCAGCATATCTGCAGGATTCTCTGTAGTCCGAATCTTCTGAATAAGTATCTCCTCTTCTTCCAGAATTTCCCGCACAAAGTGATAACGAACATCAATGTGCTTCGTCCTTGCATGAAAGACTTAATTCTTTGCTAAATAAATAGGACTCTGACTGTCAGAATATACCTCAAGTTGTTTCTGACCAACTCCCAAGTCTTTAAGCAACCCATGAAGCCAAATTGCCTCTTTCACAGCTTCTGTAATAGCCATATACTCTGCCTCTGTTGTAGACAAAGCCACCGTTGACTGCAAAGTAGACTTCCAACTAACTGGCGCCTTTGTTAAAGTGAACAAATAGCCAGTGGTAGACCGTCGCTTATCTAAGTCACCTGCATAGTCAGAATTACAATATCCAACTACACGTTGACCAAGTAATTTATCCTGCTCAAATGCTAAACCAACATCTATGGTATGTAGGATATACCGTAGAATCCATTTCACAGCTTGCCAATAAACCTTATCCGGATCATGCATGTACCTGCTTACAACACTTACTGCCTGTGAAATATCGGGTCTAGTACACACCATTGCATACATCAAGCTTCCTACTGCATTAGCATAAGGTACTTTCACCATGTATTCTCGTTCTTCATCCGTCTTTGGAGATAACTGGCTACTTAGTTTCAAATGAGGAGCAAGTGGGGTACTTACAGGTTTTGAATCTTCATGTATACCAAAACGTTGTAATACCTTTTCAAATCTTATACGTGACAACCAAAGCTTGCCTCTCTCTCTATCCCTGCGTATCTCCATGCCGAGAATCTTCTTGGCTTCCCCCAAATCCTTCATCTCGGACTCTTTACTCAACTGAACCTTCAATATGTCAATCTCACTTTGGCTCTTTGCCGCAATCATCATATCATCTACATATAAGAGTAGGTAGATGTAGGATCCATCTTGAAGTCTGCGCAAATATACACAATGATCATATTTACTTCTTGTGTATTTCTGATCCTTTATAAACTTGTCAAATCGTTTGTACCACTGCTTTGGAGATTGCTTCAATCCATACAACGATTTGTTCAATTTGCAAACCCAGTTTTCTTTACCAGCAATCTTATATCCATCTGGCTGAGACATATAGATTTCCTCCTCTAAATCTCCGTGTAGGAACACGGTTTTCACATCAAGTTGAGCTAGCTCCAAATTCAACTGTGCTACCAAGGCCAACAAAATTCTAATGGAAGAATGTTTAAAAACTGGAGAAAATACCTCATTATAATCAATTCCTTCCTTCTGAGCGTAGCCTTTAGCCACCAACCTTGCCTTATAGCGAATATCATCTTTATCAGGAAATCCTTCTTTCTTTGCAAATACCCATTTGCATCCAATTGCCTTCTTTCCCTTCAGTAGTTGTGTCAGCTTCCATGTCTTGTTCTTCTCAAGAGATTGCATTTCCTCTTCCATTGCACCTGCCCATCTTCCACTTTCTGAACTTGGATTACTTCTGGGAAGGTAGATGGAACATCATCAACAACTAGAAGTGCATAAGCTACCATGTCAGTAAAACGAGCAGGTTTCTGAATCTCTCGTCTTATCCTTCTAATGGCAATTGACTCTGATTGTTGCGGAGGTTCTTGGGTCGGAACCTCTTCCTCATCTGACTCTTCTTCTACTATAGGAGAGTCATTAGTAGTGCTTTTTGCTGGGATCACTACTGTCTGTTCAAATTCCACCTGCTTCGGTATACACTCCACCTGCTGCGAAGTACCATCAGCCCATTCTGGAGTTACCTTATTTAACATGGCAGATTCATCAAATGTAACATCCATGCTGACAATTGTCTTCTTTGACTCTAGACACCACAAACGGTATCCCTTAACTCCAGCATTGAAGCCCATAAATAGAGCCTTCTTTGCTCGTGGGTCCAACTTTGATTCATTCACATGATAATATCAGATAGAACCAAAATATGCAAAGAATCGTAATCATTGCGGGTTTCCCGGACCATACCTCTAATGAAGTCTTGCCACCAATTGTAGATGATGGCAAGCGATTAATGAGATGTTGGCGTATGTCATTTGCCTCGACCCAAAACTTTACGCCTAACCCAACGTTAGACAACATACAACGAACTTTCTCCACCGATGTCCTGTTCATACGCTCCGACACCCCATTCATTGTGGTGTTTTCTAAGCGTAAAGTGGCGAAATATACGGACTCTTGACATACCTTTAGGAAAGGATCACTCTTGTATTCTCCACCATTGTCTGTTCGGAGAACTTTGATCTTTCTTCCTGTCTGGTTTTCAACTTGAGCTTTCCATTTGAGAAAAACTTCAAGCACATCATCTTTATTCTTCATAGAAAACACCCATACTCTTCTGGAAAAATCATCAACAAAAGTGACAAAATAATGCATACCTCCAAGAGATGGAGTCTTAGCAGGTCCCCATACATCTGAGTGCACATAATCCAAAATTCCCTTAGTATTATGAATAGCAGTGCCAAATTTCACTCGTCGTTGTTTTCCCAGAATACAATGCTCACAAAATTCTAATTTGCAAGTCTTCGTACCTTTTAATAATCCTTGCTTGACAAAAATTTGCAAGGATTTTTCACCAGCATGTCCCAACCGCATATGTCACAACTTTGTTGCCTCTGCATCCTTCTTGCTACTAGAAGTTGCTGCCGCTACTGTCCCAACAACTGTATTATCTTGGTAGTAATATAGATTATTTTTCCTTATGCCTTTCAACATCACAAGTGCTCCCGAATTTGCCTTAAGAATTCTATCTCGCATCATCACAACTAGACCTTTTGATTCTAAGGTCCCCAAAGAGATGAGATTCTTTTTCAATTTCGGCACATACCGCACGTCCCTCAAAATTCTGGTGGATCCATCATGATTCCTCAGCTTGATTGAACCTATTCCATCTGTTTTACATGGATTGTCATTACCCATGTAAACAACTCCACCATCAATTTCTTCAAAATCAAAGAACCACTCCCGGATGGGAGACATATGATAGGTGCAACCTGAATCCAATATCCACTCGTCTGAATGGAATGTTGAAGGTGATACCACCAAAGAGACATCTGACTCTGCATCACTTTTACATTCAACAATATTTGCATCTTGCGGAGCCTTTCCTTTCTTCTTTAATTTTGGACAGTCTTTCTTCCAGTGCCCTTTATCATGACAGAAAGCACACTCATCTTTTGCAACTCTGCTTTTTGATTTGGATCTTCCTCTTCTTCCCTTCGACTGGCTCTGCTGACGACCTCTTGCCACAAATGCTTCATCTTCTGTAGCTGCTTTACTTTTCTTTTTACCTTGCTTTCGCAATTCATGACTATACAAAGCAGATGACACAGCATCTAAAGATACATTCTCCTTCCCATGAAGTAAAGTAGTTTCTAAATGTTCAAATTCATTCGGAAGGGATGATAACAACATCAAAGCCAAATCTTCATCCTCAAATTTCACATCCAAATTCAACAAGTCTGCTACTAACTGATTAAACATAGTGATGTATTCATTCATAGTAGTACCTGGTCGGTAATCAAACCGAAACAGCGTTTTCTTCATAAGGAGCTTATTCTGACCACTCTTTTTCAGAAATTTGTCCTCCAATGCCTTCTACAGTTTGTGCGCAGAAGTCTCATTTTTGAAAGCATACTTCTTCTCCCTAGATAAACATGATCGAATTGTTCCGCATGTCAACCGATTTATGATACTCCAATCCTTATCTTCTACATAGTCTGGTTTCGTTTCTTCAATAGCTATGTCAACGCCTTGTTGGAAAAGAGAATCCAGAACCTCACCTTGCCACATTCCAAAATGACCAGTACCATCAAATATTTCCACTGCCAACTTCATACTTGACATTGAAGTCCTCTGCCATGAGGAAGTCGATGTTACCTGTGTCATATTTGATATGTCTCTAGTTGTTGGTGAATTTACAGACGTCATTATAGACTCAAATAAGAGTATTCAATATTACAAATATTACAAACAAACTAAAGGATAAACCTTCGGCTCTGATACCACTTGTTGGGAAATCAGGTATTTTTCCTTCTAAGGTAAACAACTAGTGAAGTGAACCGATTCAGTAATACCTAGGAAAGACCGCCAAACAGTCTCCTAAGACAGTATTACCATTCCACGTAAGATCCCAGGAAAGGGCGGAGGGGCCAACAAACGGTCCCACTTAAAACCCGGCCTCCTAGACAGAAATTACGTGCACGGTGTATTTATCACAACCTAAACCCGTGTACACACATGAACAATAAATACACCCAAATAAATTGAACACAACACTACAAATATACCCGACAAATAATATTGAATACTATAAATGCGAAATAAATAAAAGAGATAAGGAAAGAACGCACCCAAAAATTGATAACGGAGTTCGGCCAATTTTGCCTACTTCTCCGAGCACCACTTAGGCAGCCTGCTCTTATTAAGAAGAGAATACGAAATTTGATACGTATACAACTTTTGAGTATTTTATCAAATTTTAGGATGGATTAGAGTAGGAGGGGGAGGAGTTCTTTTATAACTTAACAAACTCCTCTCATTTTCATTCCTTCCCAATATGGGATAGAAATTAAGCCACCAACCACCAACCAAAGTCAAAAAAATACTAAGCAAAGTCAACATAATACTACACATATAATTGCTAGTCATATATTGTACTTAACACCAAGCACCGAATAGTAGTTTATCAGGAATACTAGCTAGAATACAAATGAAACTTTCACTTGCCATCACGTTCCCATGCATGTGTATAAACTTTTTTTGGATTCCTTTGTCTTTTGGACAAACTGCTAGGTCACAATAGACAACTTTGGTACCCCGCTAATTCAATTTTCTATTTTCCAGGTCTACTGAGAAGTACAACGAGACTGCCATGAAGGCAACTCCAGCTTCCATTGCTGCCGAAAGAATGTAACTGTACCTCTGCCACCACTTCTTTTGGTAGCCAAAGATGAAGAAATTGAAAATTGTTCCAACTATTATCCATGCATTGTAATTTAGAGTAGTTGTTGCTGGCATCATTGAAGTACCTCCTAGAAGGACCGGGAGGTTAATCAAGGGAAATCCAAGATTTCTTGGGGAATACGTTGTGCAGCAACCATAATATAACTGGTCCTACTGTCCTCCTATGAAGAACCAGTTCACGGCTTAATAGTTCCGAAGAGATCCGAAGATTCTTTTAGGTTCCACCAAACCCGATGTGACAGATGCATCAAAGAATACACGGTCACTTGGGCATTTCCAAGGACTTTTACGGGAAGTAAATCATCCTAGCATATGTTCTCTATGGAGTTCAATAGCCACCATGCCACTACTAGTTGATATTTCCAGTGAGCACTGTAATTCCAAAAGGATGTAATAGTTTCGCAAAATGTCTCATTTGGTTGTAGTGTTTTTAGCATAATCAAAAATAGAAAAATTAAACGCATAAATGCAAATTAACATAAAATTTTGTTAACGTAGTTTGACATACTTTGCCAATATCTACAATGCCCTCACTCAGCTTAATACTTTTATTAACGATAATAATTTTATACAAGATTTTATCGAAGCGACTCATTCAACTCTTGATACTATCTCTCATCCTCATAACCCGTCAAAGTAATTTATACCTAACATTATGACTGACTCGTGCTAATCTTAATCGAGAATTTTCTCAACAACTATTAATGATAAAGATAATAAACAAACAACTCAAGAGATTAAAATAATAAAAAACATAACGAATACGCTTAAGATAAGAAAGACAACTTCCCTGATAATTTCCATCTTCTTCAACAAAAGATTATAAAGTTGTCCACAAATAAATATGTTGTAGTCTTTCGATATAGTCATCGTAACATCATACCCACGATACCAAAACAACTAACAACCACCAAAGATTCAAAGGGAGAAGAATATGCAGCTGCAAAAACAATATAATCCACAATAAGAAAACAACGATAAGGTTGTGAGACCTTAACAAAAACTTGCAACACCAAGTCTAAAATGGTATCCCACAAAATCAACTTCAAATATGATCTAAGACCATCTCAATTTTTGTTCAAGAATGAAAGGACACACAGTTGTAGAAAATCATACACACAACCAAAAAAAACATAGCCAGATAATCACAAATCTTCTAGTTGAAATACGCAAAAACCAAAAGAGAAAATCATAGCTGCACCAACACTCAATCAATGACAACAAACCAAAGAAAAATGCAGCACACACACTTCAACCCAGGTTACGTGATACACTTCAAAAGTATGCAGTAGATGGAGTTGTATCTTAACACAAACAACTATAGAACCTTAAGGAAAATCACCTAAGAAATACCAGCTGCCAAGTCATCCAACATCTGTCATTTTTTCTTTTTCCAAAAACGACAACATTTAGCCCACTACCCATATAAATCATAACCATATTACAGCTGTCATTATCAATTTCAACTGGATAACAATTATCCCAAAATAGATTATAAATTTAAATCCCATCTTAATTAGGATTTTAAATCTTATCAAACTTGTTTTCGAAAAGTCCCACATAAACTCAACTAAGTCTAACTTTCAAATAATATATAAAATTAAATAACAAGATATTATAACCTATATCTTAACAATCTTCTCCTTTTTGACATTATTTGTCACATATTTGAAACTCCCTTTAAATAAGATAATTGGACATATAACATCGAATTCACAATCCACAAAAGAACTCCTCCTTAACCGGTCAATAAGATATAAACATAAGTAGTTATTCGAAGATAAAATATCCAAAATTAACATATCAATTGGCTAAGAACATCAATCCCCATTTGAAAGATACCCTTATTCTTGTTGATTTCAATAACCAAAGCAGCATGCGGATTGATGGATAGAGAGGTCGATCAATCAGAAGGTCTAGACGGAGTATAGGGCAA
The DNA here is from genome assembly GCA_029891385.1 of Erythroxylum novogranatense. Lineage (NCBI taxonomy): Eukaryota > Viridiplantae > Streptophyta > Magnoliopsida > Malpighiales > Erythroxylaceae > Erythroxylum > Erythroxylum novogranatense. Next base: position 95,320,059 of record CM057228.1, read on the forward strand.
ATCAACCACCCATGCTTGCTTATTCACATTCAAAATCCTTGCCGAGATATTCTTCAATGTCACCGGTTCAAGAGCACTTGAATCCAACCGAGAAACACCAATGGCATAAAGAAATTGAGTGAGTAACCATGGAAAGTATAACAAGGAATGAGGCTTATCAATAATTTCCAACATTGCTTCAATGATAATTCTGCCTAAATTGAAGTTTTCCCTAGTTCTAATGGTGTAAATAAGCTTAGCTTGCATTAAATAAACCGATACCACATGTGTACTTAGTAGTCAATTTGACAAAACCAACTTACGAATAACAAAGTACTTTTGCATCAATATAAAAGCACACAAAACGAAAGTTGATGGCCAAGTAGTTAATCTTCCTCCAGTTAACACAATTGCAATCATATCATTTGGCATATTCCAATCATCAATATAACTAAGATTTTTAAGCAGATTATCAAACCCCAAAAATAAATTCAGTCCATTAGGATCAAATGAAATCAATCTACCTCTCACATAAACCAGTTGATGACACACAACAGATTCAGTCAAGAGATCATTATCCAAATTACTATATAATTCGTTTTCCAAAAGAGAATCAAAATGTTGTAGCAACAATGCAGCTTGTAATAAATTTCTTTCAGATAACAAAACATCTAAACAAAATTGTTGAAATTGATCCAAGTTTATAGGATGGTCAAGAACTAACTCGATGTTTGTGATAGTGTCCCATTTATGTGCTGTAGCGGAAGTGTAGAATTTATAGGACATAGCAGAAGTGTTTCTGCTTGAACTATTGGAACATAGACTTCATGTCATTGATTTCCTTCTCATTACATATCTATGCTTCCAACAAAATTGTCATTCCTTCCTCTAAATGACGTATTTTTGAACCTCTTATACCTTCTGCCATTTTTTTTCATTGGCCAGTGTTGAAGACCATTTTGCTCTGATACCAGCTGTTGTGATAGTTTAATAACAAACAGAAGATTACGTGAACAGAGAAGAAGATTTGTATTGCTTAATGATTTTTACATGTTGTACTCTGTCATTACAACGGCTATATAAACGATAGTAGAGTGACACATGTTCTTATTCTAAATAGTTTGAAATTCTATTACATATACAATGCGTTTTTTTTTTAATTTCCTTTTATTGGTTCCTCTTATGCCATTTCTTGTCATGTTGTGACATCGTCCTTTATTTTTTCACAAGCTTGCCTATTTTTCATAACACAACAAAAGCCTTAATCACTTGTTCTACATCCAGAATTTGTACGGGCAAGACTTACTTTCATCAACAATGGAAATAACATCACCCTTTTGGAACTGTTTTGGAATGATTCCTCAAATTACCTTCTTTTCCAACCTCAAGAACCGCAATCGTCACTCATAAGCATGAAGTAAAACATATCATGCTTTACCATATGAAGGATTCATTAGTTAGATTAAAAGAAAAATGGTTAAATAAGTAAAGATAATTAATTTATTACCTGGATAAAAAAAAGAGAGATCATGTACAATGAAAAAAATGTATGATGTAAAGGAGAAAGAGGCTATTACTTCAAAAACTCAATTTTAAGTAGCTAATGTTATGTATGAGGATGAGACTCCTGATTACTCAATTATTAATCATAACAGAGGTAGTAAAAAGAAACTGAATAAAAAAAAGGAAGCACTTTAAGCCAACTTCTCCATAATGACTATACTTCTCTTGGCGTGTTAAAAAATAGAAAGTTCTACAGCATTATCTAGGTGTTATTAAACCTTTTCTTATTAGATTTTTGGAAACTAAGCTGAAAAAGGACAAATGCAAAATTTTGAAATTTTTGAATAAGCACTAGCATATGATATTTAACTATTAGTGCCATTATAATGGTAAACTGGTGATTGCATTTGACTTGATAGGATTGAAGTAGCACATTCAATAATTGAAGATCAACTTATTCATTTATCAACTTGAATGAGGTAGGAGAATATTAAGTTTCAAGTAATCTTTATATATACATTTAATCATGTGTTTTAGAGGATCTCTTTGTGGAACAAATTAAGGGAAATTGGATCTCTTATTAACTATCTTTCAACCATTCTTAGAGACTTCAACATTATATTTCATCCTTCAAAAACTAAAGGAAGCTCGTTCCTTAGGAACTTTTCAAAAGATTTATTTGGCTATGCAAGCAACAATCAGGTGATTGGTTGAAAATGGAGGGTCATTTCTTTATTTGGAGCAACAAATAGAAAGGAAGATTGTTCCTAAGAAAAGAGATTGATAGAGCTCTAGTTTATAATCTTTGGATCTCTACTTTTCCTAATAGTAAAGCTTCTTTTAATAACCCCCTAATCTCTAATCTTACTCCTATTGTAATTCAGAACTTCTCCAATATTATAAGGACGGAATATTCATTCAGGTTTAATAATTAGGGTAGGGATTTAAAGAAGCTATCTCTAAAGGGACTAGATATGAAGCTCAGAGGTTCAAGTTATTCAGGGGTAGGGGAGGGGGGAGTGGCGCTAAGGTTTTCAATAGCAAGAAGTTTAAGAATAAACTATAGGCTATTTTTGAAGCTAAGGAAAGACCAAATATGGCCCAATACAATCCTTTCGAGTCCCCTCCTGATAAAGATATACAGGTAGAGGGAAAAAAACCAACACTCCTAAACTATTTCTAGACAATAGAAATTAATCATTTCCTCTTGAAACAAAGATGAAAAAAGTTAATGGCTTAAAGATAGGGATAGGAGATCAACTTTCTTTCATAAATCAATATTTTATAAGAGAAATAACAATATATTTGTCTCTCTTAAGAGTGGCTTTGAGGTATAAAATCTCAATAGTATCCACTACTGGAGGCTTAGGATCATTTCTCAAATACTCTTGTTATCCCTGCCAATGGTACCTCTTTAGTGCATCTACTTCAGTCCATCATCAATGAGAAAATTTATGGTTAGGAGGCTAAGTTCTTATCTAGACCCTTTAATGCAATGAAGTAAGAAAGTCTAATTTTCCCTCAATCTTAATAAGACTCCAAGAGTTGATGGTCTAAATGCCTATTTTTCTTTCATAAAGCATGGACTTATACTAAAATAATTGTGATAGAAGAAGTGATGGAACTCTTTAATTAAGGTAAAATCTTGTTTAACTAAACAAGAGTTTTATTGGTATATTTCTAAAGGTTCATACCCCTAACTCAAAGAATTGAAGTCAATCTTATGTTGCAATCCAATATATAAAATCATTTTAAAGATTTTTATTAATAGGCTTAAAATCATGCTACCACACTATATTGACTCTTCTTCCTAGAGGCTTTCATCTAAGGGAGGCAGATTTAGGATAATATATTGTTATCTTTGGAGCTCTTAAAGAATTATAATAGAAGACATTTTATCAAGAATTATACTTTACAAATTTGTTTCTATAAGGGTTTTTATTTCATTGATTAAAATTTTATCTTGAACACTCTTAATGCATTTAGGTTCCTATCTACTTTTGTTCGTTGGATTAAATGATGCATCTCCTCTGTCTCTTATAGTGTATTAATCAATAGAGAGCCTTACGAGCTTATAAAAAAATATTAGAGGTTTGAGGAAATAAGACCCTTATCTTCTTATCTCTTCATTTTGATTTTGGAAGTACTTATAAGACTTATTATATTAGTTATCAATTAGGAGGACTTTAAATTTCATTCTAAATGTAACAAGCTAAAGATTTGTAGTTTGTCTTTTACAAATGATCTATTCCTTTTCTTAAGAGTTAATGTTTATTCTATAAATGCACTAGTGATTGTAATAAGTACCATCAAAGAGATATAAGGATTATTTAGGGAAGCAAAATAGCCCAAGCCTAACCCAAAGTCAACTAGCTCGACACGAGTTGATAGGGCTTTGAGATAGGAACAAGTTTTTATCTGTAAAAATTTTTGGGCTCTAGGCTCAGTTTAGGCTTAGGCTTAGGTTTCACACCCCAATCTTACATAAATTTCAAACATAAATTAAATTAAAAATGATATTTTTATTTTAACAAAATATTTCATTAGTAAAGGATTGTTGGACCCCGATCCTTGAGTGAAAATTTGAATTATAAAAATAAAATTTAAGGAGTGCTTTGTGTATGTATTGTGTAATAGAGGACTTAAAATTAAAGGATATTGATAAGAAAAGAAATGATTTGATTTTGATATCTTTGGGGTTTTGAGTGGATTGGTGTGGTTTATGAAATTAAGTAGATGAGTTGCTTGAAATTAAGTTGAAAATCATGACTGAAAAGAGAAAGTGTGAAAATATGAAAAATTGTAAAAAAGTTTGACTTTTTGGCCCTTAAAAGTTGACTTTTGATTTAGTCAAATTTTGAGAAAATGATCTACATGAAACTTGTAGATTATGTTAAGAGCTTTCTGTATCCATAAAGTTTGTAATTTTTCGATATCGGGAGTGAAAGTTATGATCAGTCAAAGTTTATGTTTGATAGAGTTGACTTTTGACTTTTATATAGTTGAAGCTTTGACTGAATAATTTACTTAGTTAGAGGATTATTGAGCTTTGATGTTCTTCATGAAAATTGAAGGATTTGCTTTGATCTTTATTTCGATATAAAGTATGAAATTTTTCGATATCGGAATAATAAGTTATGATTTTTACAAGTTTATATTGTGGTTTTAGCATGATTATTAGAGGATAGTATATTTGACCAGAAAATGGACTCTCTTAGGAGTTGAATTGAGTTTTATGTCCTTCATGGAAGTTGAAGAGCTTCCTTTAAGCTTTCCATAGAGACTAAGTTTGTCAAAATTGGACTTCGGAATTAAGAGTTATGAATTTTGGAAGTTTCGGATTTACATGTGAAAAAAAAATGAAGAAAAATGAAGTATCCCAGTCGCTAGGGCAACACATCGCCCTAGCGATGGCGAACGTCCGGCTCCCGTCGCTAGGGCGACGCGTCGCCAAAGCGAGCGAGCCCTCGCCTCGCCCAGCGTGTGCCCGTTTTGCTCCATACGGTGCCGTTTTTGGACTCCTACATGCGACGCCGTTTTGATTTTCCTTGTTAGTTTCCTTCTCCAATCCGACCTTTGTTCACTATTTTGCTCATATCTTTTCCGTCCGACATCCGATTGAGTTGATTCTTGCGGCGTTGGATTTCTAAGACAATTATCTACGTCCTCATATAAATTTGTGAATATTTGAGATTAAATTAATGGTGATTAATTTAATAAAAATGAGTCAGGAAAGTTTCCAAATATGGTTCAGTATTTTGTGAAATTCGGGATCTGTAGAGATCCGATTGAAGCGATTCTTGAGGCAAAATAAAGATAAGACAAGGGGCTACAAATCATATGAAGAAATGAAATGTCAATTTTGCCCCTAAGACCTTCGCATTATGAATGGAAGTTCATATTAGGGTGTAATTTTTGGATTAGGAACATCTGAGAGTATTTTGAGCATAACTTTTGATCTGGGAATCGAAATGAGACGATTATTGTTTTGAATTAAACTAGAGACATAAGGCTACAATTGTTATGAAGACATAGAGTTTCAATTCTGGGATTAAGAATGTAAATTTCTGGATGGAAATAATCGTACATGGAAAATGTGTTAGAATATGGATATACCCGAACTGTTTTACGCATAACTTTTGGTGTAGTGATTGGAATTGAGCGCGGTCAGTGGCGTTGGATTCGTATGGTTGAGAGAAACATTTCTCGAGAAGAAAGTTTTAACAAATTCCTTCAAATTGATAGTGCGAATCAGATCCGCATGTATAAATGAAGTTAGGGGCAATTTTGGAATTAAGTTAAAGAGTAAGGGTAAAAGGGTCATTTACCCCTCATTTTAATGACTTGACACCAAGTGTGATGTGTTGCCATTTAAGAAAGGTCTGGAGATTTAAAAAGAAGAGAGGAAATCGATTTTTAGAAGAAAGAAAGAAGAAGAAACGTTGGAGAAGAAAGAAGAAGAGAAAATGGAGAAAGATGATTTCGGTGTTGGAGATTTCGAAACTCTTGAGCTTCCAAGATGATTTTCGTTATTATTTCAAGAGGAAAGGATGGAGAATGAAGAAAGCTAGCTTTGGGAACCAAGGAATCCGAAAATAGAAGGAGAAAGAGGTAAGAGAAAATTTTCAACTTTGAGTTTTTGATGAATTTTTGGTTTAGAAATATGGATAAAGATTTGGGTTTGTGATTTATGAAGTTGATTTTGATATATATGCTTTAGGTTGTGTTTAATTTTGGATGGAAATTTGATTAAGGTTTAGGCTTAATTTTGTGATTAAGAATTTTGTGAAATTTTGGTGTAGAATTATAGATAATGATATGGGTTTGTGGAATATGAAGTTAATTTTGAAGAAATGGTATTTTATGGTATTGAATTTGGATGAATTGGTTTAGGCCAATTTTAAGATTAGGGGATTTTTGAAATTGAGGATTTAGATATTTTGGAATTAGTGTGAATTGATGAATTGTGACATTAATTTTGAAAATTAAGTTATTTATGAGATTGAATTTGAGTGTATTGGTTTAGGTCAAATTTTGAAATTGGGGATTTTAGAAATTCTGGTTTTAGAAAGCTTGAAAATATGACGATTATGAATTTCCGATAGTTAATTTTGAGAATTATGCAAATTATGATGTGAAATTTGAATGATTATGGCTTAGGTCAATTTTAATTGAAAGAAGGAAAGAAGCAAGGATCAAATTGGAGCTACGATCAAGTTTCTGGCAACAATTCGAGGTAGGTAGCATATTTATATTTTGATTTGTAAGTATATATGACTTTTCGAAAATTTAAGAAAGTGAAAGAAAAGATTTTCGTACTTTATTCGTTTCTAAATGATTTTTGAAAAATTATTACAAGCTTAAATTCATTGTTTGAAATGATTTGATAAATCAATAGAAATTTCTGAAAAATCATATGTTATGAGTGCATTGATAAATTATGCAAATTGTTGAATTTATGGAATTGCTTGATTTGATTGAATTGTATGAATTATGTAGAATTGTGAATATATGTAGTATGAGAATCAAGTTTTCGATTTGTGCTTTCGGGCGATCCGAAAGTTTCAGTTTTGAGTTATGTGATTAAGTGGGTTTGGTCAGTCCTTGGTGAGTCGATTACCTTGTCTCTATTCGTATAGCCTTCTCCCGGCTGCCCATTAGTGGCACGGAGCTTCGATTTCGGACTCCCTTTACGGCTACAATGGACCGCTATGCGGGAAAGTGTAGTACGTTACATTCACGATCGCAGGCTGCTGCTCATGGGAATGTGCGATGACGTTCTGTTTGGACCGAACCAGACCATTATGATATGTTATGTGTTTTGATTTGTTCTGTGTGCTGCATTCATGTTTAAACAAAATTGAGCAAGAAAAAAGTGACTTTTGTTATGAAAAGTTTGAAAAATTGAAAGGTTTGAGGAAACCGTTTTGAAAAGTTACAAAGTTTGAAAAATAAGCCCTTTTGGCAAAAAGCTTATGAAAAATGATTTCTACTTATTTGTCGATTTATAAATGTGTTATCCACGAGCTTTCGAGCTCACCCCCCCTTTCATCCCCATCTTCAGGTTTCGAGCAGGAGATCGGATGAAAGAATGTGAAGACGTCAGTTTCGACATTTGTATAAGTTAGGTTTTGAGTAATTTGGATATTCGAGTATGTATTTCAGAATGTATGAAGATTATGAATGAATAAATGAGAGTAAGAAATTGTATATGAAATTGTGTATGATTTTTGGGATATATATTTATGTTTGATTCTGAGATTGAGTTTGAATCATGAGATTAGTAGATGAAATTAGAATTATGAAAGTGTTTTAGACCTAAGATTGCGTTTGTTTCTGCTGAGATCCCGGACGGAGGGTCCGGTTGATTTTGATGATTGTTTGATTTATTGGGCTTTTAGAAGTGTTGTTTTGAACACTTTGCAGGTTTGGGTTAGGATAAATGCAGCCGTTATGCTGCCAAAATTTCGATAAAATTTGGGATTAAAAAAAAATGTATTTTGAGATTTGAACGGATATGAGCAAGTGTTGAGATTTGCATGAGAAACAATTTCCAAGAGTGGAAATTGTTTGTTTGATTTGAATGAGATTGCCTAAAGATGTAATAAATGTATATGAGAAAAAGAAAAAAAATATATATACCGGATTTGGATAGTCTAGGTTTTCCAACGCGATCGTGTTCCTTATTGATCTCGGATGTCGGACATTTGTTAAGTATCGATTTCGTTTCGTTTTGCTTCGCTACTTCTGTATGTCATTTCGCTTCGAAATCTGTTCGTTTGGTTCGATTAGTTATTGCTTCCGCTTTCATTTGCTTCCGTTTTAATTCGTATTCGATCCGTATTTGCTTCGTATTTCGGCCATTCGATAATACAATTTCGATTGATAAATCCGATTTGTATTTGGCGTCTGTATTTTGGTATTCGTACTTTGTTTTGCAAGCGCTTTTGATTCGTACTTATTCGATTCACTCCGCTTTTGATTCGTACTTATTCGATTCACTCCGCTATTTTCGCCTCCGCTTTGTACTTTGTTTCCGCATTCCGTTTTCTGTTTTCCGTTTTTCGGTTGGGATCCGGTTCCCGGATCGGGTCCCAACATTTATGGTATCAGAGCCCAGTATTATGAACTTGGGCGATATGTTTGTTTCATGGGCAATCTTGGATAAGTGTCGAGCCCGATACTATGGTTTTAATGGGCATATAAAATTGATGAGAGTGTATAAGGATAAAAATTGAGTTTGTGAGAATGTCAGAGCCCAGTATTATGATCATACTTGGGCAATATGGTTATTAAGAATGAATTTAGTGATTGTCTAAGTGAGTGAGGTTAAGAACTGTGCTTGATTGTAGGTGTGTTAATGAACTTGAGATTTGAAGTTTGTGATGACGATTTGATTTTGTGCATGCAATTATGAGATGAGATTAAGGTAAGGAATTATGTTTGATTTTAGGTTTATGATTATGAATTTGAGATTAGAATTTCTTGGTGAAGTGGGAAGAACCTCATTGATTGTTTAGATGAATTGTGAAGATGGAAATTTAGATTTAATAATGAGATAAATTGATAGAGAAATGTGTATAGCAATTCAAAGGATTAAGTGAAATGATGATTATGGTCCATATTAAGAGTCATTACGACGTGGACCATTGACTTGTTTAAAATGTTAAGGAAAAATGTTAAAGAATATGGAGTTGTAGAACTAGTGAGTTTGATATGATGTTGGATGGAGTAATTGATTTAAGAATTGAGAAATTATGAAGAGATTGAGAAATATTTATAAGAAGGAATTAGATAAGAAATATTATGTTCTTAAGTGTGAATTTCGAGGACGAAATTCTTTTAAGAGGGGGAGAAATGTTAGACCCCGATCCTTGAGTAAAAATTTGAATTATGAAAATGAAATTTAAGGAGTGCTTTGTGTATGTATTGTGTAATAGAGGATTTAAAATTAAAGGATATTGATAAGAAAAGAAATGATTTGATTTTGATATCTTTGGGGTTTTGAGTGGATTGGTGTGGTTTATGAAATTAAGTGGATGAGTTGCTTGAAATTAAGTTGAAAATCATGACTGAAAAGAGAAAGTGTGAAAATATGAAAAAATGTGAAAAGTTTGACTTTTTGGCCCTTAAAAGTTGACTTTTGATTTAGTCAAAATTTGAGAAATTGATCTACATGAAACTTGTAGATTATGTTAAGAGCTTTCTGTAGCCATAAAGTTTGTAATTTTTCGATATCGGGAGTGAAAGTTATGATCAGTCAAAGTTTATGTTTGATAGAGTTGACTTTTGACTTTTATATAGTTGAAGCTTTGACTGAATAATTTACTTAGTTAGAGGATTATTGAGCTTTGATGTTCTTCATGAAAATTGAAGGATTTGCTTTTATCTTTATTTCGATATAAAGTATGAAATTTTTTGATATCGGAATAATAAGTTATGATTTTTACAAGTTTATATTGTGGGTTTAGCATGATTATTAGAGGATAGTATATTTGACCGGAAAATGGACTCTCTTAGGAGTCGAATTGAGTTTTATGTCCTTCATGGAAGTTGAAGAGCTTCCTTTAAGCTTTCCATAGAGACTAAGTTTGTAAAAATTGGACTTCGGAATTAAAAGTTATGAATTTTGGAAGTTTCGGATTTACATGTGAAAAAAAAATGAAGAAAAATGAAGTATCCCAGTCGCTAGGGCGACGCATCGCCCTAGCGATGGCGAACGTCCGGCTGGCGTCGCTAGGGCGACGCGTCGCCAAAGCGAGCGAGCCCTCGCCTCGCCCAGCGTGTGCCCGTTTTGCTCCATACGGCGCCGTTTTTGGACTCCTCCATGCGACGCCATTTTGATTTTCCTTGTTAGTTTCCTTCTCCAATCCGACCTTTGTTCACTATTTTGCTCATATCTTTTCCGTCCGACATTCGATTGAGTTGATTCTTGCGGTGTTAGATTCCTAAGACAATTATCTACGTCCTCATAGAAATTTGTGAATTTTTGAGATTAAATTAATGGTGATTAATTTAATCGAAGTGAGTCGGGAAATTTTCCGAATATGGTTCAGTATTTTGTGAAATTCGGGATCTGTAGAGATCCGATTGAAGCAATTATTGAGGCGAAATAAAGATAAGACAAGGGGCTACAAATAATATGAATAAATGAAATGTCAATTTTGCCCCTAAGACCTTCGCATTATGAATGGAAGTTCGGATTAGGGTGTAATTTTTGGATTAGGAACATCTGAGAGTATTTTGGGCATAACTTTTGATCTGGGAATCAAAATGAGACGATTCTTGTTTTGAATTAAACTAGAGACATAAGTCTACAATTGTTATGAAGACATCGAGTTTCAATTCTGGGATTAAGAATGTAAATTTCTGGATGGAAATAATCATACATGGAAAATGTGTTAGAATATGGATATACCCGAACTGTTTTAAGTATAACGTTTGGTGTAGTGATCGGAATTGAGCGCGGTCAGTGGCGTTGGATTCGTATGATTGAGAGGAACATTTCTCGAGAAGAAAGTTTTAACAAATTCCTTCAAATTGATAGTACGAATCAGATCCGCATGTATAAATGAAGTTAGGGGCAATTTTGGAATTAAGTTAAAGAGTAAGGGTAAAAGGGTCATTTACCCCTCATTTTAATGACTTGGAACCAAATGTGATGTGTTGCCGTTTAAGAAAGGTTTGGAGATTTAAAAAGAAGAGAGGAAATCGATTTTTAGAAGAAAGAAAGAAGAAGAAACGTTGGAGAAGAAAGAAGAAGAGAAAATGGAGAAAGATGATTTCGGTGTTGGAGATTTCGAAACTCTTGAGCTTCCAAGATGATTTTCGTTATTATTTCAAGAGGAAAGGATGGAGAATGAAGAAAGCTAGCTTTGGGAACCAAGGAATCCGAAAATAGAAGGAGAAAGAGGTAAGATAAAATTTTCAACTTTGAGTTTTTGATGAATTTTTGGTTTAGAAACATGGATAAAGACTTGGGTTTGTGATTTATGAAGTTGATTTTGATATATATGCTTTAGGTTGTGTTTAATTTTGGATGGAAATTTGATTAAGATTTAGGCTTAATTTTGTGATTAAGAATTTTGTAAAATTTTGGTGTAGAATTATAGATAATGATATGGGTTTGTGGAATATGAAGTTAATTTTGAAGAAATGGTATTTTATGGTATTGAATTTGGATGAATTAGTTTAGGCCAATTTTAAGATTAGGGGATTTTTGAAATTGAGGATTTAGATATTTTGGAATTAGTGTGAATTGATGAATTGTGACATTAATTTTGAAAATTAAGTTATTTATGAGATTGAATTTGAGTGTATTGGTTTAGGTCAAATTTTGAAATTGGGGATTTTAGAAATTCTGGTTTTAGAAAGCTTGGAAATATGATGATTATGAATTTCCGATAGTTAATTTTGAGAATTATGCAAATTATGATGTGAAATTTGAATGATTATGGCTTAGGTCAATTTTAATTGAAAGAAGGAAAGAAGCATGGATCAAATTGGAGCTACGATCAAGTTTCTGGCAACAATTCGAGGTGGGTAGCATATTTATATTTTGATTTGTAAGTATATATGACTTTTCGAAAATTTAAGAAAGTGAAAGAAAAGATTTTCGTACTTTATTCGTTTCTAAATGATTTTTGAAAAATTATTACAAGCTTAAATTCATTGTTTGAAATGATTTGATAAATCAATAGAAATTTCTGAAAAATCATATGTTATGAGTGCATTGATAAATTATGCAAATTGTTGAATTTATGGAATTGCTTGATTTGATTGAATTGTATGAATTATGTATAACTGTGAATATATGTAGTATGAAAATCAAGTTTTCGATTTGTGCCTTCGGGCAATCCGAAAGTTTCAGTTTTGAGTTATGTGATTAAGTGGGTTTGGTCAGGTCTCTTGGTGAGTCAGTGCACTGTCTCTATTCGTATAGCCTTCTCCCGGCTGCCCGTTAGTGGCACGGAGCTCCGATTTCGGACTCCCTTCAAGGCTACAATGGACCGCTATGCGGGAAAGTATAGTATGTTCTGTTCACGACTGCACAGGACCGCTTTGCGGGAATGTGCAGTACGTTATGTTTGGACCGAACCAGACCATTATGATATGTTATGTGTTTTGATTTGTTCTGTGTGCTGCATTCATGTTTAAACAAAATTGAGCAAGGAAAAAAAAGTGACTTTTGTTATGAAAAGTTTGAAAAATTGAAAGGTTTGAGGAAACCGTTTTGAAAAGTTACAAAGTTTGAAAAATAAGCCCTTTTGGCAAAAAGCTTATGAAAAATGATTTCTACTTATTTGTCGATTTATAAATGTGTTATCCACGAGCTTTCGAGCTCACCCCCCCTTTCATCCCCATCTCCAGGTTTCGAGCAGGAGATCGGATGAAAGAATGTGAAAACGTCGGTTTGACATTTGTATAAGTTAGGTTTGAGTAATTTGGATATTCGAGTATGTATTTGAATGTATGAAGATTATGAATGAATAAATGAGAGTAAGAAATTGTATATGAAATTGTGTATGATTTTTGGGATATATATTTATGTTTGATTCTGAGATTGAGTTTGAATCATGAGATTAGTAGATGAAATTAGAATTATGAAAGTGTGTTAGACCTAAGATTGCGTTTGTTTCTGCTGAGATCCCGGTCGGAGGGTCTGGTTGATTTTGATGATTGTTTGATTTATTGGGCTTTTAGAAGTGTTGTTTTGAACACTTTGCAGGTTTGGGTTAGGATAAATGCAGCCGTTATGCTGCCAAAATTTCGATAAAATTTGGGATTAAAAAAATGTATTTTGAGATTTGTACGGATATGAGCAAGTGTTGAGATTTGCATGAGAAACAATTTCCAAGAGTGGAAATTGTTTGTTTGATTTGAATGAGATTGCCTAAAGATGTAATAAATGTATATGAGAAAAAGAAAAAAAAAATTATACCGGATTTGGATAGTCTAGGTTTTCCAACGCGATCGTGTTCCTTATTGATCTCGGATGTCGGACATTTGTTAAGTATCGATTTCGTTTCGTTTTGCTTCGCTACTTCTGTATATCATTTCGCTTCGAAATCTGTTCGTTTGGTTCGATTAGTTATTGCTTCCGCTTTCATTTGCTTCCGTTTTAATTCGTATTCGATCCGTATTTGCTTCGTATTTCGGCCATTCGATAATACGATTTCGATTGATAAATCCGATTTGTATTTGGCGTCCGTATTTTGGTATTCGTACTTTGTTTTGCAAGCGCTTTTGATTCGTACTTATTCGATTCACTCCGCTTTTGATTCATACTTATTCGATTCACTCCGCTATTTTCGCCTCCGCTTTGTACTTTGTTTCCGCATTCCGTTTTCTGTTTTCCATTTTTTGGTTGGGATCTGGTTCCCGGATCGGGTCCCAACAAGGATATTTAAAACAAAGAGTCTAAATTCAATTGAGGAAAATTAAGCCCAATAATCACTACAAGAAAAATACCTCTTCAGCGACGTTTTAAAAATGTCACAAATGATCAATAAATGTCGTAGAATGTTTTGTGTGACGTTTCGAAAAACATCACAAAAAACGTCGTTGAAGGTGGAGTAGGGAAACAGTTTCTGTGATGTTTTATGAAAAACATCAAGGAAACCTTGCCGATTCAACAATGTTTTGGGAGATGTCATAAAAGGGGGACGAAATGGGTGACGTCTGGAGTAAATGTCATTGAAATGTTGAAGTTTTATGTGACCTTTATTAGAAGTCGATGTAGGTTGATAATCGGCAACGTTTGGAGTAAACATCGTTGAAATGTTGAAGCTTTAAGCGACGTTTATTAGACGTAGATATAGGTTGACAATTGGCAACGTTTGGGAATAAATGTCGTCGATTATTAGTTAATTAACTTATTTAAATATATTAAAAATTTTCAATTTTAAATAATAAAATTTGTGTGATTCATTCAAAATAATATTAATTGTGAGAATTATTAAAATTTAATTTGAATTTTATTATGGGTTTTAAATTTTAATTTTAATTGAATTATTATTTTGATTTAATAATTAATATTTGAAAACAAATTTATTAAATCATATTTATTTAACAAATATTTAATATTATATATGGAATTTTTATTTAATAATTCATCAATTTGTTGAGTACATCATTAATTTGCGAATGATTAATAATGTATAACAAGAATTTAATACATGTAGACAATGAATTATATAATTTCAATTCCCAAACATGTCATAATATAGTAATTAATATAAACAATATGTTATAAGTGTTTAATATATCAGTATGAGTACTTATCTATTCTAAAAAAATATTATGTGTAGAACATAAAAGTTTCAAGACCTTTTTTTGTTGTTCGACTTCGGTAGTTAATTTATCCTGCATTTCTTCAAATTTTTTGGTCAATTCATTGACTTTAGACTGTAAGCCCTCATTAATCTTTTTCGACTGCTCTAATTCGTCTCGAAGTCTCTTTCTAATTGAAATCTTTCTTTGTGGTCGAGGCCCCATTCCCATGCTAACAATGTAATCTGATCTGGTGCCCAAGACTTTGTCGCATACTTCATCCACTGTCATCAGATGATCTGGTTCTGTTGAATGTGTCAATTCGTTACATATTAAGTCCTGAAAAAGTAAAGAATTAATTACATACACAATCTTATTTAAGAAATATTTATAAATAAACTCTGTACTCACCTATTTTTCTTTGCATTCGGGAGTTATCCATTGATCTTTACTTTCATCATAATGAGTGTGATACCATAACTTCATCTGGTTACACTCTTCTCCATCTTTGTTACTCTGTTTTATAGAAATATATAAATAGTAATATTTATTATAAAATTTGAAATATCAATAAAAGAAATATATAATTAAAAAGATAATAACTCACAATCTCATGTCGTATCGCTACAAAGGCCTTGGAGCCGGAGTTTGGTCGACATTTGACTTGACTCCTAGCTAATTTTACTTTTTGACTTTTTTTTAATCGTACATGTAAGAAAATGTATTATAATATCTATAAATCATAATTCATAAATACTAAAATATAATAAGTTGTCAAAAACATAGTGATCAAATAAACTAACCTTTGTAGCTGATTGCTCCCAATATTCGCATAAATCTATCCACTCTGCCACTGTGACATTATGTAGCTTAACATCCTTTCCGTGCTTGGTAAAATACTTTTTAAAACTATATCTTTAATCTTTGGACCTTAAAATAAGAAACTTCTTCACAGCAGCGTGTACTTCGTTGTCAATCCTCATTCCTTTAACTTCCAACTTTTGCTGTAAACAATTATAAATTATTGGTCAATGTTATAAGCATATGAAAAACACGTATAAATTAGATTGGTTTAGAATACTTACGTCTAACTTATCAAATGCAATGTCCAATTCCTCAGTAGTAATTTTTGAAAATTTTGTTCTTACAGGTAAGAAAGTTCGGGATACCACACCAATCTCACTCGAGAATTTGGCAGATTGTATAGAGTTGGTTGGTCGTCCTTCAGTTGGGGAGATCTCTATCTCCAATCTCTTACCTATCGCCTTGTTAATCTTTTCCAATCTGTGTCCTTTTGTGACACCCCTTGTTTTTCTTGCATCAGTCGTGGATCCTAAAATAACAAAGGAATAATTTGTAATGAGTATATAACATACTCTTAATTGGTTAGATAAGAAAAATAATTAAAATTAATAAATTTCACCAATGTGATGTGAAAGATCAAATCTGCAGTACTTGCAAAAAAAGAGCCCGCAGTGGGGATAATTGTCTGATTTACTTGTGTCTGATAAGCAAAAGCTGGAGGCATCTCTTGAGAAGTGGATGGAGAACTAATATTGTGTCGCAGATTCATAATTTGTTCATACTTACTCTAGGATGAGTAATAGGCATAGATGTGACTTCTTTTGGTATTGTAGTAGGCTCACAAGGTGCAGGTGTGACTTCTCTTGGTGTTGGAGTAGGTTGACAAGGTGTAGGTGTCTGATTTTGTAGTTGTGTAAAAGAAGATGACTCATTAGTTACGCGTCCAAGAAGCTGACGGTACCACGACTACAATTTTGTCGGTAACTAAGCTACTTGGTTCAGCCTTATTCTTCTTCTTGAGTTGACTGGGTCCCATTTGAATCACCTACATTCAATTTGACATTAGATTTCAAAGTACATATGCATCGACCATATTTAAAGACAACATGAAAAACTGACATGCTGTCAATAATGGAATTGTTTGTAGTCAATTATCAACAATTCAACAATGACAAGAAGTTATTCAAAACCAAATCCATTTCCATTTTTCACTTGAAAGACAACAAGAAAATGTTGCTTAATATAAAGTTTATTAAGAAAAACATATAGTGACCAAGAGAGATTCAAGCTTAATGTTGAAGAATTAAATTCCTAAACACTACAAGTGACTTCTAGAAACCTATTAGTTTGATTTATGTGTTTGTTTCAATTCCTATGCGTTTCATTTACTTTCATTATACTTTTTTTTTCACACTCAATTCAAAGTTGCAGCAGCCCCTACCAAATCAGTTTATAGTACTCATATGTAAGTTCTATGCCACTATGTACCTCTCTTGTAAACAAATTGGTGATGATTAGCATCTATCATTTATAAGGGTATACATGTCCTATCATTTATAAGGAAATGTACTAAAGTATATGAAAGAGGGCTGAAGTGAGTTAATAAAGAAAAGTACATGTTCTGTCATTTATAAGGGTATACATATCGAAGTTGGACAATCACTGTAAGAAAGTGCAACTATGAACTCATATGGTATCTAAGACAAAGTCAATTAATGGGATTGGTTCATTACAATCCCCTTTAGACAATACGTGAATATCGGTAGGTTTGAGATTCAATGCAACTGTTAATTTGGTGCTCCAATTATAGAGGTAATTGTCAAGTGTAATTGTCTACCAAATGTTCAAACACTTGCAACATATTGACAATGAAAAGTTAATCAGCCAAAATGGAGATTTGTTTCAAGCTTTATTTATTAAGTGACATACTCGACTTTCTAGTCAAATGCTAAGGACTTTGGAGGTTTGAGTGAAGCACAGTTAAGATTCAAACAAATAAATTCAAGTTTACCATAAATCAAGTCTTCCTCTAACGTCTTTAAACAATATACATCAGCCCATTGCTATCTATCAATTCTTACAAATCTCTAAATTTAAAGTTTAGAAGATCATCGAAATATATCTACAAAACAATTACCTTTCAATGTTGCTGAAGATGTGAACTGAAATTTCTATATCTGCAAAACAAGTTACAACATCTATATATGAAGAAGATGTAACAGCAGCCATAAACAACTATATATGAACAAGTTTCAATTCCTATATGAACAAATAATATGTATCCATAAACAGTAGCCACAAATAATCACATATTTATACTTTATGCACAAATAATATGTATCTATAAACAGTAATCACAAATGATTAAACAGAGACAGATCTATGCTTTCAAAATATGGAGTGGATATGATATATGAAGTTGGAGGTTTGTAAAGCCACGAAGCTTTAAACCTCTTTTGTTTGAATGCCTTCCAGGATTATCTGAAACTGTCTTGAAAAGTTGGAGGTTTGAAAAGCATCTATTGATGATATGTTGGATGTGGAAGAGAAGAATATTTTTCTTGATGTTACTTGCTTTTTCAGATCAGGGGAGAAGATAAACCATGTCAAAAGAATCCTAGAAGGCTCTTATTTTTCAGCACATATTGGGATTAGTCTTCTAACTGATAAGTGTCTCTTATATATCTCAAATAACAAGCTGGAAATGTTTACATGCTTTGTTATAAAATTGATAATGTGAGCAAGCAATATTCTCTTGTTCCATTATGGTGATAGCATATTAATCCTTATCTAAACAAAAATAAGATACTGATGTTGATTACATTATGCTTCCTCATTCTCTAATTTTCTCTAAGCCTTGTTCTTTACGTACTAAGCAATGACATCTTTAATAGAATGTAGGAAGAGTAGGAAGTAATATCAAATACAAGTTAGAACTCACAAAATTTACAAATCTTATTGCTAGAACTGAATTTGAGGTTTGAGATTTCATCTTAGGTTGTTGGAATTTCAGGTTTGGAATAGCTAGAATTTTTGGGTTTGGTTGCTGGAATTTCAGGTTCTTGTGGTTGAGTGATTTACCATTTTTTATTTCTTTTATAGACTCTAATTTCTTTTACCATTTATAATACTTGAAAAATAAGACCCATTATTACAACAACAACAACTCTGTCTCTCTCTCTCTGTGTGTGTGTTTTACACATCTCTCTTATCACAATTCACTGAAAGACATTCAAAGAAACAAAATAAAGGAAAGAGTAAACAGGAATAATTGACAACATGTTAGATTATATGTTTTACATTGATGAAGTCTTTCACTTTCTTCTTTTGTAGTGTGACATGATAAAGAACATAGGATGTGATCCCTGTAGGTTGCTTTAAAATTAGTCTCATATAATGATGTTCATAGTTGAATCTGTGTTGTTGGCCTGTATTGATATTATAATTCTCTTTCTGGTTATGTTTTCCATTACAATTATTTTCTTTTAATGTCTTCTTGTGTTCCATTACATATCTTTCATTATGCTCTATAAATGGATATGTGATGTGCTAGCTCTAGTACCTGATTTGTAAGCAAGTTAACTAAAAACAAACAAAATTTCAGTTCTTAAGCATATGTTATGTAAATGCAGAGAGGCCTTGACACAAATTATTTAACAGATTGGACTACTACTTGAGATCCTAAGCATTTTAAGATAAGTAAGTACCCAACAATGCACTTCTTTGAAAGAAACAGCAAGTATAAAGATCCAAATTGCAAATGGAAGTTGAGAATCGCCAAAATGATTGATAAGTTTAAACACATACCGGAATCTTGGGTTGGGAACCGAGGTTTGCTTCTTAATCTCTTCTATATGAAAAATGAGAGTTCACTAAAATATGATCAGATCATACTGCGGACAAAACAAGCACTAAAACCACGTTAAACCATCATGTTCTTCCAGAAATGTAGATACAACAAGCAGTTGAAATGATTTCATTTGAATTACAAGTCACAAGTTAACAAAATGTCACTTCATGGTAGAGATTCTTTCTAAGTTTAAGAGACTAGAGGTTCCTATCCTTTAGATAGTGAGCATATAGCCATTTGACCCATAAGGACTCTTTATCATTAAAGATGCTCCATAATCTCTTTACAAGTAGAACCTTAATCAACAATATTATTGAATGGATGCTCAAATATCGTTAATCCTTTAGCAAACAAACATTTTCCCAGTTTACTTTTCCATAAGGTTTCAAATGGACATCAATTATCCAAAAAAAGCTCCTAAAGAGTTTCTTTATAACTTAGTTTCTTAAGGAGAATAAGATGGAAGGACTAGTATATATACAAATTGTTGGACCCCAAATTTTTGTTTTCTTGAAGTTATTAAGCATGAATTATTTTGATTTATGATTTATGGTATAGTTTGATTTTATGAAAAATATTATGGAAATTTTGAATTTTTGAGATTTGTATGGAGTAATGTTTATGGAAGAGTAAAATGTTTAAGGGCAAAATGGTCAAGGTATTGGAGTTTAGAAGTTTTAAGCTAAGTGTAGGAGGGTATAATAGTCCTTGCCCATGTTTTTAGGTTTAAGAAATTAAAAGAAGAAAAGAAAGAAAGAAGAAAAGAGGAAGAGAAAAATAGAGGAGAAGAACGAAGAGAGTCGGCGGTGAGGGAGAAGAAGAGGAAGTTTGTTCCAGGTGGTTTTTCGACAGATTTCAAGAATTCTTAAGGTAAGATTAACTCTTTTATCTTAGTTTGAGTTGGATTGAACCTTTGTTTTGCTAGAAATGAGTAGAAATCGTTGGTTTAGGGTTATGGTGAAGATTTGTAGATTTGCTTGGGTTGTTGTGTTTTTGATGTTTTGGTGTTAGAATAAGTTCGTAATGATAGTATATGACTTGATTTATGGGTTGGATGTGTTGTAGTAGAAGAAGGGAAGGTTTTGAGGTTGATAATGGCGGATTCGGGCTCGGAAGACGAAGCTCCGTCCATGACGTCATGACGTCTGCAAAGTCACTGCCGCCGACGACGTCTTGAGGCTGCACGCCGTGGTGAGCCAGAGCCGCACTTGGGCGAAGCACCCTTCGTCATGACAAGCCGGCCTCATCGCAGCGAGCCCAATTTTTCTAGAATGGTTATTTTTAGTGTTTTGATCATATCTTTTGCTACAGAAGTCCTTTTGGGGTGATTTTAGAAGCGTTGTGAACTAGAGAGATAGATCTACAAGTCTTATGAAGTGATGAAGTGATGAATTAGTTTCTAAGAATATGGAATTTTGGTTCTTATTTTAGGAGAACTAAAGAGGCAAGAGGATCAAGAGGCTCAAGAGGAAACTCATTCCTAGGCAAGGCAAGCAAGGAATTCAGGTGGGTTCATGTTTATAATAAAGTATATAAGTTACTCATTGTTTAGTTCCAATCAAGCAAGATCTCATGCATTTACATTACATCATCCACGATCGCATTGCATACTACCATGAATGATTATATTATGCATTGTGATTTGCATTCATGATTATTATCAAGATTTTCACAAAGGAGTGCTTTCCTTTCATGAATACAAGTGCATGAAATCAAGTATTACGAAATACATGACAAGCAAGTTTACAAACAAGTTTACAAGCAAGTGCCAGTTTGGCAAACAAGTTTACAAGAATATGAATTAAGCATACTTATGTGGGTTTGCGGTGTCCCTCACGATAGTCAAGTGCACATTGACTCACGAAAAGGCTTCTCTCGCCTGCGCGACTGTGGCACAGGGTTATCCCACAGGGATCCCTCATGAAACTACGTCTACACATCAACATTTCGATGGCATGTGTAGTACGTCACGAACCCGGGACACCCAAACCATTATGATATGTTATGTGTTATGATTTATTATGTGACATGCATCATGAATTGTTTCAAGAATCAAGTATCTTTCAAGACAATGACATATACATGATCAATGATTATGATTTCAACAAGTACCACGGCAATGAGTTATTTTTGAATATTTTGCTTATTGCGATATTATAAATATGTTCCACGAGCTTTATAGCTCACCCCCTTTAATCTCCCCCATACAGGTGACGAGCAAGAGATCGAGTGAGTCACGAGTTTCGGCAGCACTCCCGTTTCTATTTTGTTATGTTTGTTTATTTTCAATGTTATATTTTTTGGAAGTCAAGACTTTAGTTACATTTCAAGTATCATTGGTTCAAGAGTGTTTTAGATTTTTGGCTCTTGAACTCAAAGTTGTAATTTGGTTTGAGATATTCTTAACGCTTTATGAAACTCATCTTTTGGAGCATGAATTATGAAGTTAAGCATGAATTATAAATTTGTTATTAAATCACATGAAAGCAGGTTTCAAGTATGTTTTCAAGTCGGCCCATTAACCTTCCGCGGGTCTTTATTTCTAAATGTATTATTAGTACGTTTTCCCGCCACGCTCTCATGTCCGACGTTGGGCTCCGACAGCGGGGTCCAACATGTTTGGTATCAGAGCGCCTAGGTTTTTGATCTAGGGCTGCATGACATTGCTTTCAAGAAATAACTTTCATAGTTTTACACGATAGGAACTGTTTTGCATATTTTGAAACTTGTCTTACTTGAACTAAAGTTTTTAATGGTTTTCTATTCAAGGAGTGAACATGCCACCTCGAAGGAGAACTCGGGGAGCTATGACTCGATCTCATTCTCGTCAGGGGAGTACGAATGAATCCCATATTCCTCAGGATGCCGGGACACATTCTGTTCCGATTTCAGAGGCACCTAGTTTGCAACAAGAAGTGCCTCCACCGCCTCCTCCTATGCCTCAAGGAACTCCCATGGATCCGAGTTTCTTTCAAGCCTTTGCTCAGGCTTTCACGTATGCCATGGGACAGGGATCTCAGATGCCGATGCAAGCTCCGGTAGACAGGAGTGGACAGTATGACAAGCTCCGGAAGTTTGGGGCTGTGGATTTCAGTGGGACTACCAATCCGGAAGAGGCTGAAGCCTGGTTGAAGAGGACCGAGAGGGTTCTAGTTCAGATGAGATGCTCAGATGAGGACAAGCTGGATTATGCAGTCAGTTTGTTGCAGGGTGACGCACTGCATTGGTGGGAGTTTGTGCCTCACAGTCAGGTTGTTCCTTCGGTGCTGACATGGAGGGACTTTGTAGAAGTGTTCAGAAAGAAGTACCTCTCCAGGGTGTATGTGCAAGAGAAGGCCAGAGAATTTCTGAATTTTATGCGAGAGGGACATGGCGTGAGCGAGTATGAGTTGAAGTTCACGCAGACTTTCACGATATCAGCTAACATTGTGGCAAATGAAGAAGACAAGTGCCGCAAGTTTGAAGGAGGTCTTCACTTAGGGATCGTGGAGAAAGTCCCGATTCATAATTTCGTGACTACCAACAGCTAGTGGATGCTGCTCTCCAGGCTGAGAAGCTGGAGAATATCAGGAATGAAGCGAACAAGAAGAGGAAGAACAGGGAGCAGACTTTCAGGAAGGGTGCTAGTGCTCCATTGCCTGAGAGGAGCATGAGGAGCTCTTTCAGTCAGAGTGAAGTGGGTAGCAGTGGGGCTACCAGGAACAAGCAGGTGAGAGCTGTTTCAGGACAAGCCTCTAATGTGGGAGGCACAGGTAGAGCTGGAAGGAGCGGGTTCACTTATCCCTTATGTGACCAATGTGGGAAGCACCATCAGGGAGAGTGCCTCGATCACTTGGAGTTTGTTTGAGATGCGGAGAGAAGGGACATATAGCCAAGCATTGTCCACAGCACCGAGACCGTAGGGTCACAGCCTTGAACTCTAGGCGTGCAGAGACAGTGGGAACCAAACCGATTCTTGAGGTAGGCGCCTGGACTGCAAGGAAGACTGCCCTCCAGAAGGCCAAGGGTCAGCGCCAAGCAAGAGTGTTTGCCATGACCAGGGAGGAAGCTGCAGCCGCACCTGAGGTTGTCACGGGTATGGCTCAGTTATTTGATTCAACAGTATTTGTGTTGATTGATTCTGGTTCCACGCACTCTTTTGTTTCTGCTAGCATAGCATTGCATG
Organism: Erythroxylum novogranatense; assembly: GCA_029891385.1. Taxonomy (NCBI): domain Eukaryota; kingdom Viridiplantae; phylum Streptophyta; class Magnoliopsida; order Malpighiales; family Erythroxylaceae; genus Erythroxylum; species Erythroxylum novogranatense. The sequence goes on from CM057228.1 coordinate 95,343,632, forward strand.
GTGTGAGTTCTGTGCCTTTGGATAGGCCCTTGACTATTAGTACTCCTCTAGGGAGGAGTGTGGTGATCAGTCAGGTGTATGAGCAGTGTGAGCTCTTCATAGATGGTGCTAGATTGGTAGTGGACTTACTACCGCTAGACCTTAGAGGTTTAGATGTTATTCTGGGGATGGATACCATGGAGAAGTATCTGGCAAAGTTGGATTGTGGTCGGAAAGAGGTAGAGTTTGATCTGGGCAATGGTGAGAAGGTGATCTTCAGGGGACATAGGAAGACACCATCACCAAGATTGATTTCAGCTATGTTGGCTGAAAGGATGATGGGCCAGGGATGTGAAGCTTTCTTGGCGCATGTTGTAGATGCCGATGTGCATGAAGGAAAGTTAGAGGATTTCTCGATTGTGAGGGAGTTTCCAGATGTGTTCCCAGATGAGTTACCAAGTTTGCCGCCGGTGAGGGAAATTGAGTTTGCCATTGACTTGATTCCCGGAACCGCGCCTATTTCTATCCCGCCTTACAGGATGACTCCAGCCGAGTTGAGGGAGCTTAAGGAACAGTTGGGGGAACTGTTAGAGAAGGGGTATGTCAGGCCTAGTTCGTCTCCTTTGGGAGCACCAGTTCTGTTTGTTAAGAAAAAGGATGGAACATGGCGGATGTGCATTGATTATCGAAGACTTAATAAGGTGACAATTAAGAACAAGTATCCGTTGCCACGGATAGATGATCTGTTTGATCAGCTGCAGGGAGCGCGGGTTTTCTCCAAGATTGATCTCAGGTCAGGCTATCATCAACTCCGAATCAAGGAGTCTGATGTAAGCAAGACAGCATTCAGGACTCGTTATGGGCACTATGAGTTTTTGGTTATGCCTTTCGGCTTGACCAATGCTTCAGCTTCTTTCATGGATCTTATGAACAGGGTCTTCAGGGAGTTTCTGGATCAGTTTGTCATAGTGTTTATAGATGACATTCTGGTGTATTCTAAGAGTGAAGAAGAGCATAAGGAGCATCTCAGGATTGTATTGCAGACTCTTAGGGAGAGAGAGCTTTATGCCAAGTTTAGCAAGTGTGAGTTTTGGCTTCATGAGGTGACCTTCCTTGGACATGTGATTTCGTAAGCTGGTGTGCATGTTGATCCGAGGAAAGTTGAAGTAGTAGTGAGTTGGCATGCACCCAAGACAACGACAGAGGTAAGGAGTTTTCTAGGTCTGGCAGGTTACTACAGGAGATTTGTAGAAGGATTCTCCATGATAGCTGCTCCGATGACCAAGCTATTGAGGAAGAATCAGAAGTTCATTTGGACTGACGATTGCCAGAAGAGCTTTGAGGAGCTCAAGCACAGGTTGACAAGTGCTCCAGTGCTGATTTTGCCTTCTGGTGATGAGGGCTATACAGTGTACAATGATGCCTCGAGGAAGGGTCTAGGTTGTGTATTGATGCAGGGAGACAGAGTGATAGCTTATGCTTCAAGGCAATCAAGCGATGAGTTGAATTATCCGACTCATGACTTGAGTTAGCGTGTGATCTTTGCCTTGAAGATTTGGAGGCATTATCTTTATGGGGTTCAGACAAGGATCTTTACAGATCACAAGAGCCTCAAGTACTTATTGAGCCAGAAGGAGTTGAATTTGAGACAGAGAAGGTAGATTGAGCTGCTCAAGGACTATGATTTGTTGATTGAGTACCATCCAGGTAAAGCGAATGTAGTGGCGGATGCTTTGAGCAGAAAGTCTTCCATTGCTCATGTTCAGACAGTTTATCTTCCTTTATTGGAGGAGATGGCCAAGCTTAAGATAAGCTTGAAGCAGGAGGAACCAAATTGCCTCCTAGCTACTTTCAGAGTAAGGCCTATACTCCGGGAGAAGGTTAGGGAGTTGCAGGCACAGGATGCAGAGTTGAGCAAGCTTAGGGAGGAAATTCAGAATGGTAAGGTTTCGGAGGTAGTGGTGAGAGAGGATGGACTCATGACAGCGGGGGACAGACTTTGTATCCCAGATAGCAAGGAAGTTAAGGATGAGATTTTGGATGAAGCACACAATGCGCCTTATTCCATGCACCCAGGTAGCACCAGGATGTACAGAGATTTGAGAGAGCATTTCTGGTGGAAGGGCATGAAGAGGGATGTAGCAGAGTATGTCAGTAAGTGTCTCGTGTGTCAGCAAGTCAAGGCTGAACACCAGCGCCTTCAGGCAAGTTAAGGCCATTGTCTATTCCTGAGTGGAAGTGGCAAAGAGTAACCATGGATTTTCTGATGGGTTTGCCTAAGACTAGTAGGAAGCACGATGCCATATGGGTCATAGTGGATCGGTTGACGAAGTCAGCCCATTTTCTGGCAATCAAGCAGACTGATTCGTTGCATGTGCTAGCCAAGAAGTACATTGATGAGGTAGTAAGATTGCATGGGATTCCAAATTCTATAGTGTCTGACAGAGATCCTCGGTTCACATCGAGATTTTGGGGAAGCTTGCAGGAAGCTTTAGGTACTAAGCTGCATTTTAGTACGGCATTTCACCCTCAGACTGATGGTCAATCTGAGAGGACCATTCGGACACTTGAGGGAATGCTCAGGGCATGTGTTATGGATTTCAAGGGAGCTTGGGATGAGCATTTGCCGTTGGTCGAGTTTGCTTACAATAACTCGTACCATTCGAGCATTCAGATGGCTCCATATGAGGCATTGTATGGAAGGAGGTGCAGGACTCCGATATGCTGGGATGAAGAGGAAGAGAGGAAGCTGGTTGGACCAGAGTTGATTCAGATGATAGTGGATAAAGTCAATCTGGTTAAGCAGCGGCTTAAAGCAGCTCAGGACAGGATGAAGAGTTACACTGATGCTCATCGGAAGGAGATGGATTATGAAGTCGGTGAGAAGGTGTTTCTCAAGACTTGTCCTTGGAAGGGAGTATTACGGTTTGGCAAGAAAGGCAAGTTGAGTCCAAGATATGTAGGTCCGTATGAGATTCTTGAGAGGATCAGACCTTTAGCTTACAGGTTGGCGTTACCGCCAGAGTTGTCTCAGATCCATGATGTCTTTCACGTTTCCATGCTGAGGAGGTACAGATCAGATCCTTCTCATGTCATTCAGGTTTCAGACATTCAGTTGAGAGACGACTTAAGTTATGAGGAGATTCCAGTAGCAATCTTAGACACCAAAGAAAAGGTCCTTAGGAATAAGACAGTTCAGCTAGTTAAGGTTCTGTGGAGGAACCATGCAGTGGAAGAAGTCACGTGGGAGCCTAGGGACGCCATGAAAGAGAAGTATCCAAGTCTTTTCGATGATTCAGGTAAATTTCGAGGACGAAATTTCTTTTAAGAGGGAGAGAAATGTTGGACCCCAAATTTTTGTTTTCTTGAAGTTATTAAGCATGAATTATTTTGATTTATGATTTATGGTATAGTTTGATTTTATGAAAAATATTATGGAAAATTTGAATTTTTGAGATTTGTATGGAATAATGTTTATGGAAGAGTAAAATGTTTAAGGTCAAAATGGTCAAGGTATTGGAGTTTAGAAGTTTTAGGCTAAGTGTAGGAGGGTATAATAGTCCTTGCCCATGTTTTTAGGTTTAAGAAATTAAAAGAAGAAAAGAAAGAAAGAAGAAAAGAGGAAGAGAAAAATAGAGGAGAAGAACGAAGAGAGTCGGCGGTGAGGGAGAAGAAGAGGAAGTTTGTTCCAGGAGATTTTCCGACAGATTTCAAGCATTCTTAAGGTAAGATTAACTCTTTTATCTTAGTTTGAGTTGGATTGAACCTTTGTTTTGTTAGAAATGAGTAGAAATCGTTGGTTTAGGGTTATGGTGAAGATTTGTAGATTTGCTTGGGTTGTTGTGTTTTTGATGTTTTTGGTGTTAGAATAAGTTCATAATGATAGTATATGACTTGATTTATGGGTTGGATGTGTTGTAGTAGAAGAAGGGAAGGTTTTGAGGTTGATAATGGCGGATTACGGGTTCGGAAGACGAAGCTCCGTCCGCACGTCATGACGTCTGTGAGGTCGCCTTGCCACGACGTCTGAGACCAGCAGCCACCATGAAAGCACGGCCTCGTCATGATGAGCCCAATTTTTCCAAAATGGTTATTTTTAGTGTTTTGATCATATCTTTTGCTACAGAAGTCCTTTTGGGGTGATTTTAGAAGAGTTGTGAACTAGAGAGATAGATCTACAAGTCTTATGAAGTGATGAATTAGTTTCTAAGAATATGGAATTTTGGTTCTTATTTTAGGAGAACTAAAGAGGCAAGAGGATCAAGAGGCTCAAGAGGAAACTCATTCCTAGGCAAGGCAAGCAAGGAATTCAGGTGGGTTCATGTTTATAATAAAGTATATAAGTTACTCATTGTTTAGTTCCAATCAAGCAAGATCTCATGCATTTACATTACATCATCCACGATCGCATTGCATACTACCATGAATGATTATATTCTACATTGTGATTTGCATTCATGATTATTATCAAGATTTTCACAAAGGAGTGCTTTCCTTTCATGAATACAAGTGCATGAAATCAAGTATTACGAAATACATGACAAGCAAGTTTACAAGCAAGTGCCAGTTTGGCAAACAAGTTTACAAGAATATGAATTAAGCATACTTATGTGGGTTTGCGGTGTCCCTCACGATAGTCAAGTGCACATTGACTCACGAAAAGGCTTCTCACGCCTGTTCGAATGTGGCACAAGGTTATCCCACAGGGATCCCTCATGAAACTACGTCTACACATCAACATTTCGATGGCATGTGTAGTACGTCACGAACCCGGGACACCCAAACCATTATGATATGTTATGTGTTATGATTTATTATGTGACATGTATCATAAATTGTTTCAAGAATCAAGTATCTTTCAAGACAATGACATATACATGATCAATGATTATGATTTCAACAAGTACCACGGCAATGAGTTATTTTTGAATATTTTGCTTATTGCGATATTATAAATATGTTCCCACGAGCTTTATAGCTCACCCCCTTTAATCTCCCCCATACAGGTGACGAGCAAGAGATCGAGTGAGTCACGAGTTTCGGCAGCACTCCCGTTTCTATTTTGTTATGTTTGTTTATTTTCAATGTTATATTTTTGGAAGTCAAGACTTTAGTTACATTCCAAGTATCATTGGTTCAAGAGTGTTTTAGATTTTTGGCTCTTGAACTCAAAGTTGTAATTTGGTTTGAGATATTCTTAACGCTTTATGAAACTCATCTTTTGGAGCATGAATTATGAAGTTAAGCATGAATTATAAATTTGTTATTAAATCACATGAAAGCAGGTTTCAAGTATGTTTTCCAGTCGGCCCATTAACCTTCCGCGGGTCTTTATTTCTAAATGTATTATTAGTACGTTTTCCCGCCACGCTCTCATGTCCGACGTTGGGCTCCGGCAGCGGGGTCCAACACAAATTGTTGAGCAGTAAAGTGATCAACTGCAATCTACCAACATATGTTAGGTATTTGTTACTCCGATAGCTAATTCTTCTTCTTAATATATCAAATAGTTGATGGAATCATATAGGAGATTCTTTTGGATATGATTGGAACTCCTACATAAGTGAAAGGATGAGATTTAATGCTCAATAATGAAATATCGGCAAGCTCCTATGATAGTGCACAACATCAGTTAAAACCATCAAATAACTCTTCTCTCTATTAATTATAACCTAACCGTTTCAAAAAATAGTTCATGATGAAATCCTAAGCAAGTAATATATTGTCCTCACTATTCCTTCCCCCTATGAATGATGCTTAATAGGGAATAATAAAGGAAGGAAAAGCCTAAAAATTTTCTTGAAAAAGGTGTTACAAAGGCTATTGGCCTAAAATCTTTTAAGGAAGAAGGATTAGGAATCTTAGGTACTAAAAAAATATGAATTTTTTTCTAATCTTTCAGCATCTTTGCACTTGAAAAGAGATTAAGTACTACCTTGCTAAGTTGTGGTTTTAAAGAGTCCCAAACCTTTTAAAAGAACCAAGCATCAAACTTATCTAATCTAGGAGATTTATTAGGATTTATGCTAAGTAAAGCCTTCTTAGTATCCTCTATTGTGAATGGACTAGTGAGAATATCACATTATTGCCTAGAAAGAAGTTGTGGTATAAAAGAGCTAGGGGAGGAAAGTGAAGAAGAATTTATATATGGACTAGTATTCGAGAGAAATTTTGCTATTGTCCATATCTCACAAAATTTTGTGAGATATAGACAATAACAAACAAAAAAGGTTCAATTGCATAATAAGAATTTATTCATCATCGTCGTCAATTGACTCTTGGAATACAATATCATATTCATTTTCACTACTACTTCTCACTCAGTCATCCAAATCGTCATATAAACGTTGCTCGGAATTCAATATAACATTATTTTTGACATTAAATGCAATATTATTTCTATCTAAAAACTCTAAGGAACATTCCTCAACTTCGACTGGAACTTCATTAGACTCTTTAACGTCATTTGAACCTTCTTCATTACCATACAATGGGATATCATACGCACGTCTAACTTCACATTCTTGCACAATCTGCTAATTTAAACCGAGTATCAAATTTTCCACCAAAAAAGGTTGCTTCGCTTGGTTTGCCAAACTAAATGAATCATCCTTAAACCAAAACTTAGTAATGTTGATTCTTTTTACAATGCCGTTGACCCTCATATTCGAATTTTCAAGATCGTACCATTTGCATTTGAAAAGCACAACACTTTTACCCCTAATATATTCAAGCCTGATAATATCTATCAGCATCCCCTAAAATATTATATTGTCTTCCCCATAATTTCCTATACCACAATTTTGTGTAATCCTACGCAGATCACAGGCTTCAGTGCGAAATCGCATCCTATTAGGATTGCATACTGTATACTTCTTCACCAAACTATGAGGTCCACATACTAATGCATACAAAGACTCAAAGTTATTTCCTTCATGGGAGCTAGCTAATGTCATCATCTATAACAAGAAAGGAAAATTAGTTAATAATATATAATTATTAGTGAACACCACGTTCAAACCTTCTTCTCACCCGATGTTTAAACCATGAAGAAAACTGTTCCTTATGTCTCCTGTCAACATATAATGGACTTTGTTGCCTCAACTCATCCATGTGCTCACTATGTATCATTAAAAATTCAATCAAATTTATATGAATGATCTCAACTTATTACATATCTTAATTTCACAGTATGTTAGAAAAACTTACTCAATAAACGAACTTATGTCATCACAATTCATAAGCACATACCAATGTGTAATCTCTAGCTCATTTGTAGGAAGAGCAATTATTTTGCTAGCACCAATTGGCTTACATTGTTGGAAGAACACTGATATGTCACTACCATAAACCATATCATTGATTCGGTCTGGCACGTTGAAGTTGGTTTCAATTCCTTTTAGATACATTAAACAAAATGTCTTGCACTCTTTAACAACATATGCTTCAGCAATTGACCCTTCTAGATGTGCTTTATTTTTGACAAATCCCTTGAGTGTACTTAGGAATCTTAACAAATGATTAACCATATTAGATAGGCCACTATTTAGTTAACTTTTAAGAGTCATACGATAAATTTAAAGGATACCTATCAATTGGATGCATTCATCTATACGCAACTGGTCCACCAAGTAAGGCTTCATTTGGCAAATGAATAGCCAAATGTACCATGACATCAAAGAATGCTATGGGTATATCATTTCAAGTTTGCATAAGATTAAAATAATCTCCTGACACATCTTCTGTACGTCATCCTTATTCAAACTTCGTCTACAAATTCTGCGAAAGAAGTCCCCCAACTCCATTAAAACACCTGTCACATCTTTATTCAAGATGCCACGCGTCCCTAATGGAAGAATGCTTTGTAACAATATATGATAATCATGAGACTTAAGTCCACTAATCTTCCTTTCATCAACATTAACACGTCTAGATATATTCGATGCGTATCCATTTGGAAACTTCACCTGCTTGACAAACTCACAAAACTTCTTCTTCTCATCGGAAGGCATTGTATAGCATGCTGGAGGTTTTCCCATAATAGTTCCATCAGCTGCTCTTAACAAGTGTAATTCTTTTCGAATATTCATATCTTCCAAATCAAGCCGAGTCTTGATTGTATCTTTGGTTTTACCTTCAACATTCATCAAAGTACCAAGGATATTGTCAAAAATATTCTTTCTATATGCATGACATCAAGGTTATGCCTTAATCTTAACTTATGCAAATATGGTAGATCAAAAAGAATGCTTTTTTTATTCCAATTAAGCTCTTGTTCCAATCTCCTTCTCCTCTTATTGTTGGGGTGCTTTCCATAACATGTATTCTCCACTTGACATAATTGTTCCACCACAACATCTCCATCTGGTAAGTTAGGTATAGGTCAATGATCACTCTTGCCATCAAACTTCTTGCTTTTTCTTCATGGATGATCGTAAGGAAGAAAACGACGATGACCTAAATAACCAATCTTACTTCTTAACTTACAAGAAGGAGTGTGCGTGTTACAAACAGGGCATGTGTAACATCCCACCCCCTTACGGGAAGGGTAGAATAGTAATTTGGCATAGGATGAGAGTGACTGGGATTAATTAGGATTGTTTATGCATACTGGTATTTGTGAACGGTGAAATTTGTGCACATGAAAATAACTGTACATGCATTCATGACATTCCCGATATTTGTGCCTAATGAAATTTTGTTGTGGATAACGTGGTAATTGAGTTTGAAAAATTCATTTGAGTGATTCTTTGTGTGTCTTATATTTTAAGAGATTTTTAGAAAATTTTCTGGATTTTTTCGGAGAAAATTCCCGGATCAAAAAAATCGCCAAGTGGCGAACCGGTTGATTTTCGGTATCGAAAGTTTCTATCCAATGGCATTACAATAGTGAGTATATTATTTTGGATTTGAAATTAGGACCATTTGAATTGAATGGGTCAAATTAAGGAAATCCTATTACATATTTTGTCTTTTCCTTATTTTGTTGTTTTTTTAGAAAAATGCCAAGTGTCCTAAGGATTTATTACTTTTGTCTTATGCTTACTTGCTTCCTCTCTCGGTGTTGCTTTATTTAAAGCATGAAAAGATCAAGTTTCTTGCTTTTTATTCAACCCATCCGAAAACCCTCTTCATGTTTACCTCTCCATCGATTTTTTTTCTCTCTCTTTCTTTAAGTGTTACTTCTTCCACCCTTAAGAGCCTTGCATGCATCCAAGCTATTTTCTTTTCATGATGATGATACACATGCATGGTGTTAGAAGAGAGTGGAGAAGTTGTTGAGTTAGAGTATTAATTAAAGAATTGAAGAGATTGAAGTTGAAAGCTTGATTTGGTAAGTTTTTGTTTTAAGCTTTCATTTATGCATTTAATGAATAAATTGGTTGTTAGATGCATTGATTGGTATGTATTGGTCATTATCTATGATTTATGATGCATTAATGTCATGAAATCTATGGTTTGATTTGTTGGGCATGTTTGTGGAAGAATTGATGAGGTTATGATGATTAGTGTGGGAATTGTGTATTTTGAAGTGGTTTTAGTAATGTTAAATGGTTAAGACTTAAAGGCAATTAATTTATGATGGATGCTGAAAATTATGGATCTATGTTGAAGTGAAGGTCTTGATGACCTATTGGCTCAATTCTTGTGTGATTAGGATGCTTATGCATCTGGAATTGGTATTAGAAGTGATAGGATTTAAGTTGAAGATGAAAGCTGAAAAATTGATTTTGAACCTATTGCAATGTTTTGATAATAACTAATTGTGTAGTTATGCAAATGAGGTGATGTTTGGACCAAATGAAACTTTAGTTTATTGGATAAGATTTCTTGTGAAATAGGTGTTGTCTAATTGTAGCCTTAAGAGGTTGAATTTTGGCTTGGAAAGTTACTATTGTGGACTGTGTGAACAGTAACCGAATGATATGACCTAAACTTTTGATGATTTTTCTAGATTAATTTAGAAGGAATTGGTGAAAATGGTCTTCATGAAAGTTGAAGCCTATCATGTTCGCTTTCCATTGCCACTGATTTTGCAATTTTTCGATATGTATATTATGAGTTATGACCTGTGAATGTTGGCTGTTTATGTGCATTATGTTGGAACCTAGCCATAAGTGTAGGTTTTGTGAGTATTGTGATTGGAAGCAAATTTAGAGATTTCTGTGATTTGAATTAGCTCAAGTGATCTTCTGGAAATTTGTAGAGGAAACAATTAGCTTGAAAATGGCATATAGCATGCTATTTTTGGATATCATATTTGGGAGTAATGAATTTGCAAAAACTGAATCTGAATTAGGTCATTGATCGCGATCGTAGGCGATCACTTACATGACAGTTTTGAGCTTGTTAATGATGGAATTGGATTCTGAGTCCTTTACAAAAATTGAAGTATAAGATCTTATCTTTCCAGTGATATAAGGTAGTGATTCTTTTTTACATTTGTGCAAGGAGCTATGCTGTTTTAAAATTTGCTTTCCAGATTGGGGAATTTCAGTGGGCAGACTCTTTGTTGAATTGTTTGACATAGTTAGCAAGTGAATTTGATTTCAGGTTGTTCATGAAAGTTGTAGAAAACATTGTGATTTTTCTGTGCACATTTATTGTGTAATTTTTGACTAAGGAAATGGAAAGTTATGGATTTTGCAAAATCCTGCACTGTTTTGAGAGGCATTGACTGGGCAGTAGCTTCGATTGGATTTTTGACACCCTTAGGGGGGAAGTTGATTTTTATGGTCTTCATGAAACTTGTAGAGGTTTTCATGATCTTTCCGACGAGATATGGTTTGTAATTTTCTGAATTGTGTGCAAAGAGTTATTGGTGTTGAATTTCGGTTTGAAAATAGGAAAAAGAGAAGGAAATAGGGGCAGCATATATATATATATATTAATTGTTTTATTTGATTTTTGTGTTCTTTTGGAAATTTTTGGACGGAAAATTGACGTGTGTCCGGGTAATAGTTCTTTGGTCACTGTTTTATTTATTTTTGGACCTATAAAGGTCCGAATTGAGTAATTTCAGTGCTGTAAGATTTTTACTTTTTAGACGAATTTTTGTGATTGAAAATTGTGGTTTTAGGGCCGGGAACATCATGAACATGCATTGTACACTTTTTAATTGCTACATGTGCATCATTAAATCGTTCCGATTGAACAATTAGTAATGGGTTTGTTCTCTGATCATTATAGAGGCAAATTTGGAGCGTCGATCACCAACGTTGCAGAGATTTCCCGGCATTAGCTCAGAAGTAATAGGTGAGTGACTGAGATGGTTTTCGTTCAATTATTATATGTCTAATGTGGGGAATAATGGTGGGATTAGTGGTTACATTTGTTTCTGACTGGATTCCGTACAAATGGTCCGATGAATTGGAAGATCTGACATAGAAGTGTTTTGATGTGCAAATTATGAATTGTTTGCTATTACTGTGATATACTGTGATTAACTGCCTTGCTTCGGATGTGACCTGATTGTGTTACATTGACTGATTGTGATACATTGACTGTTAAATTAGGCATATGCATTTCATACACAAAGGCATAAATGGATAATAATAGTTGTGACCAGAGTCGCCACTGATACTGAAAAAGAGCCTTGAGCTCAAAGGAAGAAGGGCTCTCCTACTCCCTAGACGCGTCTACTGCATATTGTTTACTGTTAAGCGCTCGGCCACAACACTGTAATAAACTAGAAAAGTGTCACATATGCATTGCATACATATTTAACTCACTGAATACTTGAACTGGAATAAGGCAAAAGTGCCTGAGACAATTGTGATGTGTTTCTTCTTCCTGTGTTATTGGATTGACTCTGTAGTTTGTTTATGTGATGCATGAATTGAGCGAACCATCGATGATGGTTCCTCACTGAGTTCGTAAACTCACCCAAAATTGCAACCTATTTTTCAGGATCGAGAGTAGACTGATAGCTCCCGAGAGACTGTAGAGCCGCGTAGATCAAATTGGCGAGAGAGGCTATGGCTCAAAGGTCGGTCAGCTAGGATTTCTTTTGAGATGACCTAATTAGGACTGCTATTTTTGTCTTGTTGTATATAGCATTTTTGGGTTAAGTGTTCAGAGTGATGTACAGACTGATAACACTAACAGTTGTATAAATTACTGAGTTTGATGAAATGAAATGGAACACAGTTTGATTTTAAAAAGTTTCAATTTCATATTGCTGTTTTATTATTGTGATGCCATGTGAAGTTTAGAGTTGTTTGTCTGTAGTTCTCTCTTATCGTAGGATATGTATCGGAATAACCTATGGGTGTTCTGGTGGATACTCTATGGTAAGGGGACGCTACAACATGCCTTATAGCCTTTTGTGCTCCACCCATAAACAGTACCATAAGCTGGAAATTCATTAATAGTCTACACTAAAGCTGCATGCATTTGAAAATTTTTGCCCTTTGAAACATCAAATACATCAAAATCATCTTCCCGTAACTCACTTAACTCATCTACTAGTGGTCTCATATAGACATCAATGTCTCAACCAACTACTTTCAGACATGGAATAACTAGCGATAGCATAAAAAATGACTCATCTATACACATCCAAAGGGGTAAATTGTATGCTAAAAGAACAACAAGCCACACGCTATATGAAAGTGACAAATTGCCATGTGGATTGAATCCATCTATTGCTAAGCCTAGTGTAACATCCCACCCTGACGGGAAGGGTAAAATAGTAATTTGGTCAGGGGTGAGAGTGAATAGGACTGATTTGGCATTTTTATGCATACTGGTATTTGTGAACAATGAATTTTTGCACATGAAAAATAACCGTACATGCATTAATGATATTTTTCGGTATTGGGTCTAAATGGAATTTTATTGTGAATAATGTGGAAATAATGTTTGAAAATTTTAATTGGAGTGGATTGTTATATGTTTTATATTTTCAGGAAATATTAGGAATTTTTCTGGACTTTTCCGGAGAAAATTCCCAGACCGAAAAAAAATCTCCAAGTGGCGAACCGGTTGATTTTATTGGATAAATAATTTTGGGATTGTAATTAGACCCATTGGATGGATTAATTAGAGCCATTGGATGGATTAATTAGAGCCATTGGATGGATTGATTAGAGCCTTTGGATGGAGCTTGTCTTTTTCTCCCATTTCATGCCAAGTAGCATGATGAGTCATCCTTCCACTTTGATCAAGCTTGCATTCTCGACACTTCTAGTTGGGGGAGGAAAAACAAAGGCGTTTTGGTGAGTCTTCTTCTTCTCCTTCGTGTCTCCTCCCTTGAATTCTCCATATGTTCTAGCCAAAAAAATTTTTGCTCTTCATCTTGCTTCTAAGAGCCTAACCTAGCTTCCCTTGCAAGATGATGATGATGATTGTGTGGTGGAAAGAATTAGAGAGGATTGTGAGATTGTGAAGTCTAGAAGAGTGGAAGCTTCTTTAAGGTAAATCACATGTTTATATGATGGTTTTATAGTTACTTGTGATGTTACTTAAGGTTAATTGCATGGCTAAGTTGAACAAAAATGATGATTAACTTGAATTGGGATGGTTTGAGATTGCAAAGACAGATTCGTGGCTCCACTTGTTTAATTTTTTTGAGCTGTTTAACGTTCTAATCTAGAGAAACTCAAAACATAGAAGTTGTAGAACTAGAGGTCTACTATCTCCATAAAGTTTTCCACGATTTTAGGGTGAGACAAATGAGAGTAATAGGCCCCTAATTGAATCGGGTTCAGAACACCAGCGAGATTGAACTAAGACCTGAAAGTTAATTGTTTGAGGACCTTAGAGTTGGAATTGGATGATTAGCTCTTCTTAAGAAATGTTAAAAAATGTGTCATTTAAGAGCTGTAGAAAGGAAATTTTAATTTGATAAGGATTCTGCTAGTTATGTCCAAATAATTGAAGGTTGTTCCTAACCGTAGTGATACAGAAGAGAACAGAAACAGGTCAGGTGTGTAAAAATCACAATAAATCCAATTTATATTATTTTCGAACCGGCTTTGGATGTGTGATATCCATATGAGTTTATGAAAAATTAAACTTTGAATCACCTTAATTGGATGTGAAATGAATGAGTTATAAGGTTGTAAGTCGGACAAGGTCCAACCTGTGACTGCATGTTAAAGCTGATTGTTAATGGAAGATTTGAATGTCCTAAATGACCGAATTAGACCATGGTTATAAAAGAAGAAATGTAAAGTTATGTGTTAATTAGAGGTCTGGAAAGTTTGAAAAACATTTTACCTATGTATAGGGAGGTATGAACTGTTAACTAATGACTGACTATGTACATTATGTTGGAACCTAGCCATAAGTGTAGGTTTTGTGAGTATTCTGATTGGAAACAAATTTAGAGATTTTCGTGATTTGAATTGGCACAAATGGTCTTCTGGAAAGTTGTAGAGGAGCAATTATCTTGAAAATGAGATATATTATGTTAATTTTGGATAACATAATTGGGACTTATGAATTTTCAAAGATTGGACTGAAGTTAGGTCATTGACTAGTGGTCAGGTCAGAAACTTGCATGACAGTTTTGAGCTTGTTAATGATGGAATTGGATTCTAAGTCCTTCATGAAAATTGAAGTATGAGATCTTATCTTTCCAGTGATATAAGGTAGTGATTGTTTTGACATTTGTGCTAGGAGATATGCTGCTTTGAAATGTACTGTTCAGATTGGGAAATTCCAGTGGGCAGATGCTTTGGTGAATTGTTTGGCCTAGTTTGCAAATGAATTTGATTTTAGGTTGTTCATGAAAGTTGTAGATAACATTGGGATCTTTCTGAGCATATTTATTGTGTAATTTTTGACAAAGGAAATGAGAAGTTATTGAATTTACAAGATATTGTACTGTTTTAGAACCCAGTGACTGGGCACTAACTTTGATTGCATTTTTTACACCCTTAGAGGTGAAATTGTCTTTTGTGTCCTTCATAAAACTTGTAGAGCTCTCTTTTCTCTATGAAATAGACACCAATTTTGTCCAAATTGGACTTCGGAGTAGGGAGTTATGACCTAGACAAGTTGGCATGTCGGAGGAAACTGTTTCAGATTTGTCATTTTAATAGGGCTAGTCGACTAGGATTCTTAGACCAGTCGACTACAACCTGCACTAGTCTACTAGGACATGTATTTTTCCTGCACTAGTCGACTACAACCTACACCAGTCGACTATAACCTGCACTAGTCGACTAGGATGTGTATTTTTCCTTCTTTTGCTCATAACTTTTCCGTCCGACATCCGATTGACCTGATTCTTGAGGCATCGGATTCGTGAAACATTGAATTTCATTTCATGGGAAATTGGAAATTTTTGGACGGAAAATTGATGTGGGTCCGGGTAATGATTCCTTGGTCACTGTTTTATTTATTTTTGGACTTATAGAGGTCCGAATTGAGTACTGTCAGCGCCGTTAGATTTCTAATTTTTAGACGGATTTTTGGTGATTGAAAATTTGGATTTAGGGCTGAAAAAATCATGAACATGCATTGTACACATTTTAAGCGCTACACGTGCATTCTGAAATATTACTGATTGGATTTTTATAATCATTGCATACTGTAACTGGTTTAGAGGCACATTTGGAGCGTCGGTCTACAGATGTTACTGAGACTTCCAGGTATTAGCTCGGAAGTACAGGTGAGTAACCTAGTTGATTCCTCAATCTATATGTGATTTAAATTATGTGTTTATGCCATGTGGAGATAATGGAGGGCTTATGTGTGTTTGCTTTTGATTGATTTCGGACCATAGGTGTCCGAAATATTGGGAACTTGATATTGAAGTGCTATTTGTGTGTAACTGTTTGTGAATGATTACGTTCGAAATCTCGGACCAAAGGTCCGAGTGATGGGGGTGATTTGACATTAAAGTAAAACTGCTTGTGAATGTAAAAAAAATTGGTTATGACTGAAATACTAGACCGAAGGTCCGAAGGACTAGGAATTGGGCATTGAAATGTAAACCGACTGTAAATGTAAATTGGGACATACGCATTCATGCATAAAGGCATGTTCAGAGAATGATAGTTGTAACCTGAGTCGCCACTGTTACTGAACCGAGCCTCGAGCTCGAGGGGAGTTAGTGCATACCCAGAGGGCTCTCCTGCTCCCTAGACGCGTCTACTGAATACTGATCACTGTTAAGCACTCGATCACAACACTGTAATAAACTGGAAATGAGTCACATGTGCATTGCATACAAATGTGATAACCGATTCTGAAATTGCTCGATTTACAGTAATTGTTATATGATAATCTGAATGTATAATTGATCAAATCGTGAGTTGCTTGCGATATGCATGAATTGGGTGAACCATCGATGATGGTTTCTCACTGAGTTCGCAAAACTCACCCAAAATTTGCATCTATTTTTCAGGTCTTGAAGAATACCCGTTTGACACAGGAGTATATCTACTGTATGCAAGTGAAAGATAGAGGTCAGGATCAGTTCGCGTCTGCATTAGTGTCTCATAATTGTACTTCAACATCCCTGTAAAAGAATGCTCTGTATTTATAGTGAGCCCAAAATGGTTAAGGCTTTTTGTTCATTAAATGGCTATTGTAATTATTATTGACTGTCTGTAATAATTGAAAATGCTTCCTTTTACCGTGGGCTCAAGTTGTCTACTGTTTTTCCGCGCGAATGAATGTTTTTTAAAAAATAATAATTAAAAAAAACATATTGATACTGAGTTTCGACTGACTGATGTAGCACGCCACCTTCGCGGGGCACGGACTCGGATATCACTAACGATGTCGGGTTCGGGTCATGCGGGAGTGGGGTGTTACACCTAGTCTAACATTACGTGGTTCTCTGGTAAACTTAGGATATAGCTCATCAAAGCTCTTCCAAACCTCTCCATCAGAACGATGAACCATGGTATTTTCGTCACCTTTAGGCCTATCATTATGCCAATTCATTTGTTTAGCGATCTTACTTGACATGAATAATCATTGTAGTCTGGACTTTAATGGAAAGTACCGCAATACTTTCCACGATATCTTCTTACCCTTGCCATCATTAATTATACATCTTGATGTTCCACACTTGGGACAACTTTGCAAATCCCTATACTCTTTCCAAAATAGGGAACAATCGTACTTACATGCATGTATCGATCCCAAACCTAGGCTCTGTAGAAATTGATTTGCTTCATAATAGGACTTCGGCAAAGTTTCACAATTAGGTAATACATCCCTCAACAAAGCAAGCAACATGTCAAATGACTTATTACTCCACTTGTTGTATACTTTCAAGTGAAGTAACTTTATTAAAAAGGACAACTTTGAAAAGTTTGTACATCCAGGGTACAACTCTTCAGTTGCTTTACTCAAAAATTCATGAAAGCCTTGTCCTATAAAATCTCCGACACTTATAGGACGACTCCTTCCATCCTCATCAATTGGACAATCATTTATGAAGGTACCCACATCATGAAGCAAATCTTGCATGCCATCATCCTCCTCATCACCATCACCCTCATTAATATCATTCCCCATCCCATCAATGTCCACATTTGCATCGTCAAGCCTTTCTTCCCTAGAGATAAATCTATATTCTAGCATTTCACCTTGTAAAGCCCAACGATTGTATGATTGGTCCATGCCGAATCTCATTAAATGGTCAAAAACATTCATTTGAGACCTTATATAACAATTCATGCAACGAGTACAAGGGCATGAAATTTCACAATCTTTGCCCTTTTTTTCCACCACAAAATTAATAAATGTTTTCACTACATTAATGTATTCACGGGAAACCCTAACACTATTCATCTAACTCTTATCTATTGAACAAAAACTACCGATTAATTTAACATAAGAATACATATTAGAAGTGCAAAAGGCTCTTTTATAATTATATGAAAATGGGATAGTTTTTAAAAAGGACAATATGACTCAACATAGGAAAACTGTGCGGCATATAACACATGTAAAAGAAGACCTTGGCAAAGACATATGATCCTTTATCGTAACTTGTTATGGTGACACCTTTGTGACCATAAAATGATCACTCATTATTATGTTTAATATGTATATATACATATACCATAATAAACAATTAAATAATATATGAGAATCCAATGTTGAGGCATATGAAACTAATTTCAAACATAGTGTGTCGAGGAATGTTAGTCATATCTCGTCTTATAATATCTATGCCAATTTGTGGCATGTTAGACTTGGTCATATTGGATAACATTGATTAAATTGATTGATCAAGCATATTTTCTTTGGAAACATATATAAAATAGTGTACTTGTGAATATTGTCTGACTAACAAAACAATGGGAGAAAAATGAACATTTGCCTATTACCTGTTGGGGTGATGTGTCATTGATGATCAAATATACACTTGATAAGATGCCTATGAAATGATATCTTAAAACAATTTGAGATATCAATATGTAAGAGAACTAATTAACCATGTTTGATTACTCGAGAATGTGCTTGTTACCTATATTCATGATCCCTTTATAATAATAACAATTTAGGTTCCAAAAGAAGAAGAGTATCTTTATAATATTTTTTATCAATCTGAAGAATATATGTCCAAAGGTGAATAAGATAATAAAAAGTATTTGAATTTGTATCATAAGTTATCTCATTCTTAAAGAATTAATTTGCAAAGCAAGAAAAGATAGTTCAAAACTTAATTCTATATGAGAAACTGAATTACAATGATCTTGTAAGAATTAAATGGTATTAATCTAAGTGGGAGCAATTTAGAAGATGATGAATTGGTTTCTTATCTATGAAAATTACAACCTAGTGGGAGCTTTTTACCACTATCTAATTCAAGTGGGAATAATATGAATGTTAAGAGATTTGTTTCTCAAATTTTTATTGTAGCCATATTGTGAGAAAATTATTCCTCATATAATTTTGAACTTAAAAGGAATAACCTTTGTGGTAGTTTCAAAAGAAAGTAATAAGGAGAGGAATATGAAAAGGCTCCAAGTATTCTTCTAAGGATGAATAAGTTACAGTAATAAAAGAAGAATGAACTTTTGAGTTTAAATTGAGTATAAGACTTGGATAATCTTCTGAAATGATCTGTAGCATAAAAAACATATGCGTTATTTAAATATTAAGTAAATGAATGATGGCATTTTTGAAAGATGTAAAGTGTGTCTAGTGATCAAAAGATCTAATCGAAGAGAATGATCATGAGAAGAATCATCATTTGTTCTGAGGTTTACAACAGTTTGATTGATTGTAGCTTTAGTAATTGGAATGGACCTTCACATACATCAAATTAATATAAAGACTCTATTCTTAAATAAAGAACTAGATAAAGGAATATATATGATACAACCACTAGGTTTCATTCAGAAGGGATAGGAACATTATATGTTCATATTTTTAAAGTCAATCTATTGTCTAATAGAGTCTCAAACTAAGTGACATATTACATTAGTAATATAATCATATTATATAATAGTAATATAATTAAACAACAGAAGAACATATACTCACATAAATGCAAAGGCAATGAGAATACAAAGTTGTTGAGCATAAACATAGAAATTGCCGGTGCTTAACCCATATTCAGTTTTAAACATAACAGTAGAAATTGCAAGTGTACCCTATAACTCTCCTTTGTCAATGTTCAATGCTCAATGTTCAATGTTCAATGTTCAACCAATTCAAGCCTATACATGAAATAATTGAAATTTGGTTTTATCAACGAATTAAGACAAGATTTATACTTAATTTGAAAATCAAAACAGAAAATCAAAAATATTAATGGTCAACTCGGTGTTCCATCTATGGAACAGATAAGGCATAAAAATGGATAAACTATATACATGGAAGAACCGTTTAGTGCTTGGACTTGATTTACTTTTCAGATTTGGCCTAACAAATCCTTGGAAGACAAGTTTATTTCATTAATGTGCTTCGAATAACCTAAACCCACCAGAGAGAGGTTCGAAATTTTGCAAATTAAATACGAATAATGGAATTCATGGGCATTGGAGTGTACCTTAGAAATCTAGCCGTGAGCGCAGAGGACACGTGGTTTTGAGAGGGAGAATTGTTGAAGGAAAAGGGAAAGAGCTAGACACCCAAACGTTGAAGGAAAAGGCAAAGAGAATTAAAGTTGTTGACAACGGGTGGGGCGGCGACATTGAGAGGGAGATTTCAAGTGGTCTATAGACGAGAGAGCACAGAGAGTAGGAGTACGTATGGGAGGCACGCGAGATTGAAGATAACTTTGAAATCCAAACTTAAACGACTGAGTTTTAATTTTTTCACCAACACTTCCGTGACGTTTACTTCACAACAATGTCGTGATATTTATTTGGCCACGTTTAAATAATAAAACGTCTCAATTACTTCTCCAAATTCGCGTCGTTTGAATACAACGTTGCCAAAAACTCTCACTTTTCCTGACGTTTTTTAAACGTCAGGAAAGGTCTATAAAATCTGCGACATTTCCCCAACCAAACGTCGCAGATTCTATACTTTTTTTGTAGTGAATATAATCCTTTAGAATTTGTGTGACTGAGTTAAGGATCCAAATGCTTTATTTATTACGTCACCTTCCTCAAACTTTTCTTGTCACTTCTAATATGGGAATTGGGATCAAAGAGTTGGATCCTTAACTCAATCACACATCCCAAGAGCTAGATTTTAGGCTTGATTTATCCCAATTATCCTTTGGAACATTTAATATTTTTAAAAGGGTTGATTTTTTGGGCTTGACTTGGCTTAAATAGAATTTAAACCATTTAATATTTTTATAAGAAGGTTGGACTTTTGAGCCTAACGTAATCTAATTAGGGTTCATTTTAATTAAAGCCTATTTGGTTTAGGTTACTCAAGCTTGATCGGGCTTTGAGCTACCAAAAGCCTATTAGAGTTTAAGTTTAGGCCAAGTTTTTTAAGCCAATTAGGCTTCAGGGTAAACTTTTACTTTAAAAAATATTTTTGAGCCTAACCTTGGCTTGGCCCCTTACTATTCCTAAGACTACCATCAATAAGGATAAAAGCCAAATTTTCATCTCCTAGAGTGTTGAGCATTTTGCAAATTGGCTCTCCATTTTGACAGGCCAAAAATCCATAAAGCCTCCTTTTATTTCCTTGGATATTCTCATCTCCTCGAAGAGACCTACATATAATGATTTTTTTTGGTGGAACAAGAATCTATCTTTAACATACATAATGCAACTTGATCAATTTAAGTCCTCTAAGTAGGCTTGTAAAACTAGATCCTTTAAGAAATATCTTCCCAGATAATGCATCAGTTGAGGTTATGTATATTTTTTTTTAAATGACAAAAACGATGTTTTTTTAATATTATGATCTGGCCACAAGCCAACTCGAGCTTGGTGGCCCAGTCAACCTAGGCCAAAATTAGGTTAGGCCAAAATTGACATTCCTAATTGTGGTGGTCCTTAGTGACAGTCTGAGATGCTTTAAGTTCCTATTAAGGTCTTCTCTTATCAACCATATCTTAAATATGGTTCTTACTTCTAATAAGGAGGACATTATACTATAAAGTAGGAAATCCTTTGTAGCTTCTTTAATCATTTTGAAGGAAACTGATAAGGATTTATGTTTCTAAGTTTAAAATGGAACAAGCTAGTTTAGTTTGAGCAAGCTAATCCTAGAGCATCTTCGATGGGATTAAAGGATTCATTAATATACAAAGTACTTGTTCACTTTATAATCAAAAGGATGAATTAATAGATAATAGATAATCTTCAAACGTATCTTCTCTTTTTACCACTAGAATGGGATCTTAAAGCTTTGCAACTTCACCATTTCTCCCTTAATTTGGAATTGTATAATTAATTGCTCATGCAAGAATCATAAAATGTGTGATGAGGACCTGCTAATCTATAAGATTTCCTTAGAAAAAATTGTTTATTCCTTATGGAAAGAAAGAAACTTAAAGATATTTTAAAAGCAAACTTTCCATAAAGGAAGTCTTCTATAAGAGCTACTTGGCATGATTAGAGAGTAGTTGGTTGTACAAATGATATATCTCAAGTGTAGTGAACATATTGC
The DNA here is from genome assembly GCA_029891385.1 of Erythroxylum novogranatense. Taxonomy (NCBI): domain Eukaryota; kingdom Viridiplantae; phylum Streptophyta; class Magnoliopsida; order Malpighiales; family Erythroxylaceae; genus Erythroxylum; species Erythroxylum novogranatense. Next base: position 95,365,613 of record CM057228.1, read on the forward strand.
AATTATTTGGAACTTACCTCCTAAATACTAAGGTGTGAAGTTTCTTAGTTTCGAAGGATATATTCAATACAAATTAAGTTGCATGTCATATGCAATGGCTTCACCTGTATTTACTATATTCTAGTCTTTGAAATGAAGAGTTTTAGTTTTTAAATATCTTTCCCCTTTCAGCTAAATAGAGTACTAGAATGTTGAGGTTATTTTGATTCACATAGGCTAAAATTCCCTTAAAAACTTATTCACTATAACTAGGGTTGAGTTTTGTATTTGAATCACAGTTCATATACTCTCATTTATCACTTCTTTTTAGGCCTTAATGCAATTCTTTTAATTTCTCAAAACAACATGCTAAATCAATAACGCATTAACTACAAATAATGATAATAAGTGAGAAATAAGATCTCTATATATTAAGCATGTTCCAAAGATAAATTTATGGTATAGAACATACTAAAATTCTAACCAAAAGTATTATAGTGGCTATGATTACCCTTTGTCCTTGAAGATCCAGCCTTATGCACAAGTTGTTTGAAAGAGTTAAAAGAACATATCTTGAATGAATTCAAACTTCTCCATATATCAGTGTAGTACTTATTAGCAGTTACACCAGGTCGTTCCTAATTCACACCATTCCTTTAGTCTAATAGACACCAAGAGAATAAAAAGTCAACATATCAATACTTTCTACTACTGTTCATATACAATATGAAAATGAAGACATCTGAAGCTAAAAACTCCAACTAAACATGGAAATTTGTCTAGCTTTTAGCCTAAATCTTTTATACCAATTGTGACTATTTTCTTTTCTAGGCCATCCCTCAATATATGATTTGAACATGGTAAGAAAACATAAACATGTTACTTCTAAAAGCTGTTCATTTGAACACATCTATCTAATGTAGTTGAGTTGTAGGATATATATTAAAAAGTAAAAGAATGATGTGACCTATAGAACATTTTAGTTAAACAAAGGCCGAGTCTCAGAATTATGCCATTGGATACCAATTAATGAATTAAGAACAATTTCTCTATATCTAGATGAGAGTTAGTAAAAATGTTATATTCCAAACACAATAATAAATTCTCAAAATAAAAAGCTACTAGAAATGAATAAAGAAGGTAGAGAATAATAATTGGTTGCATACGTTCATAGATATTTGCTTTCCAAATTGTAATAATAAATAATAATCAAAATGCAAGAGAAGAAAAGGATAATCTAGCGAAGGAATTTGAGCGAACAATAATGTTCACCGACACATTTGTCCATAAAAAACGTAAGCATTCAGAAGTTACTTTTATATGTGTCAATAGTACTCTCCATCTGCTATTAAAGCACTTTTATATGTGTCAGTAGTACTCTCCATCTGCTATTAAAGCTTACCGAAATTGAACCTAAAGTAACTCATATTTTATATGTTATCATTTATAGTTTTTTAATATTGTGATTGGTGGATTGCAAGTCATACATGCTATTATAATAAAAAGGATTCAGTTAAAGACTCGTACTACTATTTAAGATAGCTGCCTAGTTAAGTAACAAGAGGTATTTATGAAGAGGTAGTTACTCTCATGTCAAAACACTACAAGAAATCAGTGTTTTATTGACGAAAATTACCGTTGGTAAACAAGAGATATCCGTCGGTGGAATTAATCACCGACGGAATTTGGTGGAGCAAATATCGGTCAGTGAACTGCCCGAAGCTAAAAATACCGACCGACATTTTCCGTCACAATGTTACGACAGAATTAACGAAGGAACTATTATTATCGGTATTTATTTAACGACGGAATAGCAAATAAGATTCTGTCGGAGAATTTTTGCTACGGTCATTTAGTCCGTCAGTGATGCAAATTTATCTTCAACATGTTCCGACGGTATGTTATACCGTCGATAACTACGATAAATTTTCCGACGGACAATTGACCGTCGGTAATAACTGATTATTCTTTTTGGCCTTTTTGTTGTTATAATAATAATTATATTATATATTCACTTTATTAATTTGTGTTGCGTTAGAATAATGAATAATGAGAAAATTAATAATTAATAAAACATAAAAAGAAATTAATTTAATAATTAAAAAATAAGAAATAACAAATCTCTTATGTTTTTTAATTGAAAACACATGACAATGTTATGGTAATTAATGTCATAATGATCATGGATGCTCTGAACTGTGTCCCCCCCCTCTTTAACATTTCCATCTCCTGCCTAAGCTTAGCCATCTCCTCCGCATGCTGTTTGTCCTTGGCCATCTGCTCCATCTCCGCTTTCATCTTAGTAAGCTGCTCCATCTCCTCTCTCATCTTAGCTGCTTGCTCCATCTGCTCCAGCGACTCTTTGATCTTTGAAACCTGTTCCAGCTCCGTCCTCATCTCTGCTCTCAGCTGTTCTGTCATCTGCAGACTAATCTCCTCCCTCACCTTAGCTATGTCCTCTATATGCCGGTGATGTTGAGTAACCAGCTGCTCATTTTGATTAGCTAGTTGTTCCCTTAATGAGTCCACTGTGGCCTGGAGCTCCGATACATCATGAGATTGAGATGGCCGAGCAGATGCTGCTGTACTAGAAAGGGAAGACCGCGAATAACAGGTGTTTGCATATGAACCCAGGCCGAATATTCTTCCACGATGGCCCCAACCACCCACGACATCAAGATATGTCTGAGTCTCGTCCACAGATTGTTCCTCCTGAGATTGTCGCTGGATATTTTCTTGTATTTGATCCTATTAGGAAACAATCTTTACATTAGTAAATAAGGTATAATTGTTAAGAAATTATTAAAATATGTTAATTTCACTGACATTCACTTCTCTACATCGACTGTTGATGAAGGTGACACCATCATGTTTCTTCGTGTGGGTGTGCACAAATACCTGCATAGGTGTAGGCTTCGTGCCTAGTGCCTTTTCCTACACGTATAACTTAAATTGTCAGATGTTAACTAGTATTAAAAAAAAATTCGCCAGAGTTTCCTCTGTATATATGATATTTGCCCCCTGTTCAACAATGAAAATAACTTCACACAGCCATATGGCACCAGACATTTATATCATAATCGCATTGTTCAATAAAGCAAAGCAAGATATATGTAAAATTGTCATGAGAAATTAGATACTTACTATTCTATGTGCATGCTCGTTGTGGGTAATTGATCCTCCCGTATGCACTGCAAGACTCGGGCCCCCCGACCCTCCACGTCTGTTGGTCGAATTACGCTCAGATATGGACATTGTCGCAGGTGATGTCCAATATTCGGTCCAATAAGTCCAAATTTCCTCCGAAATATAACGCGCAGGCACCAACCTCATGATTTGATTAATTAAGTCGTGATAACGTATGCGAGCTTTCTTTTCCCATTGTTTATACATGATGGTGTCGAAACGAGAATCTCAGTAAAATTCTTTTTGAAATAAGATGAGTAAGAATAACAAAAAGTTAAAATGTTGTATGAACATTATGAATATAAAGCAATGTAACAAGAAAATAACTATGATTTCTACCTCAAACTCTTGAAAGTATAATTGCTTTGTGGTGTCAGCTAAATTTTTCCACACATAACCCTCTAGTTCAATTCTTTGCTTGAACGAGGAAGTCATATTTCTTGAAATTGGTCCGATTTTAACCAACCTAACATGTAAAGTGATGTTATCCTATGTACATATTGGTAAAAGTCCAAGTTGATAATAAGCAAATTGTGAAGTTCTTTGAGTTCACTTACTGGTCATTGACAATAGAAACAAACTTTCTTCCATCAAGTCCCTCAGCGCCAGGCTGACGAAAGTCTCCTACTTCCGGTTCGCAGGTGTTGGACGATATATGCGTTGGGGAAGGGGATGGTGTAGGCTGAGAAGCAGTTGGTGATGCCTCAACTGCAACTCCCGGCACTAGAGGTGGAGAAGGTGAGTCAGTAGGTGCGGCTGATTGTGACGAACCACCTTCACTGTAAGTTCCCACCAACATGGCTCGAAACCTGGGTCGCATGACCTCACGTTGTCTCTTCGATCCCATTCTTTTCCTGAAATTCAATTTCACACAATTCTCTACATGTACAACTAATAATTTGAAAGCAATATTAAACACAACACATACAGAAGAAACTATGGCAATAAATGAAGGTTAACAAATTGTTATCAACCATAAATGAACGTTAACACTAATATCAAATATGCAGTATTTAACCTTGTCTTACAGATACAACAATAAATCAACGTGAAAGCAAAGTGTAATTATTGGACCCCGATCTTTGAGTGAAAATTTGGATTATGAAAATGAAATTTAAGAAGTGCTTTGAGTATGTATTGTGTAATAGAGGACTTAAAATTAAAGGATATTGATAAGAAAAGAAATAATTTGATTTTGATATCTTTGGAGTTTTGAGTGGATTGGGGTGGTTTATGAAATTAAGTGGATGAGTTGATTGAAATTAAGTTGAAAATCATGAATAAAAAGAGAAAGAGTGAAAATATGAAAAATTGTGAAATAGTTGACTTTTTGGCCTTTGAAAGTTGACTTTTGATTTAGGCATAATTTGAGAAAATGGTATTCTGGAAACTTGTAGATTATGTTAAGAGCTTTCTGTAGACATAAAGTTTGCAATTTTTCGATATCGGGAGTGAAAGTTATAATCAGTCAAAGTTTATGTTTGATAGGGTTTGACTTTTATTATGGTTGGAACTTTGACTGGGAAATTAACCTAATTAGAGGTTAATTGAGCTTTGATGTTCTTCATTAAAATTGAAGGGTTTGTTTTGATCTTTATTTCGATATAAAGTATGCAATTTTTCGATCTCGGAATAATAAGTTATGAATTTTACAAGTTTATATTGTGGTTTTAGCATGATTATTAGAGGATAGTATCTTTGACCGGAAAATGGACTCCTGTAGGAGTCAAATTGATTTTTATGTCCTTCGTAGAAGATGTAGAGCTTCCTTCAAGCTTTCTATAGAGACTAAGTTTGTCAAAATTGGAGTTCGGGATTAAGAGTTATGAATTTTGAAAGTTTTGGATTTTTTATGTAAAAAAAAAAAAGAAAAATGTATCACCCCCGTTGCTAGGGCGACGCGTCACCAAGGTGACCTCGCCCTAATACGACGCCGTTTTGCTCCTTTAGTGTTCTTGCTTCCTCCTCCGATTCGATCTTTGTTCATTATTTTGCTCATATCTTTTCCGTCCAACATCCGATTGAGTTGATTCTTGCGGCGTTGGATTCTTAAGACAATTCCCTACATTCTCATGGGAAATTTGTGAATTTTTTGAGATTTAATTGATGGTGATTAATTTAATCAAAGTTAGTTGGGAAATTTTTCGAACATGATTCAGTATTTTGTGAAATTCGGGATCTGTAGAGATCCGATTGAAGCGATTCTTAAGGCGAAATAAAGATAAGACAAGGGGCTACAAATCATATGAAGACATGAAATGTCAATTTTGCCCCTAAGACTTTTAATTTCTGAATTTAAGTTCGGATTAGGGTGAAATTTTTGGATTAGGAACACCTGAGAGTATTTTGAACATAACTTTTGATCTGGGAATCGAAATGAGTCAATTACATGACGGTTTTGAATGTAATTCCATTTTCGGGTGATTTTGTGAACTATAGGGATCCGATTGAGGCGATTTCTGATTCTAATTGATCGAGAGATATGAAATTTCATTTTAGCTTAGGTTTAGAATTTAGTTATGGGCCCTAAGCAGATAAATTCTATTGGGTGATAATTAGGGTGACCTTATCAAGTTTTGTTCGGATGACGTTAAAATAAGTTCGATTTGAGGTTTCTTTGTGGTGAGGAATCCCTCCCTCCGGTTGGGATCCGGTTCCCGAATCGGGTCCCAACATTTATGGTATCAGAGCAAGAAGAGTTTATAAGGAATCATACGTACGTATGAGGGAATCTGTATGAGTAGTTGGATTTCGGAAACGGGATCCAACATTTATGATATCAGAGCCCAGTAATATGATCTTACTTGGGCGTATGAGTATGAATAAGGAATTGATAAGAGTTTGTAAAGATAAGAGTGAATTTGTGAGAGTGTGCTAGGTGATCATTTGATTTTGATGAAAGAAATATGATTGTCTTTAGGAATGTGAAATTGATGTGCATGACTATTTGACGAATTCAAGTGATTGATTCGATTTGGGTGTTAAGAATATGATTGATTAGAAACATGCGTTTGTGGAACTTGAAATGTGAATTGCATAATGAATTGGGAGAAATTGATATAGCTTGTATTTCTGTGAGATGAGAGTATGACTTTTAGAAAGATGACGTGATGGTAAAGATTAAATGATGAGTGAACCATATTAGGGTTCCTTAAGAAATGGACCATTGACTTGTATCCATATATGAAGAAATAATGAGTTATAGATATAGTGCGTTGAGATGATATGGGTGTTATCAGATACAAAAAGTGAAATGTTGTGAAGAGATATGATGAGGAACGTAGATAAGAAAAGAAATCGATTATGATTTTGGAAAGAAATTGGTAAAAAAAAAAGTGCTTGATCATCTTTGTTTAGAAAGAAATTTATGCAAGAATGAGTCACTTGGAGTTTAGGTAAGTATGAATTTCGATGACGAAATTCTTTTAAGGGGGGAAGAAATGTTGGACCCCGATCTTTGAGTGAAAATTTGGATTATGAAAATGAAATTTAAGAAGTGCTTTGAGTATGTATTGTGTAATAGAGGACTTAAAATTAAAGGATATTGATAAGAAAAGAAATAATTTGATTTTGATATCTTTGGAGTTTTGAGTGGATTGGTGTGGTTTATGAAATTAAGTGGATGAGTTGATTGAAATTAAGTTGAAAATCATGAATAAAAAGAGAAAGAGTGAAAATATGAAAAATTGTGAAATAGTTGACTTTTTGGCCTTTGAAAGTTGACTTTTGATTTAGGCATAATTTGAGAAAATGGTCTTCTAGAAACTTGTAGATTATGTTAAGAGCTTTCTGTAGACATAAAGTTTGCAATTTTTCGATATCGGGAGTGAAAGTTATGATCAGTCAAAGTTTATGTTTGATAGGGTTTGACTTTTATTATGATTAGAACTTTGACTGGGAAATTAACCTAATTAGAGGTTAATTGAGCTTTGATGTTCTTCATTAAAATTGAAGGGTTTGTTTTGATCTTTATTTCGATATAAAGTATGCAATTTTTCGATCTCGGAATAATAAGTTATGATTTTTACAAGTTTATATTGTGGTTTTAGCATGATTATTAGAGGATAGTATCTTTGACTGGAAAATGGACTCCCGTAGGAGTCAAATTGATTTTTATGTCCTTCGTGGAAGATGTAGAGCTTCCTTCAAGCTTTCTATAGAGACTAAGTTTGTCAAAATTGGAGTTCGGGATTAAGAGTTATGAATTTTGAAAGTTTTGGATTTTTTATGTGAAAAAAAAAAGAAAAATGTATCACCCCCGTTGCTAGGGCGACGCGTCACCAGGGTGACGGCGAAGTTTATTTCAGCGTCACCAGGGCGACGCGTCACCAGGGTGATCTCGCCCTAATACGACGCCGTTTTGCTCCTTTAGTGTTCTTGCTTCCTCCTCCGATTCGACCTTTGTTCACTATTTTGCTCATATCTTTTCCGTCCGACATCTGATTGAGTTGATTCTTGCGACGTTGGATTCTTAAGACAATTCCCTACATTCTCATGGAAAATTTGTGAATTTTTGAGATTTAATTGATGGTGATTAATTTAATCAAAGTTAGTTGGGAAATTTTCCGAACATGATTCAGTATTTTGTGAAATTCGGGATCTGTAGAGATCCGATTGAAGCGATTCTTGAGGCGAAATAAAGATAAGACAAGGGGCTACAAATCATATGAAGACATGAAATGTCAATTTTTCCCCTAAGACTTTTAATTTCTGAATTTAAGTTCAGATTAGGGTGAAATTTTTGGATTAGGAACACCTGAGAGTATTTTGAGCATAACTTTTGATCTGGGAATCGAAATGAGTCAATTACGTGACGGTTTTGAATGTAATTCCGTTTTCGGGTGATTTTGTGAACTATAGGGATCCAATTGAGGCGATTTCTGATTCTAATTGATCGAGAGATATGAAATTTCATTTTAGCTTAGGTTTAGAATTTAGTTATAGGCCCTAAGCAGATAAATTTTATTGGGTGATAATTAGGGTGACCTTATCAAGTTTTGTTCGGATGACGTTAAAATAAGTTCGATTTGAGGTTTCTTTGTGGTGAGGAATCCCTCCCTCCGGTTGGGATCCGGTTCCCGGATCGGGTCCCAACATTTATGGTATCAGAGCAAGAAGAGTTTATAAGGAATCATGCGTACGTATGAGGGAATCAGTATGAGTAGTTGGATTTCGGAAACGGGATCCAACATTAATAATGTCTGGCAGTACAAAAGCACATTGATCGATTCATTTTTTTTATTCCATATAACATGGGTGTCGGTAAAGGTGAAAGAGTCCCCAATGTCCGGGTTCTGAGAAGGGTTCTCGCGCTCAAACGCACCAATGGAAACAGTGAAACCGTCCACCACATGCGTTGTTGATCACATTCTTGCAATAACATTGCAGCTATATCTATATTTGTTGAGGAAACAGTGAATGAGTGCCCAGTCTTAGAATGGAAGTCCTCATCTCCGGATGAACTACTAACAGGAAAAATCTACCTAAAACGTGTCGGTGAAGAAATGTTGAAACCGTGATATTAACAAACCATATAAGTAACGAAAACGGTGAGGTTTGCGGTATAGTAGAGGAGTTGACAATACCCGATCTTCCTATTCCGTTATAAGCTGGCGTGACATTGCAGTCACCTTTATCGGCATACATGTCCTCTTTGAGTTTATAGGAAGCTTAAACATGTAAGATTGACAATAAAATGAGAATATATTTGATAACTTTAATAAATGTTATTAGAGGTTCAAAACACGAAAAGAGTCGACGCGCAGATCATACTAAAAACCTTCAAGTAACAGATCGGTCATCGAAGGCAAACGATTGGTACTATATGATGGAGCGAGATTTGAAGTAGTTTTGCTTCCATGAGATGGGACAATTTTGCCACATTCCTCCCAACGGAAAGAATTGTTGCCGTCCAGAACCAATTGCCATGTCGACATTCCTTTCCAAAGAAATGCAGTGAAAACCCAAACATAATATAATTTAATGAAAAAAATGTTACTATTTAAGTTTAAATATGCAATTACAAACATAAGTCATTCGCTATCAACACTTAAAGGTAAATTACAATCATCTTCTTCTTCAAAAGAATAAGAATCAAATTCCGGCTCCTCGTCAGATCGCATACCCTCGTCAACCTCTCCAGATGAAATATCGGCAAATTCGTTTGATGGATCGTTCAAAAGTTCATTATCGTCAAACGTAACAGATGCATTGATAAATGTCACATCTTCCTGAAACGCCTCACTTTCAAGACTATGCTCTCCTCTTCTATGTGACTCGTAAACACCTCTAGGTTTAACTTTGCAAACCGCTAACCAATCTGCCTTATCTCGTCGTAAGCTCGGAAAAGGGATGTAACAAACCTGCTTAGCTTGCACAGCCAAGACAAAAGGGTTCAAATTGACGCAATCTTCTTCGGTTATTGATTTCAATTAAATTGTATTGTGTATGCACCTTTACTCCAACATTTGGTGTCGGGTCATACCATTCACATTTAAATATCACACATCGCTTGACTAGCAGAGCAGGGTATTCAACTTCCAGTATTTCTATAATTTTTCCATAGTAATCCATCGTTTCTCCCTGTATTGAAACCCCACTGTTTATTGTTGACATGTTATGTCCATGACATTCTGTATGATATTTGTACCCATTAATGAAATACACCGAGTATGATTTAACAGTTCGTAGAGGTCCCTTTGCAATATCAGTAATCATCTTGTTCTCGATTGGATTGTCTAAAGCCTAAAAAAAAAATTTGCATTGCAAAGAATTTAGTTTCATGAAAAAAGTAAAATATAACTTCAAATTATAATGAAGATGCATTGTAAGTGAGAACTTACATATCTCTCAAACCATCGAGGGAAGTGTTTCCCAACTTCTTTATTTAAATCATCTTCGGACATACCCGGCATTATCTCTCGTAATAATGTCTCGTACAATCTAAATACAGAATGACTATTTTTAGGGATGAAGATGACACAAAGGTAAATACTGAAATATTCATGTGCAACTTACTGCACGAAAGGCAAAAGCTCTTCACAGTTCAATACAATATAACCATGTGCAGCCTCGATCTCTTCCTCAGTTAACATTCTTCTTGTCGCATGCCCAGATGTTCGTCCAGAATATGAAAAGATGGACAAGTTTCCATCTGCATAAATTGTTCGTCCACCATCATCATTACGAGGAACTTTTCTTACTCTTGTGTTCACATGCGGCTCAAAATAATACCCACAAAATGTACTCGCTTCCTCCACTAAATAGGCATTACATATGGAACCTTCAACTCTAGCTTTGTTTTTAACATTTTTTTTAAGTGATGCAAATACCTACAAGAACCAAAATACTTATTAGAACACATTTGACAAAGCTTGTAACTGGAACACGGTAAGTAATATTTGTCTACTTACCGCTCAAATGGATACATCCATCGATATTGAACTGGACCGGTAAGATTTGCCTCGTGTGCTAAATGCACAGGTAGATGCTCCATACAATCAAAGAAGCTAGGAGGAAAAATGCCTTCTAATTTACACAAAATTATGGGAATTTCATGTTCTAGTTTTTCCATCTCACCAATGTTGATTTCAACTGAGGTTAAACTTTTAAAAAACAAACATAACTATGTTATAGCTTCTCATACCTTAGAAGGTAACAACTCTCGGAATGCAATTGGGATAAGCCTTTGCATAAATACATGAGAATCATGACTTTTCATCCCAAATAATTTGTACTTTCTTAGATCCACACACCTAGCCAAGTTTGAAACATATCCATAAGGAAACTTAACACTTTTCAACCATTCACATATAACCTCCTTCTGTCTCCTGTCCAAAGTGTAACATGCTTTTGGGTATTTACCTGTGCGAAGATCTTTATGTAACTCATTTCTTTTGCAAAAAGTTGCAAATCACTTTCGTGATTTTGCATTGTATTTTGTCCTCCTTCAATGTTCATTATGGTATTGAACAAGTTGTCAAAGATATTTTTCTCAATGTGCATCACATCTAGATTATGACGAATCAAATTCGTTTTCCAATATGGCAAATCTCAAAAAATGCTTCATTTCCGCCAACCAAAGTTCAGACTAATGGTTGAATTAACATCATCGGCCTCTAATTCTGTCACTTTCAACAACCCTAATTCTTCAATTTCTTACAAGACCTCTTCACCGGATGTTATCGGAGGCGGCGGGATGTGAACCGTCTGATTTTTTCTAAACTTATATTTATTACGCCTAAACGGATGATCTGCAGGTAGAAATTTCCTGTGATTATCAAACCAACATATTTTCCCTCCATTAGGCAAATAAAACGCATCAGAATCATTGCGACAATAAGGACAAGCCAACGTCCCAGCAGTTGACCATCCAGATAACATGGCAAATGCTGGGAAGTCACTAATTGTCTACATCAAAGCTGCTCTCAGCACAAAATTCTGTTTCTTATATACATCATAAGTTTGAACACCATATTCCCAAAGGTGTTGCAATTCAGATATCAATGGTTGTAAGAACACATCTATTTTTTGCTTCGGATTTTTTGGACCTGGGACAATCACGGTCAAGAACATATATGCCGCTTTCATACACATCCAAGGAGGCAAATTATAAGGAGTTATGATAATTGGCCACGAAGAATATTGTTGTCCAGATTGACCAAATAGTTGAAATCCATCTGTTGACAAACCCAACTGAACATTTCGACTGTCAACCGCAAATTCCACATGCGTGTCATTAAAATGTTTCCATGCCAATGCATCTGATGGATGAGTCATTACTCCATCTTCCTATTCAGCATGCCATCTCATGTGAGACGCAGTCACACCAGAAGCATAAAGCCTTTACAACCTAGGAGTCAGAGGAAAATAATACATTCGCTTCCAAGGAACTAATTTATGTTTCGTAGAATGTGTTCTGGCCTTAAACCTAGGTTGATCACAAAATTTGCACTGTTTTAAGTTAATATCGTCTCCCCAATACAGCATACATCCCAATCGACAACAGTCAATTTTTTTCACTGGCAACCTAAGACCACGAATAAGTTTCTTCATGTTGTAAAAACTATCAACCATTGTATGATCAGCTGGCAATGATTCGTTGTACCATTTAAGAATTTTATCAAAACTGCGATCCGAAATATGACCTTCACTCTTTATGTTCAATATCTGACGATTGATGACAATCGAGTCATTGTCTCACAATTTGGCCACAATTTCGATCACCGATCGTAGTAAGTCGAAGAATTGTTTTGCCTGTTGGTTAGGTTCTTCGTCAACATTGTCCCTATTTGTCTCAAATGTATGATCGAGTCCATCGTGCACCATTTGCCTGTAAGAGTTTTCCGGCCAATCACCAAAATGTCTTCCATATCCATCCTCAACGTCACTCTCATTTAAGTTCATAGACGTAGGTTCTTCAATTCTCCTTGAAGTGCTAGCAACCAAGGGTTCCCCATGTCGGGTCCACTGAAAATAGTTCAAAACAAACCCTTTTCTCAACAAATGCAACTAAACTTCATCAATCAACAGGAAACATTTGTGCTTGCACTTTTTACATGGACATCTGATCTTTGGCTCATCCATTTATGCACGTTGCGAACAAGCATAATGAATGAACGCATCAACTCCCGCAATAAATTCAGGATTAATGAAACCATCTCCGGTTAAACGTCTATACATCTAAGATCTATCGTTGGAACTCATAACTGGAGAGCTGTTATTCTACAAGATCAAATCCAAAATTATGCATCTAAGTTAGGCACATATCTACAAACCAAGTCATAACAGACATGTGTTATAACATCAGTTTCTAACGTTTCATGCTCTGACTAAGCTCTTGAAATATTTATATCAGAACACAACATATATGATTGTAGATATATATGTAATCACATTGTGGTTGACCACAATGTGATGTTCAATGGATATTCAATACGAATCAGGCAATAAATTTAGTAACGAAAGCATAACCACTGACCGAAATTGAAATGCGAAGAAATGTTCCTGAAAGATGATAGAACGGGCAATGTAGAAAGACACAGGCGATGAAGATGATAGCGCTGCAATGAAACCCTACAATACAATCTGTCAAACCTTCATTGGACATATTTTACGCAAGGCATGACATAGCATACTTAATGCTAAACATTTATCATCCTCACATAATTACGCTAACGCGCTCATGTTCTAATTTAAGCACCATCTAGGAAGAGGATCCTATTGAAATTTCGGCAGCATTTCCCCTATAATTCGGACACCCCCTTAAAAAATAAGGGTCCCCTGTAAAAGAAACACACTTCTATCTCAACCAGTAATCACACCTCAAATTCACTATCTGTCCAATATGTGAGTTTTCAAGTTCCACGCATTTGCAGGACATCAATAAACGGTTCAGGGACATACAGTGGGAACAGCAATTGCCAAATCATTAATCAAGCGATAAAATTACTAACTACAGCATAGGCACTAACCGTAATTCAAATGCGGATAAATGTTCCTGCAGTACGACACGACCAATGCACAATGTCATGGGCAATGACGATGATAGAGCTGCAATGAAATCCAACATTAAATTTCTTCAAACCGTTATTTAATGATCATCTTCAAATAATAAAACTAACGATCTAATGTTCAAATTTAAACGTCATCTACGACAAGGAGCGTATTGAAATTTCGGCAGCATTTCCCCAATAATTCGGACACCCCCTTAAAAATTAAGGGTCCCCCTGCAACAGAAACACACATTTATCTCAACCAGTATTCACATTGCAAATTAATTCTCCGTACAGCATGTGTGTTGTCAAGTTTCACATATTGCAAAACATCAATAAACGATTCAGCACATACTATGGGCAGTTCATATACAAGCACATTCATGAAGAGCCAGAGACCACAAACAAAACCATAAGCAATCACCTCAATCGATCTACTGAGAGATATTGCAGAAGTATGTCACCGGAGATGAAGATGATAGCGCTGCAATAACAATCAACAATAAAATCAGTCATACCTTAATTGGATACCCTAACAGCTAAAGGAAACGCTGTATGGAAAAATAACGCAAAAAACATCAGAGATTTGATTATAAGTGTTGCTAATAATGTCTTTCTATTATTTATTATAACAAAGAATGGTTAATTTGACAGCAGTAATAACCTAATTGAGTTTGATCTTTCAAGTGGAGAAACTCATCCCATCTGTGCCTACATATGAAGAGGAAGTTGTTTTTTTTTATACATATTTTCGTTTCAAGTCTTGGAGACGAAATCTCAAATATTGAAAGATGATAGATACGGAACTTGATGAAGGCATGAGAGGATGCTATCTTTCAGATTACAATCATCAAATATTTTTTTGTAGATCAAGATGTTGGACGAACTCAAAACACTTTGCTGAAGGTGCAAGAGCTAAACATTTTGTAGGGCATTCAAAATACTAAGAAGTTTGAGAACTCTTATAAATAATTATGTCATTGCTAAGGTGCTCGATGTGGAGAAGGTCAACATCAAAGCAATATACCTAAATGATGTTGGTAATCTTTGGTAGAGAATATATAAGAACCTCTATCGAGATTGGTACTGGTTGATCTCATATCTACATCTGATCAATTCCTTCTGAATAATATTTCAAAGCTTGCTAGATACACCTCGAAGTAGTTCAAGCAAGATGAATCAAAGGGGGAATATACTTTGCAATTCACTTTATTGATGTTAGATATTAAGAACATATTCGATAATAAAGATAAACTCTTTATTTTCATTTTTTGATTATAACCATGAGCGCGAATAAAGTTATGACAAAAAATAGCTAAGAATATTGCGGCTATTAATAATTTTATGGATTTTTGCGTACGTAAGGAGAATAAAGCCTCTGACAATTTTTAAAAGTAAAAGAAATAATAATTATCAAGACTAGTGTGACGAGAAGAAGAAGAAAGACTATGTAAGCAGTCAAAAGGAGTAGGATCATAAAGGGTTGTCCAAGTAATATGGACAACCCAAAAAAAGTGACAAGCTTTCATAAAAGATTCAAGGATTTATATGCAATGGAACTCATTTCAATTAAACATATCCGAAGATTGGCAAACTTCAATCTTCAATTTAAACTGAAATTTGATACGTTTTATAAAGTGACTGCCAATGTCTTGGTGTCAAAAGGTGAATATATAACCTTAAAGAATCAAAACTAAAAATTGTTAAGAAATGTTACATGGAGATGGTGGTAGTACTACATTATCTTCATGTTTCATGAGTTTACCTATTAAGATTCAAGTTTGTGGTCTGCATAGATAATATTGGTAACACTTCTTTTAGGATCCAACAGAAGTTATCTATAAAGTAAGCCTAGTGATAAGAGTTTCTTGTTGAATATGACAATTTGTGTGAGTTAAAGGTAGAAAGACATAACAAAATAGCTGATGAATTGAGTAGAAAAAAGTCTTTGTAACTTTGAATATTATCACTTGAGTATAGTCAGATATATTGGGGAAAATAATGGCAATGATGCCTTTATATGACACC
This sequence comes from Erythroxylum novogranatense, assembly GCA_029891385.1. Taxonomy (NCBI): domain Eukaryota; kingdom Viridiplantae; phylum Streptophyta; class Magnoliopsida; order Malpighiales; family Erythroxylaceae; genus Erythroxylum; species Erythroxylum novogranatense. The sequence continues at coordinate 95,381,299 of CM057228.1, forward strand.
TAGAGTAATATATTTTAATAAGTGAAAGATGATGTTATACAAAGATTTTGGTTTGATGATGATAGGTCATTGAATCAAATAAAAGTAGCTAAGTTGCTTCTTAGTTGAGACATTAGAAAATTTTATATTTTCCATTCTGTAAATAGTTTTGATATTTTACTTTATGTTTAAAGAATAATTAAAGATATGTATTCACTCCTAAAATTTGATAAGAATTCAGATATATTCCTAAAGCTTTGATATTTATAAACTAATCCTTAATGTGAAATAAAATAAGAAATCATGATACACAAAGTTGTGAGATCTACAAGATTGCAACTCAATGTTAGTTTAAAATTGAATTGTCAACTAAAACTAACTAACCCACTCATATTCTTTGTAATAGTATATCTCTATCAGAAAATAAAAGATAAAATATGAATTATGTATTTACTATATTATTAACAAAAGATAATCATCAATAACTAATTTGTCACCACCATTGAGTTGTTTCTTACTTGAAACAAGATACAAAGTTTTAATTTTAATTCTCTTAATAGTTTTAATATTTTAATTTAAGTTTTAGGAATAATTACATATATGTATTCACTATTAAATGTCTGACTCAAGTTGTAAATGTTAATTATATAAAATTACAAATGAAGGACCATAAACTAACTTACACAATTTAAAGCCTTCAAAATGACTTAATAAGGTAAGTTAATAAAATTAGATTATTACACCTTTTTAAGTTACGGTGAATGTTAATTAGAAGACATGAATGTTAGTTACTCTTTCAGGAATACTTACAACATTATTAGAGGAAGATTAATCATATAGGAATACTTACAACATTATGGAACATTAATCATGGCATATTAAAGGAAAAATATCATACTGCAATCGTCAGATCATAGCGTGTAAGACATCAAATAAAATTTCAGGAACATGTCATACTCAATGCATGACATTTATCATCCTCACAAACTTAAACCATCAACTAATATCCTAAATGATTTTCATAATTGTAAGTCACTTCCAAAATAAGATCAGAAGTTAAAACTAATGAGCTCATGTTCTCATTTAACATTTAACCATCATGTACTACGATGATCCTATTGAAATTTCGGCAGCACTTCCCCTATAATTTGGACATCCCCCTTATGATATAAGGGTCCCCCTGCAATTAACAAACAATTCTATCTCAACCAGTAATCACAACGCAAATTACCTCTCCATACTACATGTATGTTGTCAACTTTCACATCATGCAACTCATCAAATACACGATTAAGGGACATGCTATGGGAAGTTCATGTACACCCACATGAATCAAGAGTAGATAACAACAAAAGAAAAGCGGTTACAATGACCTCAATCGAAATGCGAGAAGTGTCATTTGAAGCACGAATCGCAGATGAAGATGATCAAGCTGCAATGAAAACCAACAATAGTGTCATTCATTGCTCAATTGGAAAGCAAAATGAATATTGCTTAAGATAGGATTAAGCAAGGTTTAAGGTTCAATTAAATGCACAACCACTTTCGGACACTTCAGAACGCTATTTCTTTGATCGGTATTTCCAAGATTGGCAAATTTCAATCTTCAATTTAAAGTGAAAATTGATACTTTTATAAAGTGATTCGCAATGTCTTGGTGCAAAAAGGTGAATTTATAAGCTTAAAGAATCAAAACTAATAAATGTTAAGAAATGGTACATGGAGATGGTGGTAGTACTACATTATCTTGATGCTTGATGAGTTTACCTATTATTGGGGAAAATCATAGCAATGATGCCTTTATATGACACCTAGAGTAATATATTTTAATAAGTGAAAGATGATGTTATACAAAGATTTTGGTTTGATGATGATAGGTCATTGATAAAAAAAATGTTGCTAAGTTGGTTCTTAGTTGAGACATTTAGAAAATTTTATATTTACTATTACATTAATAGTTTTGATATTTTACTTTATGTTTAAAGAATAATTAACGATATGTAATCACTCCTAAAATTTTATAAGAACTCAGATATATTCTTAATGCTTTGATATTTATAAATTAATCCTTAATGTAAAATAAAATAAGAAATCATGATACACAATGTTAGTTCTAAATTGAATTGTCAACTAAAAACTAACTAACCCACTCATATTCAATAGAAACAAAAGCTAGTTTTTTATATCTTTTATCCATGGCTCTTTGTAATGGGATGTAGCACAATTATTTGATCTTAAACTGAGTAAGTCCCCCTTAAGTACCCAAGTACATCTATTTTAACATTTAGACATATTTAATATGATTATATGACCCTATTGAATGCAATCTAGACATGAATCAATAGCTACAAAACCAAGGCTCTCCTTTAAATAAGAAAATGCCAATTAATCTCTTATTTCCTTAACAGCAAGCATATCTTCTAAAGTTTCCAATTATTTTTCCATTTAAGCTTATTAAAAACATCAAAAGAATCCTAAGTAATTTCCTTTGTGATGGATCTAGATCCCTAAAAGCTGGTCCCAAAGTTAAGTGGAAGGATGTTTGCCATCCTAAAACTTAAGAAGTACTAGGAATAAAATGCATTTGAGCTTTAAGTAAAGTACTTACAACTATGATAATTTGACATTTAATTCATGATAAAGAGAGTCTATAGGTTAAGTAGATGGAAGAGCAATACTTTAAAAGTGGAAGCTTCTCTATATAGCCTACGCTTAACGTTTCTTCAATCACTAAACACCTATTGAAGCTCAAAGACAATATTGTCAACGAAATGAAGTATTTGATAAGAAAGGGGAAAGATACAATTTTTTGGTTGGATAATTGCACAAACTTTATGCTGTTACATTTGCATACTAGATTTTCCTTTATTTAATTTTGTTATTCTTGTCAATCTTATTGCCAATGTAGCCATAAGAGAGAATAAAAGCAATTGCAAGCATGGAAGTATGCCGAGTATACTTGCATAATTCCCAACCTACTCTCGCATTCCGTCCAAAATTAATATTGTCATCATGCTCAAGAATAGATTTGGAAATTCTCCAATTCCTCATGTCCATCCTAATTAAATCCTGATCTTTAAGAGAATCCTCAATTTAAAATTGTATGGTTTAAAGGACATGCCTTTAAGATTTCCTTCATCATTTAAATGGAGGCTATAAATTGCCATATAAGTTTGGATCAAAGGTAATCAAATTTGATTATTTTGAACTACCAATTCATTAATCAGGAGTTGAAACTGGTATTTGTTTCTTCTTTTAGTTTCCAGGGGAAGAAGTGTTTGACAGTGTCTACTTTCATATGTTTGTTGTTCTAGTTTATGGCGACAAAGGGCCATATGTATTAGCCATCTGTCCTGCACGAAAATATACTATATTTGTATTATCTTATTTAGAACGGGCTTAAATGTTCTTTTTCCTCATTTCGATTTATATAGTTATATGTTTTGTTATTTAAGAATAGTAGATAACATGCGAAACTTGATAAAGAGACCATTCACAAGACTTATAGTGGGTTTGATAGTAGTGAAATGTTAACCATACAATTAAATTAACTAAATTATATTTATTTAAACTTTAAATGAATTTCACTATTATGACAAGATTCAAGACTAGCAATTGTAACAAAAAAGATAAAATATTAGCAATATCAACAACCAAACTTGAAATAGAATAAGTGATAGTGACTAGAAAGAAATTTTCTAGACATTGAAAACAAAACAAACAAACAAACACTTCCAATCTCTAGCCATTAGATGGATGAACTATCGAAATAAATTCAAGATAGATCATTCCATTAATAATGACATAAGAAAATGCTTTCATCCTTATCTCATACGATATACAATGAAATGAATTTATAATAATTTCATCAATCGGCATACTTAAGAAACACTTTATAATCATAAATTAGCATTATAGAAGCTAAAGTCTCATAACCATTTAAATTTTCCTTCAACCAAATGTTTAACTTTAACATTAAATTTTAAACTTGATCAATGGAACTTCTAATGATAAGATGAAAACTCAACAAAAATCTAAATAATACATACATACATACATACATACATATATAGATGTATATTTATTTATTTATTTATTATCCTATGTAAAAATTAGCTCTAGATACAAAAATAGATAGCTATAATAAACATCATACATTAAAAATTAATTGCTTGCCAAAATAAGTTCCATATACACAAACGACTAGTCTCGATGTGCATCAAATACAAAATAGCTAGGCATAACAACGTTAGTGTATTTTTCTTTTCTTTTTTCCTTTATGTTGGTCTTTGTTTCAATTGGCTATTATGACTATCAAGAGCATTATCATGTATCTATTTGAACATTTTCTTGCTCTTATGCCTTATGCAAATGACTTAATTAGCTATCTTAATTAAATAAGTAGGAGGTAAATACTACATAGACAAAAATGTAAATCATCTCAATATTTAATATTTAATTTAACAGATTAAAATTTAAATTTTAATAAGAAGATTATAAATCACCTCAATTTCAAAAAGGAATACACGATAATTTGTTAATATTACTTAAAATAGATTTTATATTGTCAATCTAAATTATTAATTTAGTAAACAATTCAACTAAAAGGCATAATTTATGAATCATTATATATTTAATAATTTAATTAATATATATTCGAAATTAATTTATACAAATTTCACCGTATTTAATGGCTTTAATTTCTGGACCAAACGTAGCTTTCGGATTAGTAGCATATATAGTCTTGAGTTAGATGTGATTAAGATGATTTTATGTTACAGAACATAATTCAAGCTAAGTCATTATATGTATAGTTGAAGTTCAAATTTTACATCCAGATCTATCGGACAAAGAGGGGAGGGAGGAGAAGGTACTTACCTTTCGAAGACCGTCGGCGTTGGAGGAGACGACTGGGCGACACGTAGCGGCGATAAAGTCGAAAGTTGGAGGAGAACCGTCGAAAGGAGAAGAGAGAAGGAAGAACGGAGGAGGAAGAAAGGAGGTCTGCGCGCTGGAGAGGAAGAAAGGAGGAAGAAGGAGGGTTTATTCGATTTTCAATACGACGTCGTTTTGGTTTAAACCAAAACTACGTCGTTTTGGTTTTAAAGAAGGACGAAAATCGGACGTATTTACCGACAACTTTACCGACCGAATAGTCTGTGGGTAAATTACCAGAACGAAATTCAGCGACGGAATATTAGACCATCGCAATGCCTTTTCTCCGCAACTATCTTCCCCGACGGCGTCTCATTTTCGGTCGGTGATTGTAACAGTTTTCATACCGTTGGTAATATTCCGTCGCAATTCAAGATTTTTCTTGTAGTGAAAGGCTTGGTTACTTTTCAAATAAGCTTATAAATGCTCTTATATTGTTTATGTTTAGTTTTTGAATAACGGGTATGAAAATATCTAAAAGTTTTAACATTTTTCCATTTACGTTCATTTTATTAATTAAATAGAATAGTGCAAACTTATTTGAAATCTAAAGCATTATAAGGTGAATGAAGATTGATTTATTATTTGATACAAATAAATAAGTGCTTAATAAATTAAATGGACTTTGCAATTGGACGATAATGGATAATTTTGATGGATATCTTCAATATGTTTAATGCTTTTACAAAGTTGTTCCTTATTAAGTTGAGAGTAATGAAATTGATTTACTTAAGAAAAACAAATTCTTAAGTCGGGAGAGATTGATAAGTATTTAATTATTTTTATTTTTAGATTCTTTTTGTTTGCTTATTTGAATGTTTTATTTTAGTCCTTAATTAATTAATATAAAGTTTGTAGGTTGTAATTTACTTATTTAAAGTTAAAAGAATGAATTGGGACAACTATGGGAGCAATATGGAGATAAATCATCCACTTAGAGCATCAATTCATACTTGATATAAGATAATAAAAATAAGGTATGAGAATAGAACGAAAACTCATGGAATAAAATCTCATATTTGGTATCAACGAAGTAATACTTTCATTCCTCAATTTTCAGCAATACTCTAGTCCTTTAAATTATCAGAAGAAAGGATTTATTGTTAGCTATATTTTATTATCATTTTTACCATATTAATTCTTTTTTTTTTTGTTACGAGCGTGCAGTAATGATTAATTATTGTAAAGAAAAGACGTTTAAATTATTTTAGAAAATTTTAAAAGATGTCAAAGATCTACCAAAATCCAAACAACTACACAAAGTTGCGAGTGCCCCTTTAGATTTTCTCGCAATATTTTTGTTACGTCGAATCCGAGGTCAATGTTGTTACACAGCTTCTTTATCATTTGCAGTGTCTAACAATGTTAACCGGGAAAGGGTTTGATTTATGACAAATGTTTGTTTATTCCCATGCGGAGAAACACATGTAGCTGTTGTGGATTTAAATATTGGAATTGGAAGTTTCAAGGAAACTACAAAGAACCTGTATCAAACGGCACGTCCTGTCGCACGACCCAATCTTCGTTATTTCCGGACATACAATTGATTGCGACTCAGAACGATCCTTTGCGCGTTTCAGTTGGTGGCATCTGGGTTTCGATTTCTGGTGTTTTTAATTGATTTATGATGATAAAGGTCTGTTGCGTTCAAGATGCTATCTTTCGATGAGGTAATGGATGCTTTTTTCTCTTAGCTTCTTCGTGTTTATCGCTGTGCAATGTCGTGTTTTGGAGGCTTGAAAAAGGAAGAATATATGGATATTGCTGATTTATTTTCTTTTAGGTTGGTGGAATGGAGTAGTTGAAAACATAGGTGACTCGAGTCGAATTCGTCGCTAAATGGTGGATAAATTCTGATTTCTGTTCTTGTTTTGGCATCTTGGTTAGTCGGTTTGAGTATTGTTTATCGGGTAGTTTAGATTTATCTGCATTATCTCCGTATTGACTGATCTGAAGTGAACAAGGTGAGGATTTAACGTGATTTTCGTAATTCCGACTATTGGACTAGTTTTTGGATGTTATAGAACTCAAATTGAATCGTTGAAGAAGTCTTTTGTGAAAGCTTTCCGAAGTGGCTTGGCTTATTCTATATACTGTATTAGATATAAGAAGGCAGCTACGAATAATGGAGCTGGAGAGGGACGAGTCTGTAGGTAATGGGGATGTGGATGATTTGTTGAGAGAACACTATACTAGCCCTCCTTTTCGGAGCATGTCCCTGAACTCCTCCCGAATTCCAGGTATGGTGAGACAGAAAGCGTATATATTTGATGGCTACGGAAATTATTACAATAAAGGATGGGATCTTGCAGAAGGTGTGGGAAAGGAGTTCTGTTGGTACCATGTTGAATTACCAAAAAGTAATCATAAACTTTCGGTATCAGCACAGTGCCTCATTGATGTTCTTTGCCCTCCTCTGAAACTCCAAGACATTCTGTCACTGGTCAGCAATGGACCATTTTGTGCTCATGTTGACGGTGCTCTTGTGTTTAGAGTTAATTCTCCTGGTCCTCCCTCAAGCAATTATACATTTAGATTAGCTGCTAGAGTTACTGAGAATTCAGTGATTACTGTGTCATTAGGCCGTGTTCCAAGATTGGGTTTCTCGCCAATGGGTCAATCTCTTCTCTCAGAGATTCCAAGTGTGGAGAGTCCCTCGTATCAGGGTGAGGGTCGAAAGGAAGGGAGTGGGATCGTGATTAAGGAGCATGTTCTTGAGTTTTTATTAACAATGAACCACTCAGAGGAGGCTGACAATCCTGTCCCTAGATCAGTTTCAAATCTTGTTGTTCACATTATTGACACACATGTCGATCACCTTCAAGATGTTGTAACTGAGCTTGAGATAGAGCTAGACTCAGTGGAGCTTGAATTGGACAAAGGTGAGGTTCTTATAGTGATCATATTCGATATTATTGTAGGAAGAAATATAGCCCAACAAAAATTTGAATTATTAATGTTTTTATGCTTTATTCTTGGAAGTATTTATATTCTTTTTATTTTTTACTTATTGATTGATTGCATTGCTTTTAGATAAACACCTCAAGGATTTGTGTTCTTTACCTGATCAGAAAGACACCTGCCTTTGTTATGCTTCTTTCTTTCTCGTTATATTTGATCCTTTAGAATTTACTATTGATATACTAACATAGCTTCAAAAAGTTGTATCAAATTGTTCAAAATTTCAACATTAGGATCTGAGTTGAGAAAAGCACAATTAATCATAGGACTAGGACAGAGTCGGGAAGTCACATTGTGAATTTTTTCTATTTTTGTGCATTTGATCTATCAAGTTATGTTGATGAATACTATTTGATTATTGTCATAGTAGACATCAGCCCCTTTGATGATTTATCTGTTAGATTTCACGCATCCATAGAACACACACAACTCTACTGTTTTACTTGTCAATCCTTCCCAACTCTTTTTGTGCTTAAAATGATTGGTAGTCATTATTCATTCTTTATAAGTTTTGCTAGTATGCTAACCTTTTATTGCCATCCTTAAGTTCATGAATTCTGAGCTCTTTGGAGCGTCAATGTTGAATTCGAAAACATAAGGAGATTTAGCTTTCAAATTAGAAGGTGTAGTTATTCTTGCACAAGCACTTGCATCCATGAACAAGAGACGCACTGGGGAGAGAGAGAGAGAGATGCAGAACTTGTCAATTTGGTATATACCTGGATTTTGTTGATCTATGTTTAGAGACCTAAAGTATTACTATAAATGAGTCATTGAATACATAATCTACTATGATAACAAAGCAGCTTGAGACATTATCGTTTTCTTTGTTTCGTTTCTTTTTCTTGTTTGCTTCTCTGTTATTTTATCCACCTATATAAGTTGTGGTCCAAATGTTCTTGTGAGCATGGTGCTACAACTTGAAGCATAACATAGTGATCGTATGCATGTATTATTTATAAGGTATGATCTTGGAACAAAACTTGATGATTAATGAGTAGCGAATATATTTCTACATAGAAGTAGGGATTGACCTAACAAAAGAAATGTAGTTTTATAAACCATCAGCTCATATTATTTGAACCCATTCAAAGGTTATGTGCTATCCTTGGTGTTTGAAATATCTATACCATCTCATGAAATGAAATTAAGCACAAGAGTTTTGGACTTGCAGGTGGTTTTACTTTGAAGAAACAAATGCTAGATGATAGAAGATTCCCCAAAATGCTTCTTAATCTGCAGAGACTGCTTCAGGTAGTCTCACTCCCTAAATCTGTCCTAGTTGGGAATTGACAAAAGGAGAAGAGTTGATAATACTTTAATGATTGGTGCTCATAGAGGAATAAAGAATTTGCTATTTTAATTATGATCTGAGGAGCAAGGGATATCCTAAATAGAGTAACAGAAAGTACGAAGCTTGAAATATCTATCAGTGGAGTTCATTTACATGTGCTTTTGAGCTTTCCATGGATGTTTAGAGAAAACGTTTTCCAATAGCATGATGCCAATGTTCTATTCTGCTATGAGAATGCAATCTTTTTATAATGTTTTCTTATTTTTCTTCCAAACAGGAGAGGAGGTTTTGATTGTTCATCGTTTCTATTTTGGTTTAAATAGTGTGGAACTAACTACTTGTGCAAAAACCTTGTCTAGGTAATTGCCCATGGTGAGCAAGTATTTCCACGGGTAAAAGAGAAATGTTCTTCGAAGAGATGGTTTGCCACTGAAGATATTAACTCTCTGGAAGAGTTAATTGGACGGCTAAGGAGACTAAAAGAAAATGTGGGATTTATTGCTAATCGTATCACGGCAATTCAAGCTGGTCTTGATAGTTGGCAATCGGAACAAATAAACAAGAAACTATACTATCTTTCTTTCCTTTCGATCATATTTCTTCCGTTGTCCATTGTCACAGGAGGTAAATGTTTTAGCCATGTTAACTTCGGATTAATGTTTTTGGCCATGTCAACTTTGGATTTTACAAGTGTATAACATGACTTAATTGGACAATATGTTAGTGTTTGGCATGAACGTGGGAGGAGTTCCATGGACAGGGCAAACTGACCCAAAGCTGGAAAATGGTTTTCGCAATGTGATGTTTCTTTGTTTGCTCATGGTAGCTATTCTTCTACTGTGCTTCCTCTTCCCAGTTGTGTATAGTCAGTTAGGGGCATGGCGGCGGCAAAGGGCTATGAAAAGAGGCTGGTCTCTTAACAGGAAGTCCTTCCTTAAGAGAACATTGGGAATTCAGGCCAGAGAGGGCTATCTTCGCATTTGAATACAGGAAACAAAATTCTAAACATTTCACTCCTTATGATGCACAAATCTTGCTTAGGAACAGCTCTTGCATGACTGTAATTTGTTCATAAGTCCTTTTGCTCTAATTAAACACTTGAAATGATGGCATTAACCAAAGTAAAGAAAAGTTATTGTTGAGCATATGTTTTTTGGGTTGGATAACTGGCTAGCATCTAGGTGAACCTCTTGGGATGAATTGTTTACCATGTAGTTGGGTTTTGGTACCCCTAATAGAACTATGTACATCTACACTGTATTGTTGTGAATGTCTTGTTACTTCATTTTCTTTTACCTGTCTGTTTGTTGATTTAGATCATAACTTAAACAAGAAATCTCATGATTTCATAAGCATACATGATCTTACGCATGTCATTAAGAAGGCTAGGATGATATATTAACTTGAAACGTAGCGGAATAACTTCTTATATGCTTGATGTTTTGCCTTCCTTGTGGAGATCCAATATGACTTCTCCTTCTTCTGCAACTCGTGTGGTTGGAATGGATGGATTAGACCGATCTCGTCACAAAGCACTAAGGTCAGAAAAGTTGTTAACTTGTGAAAGTAGTAATCTTTATAGTTCACCCACAATGCTCTTAATAAGCTTAATCATTATTTTATGGGAAAGTGTTTCAATGCATGAAGACTTGAAAGAAGGGAGTGTTTTCGACTCAAAAGTGGGGAGAAGAGTGTAGTATTTGACCAAAGCAAAACAAAAACTCTATCAAAAGAACTATGAAATTCTCTTTTATAGACTACCAAAAGGTGCCTTTGAAGAGTCACGACTCTTTTAAGAGTTATGTCTTTTGGTGAAACATAATGACTTTTAAGAGTTATGTCTCTTGGTGAAATATCATGACTCTTTCAAGAGTTATGCCTCTTGGCGAAATATCATGACTCTTGGCTAAGGAACACATCCTTTGGCAAAGAGTTATGTATTTTCACTTAAAGTCATGATGGTATACTCATGACCATTCATTTTTGTACATAAATCCCTTTTGGTCAAATGGTCACAACCATTGGCTAAAACGACACATCTTTTCATCAAAAGTACACATTCCTTAGTGAAAGGGTGTCATGTATATTCATTCTAAGGCAAGGTATATGATGAATCTTTCCCATTGATCGAATTTAACCTCTTGGTCGAACTCATCTTTTTTGGTCAAATTCATGTATCCATGTGGAGACAATGAACTTGCACTCTAAGTGCATGCATGAGAAGATGCATTATAGCGTGCTATAGCTCATGGTACACCCTAGTGTCTATTGTGCACTTAAGCATGCTAGATTCCTTCATCTAGCACCACCAATTTTGCCCATTAAGCTTTGAGTTTCAACTTCAACTCGTGTCCCTTAATTAGCTCTTTTAGCTTAATTAGTGTAAACACATTTACATCTAGCTTCAATTCCCAAAACCCAAGATGCGTTGGAGTAATCTCAATTGAGTCTAATTGAGCTTATCCTCAGCTTTCTAGCTATTAACTAGTTTTAATGAGCTCTCACAAGCTCACCTTAAACTAGCTTTAGACTGTTGAAAAATCCTTTAGGCTTGCAAATTCCTAAGAAATAATTGATCAAAGATTAGGTCTTAGATAAATTAGATTATAATATTTAGAGTTTGATTTTAGGAATCAGTTTAGAGATATTATTGTGATAGCTATCAAATAAATTAGATTTTATTTTATTTTGATTTAGATTAGATGTTATCTGATTTTTAAATTTTAGTTAGAGAAAGACTGAATAAATTGACAAGCTTCTATTCAATAAATAGATGGTATTCTACGGCAAAACATTTTCTTTTCTTCTCTTTTATTTACGTATTATGCTTCAGCCTTATAAAAACAACATGGTATCGGAGCATTTGTCTTGAGGGACCTGTGAGATGAGCGAAACCAAAACACAAACCTGATTTATAACCCAGAATTACAACAAGAATTACAACCATTTTAAAGAAATGGAGATTGAATCACAATTGTCTCAAGGCGCAACACCAATTTTTGATGGTGAAAACTATCAAATTTGGGTTGTTCAAATGAAAACTCATCTTGATGCTATGGATGTTTGAGAAGCTGTGGAGAAAGACTTTGAAATGCCTCCATTGCCAACAAATCCTACAATGACTCAAATCAAGATGCACAAAGAAAGGAAAAATAGGAAGTCGAAAGCCAAAGCCTGCTTATTTTCTGTTGTTTCAAACATTATATTCACAAGAATTATAAATCTAGAGTCGGCAAAGGATGTCTGGGATTATCTCAAAAAGGAATACCAAGGCAATGAAAGAACAAAGAATATGCAAATGCTCAACTTGATAAGAGAATTTGAAATGCTAAAGATGAAAGAGTTAGAAACTATTAAAGAATATTCTGACAAGTTGCTCGGCATAGTAAACAAGGTCAGGTTATTAGGTAAGAATTTTTCTGAGGAACGAATAGTGCAAAGAGTTCTTGTAACCTTACCTGAAAAATATGAATTTAAAATTTCTGCATTGGAAGAAGCTAAGGATCCATCAAGCATGTCTTTCGCAGAGTTGGTAAATGCACTACAGGCATAAGAACAATGGAGGATGATAAGAGAAGAAGGAATCATTGAAGGTGCTCTGCTAGCAAAAGAAAAAAATTCAGGAGGAGAGAAAACACAAGAGTTTAAACTAGATCGACAACAACAACATAAACAATGATGATTCATATTCACCATGCCTACATTGTAAAAAAACAAATCACCCACAAAGAAAATGTTGGTGGAAGCCTGATATTAAATGCAAAAAATGTGGACAAATTGGACATATGGAGAAAATTTGCAAGTTACAAAATGAAGAGGCAAAAACAGTATATCAAGAGGATGAATTATTTTGACATTAAAGCTCTGCAACTCCTAAGGCAAGGAGGAGTTTGTTGGAAAATCCCTTAGGCTTGCAGATTCTTACGAAATAATTGATCATAGATTAGGTCTTAGATAAATTTGATTATGATATTTAGAGTTTGATTTTAGGAATCAGTTTAGAGATATTATTGTGATAGTTATCAAATAAATTAGATTTTATTTTATTTTGATTTAGATTACATGTTATCTGATTTTTAAATTTTAGTTAGAGAAAGACTGCATAAATTGACAAGCTTTTATTCAATAAATAGATGGTATTCTACGACAAAACCTTTTCTTTTCTTTTCTTTTATTTACGTATTATGCTTCAGCCCTATAAAAACAACATGGTATCAAAGCATTTGTCTTGAGGGACTTGTGAGATGAGCGAAACCAAAACACAAACCTGATTTACAACCCATAATTACAACAAGAATTACAGCCATCTTCAAGCAATGGAGATTGAATCACAATTGTGTCAAGGCGCACCACCAATTTTTGATGGTGAAAACTATCAAGTTTGGGCTGTTCGAATGAAAGCTCGTATTAATGCTATGGATGTTTGGGAAGCTGTGGAGGAAGACTATGAAGTGCCTCCATTGCCAACAAATCCTACAATGACTCAAATCAAGATGCACAAAGAAAGGAAAAATAGGAAGTTGAAAGCCAAAGCCTGCTTGTTTTCTGCTGTTTCAAACATTATATTCACAAGAATTATGAATCTAGAGTCGACAAAGGATGTCTGAGATTATCTCAAAAAGGAATACCAAGGCAATGAAAGAACAAAGAACATGCAAGTGCTCAACTTGATAAGAGAATTTGAAATGCTAAAGATGAAAGAGTTAGAAACTATTAAAGAATATTTCGACAAGTTGCTCGGCATAGTAAACAAGGTCAGGTTATTAGGTAAGGATTTTTCTGAGGAACGAATAGTACAAAAAGTTCTTGTAACCTTACCTGAAAAATATGAATTTAAAATTTCTGCATTGGAAGAAGCTAAGGATCCATCAAGCATGTCTTTGGCAGAGTTAGTAAATGCACTACAGGCATAAGAACAATGGAGGATGATAAGAGAAGAAGGAATCATTGAAGGTGCTCTGCTAGCAAAAGAAAAAAAAATCAGGAGGAGAGAAAACACAAGAGTTTAAACCAAATCGACAACAACAACAGAAACAATGATGATTCATATCCACCATGCCCACATTGTAAAAAAACAAATCACCCACAAAGAAAATGTTGGTGGAGGCCTGATATTAAATGCAGAAAATGTGGACGAATTGGACATATGGAGAAAATTTGCAAGTTACAAAATGAAGAGACAAAAACATTACATCAAGAGGATGAATTATTTTGACATTAAAGCTCTGCAACTCCTAAGACAAGGAGGAGATTGTTGGAAAATCCCTTAGGCTTACATATTCCTACGAAATAATTGATCAAAGATTAGGTCTTAGATAAATTTGATTATGATATTTAGAGTTTAATTTTAGGAATCAGTTTAGAGATATTATTGTGATAGCTATCAAATAAATTAGATTTTATTTTATTTTGATTTAGGTTACATGTTATCTAATTTTTAAATTTTAGTTAGAGAAAGACTGCAAAAATTGACAAGCTTCTATGCAATAAATAGATGGTATTCTACGACAAAACCTTTTCTTTTTTTCTCTTTTATTTATGTATTATGCTTCAGCCCTTAAAAACAACATAGACACTTGAGCTAAGGGAAAGTCATGTCAAGCCACTTATAGCTTACATGAGCTTCATTGAGCTCCCTTGAGCTGAGGGTTAGCTCCGTACATGAAACTCAAACACTTTCAAAAATATCTTGATGTGTCAAATGGAATTTGTAGCACTTAAGCTACAAAATTCCAATAGACTCCCACTCACACAAAGGTATATTTTAAAAAAATGCTCATATTCAAACAGAACATACTTAACAAGTGAACATACAAAGCGTTGAAGAACATAATTTTAAGTTGTGGGTGCGACCTTAGGCATGTAAACAAAATCTATTTACATTGTGGTTGTTAGACCCACAATTAAATATTGTCTCTCTCCTCACATTTGAACAAATCAAGTTATGCCTCTCAAACCCCAAGACATTTTGATACACATGTTTAATCACTTTTAGTCTCCTTTGTGAGTTTTAACTCATAAAACTCATTAATGTATTAAACATCAAGTGCACTTGGTTTCTTTATCACATCACACTCAATCTTTCATATTGTACAAAACAATATGTGGCGGCAAGATTG
This sequence comes from Erythroxylum novogranatense, assembly GCA_029891385.1. Lineage (NCBI taxonomy): Eukaryota > Viridiplantae > Streptophyta > Magnoliopsida > Malpighiales > Erythroxylaceae > Erythroxylum > Erythroxylum novogranatense. The sequence goes on from CM057228.1 coordinate 95,396,587, forward strand.
AATAATGTGATTGTGTATCATTTATGGTATGCAACATATGCTATCATAGTTATGCAACTTATGCAATTATACTTATGTAAGCAACTTATGCATTTATGTCTTTCCTTTAGCTTTGAATTACTAGAAAATTTAAGAAAACATGATCATCTAAAAGGAGGATACTCCAGTCTCATTTATCTCGAGACCTTTGACAACCAATTAAGAAGAACATAATAATCCTCAATTTCCTAATAGCAAGCCATAGTCACTAAGGGGTTTGAATGAAGAATCTCACACATAAGCAAGACAAGAGACAACTTGTTTATTTTCCTTGGTTGGTCAATTTCATGGTTAACTATGGAATATTTGGAACACATCCCTTTGATGTTCCCTTAACACATCCTTAAATGTTTTACTACTCCACTCCCACTTGGAGGGGTGTCAATTCTCCCCTTAAAATATTTAGATGTCTAACTGCTATTATTCTCAATAATAGGAGGACATGTCAAACAACCATGCAATACTCCTTATTCTCACTCTTGAGAATGAAATCATAGGATAGTATGTATGAGTGGCCATACAAACTTGATGACCTTGATCACCTTAGCTTGATGCATTCATAATCAAGACAACTATAGACTAAAGTTGTCATGTGTTAGTTCATGACTCCCACTTAAATGTATGACACACAAGTCACATGTCCTTTTTAAGAGATAATATACATTTAAGACTTTAGCGGTCTCATTCTTGATCTTACACAAGGATGCAAGGGTGGATGGCTCATTTGAGAAAACCAACCCAACCTATGATTGACATGTACATTTTCGTTGTGGTTTTAAAGTGAAATGCACCAATAATTGATAAACAACTTTTCATTTATCAAACTTCTTACATTTGTGACACAAGAAGGAGAAAATTATACCAACATTTCATAAGCTACGAAGACCTATTGCCTTTATAAGTTTAACAAAATGAAATTGTGGTAATGACTTAGTCATAGGGTCAGCCAACATTAGGTCTGTAGATATGTACTCTAACTTAATTTCTCCCTCTTCTATTGCATCTCTAACAAAATGATACTTTATGCTAATGTGCTTAGTCTTTCCATGATACTTAGGGTCCTTAATGTAAGCCAAAATTGCCATAGTATCACAATAGATAGTTATGGGCTTTTTGAAAGGCACAATTGACCCTAAGTGTTGAATAAAATTTCTAAGCCACATTGTTGACAATATTGTGCAAGTTTGGTTTTTTGCTATTGCAAGAAATAACCTCATTATTTAACATGAAGACATAGCCAGATGTAGATTTGCACGAATCACGATCACCACCCTAATTAGCATCAGTGTAGCCATGTAAACCAAGATTCTTTTCTTGGTAGCATAGCCAATAGTCCTTTGTACCCTTGAGATACCTAAGGACCGTTTTCACACACTTCCAATGCTAGATTTCAGGGTTAGAAGAATATCTTGCCAGTAGACCTACAACTTAGCTAATGTCAGGTCGTGTACACAATATGACATACATTAGACTTCGAATGGCACTTAGGTATGAGACCTTTCTCATTTCCTCTTTTTCTTGAGTACTGCGAGGACATAATTTTGCCTAATCTTGTCACCATATGCAAGTGGTGTACTTATTAGTTTTGAGTTTGTCAAATTGAACCTTGCAAGAATCTTATCAATATAAGGTTCTTAAGAAAAGGCCAATCAATATAAGGTTCTTGAGACAAGGCCAACATCTTAACTTTCCTATCTCTTAGGATTTTGAAACCAAGGATATAGGCAACTTCTCCCATATCCTTTATGTCGAAGGTGGAAGACAACCATCCTTTCATGGTTTTCAACAAACTCAACCCATTACTTGCTATCAATATGTCATCTATATATAGATTCATAATGGAAAATTTGGACCCAGAAGTGTGCACATAAACACAATGGTCTTCATGCATCATCATAAAACCAAAGTTTGTAATTGGATTATGAAACTTCAAGTACCACTATCTTGAAGTTTGCTTAAGACCGTATATAGACTTTTTAAGTCTACGTACTTTGTGCTCTTGAACTTTTTCAATAAACTCCTCAGGTTGTTGCATGTAAATCTCCTCTCTGAAATCATCATTGAGAAAGGCGGTCTTTACATTCATTTGATGCAATTCTAAGTCCAAATAAGCCACAATAGCAACTAATAATCTGATGGAATTGAATTTCATAACAAGAGAGAAGGTATCCTTAAAATCTATACCCTACTTCTGTGTGAATCCCTTAACCACCAATCAGGCCTTATACTTTTCAATAGTACCATTAGATTCAATTTTATCTTGAGAACCCCCTTATTTTCAATAGCCCTTTGGCCAGGAAGTAATTCAACTAAGCCCCAAAACTCATTAAAATGCATTGAATTCATCTCATCTTGCATTGTCATTAGCCACTTCTCTTTATGAACACCTTCGAGAACTTCTTGCACATTACTTGTTTCATCAATCTCAGATGACACTAAGTTTGTTTCACTTCCCTCCGAAATCCACCATTGTTTTGGTGGTCTAAATTGCCTATTTGAATGTCTCAAATTAGACATAAGAGGAGGCTTGTCATGATCTTGCCCTATAGCCTGATCATGTGATTCTTGAACTTCCTTAACTCCCTCTTGAACTTGTTCATCAAGAACTTCTTCTTGTTGTTCATTAACAAGTGGGGATGTAGGAGGCACTTAAAGTTCCTCTTGTAGAGGAACTTCTACTGCAGAAGATGTAGTCAATAGTCCTTCCAAAGTACTAGACTAACCTTGCACAAATGTCTCAACCATTGCATCTAAATCACAATATTCACCAACTTTAGGGAACTCATCCTCAATAAAGTTGGCATTTCTTGATTTAAAGACATTTCTAATCTTGTGACTTATGTCCACGAACACATACCCCTTAGAATACTCAGAATAACCAAGCAAGGCACACTTCCTCCTTTTAGGGCCTCTTTCTCAAGAGGGTGATCTGTAGTATGTACATAAGCTGCACATCCCCAAGGATGAAGATAACTTAAGTTAGGGGTCTCTTCGACCATAACACATATGGCGTAGAATCAATAGACTTAAAGGGCACTCTATTCAAAATATGTGTTGTACTAAGCAACGCATCGCCCTAATAGGCAATATCCAAGTTGGCCTTAGCCATCATGGATCACACCATATCCATAATAGTCTTATTCTTCCTTTAAGTTACTCCATTTTATTGTGGAGTCCAAGGAAGTGTGAGTTGCCTCATAATTCCCTTTTGGTCACAAAATACCTTTAAATCATTTAACATGTACTTGCCACCACGATCAGTCCTCAATGACTTGATCTTCTTACCCAATTGATTCCCCACTAAGTGCAAGTATGTTTTAAAACACCTCAATGCTTCACACTTGTGCTTTAGTAAGAACACATGGTTAAATCAAGTACAATTGTCAATGAATGTGATAAAGTATCTAAACCCAAGTTTAGATACAATTCTTATTGGTCCATAAAGATCGGAGTAAACTAATTGTAAAGCTTCTTGACTTTTAGTTACCTTGCCAGAAGGCTTTCTTGTGGCCTTGCCGATAAGACATGATTGGTAACTTGGTATAGAGACCTTGGACAATGATCTAAGTAAGCCACGTGTGGCCAATTTAGTCATCCTTTCTTTTTTAATATGTCCTAAAGGCTCATGCCAAGTCATCTCAATAGTAACCTCAGTTACATAGCAACTAGAAGTAGCAACACTCACGTTCAATTCAAACAACCCGTTGTTTATTAAACAAGAACACACGACTGCATTATCTTTAATAATATCCACAGATTTATTAAAGAAATTCAAGTAATATCCAAACTTTAACAACATACCGAAAACAAGTTTCTACAAATCTTAGGTACATATAGAACATCAATTAACAACAAATGTTCATTGTTCAGAGGAACTCTATAAGTTCCTATACCCTCTACTTCAAGCCTTACATTGTTCCCCACAGAAACATACTTTGCTCCCTTTAGCAACTTTCTAAAAGTCACGAACTAAGACTTTTCTTTGGCTATGTGGTCCATAGCTCCCAAATCTATAATCCACAAAGAATCAGATTCAGTTAAGTACATACATGACACAACATGCATAAATGAAGTAGAAAAAGGAAAATGTACCTTAGGAGGTGCTTTGCACTCATTTGCAAAGTGTCCCTTATTGTCACAATTGAAGGACTTCAACTTGGCTTTGTTGCGCTTTTTCTTGAACTTTTTCAAGGTGGCACCATTCTCATTGTCTTGACCATCCTTCCTTTTCTTCTTCCCTTTGAACTTGTTCTTATGGGGAAAGGAAGTTCCAACAACATATGCCTTTGAATGGTTTTTGATGGCCATTACCTCTACCTCTAGCAGAAGGTGGTTTGCAATGTCATCAAATGACTTGATTTGAGAGTTGTGGGGTAAATTGACCTTCATCAATTGTCACTCATCATCAGGCAAGGAATGGATTATTGCTTAAACTTGTTGCTCAGCAGTGAGCACGTGACTAGCAGATTTGAATTAATGGACCATGTATGACATTTCATGTAAGTGGGCACTCATGGTGTGGTTAGCCCTCTTACTATAATTCTCAAACTTGAGAATAATGGCTCTTTGTTTTTCCAAAGAAACATCTCTATACTTAGTCTTGGCCGAATCCTATATGGCTTTGGCCGACTCAAGCATAGAGAAATCTACTATGAGTTCAACAACCATGGTACTCAAGAGAATAACACGGGCCATATAATATTTCTTCTTATATGCCTCATTGGCATTAGATTTTCCACCCACCACTGGTGACTCGATCGTATGGAAGAGCACATCAGGTGTATCTTACTCAGTTAAGATGAATTGAACCTTTTATTGCCAAATAGAGTAATTATCTCCATCAAGCTTGAGGTCTTTATTTAATTCAGCAACAATATTCTTACATGCCATCTACATTGATACAATTATCACATGTAAGTGCATTTCTACCACAACGACTTAATCAAGCAACATGTATGAGAAACAACTATTTCATGCTAAAATACAACAAAAGAAATGCATATAGCATCAATTAGAAAAATTTTGAACATGCTTTCATTGTTTCACAAAACATGCTCCCAATAAAACCTTCAATTTAACATGATAATTATCACACATAGAACATATTGCAACAAATACATTCACATGCCATTATCATGATTGCACTAAAAAATATATCCCAACATATTAGTATGTCAATTTTATGATCATAAAATCATTTCAAATCATGCTTTCAACCTAAAGCTCTGATACCATTTGTTGATTTTAGATCATAACTCAAACAAGAAATCTTATAATTTCATAAGCATACAAGATCCTATGAATGTTACTAAGAAGGGTAGGATGATATACTAACTTGAAACACAGCAGAATAACTCCTTGTATGCTTAACGTTTTGGCCTCTTTGTGGAGACCACTATGGTTTCTCCTTCTTCTCCAACTCGTCGTGGTTAGAATGGATAAAGTAGATTGATCTAGTCATAACGCACTAAGTTCGAAAGAGTTGCTAACTTGAGAAAGTAGCAATCCATATGGTTCACCCACAATGCTTTTAATAAGCTTAACAACTATTTTATGGGAGCGTGCTTCAGTGCATGAAAACTTGAAAGAAGGGAGTGTTTTCGGCTCAAAGATGGGGAGAATAATGTAGTATTCAGCCAAAGAAAAAAATCTCTATCAAAGGTACTACGAAATTCCCTTTTATAGGCCACCAAAAGGTGCCTTTAAAGAGTCATGAATCTTTCAAAAGTTATGTCTCTTGGCTAAGCATCATGACTCTTGGCGAAACGTCATAACTCTTGGCCAAAGGACATATCCTTTAACAAAGAGTCATGACTCTACCAAGAGTTATGTCTCTTGGCGAAACACCATGACTCTTAGCCAAGGGACACGTCCTTTGGCAAAGAGTCGTGTATCTTTACTTAAAGTCATAATGATACACTCATTACCATTTATTCTTGTATATAAACCCCTTTTGGCCGAATTATCACAACCATTGACCGAAACAACACATCCTTTCATCCAAAGTACACATACCTTGGTGAAAGGATGTCATGTATTGTAACATCCCATCACCGATGGGAAGGTTATATTGGTAAATTAGGACGGGATATGATTTTACCGCATAATATCGACTGAGCATTCATTTGGCCTCTAATTGTAGATGATTGAGTCATTTGGCACATGCACTGATAGGTACATGCATTCATGACTTTTTCCCGGCATTTAATTGTGATACGGTTATGAATTGTGAATAATTAGGTTTGCTTTTGACTTATGGAGAATTGTGGAATAATTGGGAGTTTCGGAAGAATTGGGTTTGAAAATGTGAATAGGAAATGTTTTAGAATAATTGCTAATTGGTAGTGACTCTTCGGTAATTTTCTGAAAATTCAGGAGAAAATGTCCGGATCGAAAATTTTTCGAGTGGCGGACCGATTGACTGTATCGTACTGAAATAATTGTTTAACGGCTATGGAAATTTAGAAATATGATTTTAGAAATTTATAAGTCGAGCCATTGAAAGAGAAACAGATTTGCAAGTATTATGAGGAAGGAGGCAAGAGGCTTAAGTGATTATCCTTTAAATAGCACAGGTTTTAAAGTTTGGAAAGGAAAAGAAATCCTCTTCTCTTCTCCTAGGGCACGATGGTTTCTCTTCTTCCTTGGAGATTTTCGATCTCTCTTTGAGACCTTGCTTGTCTTTGAGGTTGATGAATGATTAGAATCGTTGAGAGAGTGAAGGTTTTTGAGAGTTAAGTGGGTGTTAGAGAAAGGGGAAAGAGTTGGAGAAATTTCAGAGATCGGAGGTTTTGAACTTGATTTGGTAAGTGTTTTAGTTTAATGTTGTGTATTATTGTGTTAAATGCATTCATGGGTTTAAATATGAAAGATTGTGGTAGTTGGTTATGAGTTATGGTTGATTAGAGAGAGAAAATGGGAGAAATCGATCGGAGAAGACGACCTGCGACTCGCATGTCGCGGCGTGCGCGAAGCCTCACCACAGCGAATTAACATTTAATTCGTCACGGCGAGCGGGAAGGAGACGTCGCGGTGAGCTTTAAAAGGTTGGACGCCGCGACGAGCTCCTCTCGACGTTGCGGCGAGCGCAAGTCTTCCACGCCGCGATGAGTCTTCTCCCGTGCGTCGCGGCGAGCCCCAAGAGAAATATTCGCCGCTGCGAGCGACATTACACGTCGCGGCGAGCGCCTTCAGACGCCGCGGCGAACGGCTGGAGGTCATGGCGAGGGATGAATTTCTGATTTGATTTAATGTGGTTTTGAGGCATAGTTATTGGTGTAGACCTCCAATTAAGGTGATGTGTGATCCGTTATGATCTAGAGAAAGAGGTCTACAATTGATGTGAAGAATGAAAGTTTGAATTTAAATTTGGAGGATCGTAATTAGTGAAAGAAAATTAAGAATGTAATTGTAATTGCAACCTAAGGATGGTTTCTGATAATTGGGTTATAATTGTGAGAATTTTGAATGCAAATTCAATGCAATTGGAGTTTGCAATAGGTGAATTTGATCTAGTTCAAATGATATTGGTTTTGAGATTTTTGTGAGATTAGCCTAGTGTATATAAATTGGCAAATGGAACTAAACAGTAGAAATGAATCTGGTGGAGTTCTTTGATATGTTATTGAATCGAAATGAGCCAATATTGATAAATTGAGTGGAAAGTTAGTTTTGACAAAAGAAAGTGGAAATTGGGAAATAGCACCGAGAAAGTCATGAATAGACATAGTACATCGTTTTAATTAAGACTTGTGCATCATTAAATTATTTCTGACAGTGCATTTCAGTAATTGGAAATTAATTGATTGTTATAGAGGCTCCGATGGAACGACGATTCCACGGATATTGCTGAGCCTTCCAGGAAGGTAGCTCGGAAGTTCAGGTGAGTAACCTAGTTGGTTCCTCAATATTTGTGTGTTTAATTTCGTACTTATGCAATGTGGATGAAATGGAGGGTTACGTGTTTGATTAAATTTGGGATCGGACCAAGGGTGTCTGAAGGATCGGTAATTTGTCATTGAAGTGTTAAATGTGTGAAATTGAATGTACATTTGGCATGTGTAATTGGCAATTGGGGCATGTACATTGCATGCATAAAAGTATGATCAGATAAAGACAGTTGTGACCAGAGCAGCCACCGTATCAGGGCATATCACGCCCAACGTATATGAGAGCTTTAAGCTCAACGCACAGGACCTCTGGTCCAATGTTTACAGAGCCTCGAGCTCAATGTATCAGGGCATATCACGCCCAACGTTTTCAGAGCCACTGGCTCAACGCAATGTGCCCATCATCGGGCAGCCAGCGCATCGGTCCACAACAACGTAAGAAAATAGAAGTGTCACATGCGCATTGCATATGTATATGATGGACTGCAAAATGTGAAATTGAAAATGCATGTGATATTATTTTCTTTGTAAATGTTATTGTGTGATTATGTGTATATGATCTGTGTATGCATGAGTTGGGTGAACCATCGATGATAGTTTCTCATTGAGTTCGCAAACTCACCCAACATTGCAATTATTTTTCAGGGTTGTAGAGTACCCCGTTAGTGAAACGGGAGTATGAGTACTGCAAGCAAGACAGAGTTTGAGGTCGGGATCAGTGCACCTCTGTATTAGTGTTAACCTATTTTCTTTGCATAAGATTAGTTCTGTATTAACTGAGGGCCCCAATTGATAATTGTCATATTTGAAATGTGATCATTGAAAGTTTCATGACTGAAATTGTATTGTGATTGAAATGTTTTCATATCGCGGGCCCGAATCATTTATTGATTTATGCGCACTCGATTGTTTTCAAAAAGAAAATTGTCATAATGGGTTTTTAAACTGAATTGACTACTCTAGCATACCACCCTCGTGAGGCACGGGCTCGGATATCACCATCGATGTCGGGTTCGGGTCTTGCGGGAGTGGGATGCTACATGTATATTCATTCTAAGGCAAGCTATATGATGAATCTTCCTCATTGACCGAATTCAACCTCTTGGCCAAATTCATCATTTCTTGGCTAAATTCATGCATCCATGTGCAGACAATGAACTTGCACTGTAAGTGCATGCATAGGAAGATGCATTATGACGTGCTACAGCTCATGATACATCTTAGTGTCCATTGTGCACTCAAGTACGCTAAATTCCATCATCTAGCACTACCAATTTTGCCCTTTAAGCTTAGGGTTTCAACTCCAAGTCACGTTCCTTAATTAGCTCTTCTAATTTAACTAGTGTGAACACATTTATAGCTAGCTTCAATTCCCAAGAACCAAAGATGAGTTGGGGTAATCTCAATTGAGTCCAATTGAGCTTATCCCTAACTTTCTAGCTATTAACTAGTTTTAATGAGCTTAAATGAGCTCACCTTAAGTTAGCTTTAGATACTACAGCTAAGGAAAAGTCATGTCAAGCCACTTATAGCTTACATGAGCTTCCTTGAGCTGAGGGTTAGCTCCTTATATGAAACTGAAGCACTTTTAAATATATCTTAATGCGTCAAATGGAATTTTTAGCATTTAAGCTATAAAATTTCAACATGTTTTTGGTTTTCCTATAGACTCGTCTGTACACTTTTATTGTTGTATACTAGAGAAATGTCAATCGTTCACTTGCTCTAACTTTGTAGTTGCAGTGTAATTAATTATTTGCAATGGGATATTTGTTTTTCATTAGAATTAAGGAGGACAATAGACTAGCACTTAATTTTTTTAGAATTAAAAGTGTAAAATGTCTTTTTATAATTGAGTTTGAATTTGGATTGTCCAAAGTTAGGCTTGCCCAGGATTCAACTCTTATAAATAAGACGATGTTATTTTATTTAGGAGAATTAGATCTCTAGTTGATCTGAGCTTGGATTTGACCAATGAGTCAACCTATTAAAAATAAGTTAATTTAGACTCGTGGGTTAGCTCATTGGAATTCCTAATCAGAACAAATTATCGTAGTTGTTCTTAATAACCACAATGCTTCCAATGATTTCTTCATAATTTTATCACACTCATAATTTTATCACACACCGGATTAGCATTGGACGATTATGGCTGGCTTATGTATTTTGTTCTTTCGGAAGTTATTAATGAATATTCAAATATATAATATGAAAACTATAAACCTTATGCATTGATTATTTATAAAAAAGATTTAAGCCTATAAAAAATAATAATTAATATCACTTGTAAATACTTAATATTTTCCCATACACTTACTCTATTTTAAAAGTTGACCTGGGGATTAAAACAGAAATCAAGATGAAGAAAAGAATGGATTGTATTGTACCAGGCAGGGGAGAGACTGGACCGGAGGCTAACAGCTTGGAAAGAGAGAGGAAGCAAAGACGGCTTCCTTAATGCTTTTGGGTTTGGAGATATTGTTTAGAACCACAGTGAATCTTCTTCAGTGGTATCCTTATTCGATGTCACTCTTACAAGATCAATACAAATGTGATTTCTGATTAATAAACGAATGATGAGTTCCCCGAAATATGATTAATAAAGGAAAATTTTCACACGCATCAATCTTCATAAAGGAAGATACAGTGGTGTGTGACTTTTAAAGCTCCAATTGAGAGAAAAATCAAATCCTTGGTTAGTGAGCGGAGAGAGGAGTTACAAGTTGATGTGTAAATCACTAGCGCCTTTGGCAGCATCTCCTTTAGATATTGGTGCTTGGCTTGAACCGCCAGTCCATTATCACTATTCTATTTCTAGGTTTGTCGCGAATTTTCTTATTGATGAAGTATTTAACGCTGTGCCTGTAAACAAGTGGTATGTAAAAGCCAAGTCCAAGAGAGGGCCGTAGAAAGCAAAAGTTGTTTCTTCTTCTTTTTTGTTGTTTCAAATAATACCAAAAGAGAGCGTTGATACAAGAGAACCTAAAAAATTCTTGGGCTCAGGAGTAGTGGAGATGCCAGAGCCTTGTTCTTGAAACACTGATTGCTTCGGAAATGTTACAAAGTTGGATTTCAAAAACCAGTCGCTGTCAGTTTGCTTATCCCTCAATGAATCTATCGGATTGCAGGAGAATTGTGTAAGCAACTCAGTTAGAAGAGGGGTAAATGCGACAGATATTGCAAAAATTGGAGATGGACATGTGGCTACTGATCCGCTGCATCAAGAAAAGAGAACCAGCTATAGACTCAAAAGAATTAACACTAGGCTGAGTGGTTATGATTGGCTAGCAAGTAGTATTAAAGTTCGGTTAGGGGAAAGAGAAGGATGAAAGGATTGATTCTAGTTTCTCTCTCTCTCTCTATGAAGTTCTTTCTGTTTCTGGAAAAGTAGCTCGTCATTTTCGTTTATTTTCCTTGTGTTGCTCTGTTGTAATTCTGCTATACATCAGTAGCATTTCTGTTATGTTGTAAGAAAACAATCCTTCAACAACAATACAAACGCAGAGTTTCCATTTAAAATTCTTCTTAATCTACATCCATTCCATTGGTGCTTTCATTGCTTATGGCGGAAAATACTCGCCTTAAGGAACTCTCCACCGATATCAAACGGTTGGTGGACACTATGGAAAAACGCGATAAAGAATATGCTATTCGGTTCGAAACGATGGAAACAGCCCTTGCTGGGTTACTCAAGCAACCGTCTGGCCCACCGTCGTACCCTGCTAGTACCTCCACTTATCAACCTTTTCAGGTACGGAATGTTAAGCTAGATTTTCCTCGGTTTGATGGATCGGATGTTCTTCAATGGATCTTTAAAGCTGAACAATTCTTTAGCTATTACACGAGCTCTTACACGAGCTCTTGAACTTGAATTTGGACCTTCTCCCTATGAATGTCCCAGAGCACAATTGTTTAAACTGACACAGACCACTACTGTACATGATTATTATGTGCATTTCACAGCTCTTGCTAACAGGGTTCAGGGAATTACTCCCGAAGCAATGTTGGATTGCTTTATTGGAGGTCTTCAATCTGATATCCGTCGTGACGTCATAGCTTAAGCCCCAACCACCTTAATTCGATCTGTGTCCCTAGCCAAGCTATATGAAGAGAAGTATGTTGTTACACCACGCTCTTCTATTTCCACTCCTTGGCCTAAAACACAACCCACTCCAAACAACCTACTTATTAGCCAATCCATCAAATCAACCCCTCTACCCCCACTTCTTCCCTCACCCAGTTCGTCTCTCCCTACCAATACCCTCAAACTTCCCAATGTTAAAAAAATGACTCCAGCGGAGATGTAGCTCCGATGGGAGAAAGGGTTTTGCTATACTTGTGATGAAAAGTTCACACCAAACCATAAATGCCCAAATAAACAGTACCTTCTTTTGCATCTAGATGACGATCACTCCAGTGACTTACCACCGGACCCTCCTGATCGTCGTGAGCACGCTGATCCTCCAGATTCATTGGATCATCATTTGTCTTATAATGCTCTCACCGGATCCTTTGGGCTGGGCACCATGAAATTCCATGGCTTTATCAATGGCATGCAGGTTCAAATTTTAATCGATAGTGGCAGTTCAGATAATTTCTTACAACCTCGGTTCGCACATTGTTTAAAATTACATGTTGAACCGATTTCCAACTTCCAAGTTTTTGTTGGCAATGGTCACTCCCTAGTGTCTGAAGGATTTGTGAAAGACTTGGAGGTTAAGATTCAGGGGCACTCCTTCAAATTACCTGTGTATTTGTTGCCGATTACTGGAGCCGATTTGGTTCTAGGAGTCGTGGTTAGCTCTTGTGGGGCCTCACATTTACGATTCTGAACTTGACTCAAGTTCTATTTGAACAACCAATTTATCACCTTACACGGTGAGCGCTCCACACTGCCTAGGCCTGCACACTTCACTCATTTACGAAGAATTCACAATATTCATTTACAGTGTTTACCCAATCAGGCTATTCAAACTCCTGCCCAGCAGACAAGGTTACATAAGCTATTCAGTTATGATTTCTCTATTGAATACAGGCCTGGGACAGACAACATCGCTGTTGATTCTCTATCCCGTTCCTTCTTTACGACTTGGTTTCCAACTCAGATTTGGGAGGATTTAGTGATGGATTTTCTCACCGCCTTCCTTCCTCAGGCCAATTATTCAACCAAGGGTGCGGCAGAGACCTTCATAATAATGGTGGTGACATTGCATGGTTTCCCTACGCCTGTTATTTCTAACAGAGACACAGTCTTCACCAGTCAATTTTGGCCACATCTCTTTCGATTGAGTGGCACCTCTCTTAACATGTATACTGCAAACCATCCACAGTCTGATGGGCAGTCTGACGCCATGCACATCTGCCTTGAAATGTATTTACGTTGCTTTACTTATGAAACTCCTACGGAATGGGTTAAACTCTTACCTTGGGCCACATATTGGTATCCTACCGCCTATCCTACTAGTCTTGGCATGACCCCTTTCAAGGCTTACCTTGACTTTAACCTTGAGGACAAGGTTGTTCTTAATGGGGGAGGAATTGTAAGCAACTCAGTTAGAAGAGGGGTAAATGCGACAGATATTGCAAAAATTGGAGATGGACGTGTGGCTACTGATTCGCTGCATCAGGAAAAGAGAACCAGCTATAGACCCAAAAGAATTAACACTAGGCTGAGTGGTTATGATTGGCTAGCAAGTAGTATTAAAGTTCGGTTAGGGGAAAGAGAAGGATGAAAGGATTGATTCTAGTTTCTCTCTCTCTCTCTATGAAGTTCTTTCTGTTTCTGGAAAAGTAGCTCGTCATTTTCGTTTATTTTCCTTGTGTTGCTCTGTTGTAATTCTGCTATACACCAGTAGCATTTCTGTTATGTTGTAAGAAAACAATCCTTCAACAACAATACAAACGCAAAGTTTCCATTTAAAATTCTTCTTGATCTACATCCATTACAAATTGTTTGGCCAACACCATGAGTTATTACTTATAATTGCTTCAACTTTTGTATTAGGAGAAAGACTTTCCTGGACAGCAAAATACGACAGAGGCAAAAGAAACAGAGGTTTATAAAGGCTAAAGAATCTTCTTCCGCATTATAAGGTAAATTACCATCAAATAAAACATGAAATATGCCCATATAAATATAGGCTTACACCAATTCTTGATAAACTAAACTATTACTATTTTACTTAAGTAATGACTCTAACAGAGTCTAACAATCATAATTCAAGTTTATTATCTAACATCCTTTTAAACTTGTAATTTAAGCTTTAATAACTCCAAGAATAGCTCTCAATCTGCGGAAATCTTCATATTTTAAAACTTTGGTAAACATATCAACAACTTGATCTTTATATGTCACATGCTTCAATTAAATCTCTTATAAAATCAATAGCAAACTTATTATTAACAAAAATATTCGTAGCTTTATCTTGTTCAAATTTAAGCTCTTTTAATAACTTCATCAACCAAATAGTATGACAAACACAAGAAGCAATTGTAACATACTCAGCTTCACAAGTTGAAAGAAAAACAATCGATTGTTTCTTTGAACTTCAAACAAATATGGTTCTTTCCATAAAGAAAACAAAACCACTTGTACTTTTTCAATCATTGATGTCTCCTCCCCAAACACTTTCACTAAATGCAGATAATCTGAAATTATTTATAGCAATATAAAATAAGTCATACTCTAGTGTTCCTTTAACATATCAAAGAATTCTCTTTACTGCTTGCTTGTGCGTCAAAGTTGGAGGTTCCATGTAACAACTAACAACACCAACTCTATACAAGATATTTGGTAATTAAAAGTCTCAATCTTTCAACAAGTCTTTTAAATAAAGTTGGCTTTACTTTTTCTGCATTATTGAACTTAGAAAACTTGATCCCACATTCCATTGGAGTAGAAATTGAATTTATTCTATCCATTTTGAACTCCTTTAAAATCGCCACAGCATAGGTTTTTTATGAGAGAAAAATCCCATCTTCGCTTTGCTTCATTTCAATTCCAAGATAATAAGTCATAAGTCCTAAATCAGTCATCTCAAATTCTTCAGTTATTTTCTTCTTAAATTCTTCAAACATCATAGGATTATTACCTATAAAGACCAAATCATCAACATATAAACAAACATACATAGTTTCTCCATTTTTGTTCTCCTTGACATATAAGACATGCTCATAATTCTGAAAATAATCATCAATACATATATACCAAGCCTTTTGAGCTTATTTAAGAGCATATAAGACTTTATTCAACTTCAACACCTTGTCTTCTTGTCCTTCAACGATGTAACCCAATGCTTGTTCCACATAAACCTCTTCCTCTAAAGTTTCATTCAAG
Source organism: Erythroxylum novogranatense (assembly GCA_029891385.1). NCBI lineage: Eukaryota > Viridiplantae > Streptophyta > Magnoliopsida > Malpighiales > Erythroxylaceae > Erythroxylum > Erythroxylum novogranatense. The sequence goes on from CM057228.1 coordinate 95,411,851, forward strand.
AAGGTTGATTTTACATCCATCTCTGTTGAGCTGCCAATGAAATAATTAGTCGAATGCTATCAAAGCGAGCCATTGGAGCAAAGACTTCATCATAATCAATTCCATCTTTTTAAGTGAATTCTTTTACAACAAGTCGAGCTTTGTACTTCTCCTTTTAAAATTTTCTTCACTTTATAAATCCATTTTATTGCTACAGGTTGCTTCCCTTTTAGAAGATCTATCAATCACCAAGTATCATTCTTTTTATTTGCTTTCATCTCTTCATCTATAGCAAATCTCCATCTTTCGTCTTTGACAGCTTCTTCTAACGTCATTGGTTCCGTATCTGCTAACAAACAAAACAGAGTAGAATTATTGATTTCTTCTGTTACTTCATATATTTCTTCTAAACTCCACATATGATGTGGCCCCTTGGAGGAGCTTTGTGAATACATAATTGTTTGAGTTGTTTGAACTTCACGTGGAGGAGTTTGTGATGTAAAATCGGTAATAATTTGATTCTGGGACTTATCTGCATCAAAAAATTTATCAAACAATGGAAGAAATTCATAATTTTCATCCTATGGTACATTCCACTCCCATAAGCCTTCTTCATCAAACTCAACATCTCTACTAATGATTATTTTTCCATTCTAAAGATCATAAAATTTATACCCTTTTGAATTTTCAGCATAACCGACAAATATGAACTTCTAACTCTTATTATCCAACTTGCTTCTTGTTTCATCAGGAAGATGCATATAGCCAATGCTTCCAAATACTCTTAAATGCGAATACTTGGCCTCCTTCCACTCCAAGCTTCTTGTGGAGTCATTTGCATTAGACTTTTTGTGGGGGTACGATTATTCAAATACACCACACGTGCTACTACTTATGCCCAAAATTCCTTTAGCATCCTCTTACTTTTCAGCATACTACGAGCCATATAAAGAATATTTCTATTTTTACGTTCCACAACTCCATTTTGTTGAGGTGATCTAGGGACCATCAAAGAACGTCGAATACTACGATACTCATAGAATTGATTAAATTTATTGAACATGAATTCATCTCCTCAATTAGTCCAAATTTCTTTAAATATATAACCACTTTCATTCTAAACTCAAGCTTTAAATTCTTAAACACTTCAAATGCTTCAGATTTTTCCTTTAAAAAATAACCCCAAGTCTTGCGAGTATAATCATCAATAAACAATAAAAAAACACGTTCTTTCCATATGAAATTGGTGCGATAGGACCACATATATCAATGTACACCAATTCGAGTGGTTGCGTAGCTCAAGATAGAGACTCCTTCGAAAAGCTCCTCCTAGCTTACTTACCATACATACAACCTTCACAAATTTGATCAGGATAACTTATAAAAGGCAAACCACGCACCATCCTTTTGTTATTCAATAGCTCCAATCCACTGAAATTCAAGTGGCCCAGCCTAAGATGCTACAACCATGATGAATTATTCGTAGTAGCTTTTAAACATATGGGACTATCTTTATTGATCTTCAGTATGAACATCTTGTTCTTTGACATTGGCACTTTTGCAATGAATCTTCTTTTTCCATTTTGCATGACCAATCCACTCTTTCTTATTTGTATTTCATAGCCTTTCTTGAAAAGTTGTCCAATACTCAGTATATTTGTTTTCAAAACAGGCACATAATAAATATGAGATATAAACTGATGATCTCCATTCTTCAATTTAATCAAAAATTTTCCTTTACCTTTGATTGCAATTTTAGTTTTATCACCAAAAAAAATATGACCTTTAACAGATTCATCAAGACTACAAAATAAATCTTTATTACTAGTCATATGATTGTTGACTCTTGAGTCAAGATACCAAGACTCCCACTCCTTTCTTTGTCACCATTGCATGTTAATAATAGGGCAGATGCTTCATCATCTTCTTCTTCAACCTTAACACAATTTGCGTATTTTTCTTCATTTGAATTCCATCTGCATTTTGCTGCATAGTGACTAAATCTTTCGCAATTGTAACATTGTATATTGGATCTTTAGCCATGACCTCATTGAAATGATCCATCTCTACCAAGTATTCTTAGATATTGTTATTGAAAATCTGACACTTCGTTGTCATTCGAATTATTTCTGCCTCCTTTCTCTCTTCCACGATTTCCATGATTCCAGACTAAACCACGACCTCTACCTCCTCGTCCTCTACTACGTCCTTGAAGTTAATTGTCTTCTTTTTCATTTAAATTCAACTTCACCTACAACACTTGGGTGTCCGGTTCTTCTCTTTTCTTCAATCTCTCTTTATGGGCTTGTAACGAACCTAAAAGGTGATCTATAGACATCGATTCCAAATCCTTTGACTCTTCAATGGCAGTCACAATGTAGTCAAAATTTGAAATTAGCGATCAAAGAATTTATTCAATTACTCAATCTTCTTTCATCTGCTCTCCATATCTCTTTAATTGATTTACAATAGTCAAGACAATGCCAAAATACTCTTTTATAGATTCAAAATCCTTCATTGTGAGATTTTCATAATCACATCTCAAAGTCTACAGACCTACTTTAATTACTTTGTCTTTTCCTTTAAAATAATTCTGTAAAATCTCTTATGCTTCTCTTGTCACAGTTGTAGTAGACACCTTTTTGAACATATTTTATTCTAAGCACATATGACTAAGAGTGAGCGCTTGCTGATCCTTCTTTCTAGCATTTTGTAGCACTTCCTTTTGCACTATCGTTAACGCTTCTTCATATTCCGGACATTCATTTTCCTACAATATCTCACACATCTTGTGATCCTATCAATGCTTTTATTCTGATACACCAGCTGTCATAATTCTCCTTGTTAAGTTTCAGAAATTGAAATGGTAACATTCCATTCATCTTGGTTTTTAGTTTGGAATACCTTCAAAATATAGCTTCTGGCACTTTTGTATATCTTCTGGTGAGTGGATAAATGGCAGCAATGTTCTTCTCACCAAATGTCGGTCTCTTCTTTCTCCAACTCACGATCTCTGAATCTCATGTCTTCCTCTTTGTGACTTGTCTTCTTCTTTCTATATCTTCTGCTCTCTATGCCTGTTATTCTAGTTGTTGTTGGTTTTAGTCTTCTACACAAGAGGTGTTTGATAAAATATCTCAATAGGATGGAAGGTGGAAAACTGATTTCTAGCTTTGATACCAAATTGTTGGACAACAAAATATGGAAGAGGCAAAAGAAACAGAGGAATAAAGGCTAAAAAATCTTCTAGCTTTGATACAAAATTGTTGGACAACAAAATATGGAAGAGGCAAAAGAAACAGAGGAATAAAGGCTAAACAATCTTCTATATTATAAGGTAAATTACCATCAAACAAAAAATGAAATATGCCCATATAAATATGGGCTTACAAAACCAATTCTTGATAAACTAAACTACTACTATTTAACTTAACAATGACTCTAACTAGGACTCTAACAATCATAATTCAAGTTTATTATCTAACAAACTCTCCAAAGAAGACTAATGACTTATGTTGCGTAAAAGACCAAAGATGTACCCATTATCATGCCAGAAGTATGCAGAGTGAGTATTACGTTCTATATGTTTAATTTTTCCTTGATTAACTATTTGATCTTCGATAGCCTCTTTCAAGTCCAGGAAGCTAAATTGCAAAGGGTAGTTCGCAACAAATATATTTCCTCCAGATGCTTATTGCGCCCCCATTTAACTCATAATGAGTGATTATTGTTAAAGAGCTTTCAAGTGAGTTTAATAAGTCAGGGTAAGATTTATCAGATTCATCAGAGGTATCCATAAGCTTCATTGTTTCAGTAGTACATATAACTTTTTCAACTGATTTTATATCCTCTCGAGTTGTTTTTATTCCCAGTCCACAAAAAAACATTCATTTATTTTTCAATCAATCTTAGAGTGCAACATGGAATAAGAAGATCACTTATCTATGATACACAAAGTGAGTTAATAAATAATAACAGATTTTGAAACTCAACCTTCACGATAGAATATAGGATAAATCTTAAAAAAATGTAAAATAGATTTTAAATGAATAAAAAATTTAAGTAAATTAATTTTTAAATATCACATGAGATTAATATGATGTTATTTATTATTTTTTAAATCAGTTTAGCTGTTTTAATATTGTGAAATATTTATCTAAATTTTAAAGATATAATTATATTGATTATTTAACAAAATATTACTGCCATTACCACTTCTTCTCCTTTGTTGTCCTCCTCCCTTAGAAAACCTCCATACCTTTACTTAGCCTCTCTGTCTCCCTGTCTCTCATTTTTATAATTACATGTTTTTTAATTCCAAAAAGTTTTAGGTGAAACTTTTAGAAATTAGTGACCACCATCAATACAACTTATTGGATCTTCAACAATTAGTGTTAAACAACCTCTTTGCAGAGAAACCTTGCACCATATGGACATTACCACCACTATGATACTATTATAGTTGCAAAGGTTATGTTGCTTAGTGGATTGGTCAAGCTTGGTCTTAATCATTATCTCATGTTTGTTACTACTACTACAATAACAACTATAGGTAGTGACTAATAAAATAAATAGAATACCAAAGTCACAAACTTCTCTCCTGCACACTAAACAAAACATAGAGGTAAAAAGTATAAAACTAAAGATTGATCTCAAACACTTCTTTATTCATCAAGTTTAAATTTAAATAGAAATTAAAAATATCAAAATCCCTAAATTCAAAGAACAATCAAAACAACCCTGTAACTATTTCCTACAAATTTGAAACATAAAGTTTGTTGCTTAAGACTAGGACTTGAAATTGACTAGGTAAGCATAAAAATTTTGACTAAAGAATTTAACAACTTACTAATTTATGCATTATTTGTTAACGTTGTCCCCCGTAATTTAGAAATTTACAATACCTAACATATCTGTAAAATGTTCAAATTTTGCTAAAAGGAAGTGACTTGGTGAAAATGTATGCAAGCTAATCGTTGGTATTGCAATAAGCCATATTGATGCTTCCTTCAGCAACTTATAAAATGATGCCAAGTCTCTATATGTATTGAATGATTATAAAACATCAAGTTCTTTGTCATGGAAATAGTGGATTGATTGTCATAAAAAATGGTTGTTTCAGTTACCTACTTTTGCTTTATATCATTAAGTATTCGATGTAGCCAGATTGCCTGACAGGATGCTGAAATAACAGCTACATAATCTCAGGCGAGGATAAAGCTATATTTGATTGCTTCTTTGAGCTTTAGCAAAATAACACCTATCCTGTAACACCCCACTCCCGTATGACTCGAACCCGATATCGATGGTGATATCCGAGTCCGTGCCGTGCGAGGGTGGCGTGCTACATCACTCAGTCAAAACTTTTTTTTTAAAAAACAAAACATACATTAGGCAGACATCAAATAACGTGCACAATCACCAATAAGTACATTGATCGGCTCTTTTATAAATCCAAATTAATTCAGTCCGGTCACTTTACAAATTGACAGAATCATTTGTACAAAAATTCAAAAAATACACTTGTATACAGAATTTATCAGACACTAATGCAGACGTGAACTGATCCCTGACCTCTTCTCTGACTCTCATGCGGTTGCTATACGCCCGTTACCTAACGGGGTATTCTTCTGGGTCCTGAAAAATAAGATGCAATTTTAGGTGAGTTTGCGAACTCAGTGAGGTAACCATCATCGATGGTTCGCTCAATTCATGCAATACTCAAACATATCACAGTTATATCATAATAGCACATTCAAAAGTACCACATGATTGTTTTCACACAAATATAAGGCATTTTGCCTTTCACTCGATCAAAGAAATTCAAATCGAATGCATATGAAATGCGTATGTGACACTTTCCAATTTCTTACGGTGTTGTGACCGAGCGGCTAAAACTGTCCCAATATGGGTGCATTAATCGTTGAGCCTGAGACTCTAAACCACTGTGGGCTCGAGGCTCAAATACATTGAGCTTTTAGCTCTCGGTGACTGCTCTGGTCACAACTGTCATTAACTGATCATGCATTCATGCATGGAATGCATATGTCACAATAAAGCAATATCCACATCACAATCATTTCCAAATTATCACATTCAAACAAATAGTTCACAATTAATCACATTAACATCACAATCACATTAAATTACACAAATAGCACTTCTATGTTATAATCTCCCAATACATCGGACCTTCTGTCCGGAATCCATAATCATAACACAATCCTACTATTATTCACCACAGAATTATAAGCAAATAATAATTGAGGAACCGTCTAGGTCACTCACAAATAGCTTCCGAGCTAATGCCTGGAAGTCTCGGCAACGTAGGTGGGCTGACGTTCCAAATGCGCCTCTATAATAAGTCAAACACACATATATTACACATTGTCCAATCAGAAACATTTAATAATGCACATGTAGCAATTTAAAATGTGTACAATGCATGTTCGTGACATTCCCGGTACTATTCCAAAAATTCCAGTCACAATATTTTCTTCTAAATTTTAGAAACTCATTGACAACAAAATCACTCAATTTGGACCTTTATAGGTCCAATTATTGCTAAAACCGAGACTGTACACTATACCCAACTTCACTCCAGAAATTGAACATCTTAGGGACTAAATTGAAATTTGATTCCTTTAGATAACTTGCAGCCCTATGTCTCTAGTTTAATTAGGAATAAGAATCACCTCATTTAGATCTCTATAGATCCAGATATCACCAAAATACTGAAATATGTTCAGACTTTTTCAACCAATCCTCTCACTTTGATCTAATCAATCTTTTTCAATTTAATCTCAAAATTCATAAATTTTCATGGAGAGGTATAGGAATGTCTTAGGAATCCAACGCTTCAAAATCAGATCAATCGGAGGTCAGATGGAATAGTTATAAGCAAAGGAGTGGAGAGAGGTCGGGTCAAAAAAATATGACTACTAATGCATGTAAAAATTACATGCATTAGTCGACTAGTCGAAGACATATTAGTCGATTAAGTCGTTTACAGTGATTGACCTGGAAAACTCTAGTCTTTTTTCTTCCGACAACCCAACTTCCCTAATTCATAACTTCTTACTCAGAACTCCAAATTGCACAAACTTGGTATCAATGGAAAGCTAAAAGAAAACTCTACAAATTATATGAAGAGATTAAGAACCAGATCTACCTCTAAAGGAATCAAAAACCACCTCAAAGTATTTGTCAGATAAACATCATCCTACACAATGATAGAAACACTAAACATCATAATTCTCTACTCCATTGTCCAAAAATCACAAATGAGGACTCATTGGAAAGAGCAAAGAAAATCCTACAAGTTTCATGAAGAGCTCACAAACCAATTTCACCTCTAAGGGTGTCAAAAATGCAATCAAAGTTACCATCTTCGCAATACCATTCAAAACAGTACAACAGTTTTCCAAAAATCATATCTTCCCATCCCCTTTGCTAAAAATTCCAAGTTTTATATCAATCAAAAGAGCAAAATATATTCTACAACTTTCATAAACATCTTGGAAGCAAATTCAACCTCTAAACGGATCAAATTCTCACTTAAAGTTTCTGCCTATATAAGTCATTCTCAACAGTAACACAATCTTCCAAAATTCATAACTTCCTATCCCATTATCGAAAAATTCCATGCTTGATATCACTGAAAATAGAAGAACACATGCTACAATTCTCATGAAAGACTTAAAAGCAAATTCTAACTCTAACTAGGTCAAAATTTCCCATTATTGTGGCTGCCCTGTTATAGAGTATTAAATCAACATAGAACCTAAACCATATCCAAACTTTACAAATTCATAACTTACAATCCCTTCATCCAAAATTCGCATATAATACCTCATTACAAAGCGAAAACATTCCTATACAACTTTCCATAAGATCACTTGAGCTAATTTCAATCATAACACTCTAAAATCACCAAAATCCATACTTAGAGACATTACACACACCAAAACACATTAAGACATAAAGTACCATCTGAAATAAATCAAGCCATAACTTTCAACCTACAAATCGAAAAATGTCATACTTGGTGAAGATAGAAAGCTAACAAGAAAATATTCAACTTTCATGAAGACCAATTTCACAAAATCTGACTACTTTATCCTAGGAAATTTTCCCAAGTTGCTGGTTACAAAATCGTCAATGTTAGCCTCAGCAACATTCACCCTGCACATATGTCTCACTTTCAAAGCAAAATTCCAAATCTTTCAAGCCACAATTGGACAGAACTTTCTTCATAAGAATTCTATCCAAACTTCTCAAGTTTAATTCAAGCCAAAGCTCATCTTAATAGCACAACCATATCAAAAGTAATGATCAAAAACCTGAAATCTATACAAAGTAAATTTTCCAGAGTTCATATCTAACTCTACTCCTATCGTTCCAATATCATTACTACATCAATAAACATCCAATTTAGCCATGAAATCAGCCACAAGTTCATCAAGCCATTCACTTAAATAAGTAGTCACAATTTGGCAGCACACACACACAATTTTCTTATTTTAATTACCTCCCATCTAACATCATACTAACATCATAAAAACCAAGCCAAAACTCTTACTTCACATGCTTCACCTACCATGTCATTTATCCTTACATAAACATATACTTATACCCAAACAAGCAAACCACAAGCTTCATGAAATTAATGCACAATGATTCACAATTAATGCTTCTAACTACCCAATTAAGAACATACAACTTAATTCTTACCTACACAAGTTCCAAGCTTTAAAGCTTTCATTCTTCACCAACTCATCAAAACCTCTACTTCTCTTCATCACCTACGGTCACCGTCTTCTTTAAGAAGAAAAATTTATGTTAGGCTGTTTTAGGAGAGTTAAAGGAAGAGGAAGCAAATAACAAGGAAGAGGGTCTTGTGTGGGTGGATCTTAACAAGATGAAGAAGAAGAAGAAGAAGAAGTAGAAAAACCCATCGAAGAAGAAGGAGGAGAGGAGCTACGGTTGAGAGGAAGAATTTGTCTTTAAAAGAGATTTTTAACTCTTTCAAGGAGAGTGTCGTGAAAGACTCTCCAAGCTTAGGTTAAAAATAAAACCCTTAAGTCTAAGACATAGTAGGCAAGTGACAAGTGTCACTTGCCACTTTTCTTCTTCTTAAACACTCTTAAGGTTCTTTCCAATTTCAACTCAATTTCTACTCCAAATTCTCTCCAAATCCCAATGGCTCAAAGCAATAAATCCTAAAATCATATATCTAATATTCCAGTGCCATTGGACAGTCATTTCCTGTAACATCCTATCACCGATGGGAAGGATAAAATAGTAATTTGGGACGAGTTATGAGTGTGTAAACTAGTCTCGTCATGGTCATGCAGAATATGGCCTCTATATATACATAAATTGTAAAATTTGTATATGCACATGATTGTACATGCATTCATGACATTTTCCCGACATATATGTTTAATGTTAAAAAAATATGATTTAGTGCTTGAAAATCCAATTGGAGTGGATTTTTGTGTGTTTTTCATTTTTGTGGAATTTTAGAAATTTTTCTGGAAAATTTTTGGGGAAACTTTCTGGACCGAAAAAATTGTCAAATGGCGGACTGATTTGGGTTTCCGTTACTGGAAATGACTGTCCAATGGCACTGAAAAATTAGATACATGATTTTAGAATTTATTACTTTGAGCCATTGGAATTTGGAGACAAAATTGGACTAGAAATTTAATTGTTATTGGAAATGAATTAATGAGGGCTTAAAAATAAGACAAGTGGCAAGTGACCCATGTCACTTGCCTACTTAGTCTTATGCTTAAGTGTTTTATAAATATCCTAACTTGGAGAGCCATCCACGAATCTTCTAGGTTGAAAGAGTAAAAAGGTGATTTTAAGTGCTTTCTTCCTTCTCTCCTTCATGGTTTCTTCTCCTCCTTCTTTCGTCGGTTTTCATCCTCCATACAAAAAGTTCCCCCTTATTACTTGCTTGCTCCTTCTTTCTTCACACACAAATCCAAGCTTAAGCCTCCTACATCCCTTAAAAATGGAGAGTATCGTGTATATGAAGTGAGGTAGAGGAATTTGGGAAAAACTTGGAAGATTGAAGCTTTGGAGCTTGTTTAGGTGAGAACTAAGTTATATGTGCTTAATTTAGTAGTTAGAAGCATTTATTGTGCTTTATTGTGCATTAATTTCATGAAGTTTGTGTGTTGATTGAATGGGTATAAGTTTATGTTTATGTAAGGATAAATGACATGGTAGGTGAAGTATGTGAATTTAGTGTTTTGGATGGGTTTTGATGATGATAGATAAGTGGTAATTAAAGTAAGAAACTTGTGAGTGTGTGATGCCAATTTGTGACTATTTATTCAAGTGAATGGCTTGATGAACTTGTGGCTGATTTCTTAGCTAAAGTGGATGCTTATTGATGTAGGAATGGTGTTAGAATGAAAGGAATAGAGTTAAGTATAAAATCTGGAAAACTTACCTTGAGTATGTTTCAGGTTTTTGGTCAAAACTTTTGATATGGTTATGTTATTGAGTTGAGGTTTGGCTTGAATTAAACTTGAGAAATTTGGATAGAATTCTTATGAAGGGAGTTCTGTCCAATTGTGGCTTAAAAGGGGTGGAATTTTGCTTTGAAAGTAAGATATGTGTGCAGGGTGAACAGTGGTGCTTTTAGCATTGAAAGATTTATGACCAGAAACTTTGGGAATTTTTTTAGGCTAAAGTAGACTGATTTTGTAAATTTGGTCTTCATTAAAGTTGAAGATTTGCTTGTTATCTTTCTATCCCCACTAAGTATGATATATTTCTATGTGTAGGTTGAAAGTTATGGCTTGATTATTTTCGGATGGTAATTGATGTCTGAATGTGTTTTGGTGTGTGTACTATCTCTAAGTATGGATTTTGGTGATTTCTGTGTTCTGACGTTAATTTTGGACTGTAATGGTTGAAATAAGCTTAAGTGATCTTATGGAAAATTGTATAGGAATGTTTTAGCTTTGTAATGAGGTATAATATGCTAATTTTGGATGTAGGTATTGTAACTTATGAATTTTTAAAGTTGGATATGGTTTAGTTAATGTGCTGATTTAACTAGCTTTAACATGGCAGCCACAATAATGGGAGAAATTGACTTAGTTAGAGGTGGAATTTGCTTCTAAGTCCTTCATGAGAATTGTAGCATGTGTTCTGATCTTTTCAGTGATATCAAGCATGGAATTTTTCGATATTGGGATACGAAGTTATGAATTTTGGAAGATTGTGTTACTGTTGAGAATGAATTATATAGGCTGAAACTTTGATTGCGAATTTGATTTGTTTAAAGGTTGAATTTGCTTTCTAGTTGTTCATGAAAGTTGTATAATATGTTTTGATCTTTCTTTTGGTATAAAACTTGGAATTTTTGGCAAAGGGAATGGAACGATATGATTTTGGAAAATGTTGTTGTATTGTTTTGAATGGTATTGTGAAGACAGCAACTTTAAGTACATTTTTGGTACACTTAAAGGTGAAATTGATTTTCATCTTCTTCATAAAACTTGTAGGATTTTCTGTGCTCTTTCCAATGAGTCCTCATTTGTGATTTTTGGACAATGGAGTAGAGAATTATGATGTTTAGGGTTTCTGTCATTGTGTAGGATGATGTTTATCTGACAGATAATTTGAGGTGACTCTTTTAGAGGCAGATCTGGTTCTTAATCTCTTCATAGAATTTGTAGACCTGTCTTTTAGCTTTCTACTGATACCAAGTTTATTCAATTTGGAGTTCTGAGTAAGAAGTTATGACTTGGGGAAGTTGGGTTATCGGAAAAAGAAAAGACCAGAGTTTTCCAGGTCAACCACTATAGATGACTTAGTCGACTAGGAGGTCTTCGACTAGTCGACTGATGCATGTAATTTTTACATGCATTAGTAGTCATGTTTTCCTGACCCGGTCTCTCTCCACTCTTTTGCTTATAACTTTTCCATCAGACCTCCGATTGATCTGAGTTTTGAAGCGTTGGATTCCTAAGACAATCCTACCTCTCCATGAAAATTTATGGATTTTGAGATTAAATTGAAAAAGATTGATTAGATCAAAGTGAGAGGATTGGTTGGAAAAGTCTGAACATATTTTAGTATTTTGGTGATATCTCAATCTGTAGAGATCCAAATGAGGTGATTCTTGTTCCTAATTAAACTACAAACATGGGGCTACAAGTTTCCTGAAGGAATCAAATTTCTATTCAGTCCCTAAAATGTTTAATTTCTGGAGTGAAATTGGTTATAGTGTACAGTCTCGGCTTAGCAATAGTCTGACAATGTTTGGGCCATAACTTTCGGATTTCTAAACCAAGTTGAGTGATTTCGGTGTCAATGAGTTTCTAAAATTTAGAGGAAAATTTTGTGACAGGAACTTTTTGAATAGTTCCGGGAATGTGACAAACATGCATTATACACATTTTAATTGCTACATGTGCATTATTAAATATTTCTGGTTGTACATTTGGTAATGTTTGAATATTTTAACTGTTTTAGTGGCGCAATTGAAACGTCAACCCACAGACATTGCTGAGACTTCCAAGCATTAGCTCGGAAGCTATTGGTGAGTGACCTAGACGGTTCTTTAATTCTTATTTGCTTATAATTATGTGATGAATAATGGTGAGATTGTGTTATGATTATGGATTCCGGACAGAAGGTCCGATGTATTGGGAGATTATGACATAGAAGTGTTGTTTGTGTGGTTTAATGTGATTGCGATTTTAATGTGATTATTTGTGAACTATTTATTTCAATGTGATAATTTGGAAATGATTGTGATGTGGGTATTGCTTTATTGCGACATATGCATTGCAGTCCATGCATGAATGCATGATCAGTTAATGACAGTTGTGATCGGAGCAGCCACCGAGAGCTAAAAGCTCAATGTATTTAGGCCTCGAGCCCACAGTGATTCAGAGCCTTAGGCTTAACGATTAATGCGCCTATATTAGAACATTTTTAGCCGCTCGGTCACAACATCGTAATAAATTGGAAAAGTGTCACGTACGCATTTCATATACATTTGATTTGATCTCCTTGATTTAGTGAAAGGCAAAATGCCTTATACTTATGTGATAACAATCATGTGGTACTTCTGAATATGAAATTATGAAATAACTGTGATATGCTTGAGTGTTGCATGAAACATAATGGCTGTTGTGACCAGAGTCGCCACCGATCAGAGCTTTAAGCTCAACGAGTGAAAATGAGCTTTGAGCTCATAAGTGATTCAGAGCCTCAGGCTCAACGTTTAATGAGCCTTGTATCCACCAACGGATAAATGACAGTTATTAATGAGCCCTACAAGGGATAGTTTAGGCACTCGGTCACAACAAAATAATAAATGGAAAGTGAATCTCATATGCTTGTATCAAATATGAAAAATATGAATGTGGAATTCTGTAGATGTATGTGTGAATGTGCATTATGAAATAAAGTTCGACGTATGCAAATTGTGTGATGTGACTGGGTGAACCATTGATGGTCACTCACTGAGTTCGCAAAACTCACCCAAAATTTGCAATTATTTTTCAGGACTCAAAAGAATACCCCGTTAGGCAACAGGCGTATAACATCTGCTTGTGAGTGAGAGAAGTGGTCGGATTCAGTTCGCATCTGCATTAGTGTCTGATAGAATTGTATTTTTTTCCTGAATTTTTGTATTAATGATTAGATCAATTTGTAAAGTCAACAGACTGAAATAAATTGAATTTATAAAACGGGCCCCGTGACCACTGTATTTACCGGTGATTATGTATGTTAATGATTTTTTGTTAGTGTATGCTTATGTTTTAAAAAAAAATTATACTAAGTTTTGACTGAGTGATGTAGCACGCCATCCTTGCGGGGCACGGACTCGGATATCACCATCGATATCAGGTTCGGGTCATACGGGAGTTGGGTGTTACATTTAGGTGGTATCAAAGCCCAGAAGTACGAACTTACATGGGCATTTTATGAAATATGGGTCAAGTCACTTATATTAAAGTGATGTCATAGCAGACCGTGGCAACTGATCCCTAGTCTGAGTCACAAGAGTATGAGTCATACGCATGAACATGTGTTAAGTGTTTAAGTGTTTATGGGAAATTAGAAGTGGGAAGGGAAAAATGGATAATGATATTCATATTGTACTGTGATTATAAACCCTCGAATGTCAGACATTGACATGGGCTAAATTATGAAAAAAGTGATATCAAAATGAATAATGAGACTTAAAGTATAGAAATCGAGTTGAAAGAAAATGAAAATTTCTATAGCCTGGAGAGGTCAAAGTTCATTATCGGTTAACATGATAATAGTATGATTTAGCATAAGAATATGTCTATGTGAGATCACAAGTTCAGGATGACTAGGTATTTATATGTTCGATAAAATGGAGATAATTGGAAATGAGAAAAAAGTACATGGTTCGATAAGGCAGATATAGCTTCACTATATTTGTGTTGGTGTGTATTATGGAAGATGCTATCGATATATGTACCGTACTGTTCTACCTTAGAATGAAATAGAGAAGGGAAGATATTTCCAGAAAGAAGTAGAAATGGTGAGATTAAACTTTTCTATGACTATGAAAAGATAGACTTTGAGAGGTGATAAAAGTTATGATTTAACGTAATAATATGTCTGTGAGAATGAGATCACATTTCTTGATGCTTCTGCATTTATAATTCTGCATGGATTGAGAATATAGACGATGAAATAATAGGAACATGATTTTTCAAGTGATGAAACGTGTTACATGATGTGTTAGTATGGAGACTATTAGAAATGCGCCTAGGTTGGGATTGTATGTATGCATGTGGTTATGGAATTGGGGAAGAGTGAAGGCACTTAAAATGTAACACCCCACTCCCGAGTGACCCGAACCCGATATCGTTGGTGATATCCGAGTCCGTGCCCCGCGAGGGTGGCGTACTACATCAGTCGATTAAAACTCAGTATACTTTTTTTTTTTTTTGGAAGCCATTGATTCCACGTTAGCGCGGCAAAAATAGTAAGTAACTAACACCCATGTTCATAATAAACCAGTTTCAGTTATTACAGTCATCCGAGAATAATTTACAATCACTCAATGAGTAAAACATTAAAACCAATATGGGCTCAAGAGAAATATAAAGCATTGTTATACGTTGATTGCGGAACACAATTTGATAAGACACTAATGCGATACGGACCGATCCCGACCTCATCCTTTATCCGCCTACAGAGACATACTCCGTGTCAAACGGGTATTCTTCAAGACCTGAAAATAGATGCAAATTTTGGGTGAGTTTTGCGAACTCGGTGAGTGACCATCATCGATGGTCCATCCAATCACATAACATATAACACATACTTTCATTTTCCATTAAGTCGCATGTCATATTCCCTATCATACCTCACATTCACATACAGTTTCATATTTTCATTATGTCGATACATTGTCATCTTCAATATAATCAAATCAATCATGTTATGCATATGCATGAAACCCACTTTCCATTTAATTACTTTGTTGTGACCGAGTGTCTAAACCGTCCTGCACCAATAGATATCGGGCTCATTGAAACTGTCCCATATAGGGCTCATTGTGAATCGTCCCATAAAGGGCTCATTATAAACCGTCCCATAAAGGGCTCATTGTAAATCGTCCCATAAAGGGCTCATTGTCGTTGAGCCCGAGGCTCAATCAAGATGTCGAGCATGAAGCTCTTTACTCATTGTTGACTACTCTGGTCACAACTCTCATTATCTTTCATAAATTCATGCAGTGGAATGTCTTATGCATATTTGCATGCACTCAGTCAATCATAGTTACTATCATCGGACCGTAGTCCGGCATTCGACATCAATTAAGAAGTCACATTTCATTTATGTGCAATTATGCATGCAAGACATTTTAACAATCTCAATATATACACTTAGGTCATCCCATTCACATTCAAGGAGCACTTCAATAACGCAATTCCAAATACTTAATTACTCACCGGACCTCCTGTCTGGAACCCATATTTAATCACAATTAATAAAATAAATCAATACTCATTCAACATATAACAAAAGCAAATAACCAATAAATAAGACCATCTAGGTCTACTCACAAGATTTCCAGATTTGCATTGGTTTCCAATTTACGAAATGCCCGAAAAGTGCGGACATTTATCCTGCACTACCAATTTATGCCATATGCACACATTAATCACTTTGAATAAGAATTCTCATTTATGCACAAATATAGAATAAGGACAATGCATGTTCATGATATTCCCGGCCTTAATCCAATTTTTTTCAACAATAAAATCCGTAGAAAAATTAGAAATTCAATGGCGCTGACGACGCTCAATTTGGACCTCTATAGTCCCCAATTAAATAAAACAAGAATGCAATCCCATTTCCGAACCCCGTCAATTTTCCGTCCAAAATTCCCAATTTCCCATGAAATGAAATTCAATATTTTACAAATCCGATGCCTCAAGAATCAGGTCAATCGGACGTCGGACGGAAAAGTTATACATCAAAGAAATCGAAATCCAAAATTAAAACAAAAATCTCCTCGTGGCTCGCGAGGCGAGCCGTCGCCTCATGAGTCTGGCCTGACCTCGCCTCGCGAGGCGAGTCGTCGCCCTCATGCAGTCGTCGCCTCGCGAGGAGCGAGATTTCAGCTCGCCTCGCCCTCGCTGAAGTCGCCCTCGAGGGGCGAGATTCCAATGCCTTCGCCCTTCTTTTTTCTTTTTCCAAACCAAACTTCAATCATTCATAACTTTTCCCACACAATTCAGAAAATTACAAACCATATGTCGTTGGAAAGATTAAGAAAAACTCTACAAGTTTTATGTAGAGCACAAAAATCAATTTCACCCCTAAGGGTGTCAAAAATCCAGTCAAATCCACTGCCTACTCAAATCCCATTAAAACAGAACAGTATATTTCAAATTCCTTAACTCTTTGATTCTTCAGCCAAAAATTACCACATAAATATGCTCAATAAGTTCACAATGTCATCTACAACTTTCATGAACAACCCAAAATCATATTCCATTGCTAAACAAGTCAATTAATTCAGTCAATGTTGCTGTCCCTGAAATCATTCAATTTGAGCAGTAAACATATAACAAGCATAACTCCCTGTACACAAGTCAGAAAAATCTGAACTTTATATCCCTGAAAAGATAAATCCTCAAACTTCAATTTTCATGAAGAACTAAATTTCCAATTTAATTTCTAACCATTTCAAAACTGTCATGCAAGTTACTGCCATGATCAGCAATTCCTAACCTAATTCAGGATCAGTTTTTGCAAAATCATAACTCCCAACTTTGACCTCTAAAAATTATATGCCATATTTCATTTTCAAGATAATGTCTTCCTCTACAACTTTACAGAAAATCACTCACACCAATTCAATCCAAAAAAATTGCTAAAATTGCTCCCATGCAGAAAGCTCACAAAATCAACACTTTAACTAGGTTTCTCCAAAAAGCATAAAACCAATCAATAGTAATCAGTTCATATCTCCCAATATACAACTCGAAAATTAGCAAGATCAGTGGTAATGGAAAGCTAACTCAATAAGCATCAACTTCCATGAAGACCATTCTCCCTAATTCCATCTCAATTAATTTAGAAAAATCAGCAAAACTAGTAGATCATTGGTTCGGTTACTGTTCACAGACACTAAAACAGGAACTTTCCAAGCAACTTTTCAACCTTTTAGAGTTACAATTTAACAACACCTATTTCACACAAAATTGTAGCCAACAAGCTCAAGTTTAATTGGGCACAAACCGCACCCCATTTGCTCACCTACACAATGAGTTATGATCAAATCAGTACAGTAGGTCAAAAATCCATTTTCCAGCTTTCATCTTCAACTAAAATCCTATCACTTCTAATACCAATTCCACATGCCTAAGCATCCTAGTCACAAAAGAATTAAGCCAGTATATCATCATAAATCATGATTAATGACCAATACACACCCATCAATGCATCTAACAACTAAGGCATAAATTCATAATCAAAGCATCACTAAAGCTTAATTGAAAACTCACCTACTTAAAGCTTCCACTCTTCACTTCTTTCTTTGCTAGTTTCTCTAACAACCTCTTCTAACCCCATGCAAGGGTAAGTTCTCCATGGCAAGAAAGTAACTTGTTTACAAGAAGAAGCTCTTTAGGTGGGAGGAAGTAACTTAAAGAAGTAGAAAAAAAATTGATGGAGATGGAAGGAATGAAGATTTTCGGATGGGGAAGGAACAAATGGGTAAAAACTCTTCTTTTTATCCCCTTTCATGTGAACCCACCGAAATGACAAGGATAGGAAGAAGACAAAAGCATGGCAACTCTTTAGGACACTTGGCAAATGGGAGGAAAAAGACAAAATAGAAATAAAACAAAATGATGGATAGGATTTAGAAATCCTACTACAATTTGACATATTATAGTCCAATGACCCTAATTTCAATTCCAGAATAATATACCCAATATGACAGTGCCATTGGGTAGCAATTTTCGCTACCGAAAATTGACCGGTTCGCCACTTGGCGATTTTTTTCTGGTCCGAAAATTTTCTCCGAAAAAATTTCAGAAAAATTCCTATAATTTCAGTAAAATAGAAAACAATTTATGGCGCACTCAGAATAATTTTTCAAACCCATTAACCACGTTAATCCCAATAAAATTATGTTAGGCGCGTAAACCGGGAATATCATGTATGCATGCACAGTAATTTCATGTGCACAATTGTGACTATGTAGCAATCCTATTATGCATGAGCAGTCCCATGAAATCCCAATCTAGCACATCCTATACCAATTTACTATTCTATCCTTCCAAAGTAGGGGTGG
The DNA here is from genome assembly GCA_029891385.1 of Erythroxylum novogranatense. Taxonomy (NCBI): domain Eukaryota; kingdom Viridiplantae; phylum Streptophyta; class Magnoliopsida; order Malpighiales; family Erythroxylaceae; genus Erythroxylum; species Erythroxylum novogranatense. Next base: position 95,430,668 of record CM057228.1, read on the forward strand.
GATGTTACAATTCTCCTCCTTATAAAAATTTCGTCCTCGAAATTCTCAATAACGATTCACTATGACGAGATCAAATGTCGATACAAATTCCATACATTTTTCCACTCAAGATTACAAAAATACATTTAGTCATTGTTCACTCACTTATTTGGCTAACTCATTATCACTCATCACAGTAGACGGACTCAACAATGCTGTCAGTTGGCGATCTCACTATCTTAACTATCTCACTTGCCAATTCCAGAGTAACCACTACCTTTAGTTCCGATGCTATAAATCAGTTCATTTCCTGTTCACTTATCATATTTTCTCAATCCAATACCTTTTCCGCCAGTAACATGTAAACTAATTCGTGTTCCACTGATACCCCTTTTTATCACTTCTGAGTACATCTTGTCCAGGTGATACTTATCATAACCTCCTTTATCTCGTCCCTGACGACTCACTTTCCTTCGGTACCAATACAGTGACATTTAGATCCATTTCGCTATAACCAGTGATAATCTACCTAATGCAATCATTCTTTATAATCCATTGTCTCTCTGCTCAAATTCAACTCTCTTTAGACAATTCATCATGCGGTGTAGCAAAGATATTCCTACAGTAAATCAGAACTCTATAACACGATCATACTCAAGGATTTTTCCTGTTGAACATTCAACTTTAATCAATAATCACTTCATTCTATACTCACAATTATTCAATTTCACTTTTCGCATATGATTACTAGAATGTCTAGCTTCATTGCTCACTTTCTTGTTCTAACACTTTTATCGTACACATACCTCTTCTTTGAATCTTTCACTATATTTTTTTTCAATTTCATTCGCATATTCAAACTCATCATAAGACTCACCACTTTAATTTCTCGCACTCTTCACCTTTCTTGTCACTAGATCTACAACTTCAATTTTTCAGAAACACTTCACAATTACCCATAATCTACTTGACATTCTTTGAAAATCCCAATATCTGTAATTGATCATTCATTGCAAAGATTATCTGCTCACTATTCGAGCTTAGTAGTCGAATTGTCTGCTTATTTCAAGAGTCATTTATGCCCGTCTTTTTCCTCGAATAAGCACAGTGTATCCTTATAGGAATCTAAAGTCTCCAAGGCTTTAAACAATTTCGATCATAGAACCAATACCATTTATCAAAATCAATTCAATTTATCTTATACCGTTTTAACATATTGTCTCATTTCATCACACACTGCCCACTCTCCAAGGATATGCTTATCATCAGTATCAAATTCCTCAATTATACATAAAGTATATATATATATATAACACTACATTACGTCATTGTCAGTTTTCCTTTAGGACTTTTTGTCTCTATTCATTTTCTCTTTTCAATTGATTTTCTGTCATCCACATCGATGTATGCCAATACCTAGTCATCCGTACTTGGACCTCCATAAATTTCACTTCATTTGAGTATTTCACTTCACAGTTTGGGACTATTTTATTCTTAGTTTCAAATCTAGATTTTCCAACAGTTTTACATCACGTATGGAGCTCTATTCACTTCACATTGCAATAAAATCACCTCAAATTAAACTTTCACTCATGTTATTGGATACTTTACATTTCCATATACACAATCTGAGATAACTTCAGAGTATGAGATATGACTCAATTTCACTTTTAATTTTGTCCATACCTCTTTCCGTTTGACCATTAGTCTTGTTACCATCTTTATACTGTTCACGAAAGTCTCATCAGCCAATTAGTGTCCCTAATTGCTTTAACTTTACGCACTATCTCAAATCAGAACAATTTTATGCCATAATTTAAAAGATCGTAACATTCCTTGACTAAGGTTCCGTGTGATACCACCTAAACACTTTCTTTCACACTTATTCAAGAATCTATACCTCAAAGATTTTATCCGAAACCAATTAGTAACCTATACAATTCAGACTTCCATAAGACTCCTTTCCGCTTATGCTAATTCTCAAATAAATAAATGATGCCATAATCATTTCTCATTTCCTCTCATAAAGGTACATTCATCCTCCTATGTCTTACTTTAACCTAATTTAAACTTTACATTTATAACCACTCATGAAGCACATATTTAATCATTCACTGATCATTTCCTCCATGATTTCCATGTATCATTCACATACATTTCATTAATCATGATCAATTTTACTGTCCAATAGGTACTCCCAACGGTAAATCGACTTGAATGTGACAACTCTTTTCATATCACTATCATTGTTCCATTTATTTATTTATTTTCATTTCCTTAGTTTCATTCCCATAGTATTCATGTGTCAACTTGACCTTTTTAAGGTCATATCCACTTGGCTTATACAATATCATCTCCTTATTGCTACGTATCTCTTTATTTTCCTCAAACAATCTATAATAGGGCATTCATAGTCCCCAAAACATGACAAAATCGTTGATGCAACTCCATTGTATCTCTATCTATTTACCCATCCATTTACCATTTCTATGTCCATATACATCTTTTCAACCAATTCAGAATTTCCCGATACACAATCAGTAGAAAAGTGTCAGTCTATCTTTTTCCCTTACGATCTTATTATACTGATTTCCAAACTCTTAGCACAATATTCGCATACCCATTTCAGTCTCAAGCTTATGCGCTCATAATCATAACCGGTTCACGAGTTCATTTCAGTTTATCTGTACACTTTTATCTCACCATTTCTACTTTACTTTTTTTTTTTACCCTACTAGGCACTTTGCTCTTTCAGTTCTTTCAGTTCTAGGTAGATCGTTACGGTACAATATTGACCTTATTACAATCTCGCTATCTTCATCTACCTATGATATCTATCGATATCAAACACAAATGCTGAGGACTCAATATCCACTGATCGGACCATCTACGCTTTTACTCGGTTCAATGTTTCCCATTTCAACAAGATATACAATCGAGCTCTAATTACTTCGTCATCCCGGACTTTTAATCACACTTAGGCCTACTATAACTATTATGCTTCTCCTATCTCCAATCGACCTTTCCAAATTCTAGACATATTCATTTTTCTGTCACCATAATATTGCCATTTTAATCCGGAATTCATTAATATCACTTCTTTCCTTAATCGCCTAGCCAACACACCATTCTAACCACAAGACAATATCAATCTCCTTATCCAATTTTCCTTTTCCTTTCCTAATTTCTTATACACTTCGGGGTTCATCCTTTAACATAGTCTCATTTTTTCTCACTTAATCACTGACACGTCACGCACACGTAGGATTTCTACCCGTGCGACTCAAACTAGGGATCGCCATTACCGTATGCAATAACACGACTCAAATGCATGCACCCTATGTTTCAGATCGTGCCCGATACATTACGTATCATCGGGCTCGATACCACCTAAATGTAACACCCACTCCCGAAAGTGACCAACCCGATATCGTTGGTGATATCCGAGTCCGTGCCCCGCGAGGGTGGCGTACTACATCAGTCGATTAAAACTCAGTATACTTTTTTTTTTTGGAAGCCATTGATTCCACGTTAGCGCGGCAAAAATAGTAAGTAACTAACACCCATGTTCATAATAAACCAGTTTCAGTTATTACAGTCATCCGAGAATAATTTACAATCACTCAATGAGTAAAACATTAAAACCAATATGGGCTCAAGAGAAATATAAAGCATTGTTATACGGTGATTGCGAACACAATTTGATAAGACACTAATGCGGACACGGACTGATCCCGACCTCATCCTTTATCCGCCTCAAGAGACATACTCCGTGTCAAACGGGGTATTCTTCAAGACCTGAAAAATAGATGCAAATTTTGGGTGAGTTTTATGAACTCGGTGAGTGACCATCATCGATGGTCCATCCAATCACATAACATATAACACATACTTTCATTTTCCATTAAGTCACATGTCATATTCCCTATCATACCTCACATTCACATACGCTTCATATTTTCATTATGTCGATACATTGTCATCTTCAATATAATCAAATCAATCATGTTATGCATATGTGCATGAAACCCACTTTCCATTTAATTACTTTGTTGTGACCGAGTGTCTAAACCGTCCCGCACCAATAGATATCGGGCTCATTGAAACTGTCCCATATAGGGCTCATTGTGAATCGTCCCATAAAGGGCTCATTATAAACCGTCCCATAAAGGGCTCATTGTAAATCGTCCCATAAAGGGCTCATTGTCGTTGAGCCCGAGGCTCAATCAAGATTCGAGCATGAAGCTCTTTACTCATTGTTGACTACTCGTCACAACTCTCATTATCTTTCATAAATTCATGCAATGGAATGTCTTATGCATATTTGCATGCACTCACCAATCATAGTTACTATCATCGGACCGTAGTCCCAAGATTCGACATCAATTAAGAAGTCACATTTCATTTATGTGCAATTATGCATGCAAGACATTTTAACAATCTCAATATATACACTTAGGTCATCCCATTCACATTCAAGGAGCACTTCAATAACGCAATTCCAAATACTTAATTACTCACCGGGACCTCGCGTCGGAACCCATATTTAATCACAATTAATAAAATAAATCAATACTCATTCAACATATAACAAAAGCAAATAACCAATAAATAAGACCATCTAGGTCTACTCACAAGATTTCCAGATTTGCATTGGTTTCCAATTTCGAAAATGCCCGAGTCGGACATTTATCCTGCACTACCAATTTATGCCATATGCACACATTAATCACTTTGAATAAGAATTCTCATTTATGCACAAATATAGAATAAGGACAATGCATGTTCATGATATTCCCGGCCTTAATCCAATTTTTTTCAACAATAAAATCCGTAGAAAAATTAGAAATTCAATGGCGCTGACGACGCTCAATTTGGACCTCTATAGGTCCCCAATTAAATAAAACAGTAATGCAATCCCATTTCCCGAACCCCGTCAATTTTCCGTCCAAAATTCCCAATTTCCCATGAAATGAAATTCAATATTTTACAAATCCGATGCCTCAAGAATCAGGTCAATCGGACGTCGGACGGAAAAGTTATACATCAAAGAAATCAAATCCAAAATTAAAACAAAAATCTCCTCTGTGGCTCGCGAGGCGAGCCGTCGCCTCGCGAGTCTGGCCCTCGACCTCGCCTCGCGAGGGCGAAGTCGTCGCCTCATGAGTCGCCGCCCTCGAGGAGCGAGATTTCAGCTCGCCTCGCCTCATGAGTCGTCAGCCCTCAGGCGAGATTCCAATGCCTTCGCCTTCTTTTTCTTTTTCCAAACCAAACTTCAATCATTCATAACTTTTCCCACACAATTCAGAAAATTACAAACCATATGTCGTTGGAAAGATTAAGAAAAACTCTACAAGTTTTATGTAGAGCACAAAAATCAATTTCACCCCTAAGGGTGTCAAAAATCCAGTCAAATCCACTGCCTACTCAAATCCCATTAAAACAGAACAGTACATTTCAAATTCCTTAACTCTTTGATTCTTCAGCCAAAAATTACCACATAAATATGCTCAATAAGTTCACAATGTCATCTACAACTTTCATGAACAACCAAAAATCAAATTCCATTGCTAAACAAGTCAATTAATTCAGTCAATGTTGCTGTCCCTGAAATCATTCAATTTGAGCAGTAAACTTATAACAAGCATAACTCCCTGTAAACAAGTCAGAAAAATCTGAACTTTATATCCCTGAAAAGATAAATCCTCAAAATTCAATTTTCATGAAGAACTCAATTTCCAATTTAATTTCTAACCATTTCAAAACTGTCATGCAAGTTACTGCCATGATCAGCAATTCCTAACCTAATTCAGGATCAGTTTTTGCAAAATCATAACTCCCAACTTTGACCTCTAAAAATTATATTCCATATTTCATTTTCAAGATAATGTCTTCCTCTACAACTTTACAGAAAATCACTCACACCAATTCAATCCACAAAAATTGCTAAAATTGCTCCCATGCAGAAAGCTCACAAAATCAACACTTTAACTAGGTTTCTCCAAAAAGCATAAAACCAATCAATAGTAATCAGTTCATATCTCCCAATATACAACTCGAAAATTAGCAAGATCAGTGGTAATGGAAAGCTAACTCAATAAGCATCAACTTCCATGAAGACCATTCTCCCTAATTCCATCTCAATTAATTTAGAAAAATCAGCAAAACTAGTAGATCATTGGTTCGGTTACTGTTCACAGACACTAAAACAGGAACTTTCCAAGCAACTTTTCAACCTTTTAGAGTTACAATTTAACAACACCTATTTCACACAAAATTGTAGCCAACAAGCTCAAGTTTAATTGGGCACAAACCGCACCCCATTTGCTCACCTACACAATGAGTTATGATCAAATCAGTACAGTAGGTCAAAAATCCATTTTCCAGCTTTCATCTTCAACTAAAATCCTATCACTTCTAATACCAATTCCACATGCCTAAGCATCCTAGTCACAAAAGAATTAAGCCAGTATATCATCATAAATCATGATTAATGACCAATACACACCCATCAATGCATCTAACAACTAAGGCATAAATTCATAATCAAAGCATCACTAAAGCTTAATTGAAAACTCACCTACTTAAAGCTTCCACTCTTCACTTCTTTCTTTGCTAGTTTCTCTAACAACCTCTTCTAACCCCATGCAAGGGTAAGTTCTCCATGGCAAGAAAGTAACTTGTTTACAAGAAGAAGCTCTTTAGGTGGGAGGAAGTAACTTAAAGAAGTAGAAAAAAATTGATGGAGATGGAAGGAATGAAGATTTTCGGATGGGAAGGAACAAATGGGTAAAAACTCTTCTTTTATCCCTTTCATGTGAACCCACCGAAATGACAAGGATAGGAAGAAGACAAAAGCATGGCAACTCTTTAGGACACTTGGCAAATGGGAGGAAAAGACAAAATAGAAATAAAACAAAATGATGGATAGGATTTAGAAATCCTACTACAATTTGACATATTATAGTCCAATGACCCTAATTTCAATTCCGAATAATATACCCAATATGACAAAGTGCCATTGGGTAGCAATTTCGCCACCGAAAATCGAATCGGTTCGCCACTTGGCGATTTTTTTTCGTCCAAAATTTTCTCCAAAAATTTCAGAAAAATTCTATAATTTCAAAGAAATAGAAAACAATTTATGGCGCACTCGAATAATTTTTCAAACCCATTAACCACGTTAATCCCAATAAAATTATGTTAGGCGCGTAAACCGGGAATATCATGTATGCATGCACAGTAATTTCATGTGCACAATTGTGACTATGTAGCAATCCTATTATGCATGAGCAGTCCCATGAAATCCCAATCTAGCACATCCTATACCAATTTACTATTCTATCCTTCCAGTAGGGGGTGGGATGTTACATAAAATGCAAATTAAATGATCAAGATAAGATGTTGCATTAGAAGAAGAGGTAAATACTGAAAAAACTGGCGCAGAATCGCTGTCAACATGGGTGGTAATGTGAGGAAAAAGTGCAAACCACATGATTGGCCTACAAAAATGTTGGATAAAAAAAAACATGCTTTGTTTGGAAAAACGGTAGATTTCAAAACTTTTAAGAAATCATTACTTGCAGCGAAAGCAACAAATCCAAATCAACATGCCAATCCATACATGATATGGTATAAGGATAATAAAATATAAACAAGATCAGGAGTATTACCGACTCCTTCGCCACAGACTTTTAAATCCTCATTGCCGCTATCCTCTCCTTCTTCGTATCCAAATCCTTTGCCTTTGACTCTTTTCCTTTAGCAATCTACTTTCTCCTTGTTGTAGTATCCTCAACCAATTAGATTTACCACCCGTTCTTCAAGGACAATTAGGTTAACAAAATCCTTTGGTGAGAAAGGAGAAGAAATCTTTGGAGGAGATTATCTTAGAAGAAGAAGAAGAAAAATTAAAACTCTTTCAATTGGTATTTTTGACTATCTCTTTCATGAAAGGATAGAAGGTGTAAAGAACATGCAAGAACTCTTTCTTGCCTACCAATTTTGTATATGCATGGATGGAAGGAGAGAGAGGCATCAAATGCATCACTTCTTTCATTAATCACTTATAAAATAGCCAATAAATGAAATTATCTTCATTTATCTTTATGATGCTATTTGAAAAGACCATAACCTAAAATTCAATATGCAATTTCGGTTTTGCAAAGAAGAAAGAAGGAAGATGGTCCATCTAATGTATATCTTTCATCTTTAATCTAATGAATGCAAATAGGTTACAAGCCAACATTAAAAGACAACCATTAAACCATTTAATGGTAAGTTCATAACTCCATTTAATGATGATTAACCATAATAAAGAACATCTTTATTTAGCATTTTAATGTCAAATGTGTGGTTACACATTTAACCTAGGAATAACCGAAATTGCTATCTTCTTCTTAAAAAAATTGTTTTAATATAATTAATCTAATTAATTACATTAAACTAAAAACCAAGCCCATTACATTTGGGCTTCTTTAATTAGACCAAGCCCAAGATTCAATTATGAGCTTCTAATTAACCTCCATTTATGTTTCTTACTTAGCTTGATAACCTTCCTTAAAGCTAAGTGGGGAAACTTATTGGACTTTGATAATTCAAGCTCCAATAAGCCCAGAATTAATTCAATCTCATTGGAATTAATTCTAGCTTATTAACTAAATGTCATTCCACTAAAGACAATTAGTTGAACTCTTGAATTATTAAATATTATGAGAATATGTCCAATTGCAAACCCTATTTAGAAGCTTATTATAGCCATCCAAACAACAAAGGGTAAAATTACCGTTTTGCCCTTATGTTGATTTTTCCTTCTAGATCTCTCATTTTACTTTATATGGTGATTAACACATAAGATCTCATCTCAGTGTTAAGACTTGATAGGTAGTTAGCCCATCAAACTACTGGCGCCAGTTTAATCACCAAATCTCCTTAAAACATCTAGAAGAGATGATAACACTATAAACTCTTTATTTGAGTGAATGTTCCCTGATACATGTTTCAGTTTAATAATTCCAACATGCACACACTGGATTAATACTCTGTAAAAATCCATTCCGATCATATCAAGAATTATAATGAAACATATATGAGTTCACCACTCATCAAGATTATGGTTCATAATAAGTGAATGCTTAAGTTGTATGTTTTAAGATTAAAGTAACGACCCAATTTATTCTTGAAAACATACTTGATTCCAGATTCATTTAATAGTGTCATTATCGATAGTCAACTACTATCATGATATGAAATTCATCATTCCTCAAGTAAACTCCTTTACTTATATGGAGATAAATCGCAACACTATAGTTCTAAACCATAATCGTTTACCAACTTGATTATCCAACTGTGAATCAATTAATTCAGATTCTAATAATATACATGTTTCTCATACATCTCTATATATATGTATATTACTTACAAAAGAATCTTGGTACCTTATGATTAGATATATAATGCTCATACAGATAAAACCAAACTCTTTTGTTTTATTAATAATAAATATTTTCATTACAAAATCAGAATCAAGAAGATAAAGTTACATGTAAATACACTTGCTTTCCAGGGCACTATATTTACATAACTCCAACAAAAAATAGGTTTCTGTTATGATCAAATAGTAAACTCCAGTCATGGGCAGGAACAAGAATAGAAATGTTATCTAGAATCAATTGAAATGTAAGTAGCATTAGCAAATGTGAGTAAGTGAAGACATGACATAAATACATCTTTAAAATAAGATGTAAGGATTTTGGATGGTATATACCAGGGTGGTTGCGTAAATGAAATTGCTTAATGCCTCATTGAGCCTTATTATCGAGATTGTGTTGACCATAGGAGTCATGATACGAAGTGATATAGTATGAAATGTTGAAAATGATTTTCTTGAAGTATTACGAATGACCAATAAGTACTTATGGGCAATAGGTGATTGACAAGGAGTTAGAAATAATATTGAGGTTGGTACCAAGAAAACATTGAGATAGGGTCAGAAAGCCAGGTCATTTAGTCTATGAAGGCAGGTCCTCCTTGACCAGTAGCTGGGATCATAAGCTCTTCTTTAAATTCAACAATGGAATTTGGTAATTCTTCCATTTCCTAGAGGTCAAAGGCCCCTCACTTGATTCAATCGGGTTTGCTTCATAAAGGAACCGACAGACGCAACGGAGGGAATTTTGAAATAAGATGACAAGTCTCCCGAAAAAGTTGTGATGTGCTATCTTCTTTATCGAAAAAAAAACAAATGAGAATATTGGAGTTACATCCATAGCAAAGACTCAAGCATAAGAGTTAGAAAAGGATATCGGGAGTGTATATATATTTTTGTTGATGTAAAGTATCCAACTATTTACGAGGATTTCAGCAATTCGAAGAGACATTCTAGTTAATGTGAGGTGAAATTTGGTCCACATCATAGGCTGTGGAAATATGTTTGGGAACCACAAATTATCTCTGATGATGGGGTTTCCAACATAGGAAGTTATGTAAGATAGATTGAAATATGTGGAGCAACAGGTATAAATGAGCAGACATTAGCATAAGTCAATGTGGAATCATCGGGAAATTGAAAGAATTGATGAAATCCATTGAGAAAAAGGAAGTTCAATGAAAAATTGGGGATAGAATGTAATCATACTACTACACTGAGGAATTAGCTACTCAAGGAATTACAATAATTAAATATAAGCACAATGAGTTGAGGTTATATCTATTGGAGTTAACCATACCCCGATAGGATTATGATCTTGAAGGTTAATATGATCCAAGCAACATGATATCAATGAGTGACTATGATCACATTGACAAATGAAGATGAAATTTTGAATACTTGAGAGAAAAGATGTAAGCCGCGTCAATGATAAATGAAAACAAAATAAGTATAGTCTTAAGTATGTCATTTGGATTTGGAGATTTTGTAGTATATACAATAGAGGTTCCCAATCAAGATCAAGAGGGAATGGGTTGTAATGTATAAGGTGATTTTATGTACCTAGAGATACATATCGCTACATGAGCTAAATTTAGATACATGATTTGACATTTTCTGCAGTAGTAGTTGGGTTGTAAGCGTGGAATCATAATGTGGACAGAAACATATTAGATATATTTATGACTAGACAGATTAGTAGAGAAAGATTGGAAGGATAGTGTAGAGGGACCTGTCTTAATAAAGGTAATGTTTCCATCAATAGTATCGAATAGAATATTTCAGAACAAAGTACCACATACGTGGATATTAGGTTACTCAATCTACTGAAATAAAGAGAGTATAGTGACGAGTTAAAAATGGAGCAAAAAGGAAATCTTATTAGTTATGGCAAAGTGACTATGGGTAAAATCATTACTATCTTGGTGATACCACTAGAGGCGTCAGGCAACAATAAAAGGCGATCACTTTGAGTAAAAGCCATAACGAATTTCGAGTTATTGTTAGTGAGTGAAATGATTTTTAAAATCTGAATAAGTGGTTTTGAAAGACGAATGATTTTTGGTGGATTACATCGAAGTTGTGACTATATGGAGGAATATGTGAAGGTTCAGTGTACTAATACCGATACGAAGTTAAAAAAATAAAAAGATGACTTGTCCTTGAGTGTATCACCTGTGCTAAAGTGTAGTGAAATGAGATACAAAGGTAATAGGGGAAGCTAAGTGTGACATAAAGTGGTCTATATAAAACTATGGCAAAAATGGGACTAAGACATTATGAGTGATTTTATGATCAGTATTGTTATAATCCGATATATGTGGTATTGAGACTGGAAGTAAAGCGTTGAATACTCTGAAACTCATCAAGAGCATAATTGGGGAGAAATGATATCTAAATAGAGTATTGATAGGAAACAGAGGAGTGTATGAGATAACAGTACCCCTACCTCCTTCAGTATCAAAAATAAATTTCGATGACGAAATTTTTATTAGGAAGGGAGAGTTGTAACATTCCATCACTGATGGGAAGGGTAAAATAGTAATTTGGGACGAGTTATGAGTGTGTAAACTAGTCTCGTCATGGTCATGCAGAATATGGCTTCTATATAGACATAAATTGTAAAATTTGTATATGCACATAATTGTACATGCATTCATGACATTTTTCCGGCATATGTGTTTATTGTGAAAAAAATATGATTTAGTGCTTGAAAATCGAATTAGAGTGGATTTTGTGTGTTTTTTTATTTTTGTGGAATTTTAGAAATTTTTTTGGAAAATTTTTGGGGAAACTTTCCGGACCGAAAAAATTACCAAGTGGCGGAGTGATTTGGGTTTCCGGTACTGGAAATGACTGTCCAATGGCACTGAAAAATTAGATACATGATTTTAGAATTTATTACTTTGAGCCATTGAAATTTGGAGACAAAATTGGACTAGAAATTGAATTGTTATTGGAAATAAATTAATGAGGGCTTAAAAATAAGACAAGTGGCAAGTGACATATGTCTCTTGCCTACTTAGTCTTATGCTTAAGTGTTTTATAAATATCCTAACTTGGAGAGCCATCCACGACTCTTCTAGGTTGAAAGAGTAAAAAGGTGATTTTAAGTGCTTTCTTCCTTCTCTCCTTCGTGGTTTCTTCTCCTCCTTCTTTCGTCGGTTTTCATCCTCCATACAAAAAGTTCCCCCTTATTACTTGCTTGCTCCTTCTTTCTTCACACACAAATCCAAGCTTAAGCCTCCTAAATCCCTTAAAAATGGAGAGTGTCGTGTATATGAAATGAGGTAGAGGAATTTGGGAAAAACTTGGAAGATTGAAGCTTTGGAGCTTGTTTAGGTGAGAACTAAGTTATATGTGCTTACTTTAGTAGTTAGAAGCATTTATTGTGCTTTATTGTGCATTAATTTCATGAAGTTTATGTGTTGATTGAATGGGTATAAGTTTATGTTTGTGTAAGGATAAATGACATGGTAGGTGAAGTATGTGAATTTAGTGTTTTGGATGGGTTTTGATGATGATAGATAAGTGGTAATTAAAGTAAGAAACTTGTGAGTGTGTGCTGCCAATTTGTGACTATTTATTCAAGTGAATGGCTTGATGAACTTGTGGCTGATTTCTTAGCTAAAGTGGATGCTTATTGATGTAGGAATGGTGTTAGAATGAAAGGAATAGAGTTAGGTATAAAATCTGGAAAATTTACCTTGAGTATGTTTCAGGTTTTTAGTCATAACTTTTGATATGGTTATGCTATTGAGTTGAGGTTTGGCTTGAATTAAACTTGAGAAATTTGGATAGATTTATTATGAAGGGAGTTCTATCCAATTGTGGCTTGAAAGGGGTGGAATTTTGCTTTGAAAGTAAGATATGTGTGCAAGGTGAACAGTGGTGCTTTTAGCATTGAAAGATTTATGACCAGAAACTTTGGGAATTTGTCTAGGCTAAAGTAGACTGATTTTGTGAATTTGGTCTTCATGAAAGTTGAAGATTTGCTTGTTAGCTTTCTATCTCCACTAAGTATGATATTTTTCTATGTGTAGGTTGAAAGTTATGGCTTGATTATTTTCGGATGGTAATTGATGTCTGAATGTGTTTTGGTGTGTGTACTATCTCTAAGTATGGATTTTGGTGATTTTTGAGTTCTGACGTTAATTTTGGACTGTTATGTTTGAAATAAGCTCAAGTGATCTTATGGAAAGTTGTAGAGTAATATTTTATCTTTGTAATGAGGTATAATATGCGAATTTTGGATGTAGGGATTGTAACTTATGAATTTGTAAATTTGGATATGGTTTAGTTCATGTGCTGATTTAACTAGCTTTAATAGGGCAACCACAATAATGGGAGAAATTGACTTAGTTAGAGGTAGAATTTGATTATAAGTCCTTCATGAGAATTGTAGAATGTGTTCTGCTCTTTTCAGTGATATCAAGTATGGAATTTTTCGATAATGGGATAGGAAGTTATGAATTTTGGAAGATTGTGTTACTGTTGAGAATGACTTATATAGGCTGAAACTTTGATCGCGAATTTGATTTGTTTAAAGGTTGAATTTGCTTTCTAGTTGTTCATGAAAGTTGTAGAATATGTTTTGATCTTTCTTTTGGTATAAAACTTGAAATTTTTGGCAAAGGGAATGGAACGATATGATTTTGGAAAATATTGTTGTACTGTTTTGAATGGTATTGTGAAGACAGTAACTTTAAGTGCATTTTTGGTACCCTTAAAGGTGAAATTGATTTTCATGTTCTTCATAAAACTTGTAGGATTTTCTTTTCTCTTTCCAATGAGTCCTCATTTGTGATTTTTGGACAATGGAGTAGAGAATTATGATGTTTAGAGTTTCTATCATTGTGTAGGATGATATTTATCTGACAGATAATTTGAGGGGGTTTTTTACTCCTTTAGAGACAGATCTGGTTCTTAATCTCTTCATAGAATTTGTAGAGCTGTCTTTTAGCTTTCTACTGATACCAAGTTTGTTCAATTTGGAGTTCTGAGTAAGAAGTTATGACTTAGGGAAGTTGGGTTATCGGAAAAAGAAAAGACCAGAGTTTTCCAGGTCAACCACTGTAGATGACTTAGTTGACTAGGAGGTCTTCGACTAGTCGACTGATGCATGTAATTTTTACATGCATTAGTAGTCATGTTTTCCTGACCCGATCTCTCTCCACTCTTTTGCTTATAACTTTTCCATCTGACCTCCGATTGATCTGAGTTTTGAAGCGTTGGATTCCTAAGACAATCCTACCTCTCCATGAAAATTTATGGATTTTGAGATTAAATTGAAAAAGATTGATTAGATCAAAGTGAGAGGATTGGTTGGAAAAGTCTGAACATACTTCAGTATTTTGGTGATATCTTGATCTGTAGAGATCCAAATGAGGTGATTCTTGTTCCCAATTAAACTACAGACATAGGGCTATAAGTTTTCTGAAGGAATCAAATTTCTATTCAGTCCCTAAGATGTTCAATTTCTGGAGTGAAATTGGTTATAGTGTACAGTCTCGGCTTAGAAATAGTCTGACAATGTTTGGGTCATAAGTTTCGGATTTCTAATCCAAGTTGAGTGATTTCGGTGTCAATGAGTTTCTAAAATTTAGAGAAAAATTTTGTGATGGAAATTTTTGGAATAGTGATGGGAATGTCACGAACATGCATTGTACACATTTTAATTGCTACATGTGCATTATTAAATATTTCTGATTGTACATTTGGTAATGTTTAAATATTTTGACTGTTTTAATGGCGCATTTGGAACGTCAACCCACAGACATTGTTGAGACTTCCAGGCATTAGCTTGGAAGCTATTGGTGAGTAACCTAGACGGTTCCTCAATTATTATTTGCTTATAATTCTATGGTGAATAATGGTGGGATTGTGTTATGATTATGGATTCCGGACAAAAGGTCCGATGTATTGGAAGATTATGACATTGAAGTGTTATTTGTGTGATTTAATGTGATTATGATTTTAATGTGATTATTTGTGAACTATTTGTTTGAATGTGATAATTTGGAAATGATTGTGATGTGGGTATTGCTTTATTGCGACATGTGCATTCCAGTCCATGCATGAATGCATGATCAGTTAATGACAGTTGCGACCGGAGCAACCACCGAGAGCTAAAAGCTCAATGTATTTGGGCCTCGAGCCTACAGTGATTCAGAGCCTCAGGCTCAACGATTAATGCTCCCATATTGGGACAATTTTAGGCGCTCGGTCACAACACCGTAATAAATTGGAAAAGTGTCACATACGCATTTCGTATGCATTTGATTTGATCTCCTTGATTTAGTGAAAGGCAAAATGCCTTATACTTATGTGATAACAATCATGTGGTAGTTCTGAATGTGAAATTATGAAATAACTGTGATATGCTTGAGTGTTGTATGAAACATAAAGGCTGTTGTGATTAGAGTCGCCACCGATCAGAGCTTTAAGCTCAACGAGTGAAAATGAGCTTTGAGCTCATAAGTGATTCAGAGCCTCAGGCTCAACGTTTAATAAGCCCTGTATCCACCAACGGATAAGGTACATTTATTAATGAGCCCTACAAGGGACAGTTTAGGCACTCGGTCACAGCAAAATAATAAATGAAAAGTGAATCTTATGTGCTTGTATCAAATATGAAAAATATGACTGTGGAATTCTGTAGATGTGTGTGTGAATGTGCATTATGAAATAAAGTTCGACGTATGCAAATTATGTGGTGTGACTGGGTGAACCATCGATGATGGTCACTCACTGAGTTCGCAAAACTCACCCAAAATTTGCAATTATTTTTCAGGACCCAGAAGAATACTCCGTTAGGCAATGGGCATATAGCATCTGCTTGTGAGTGAGTGAAGTGGTCGGGATCAGTTCACGTCTGCATTAGTGTATGATAGAATTGTATTTTTTTCCTGAATTTTTGTATTAATGATTAGATCAATTTGTAAAGTCAACAGACTGAAATAAATTGTAATTATGAAAAGGGCCCCGTGGCCACTGTATTAACCAGTGATTATGTATGTTAATGATTTTCCGTTAGTGTATGCTTATATTTTCAAAAAAAATTATACTAAGTTTTGACTGAGTGATGTAGCACGCCACCCTTGCGGGGCACGGACTCGGATATCACCATCGATATTGGGTTCGGGTCACAAGGGAGTGGGGTGTTACATTTCCAGTACCGGGAATCTAATCAGTCCGCCACTTAGCAATTTTTCTAGTCCGAAAATTTTCTCCAAAAAATTTCAGAAAAATTTCTAAAAATCCATAAAAATGGAAAACGCACATAAATCACTCCAATTCAAAATTTTAAGCACAAATAACATATTTTTCACAATAAACACATATGTCGGAAAATGTCATGAATGCATGTACAATCATGTGCATATACAAAAATTACAATTTATGTATATATGGAGGCCATATTATGCATGAACATGTCGAGACTAGTTTACACACTCATAACCTGACCCAAATTACTATTTTACCCTTCCCATTGGTGATGAGATGTTACAACTCTTCCCTCCTAATAAAAATTTCGTCCTCGAAATTTATTTTTGCATAATTCCTCAATTATGCCCTTGATGAGTTTCAGAGTATTCAACTCTTTACTTCCAGTCTCGATACCACATATATCGGATTATAACAATACTAACCATAAAATCACTCATAATGGCATCGTCCCATTTTTGCCATAGTTTTATATGGACCACTTTATGTCACACTTAGTTTCCCTTATTACTCTCGTATCTCATCTAACTACACCTTGGCACATGTGATACACTCAAGGACAAGTCATCTCTTTCTTTTTTTTGTACTTCTCATCTGTTTCAAATCTTTCTCCATATAGTCCCAACTTCGATGTAATCCACCAAAATCCATTCGTCTTTCGAAACCACTTTATTCTGACGCTTTTAATGGTATTAATGATGATTTTGCCTGTAGTCACTTTACACTATACATTAATCTTATATGCTGAAGCATTCCAGACATATAAGCTTTACACCTCTCTCCAATAGTCAAGACTACAAGGAACTCAAACATATAATCACTCAATTCGATATTCTTAGCCGCCAATTGCTCTTTCGAGGTACACTTACTCGAACATCTCTTTAACAGGTAGTACACATATTTTATTCCATCAAAATTCCTCAAATTCTCAATTTGGGCTTTCCTAATTCCTGTTTGCAAAACTGATGTTACTTTTCCATAACTAATAAAATTTTCTTTTTGCTCCATTTTAACTCGTCACTATACACTTTTTATTTCACTAGATTGAGTAACCTGAATATCCACATATGTGGTACTCTGCTATGAAATGTTCTATTCGATATAGTTAATTGTAACACTAGCTTTAGTAGGACATGCTCATCTGAACAATCCTTCCCAATTCGATTCTTACCTTAAGCTCTACTAATCTATCTATTCATATATACGTCCGTCCAAAATGTTTCTTACCACATCATGTTTCCAAGCTCTCAAACCAAGTACTATTGCACACAATTTTTAAGTCATTAATCAAATTCAACTCATGAGACTACAATTGTCCTTCGGGACACAACAGTACTTTACTATTGCAATAGATTGGATGTTAATCTCACACATGGGAAACTTTGTCAGATACAACAAAATCGCCAAATCGAAGCGGTATAATCCTCAAAAATTCTTTTTACCTACATCATTTATGCAGCTTACATATATTTTCCACAAACATTCAAAAATACAATCTTACTTTTTCAATATGATCATAGTCACCCTTTGATATCATGTTGCTTGTTAACGCTAATAGATATAACCTCAAAATCATTGTGCTTATATTTAGTTCTTGTAATTCCTTGAGTAACTAATTCCTCAGTGCAGTAGTATTATCACTAGCTATCCTCTATTCTTTTATAGTACCTCCTTTTTCTCTACAGATTTCAGCAGTTCTTTCAATTTCTCGATGATTCCACATTGACTTATTCTAATGTCTGTTCCTTCATACCTGTTACTCCACACATTTCAATTTATCTACAAACTGAACTTCCTATGCTGGAAACCCCTTCATCAGATATAATTGGCAGTTCCCAACATATTTACATAGACTATGATGGGGACCAAATTTTACCTCACATTAACAAGAATGTCTCCTCGAATTTATGAAATCCTCTTATATAGTTGGATACTTTACATCAACAAAATATATACACTCCCAATACCCTTTGTTATGGATGTAACTCCAATATTCACTTTTGCCTCACTATTTATTTATCATATTTTTTTTTGTTTTCACTAAAGAAGATAGCACATCACAACTTTTCTTGGAGACCTATCATCTTATTTCAAAATTCCCTCCGTTGCGTCAGTCGGTTCCTTTCTGACGCAAACCTACTTGAATCAAGTGAGGGGCCTTTGACCTCTAGACAATGGAAGAAGTACTAGATTCCATTGTTGAATCGAGAGAAGAGCTTATGATCTCAGCTACTGGTTATGGAAAGCCTGCCTTCATTGATCATAAACTAACTTAACAAACCTCGATATTGTCACTCACCTATTGTCCATGAGTACCTAGTGGTCATTATTAATACCACAAGAAAAGCAATTTCAACATTTCATATTTGTCACTGCATCCCCAATACTAAGGCTCAATGAGGCATTAAGCAATTTCGTTTACTCTCATACCACCCAGAATCCTTACATCTTATTTAAAGATGTATTTATGTCGTGTCTTCACTTACTCACATTTGCTAATGCTACTTACATTCCAATTGACTCAAGATAACATTTCTATCCTTATTCTTGCCCATGACTGGGGTTTACCTTTTTAGGCCAATAACGTGCCTTGCACTTTCTTCCTCACCTTTACACACATATTGACAGTGATTCTACTCCAGTCTTCCAGTATTTACTTCTTCTTCTATGCAACCTGCTATCATGATCATTGAATTAGCATTTTAAGTGCTTTCACTTTTCCCCTTTTGATTTTTATCATCCTTTCCATAGCCACATGCATACATACAATCCAAACCTAGGCGCATTTCTAATTTTCTCCATACTACACATCATGTATCACGTTTCATCACTTGTAAAATCATGTTCCTATTATTTCATCATCCATATGTATATTCTCAATCCATTTAGAATTATAGATGCAGAATTATCAAGAATTGTTATCTATCATAAACATATTATTACACTAAATCATAACTTTTATCACATTTCAAATCCATGTCTATCCTTTCACAGTCATATTTCTTTTGATCGGTCTTGTACACTTTAATCTCATCATTTCTGCTTCTTCCTGACAACTTCTCTATCTCATTCGAAGGTAGAACATTTCAGTACAATATCGATATCTCATAATAAACACCAACAGCTATATCTATCTTGTCAAACCATGTACTTTTTCTCATTTCCAATCATCCCCATTTATTAGACATACAAATCAGAATCATAAATACTTAGTCATCCTGAACTTTTAATCTCATATAGACTTATTCTTAGGCTAAATCATACTCTTATCACTATAACCGATATTCTTCTCATGTCCAGATTTGACTTCACCAGGCTATAGCAAACTTCGTTTTCTTTCAACTCATTTTATACACTTTAAGTCTCATTATTCATTTGATATCACTTCTTTCCTACATCAGCCCATGCCAATGTATTCACATTCATATCACATTCGAGGATTTATAACCACAATACAATAGGAATATCATTATCCATTTTTTTTCCTTTCCCATTCCTAATTGCCCATAAACACTTAAACACTTAACACATGTTCATGCGTATGACTCATACTCATGCGACTCAGACTAGGGATCAGTTGTTACGGTCTGCTATGACATGACTTTAATGTATGTAACTTGACCCATGTTTCAAAAAATGCCCATATAAGTTCGTACTTCTGGGCTCTGATACCACCTAAACGTAACACCCCACTCTTGTATGTCCCGAACCCGATATCAATGGTGATATTCGAGTCCGTGCCCTGCGAGGGTGGCGTGCTACATCACTCAGTCAAAACTTTTTTAAAAAATACAACATACACTAGGCAGACATCAAATAACGTACACAATCACCAGTAAGTACATTGTTCCGCTCTTTTATAAATCCAAATTAATTCAGTGTAGTCACTTTACAAATGATTCACAAATTGACCGAATCATTTGTACAAAAATTCAGAAAATACACTTGTATACAGAATTTATCAGACACTAATGCAGACGCGAACTGATCCCTGATCTCTTCTCTCACTCTCATGCGGTTGTTATACGCCCGTTACCTAACGGGGTATTCTTTTGGGACCTGAAAAATAAGTTACAATTTTGGGTGAGTTTGCGAACTCAGTGAGGTAACCATCATCGATGGTTCACTCAATTCATGCAATACTCAAACATATCACAGTTATATCATAACAGCAAATTCAGAAGTACCACATGATTGTTTTCACACAAATATAAGGCATTTATCCTTTCACTCAATCAAAGAAATTCAAATCGAATGCATATAAAATGCGTATGTGACACTTTCTAATTTCTTACGATGTTGTGACCGAGTGCCTAAAACTGTTCCAATATGGGCGCATTAATCGTTGAGCCTGAGGCTCTAAATCACTGTGGGCTCGAGGCCCAAATACATTGAGCTTTTAGCTCTCGGTGGCTACTCCGGTCACAAATGTCATTAACTGATCATGCATTCATGCATGGAATGCATATATCGCAATAAAGCAATATCCACATCACAATCATTTCCAAATTATCACATTCGAACAAATAGTTCACAATTAATCACATTAACATCACAATCACATTAAATTACACAAATAACACTTCTATGTCATAATCTCCCAATACATCGGACCTTTTGTCCGAAATCCATAATCATAACACAATCCCACCATTATTCACCACAGAATTATAAGCAAATAATAATTGAGGAACCGTCTAGGTCACTCACAAATAGCTTCCGAGCTAATGCCTGGAAGTCTCGACAATGTCGGTGGGCTGACATTCCAAATGCACCTCTATAACAAGTCAAACACACATATATTACACATTGTCCAATCAGAAACATTTAATAATGCACATGTAGCAATTTAAAATGTGTACAATGCATGTTCGTGACATTCCTGGCACTATTCCAAAAATTCCGGTTACAATATTTTCCTTTAAATTTTAGAAACTCATTGACAACAAAATCACTCAATTCGGACCTCTATAGGTCCAATTATTGCTAAAACCGAGACTGTACACTATACCTAACTTCACTCCAGAAATTGAACATCTTAGGGACTAAATTGAAATTTGATTCCTTCAGATAACTTGCAACCCCATGTCTCTAGTTTAATTAGGAATAAGAATCACCTCATTTAGATCTTTATAGATCGAGATATCACCAAAATACTGAAGTATGTTCAGATTTTTTCAACCAATCCTCTCACTTTGATCTAATCAATATTTTTCAATCTATTCTCAAAATCCATAAATTTTCATGGAGAGGTAGAGGAATGTCTTAGGAATCCAACACTTCAAAATCAGATCAATCGGAGGTCGGATGGAATAGTTATAAGCAAAAGAGTGGAGAGAGGTCGGGTAAGAAAAACACTACTAATGCATGTAAAAATTCGACTAGTCGAAGACCTACTAGTCGACTAAGTCGTCTACAGTGATTGACCTAGAAAACTCTGGTCTTTTTTCTTCCGACAACCTAACTTCCCCAATTCATAACTTCTTACTCAGAACTCCAAATTGCACAAACTTGGTATCAATGGAAAGCTAAAAGAAAACTCTACAAATTCAATTAGAGATTAAGAACCAGATCTGCTCTAAAGGAGTCAAAAACTACCTCAAAGTATTTGTCAGATAAACATTATCTTACACAATGACAGAAACTCTAAACATCATAATTCTCTAGTCCATTGTCCAAAAATCACAAATGAGAACTCATTGGAAAGAGCACGGAAAATCCTACAAATTTCATGAAGAGTCACAAACCAATTTCACCTCTAAGGGTGTCAAAAATGCAATCAAAGCTACTGTCTTCACAATACCATTTAAAACAGTACAACAGTTTTCCAAAAATTATATCTTCCCATCCCCTTTACTAAAAATTCCAAGTTTTATATCAATCAAAAGAGAAAAACATATTCTACAACTTTCATAAGCATCTTGGAAGAAAATTCAACCTCTAAACCAATCAATTGCTCACTTAAAGTTTCTGCCTATATAAGTCATTCTCAACAGTAACACAATCTTCCAAAATTCATAACTTCCTATCCCATTATCAAAAAATTCCATGCTTGATATCAATGAAAAGAACAGAACACATGCTACAATTCTCATGAAGGACTTAAAAGCAAATTCTAACTCTAACTAGGTCAAATTTTCCCATTGTTGTGGCTGCCCTGTTATAGAGTATTAAATCAGCATAGAACCTAAACCATATCCAAACTTTACAAATTCATAACTTACAATCCCTTCATCCAAAATTCGCATATAATACCTCATTACAAAGCGAAAACATTCCTATACAACTTTCCATAAGATCACTTGAGCTAATTTCAATCATAACAGTCCAAAATCACCAAAATCCATACTTAGAGACATTACACACACCAAAACACATTAAGACATAAAGTACCATCTGAAAGAAATCAAGCCATAACTTTCAACCTACAAATCGAAAAATGTCATACTTAGTGGCGATAGAAAGCTAACAAGAAAATCTTCAATTTTCATGCAGACCAATTTCACAAAATCTGACTACTTTAGCCTAGAAAAGTTTTCCAAGTTTCTGGTCACAAAATCGTCAATGTTAGCCTCACCAACATTCACCCTACACATATATTTCACTTTCAAAGCAAAATTCTAAACCTTTCAAGCCACAATTGGACAGAACTTTCTTCATAAGAATTCTAGCCAAACTTCTCAAGTTTAATTCAAGCTAAAGCTCATCTCAATAGCACAACCATATCAAAAGTTATGATCAAAAACCTGAAATCTACACAAAGTAAATTTTCCAGATTTCATATTTAACTCTACTCCTATCATTCCAATATCATTACTACATCAATAAACATCCAATTTAGCCATGAAATCAGCCACAAGTTCATCATGCCATTCACTTGAATAAGTAGTCACAATTTGGCAGCACACACACACAATTTTCTTACTTTAATTACTTCCCATCTAACATCATACTAACATCATAAAAACCAAGCCAAAACTCTTACTTCACATGCTTCACCTACCATGTCATTTATCCTTACACAAACATATACTTATACCCAAACAAGCAAACCACAAGCTTCATGAAATTAATACACAATAATTCACAATTAATGCTTCTAACTACCCAATTAAGAGCATACAACTTAATTCTTACCTACACAAGCTTCCAAGCTTCAAAGCTTTCATTTTTCAACAACTCATCAAAACCTCTACTTCTCTTCATCACCTACGGTCACCATCTTCTTTAAGAAGAAAAATTTATATTAGGCTGTTTTAGGAGAGTTAAGGAAGAGGAAGCAAATAACAAGGAAGAGGGTCTTGTGTGGGTGGAGCTTAACAAGAAGAAGAAGAAGAAGAAGAAGAAGAAGAAGAAGAAGAAGAAGAAGAAGAAGAAGAAGAACCCATCGAAGAAGAAGGAGGAGAGGAGCTACGGTTGAGAGGAAGAATTTGTATTTAAAAGAGATTTTTAACTCTTTCAAGAAGAGTGTCGTGAAAGACTCTCCAAGCTTAGGTTAAAAATAAAACCCTTAAGTCTAAGACATAGTAGGCAAGTGACAAATGTCACTTGCCACTTGTCTTCTTCTTAAACACTCTCAAGGTTCTTTCCAATTTCAATTCAATTTCTACTCCAAATTCTCTCCAAATCCCAATGGCTCAAAGTAATAAATCCTAAAATCATGTATCTAATATTTCAGTTCCATTAGACAGTCATTTCCAGTACCGAAAATCTAATCAGTCTGCCACTTAACAATTTTTTCGGTCCGAAAAATTTCTCCGAAAAATTCCAAAAAAATTTTCTAAAATTTCCTAAAAATGGAAAACACACATAAATTACTCAAATTCAATTTTTCAAGCACAAATAACATATTTTTCACAATAAACACATATGCCGAAAAATCTCATGAATGCATGTACAATCATGTGCATATACAAAAATTACAATTTATGTATATATGGAGGTCATATTATGCATGAACATGCCGAGACTAATTTACACACTCATAACCCGTCCCAAATTACTATTTTACCCTTCCCATCGGTGATGGGATGTTACATATCCCATTACTAAAAACATAGCCAAAGGTACTCTTTTGATCATTAAGTGAACCTGCCAAATCATTTCCAGAAAAATCAAATAACTCAAGAGTGTTAATATTAGAGTACCAAATCTCATAGGAAATAATTCCTTTCAAAAATCTTAATACCGTTTTGGTACCACCATAATGAAGTTTACTTGGTTTTTGCATAAATCTTGATAATAAATTTGTTGTGTACATAATATTTAGCCTATTATGAGTGAGATATAGCAAGCTCCCAATCAAACTTCAATAAATATAACCATCAACCTTATTTTCACTATCTTCCAAACTTAATTTTTGATTGGGTGCAAATGGAGTCTTCATAAGATTACAATCCTACATTTGAAATCTTACAAGCAGATCTTTTGTACATTCCCCTTAAGAAAGAAAAATTCCAGCATCATTTTTCTTTACTTTCAACCCAAAAAAAAGGGCTCATTAATCCTAAGTCAATCATTTCAAACTCTTTAAGCATTAACCTTA
Source organism: Erythroxylum novogranatense (assembly GCA_029891385.1). Lineage (NCBI taxonomy): Eukaryota > Viridiplantae > Streptophyta > Magnoliopsida > Malpighiales > Erythroxylaceae > Erythroxylum > Erythroxylum novogranatense. The sequence goes on from CM057228.1 coordinate 95,455,846, forward strand.
TAAAATTCTCCATCAAAGTACTACTATTTGAAGTATATATCAAATCATCTATTTATAAACATACAATAAGTACCTCACTGGGTCTACATGATTTTACATATAAATTAGACTCACTGAAACTCTTTTGAAGACCAATCTTGCTAAATGTCCGTCAATCCTAGAGTACCAAGCCTTTGGAACTTGCTTAAGGCCATATAAGGCCTTTTTGAGCCTACACACCTTTGGGTCTTTCCCTTTAACTTCATAACCTATTGGCTAGTCTATAAAAACTTCTTCGTCCAAGACACCATTTAAAAATTTAGATTTGAGATTAAACTGAAAAACATGCCATTTATTATGTGCAACAATATCCAAAATAATTATAATAATGTCAAATCTCGCTACAGAGGCAAAGGTTTCTTCAAAATCAATACCTTCCTATTGTGTGTATCCATAAGCAATTAATCATTCTTTGTATTTTTGTATTAAACTATCAGGTCTAAACTTTAGCTTGTAAATCCACTTTAAACCAAGTCTTTTTGCTATCTGGTAGGTCAACAAGCTCCCAGGTGTCATGTTTTTCCAAGGCTCTAATTTCTTCTTCCATTGCAGCACATCATTCTTTGATTTGCACATCTTCAAAGCTATTAGGCTCTTGAATAGCTGCAAATTGACATCTTTATGTCTGTTTATAAATTTCGTGCAAGGAACACCATTTTCTTAGAGGAATTGTTGAAGCGCTTGATGAAGTTGGAGAACTTGCTAGAGATGATGGACTAGATGGAGCCGAAGGTGATGATGAATTATCATCATTAGTATCATCAACCTGAAAAATTCATTATATCCATGGAGAGGATTTGAACAACCCTGTTTATTTGTCCAATCCTATATACTTTTCTCATCAAACCAACACATCAGGAATAATAATTAACTTATTAGTCAAAGGATTATAAAAATGATAACCTTTAGTTTTAATATTATAGCCTACAAATATGCACTTCACACTATTATCATCAAGTCTATAAGAAATGCAACTAAAGATTTTGAAATGTGATACTTTTGGTTTTGACCCATACCAATGTTGTTGTTAGGCTTTGATTTACAATATAAGATGTGTGAAATGCTTCTGCCCAAGAATTTATTGGTAAGGATTTTGTTTTCATCAACCTTCTACCCATTTCCACAAGACTTCTATTTTTTCTCTCAACCATGCTGTTTTGTTGTTGTGTGTAACTAGCTACCAATTGTCTTAAAATTCTAGAATCTGCATAAAAGCTATTAAATTCATTTGAGAGAAACTCACCATCATGATCTATCCTTAGAATCTTTATGGAATGCCCACTTTGTTTTTCAACACAACTCTTAAAATTTTTAAATATAGAGTGCTTCTGGTTTTCTTTAGCAAAGTAGACCTATGTGAACCTATTGTAGTCATCAACAAACACAATAAAATATGTATTATTATTTAGCGAAGGAGTGCTCATTGGTCCACATACATCCGCATGCAACAACTTAATGGGTTTAGATGCTTTTCTTACGTTTCCCTTAGGAAAAGCCACCCTATATTGCTTCCCAAAAACATACATTTCTTCATCATCCTAAATTTTTGACATTCCATCTACCAAGTTTTGATTAGAGAAAAAAGTCAAGCTTCTAAAGTTCAAATGATCATACCTATGTTCCATAACCAATTTTTGAATGAATAGAAGTGCAAATATATTGTTTTTGGTCATTGAAACTTTAAATAATAAATTTCTTTTGCTTGCATCAGAGAAAACAATAGAAGACAAATTCTCAAAGACAAGAAAGTAACCTTCTCTAAAAAATTGGCCAACACTTAAAAGATTTGACTCAAGATGAGGAACATACAACACATCTTGGATGCATTTGCCTTCATCAAAGTTTAATTTTACATTTCCTTTTCCTTTTGCTTAACGAATCACACCATCTCCCATCTTTATAGTGGTTTGTATGGACTTATCCAAATAGATAAAGGCCTTCAAATAAGCTGTCATATGATTGCTATACTCGGTGTCCATAGTCCTAACATCTAGAGAATGTATAGTTGCTAAATAACAATTAAGAAACAGGCTCTCACTTTCATCCGGCGTGTTTCTCATGCTTTTCTTTAAACTTGCAATACTTTTCAATATAGCCAAATTTATTGCAATAATAAGATTGAAATTATCGAGGTCCATCAATTTTTCCTTTCTCTTTGTGACTTTGATTTTGAATGCCAAAATGCCCCCTCCTCTACCTTCACACTTTCCTCGATAAGAATGGCCACCTTATCCTTTTTTTCTAGCTAGATTCCTCACTATTGCTCTTACCACTTAATTCAATGTTGTGGTTTGAGCTTCCTTTTAATAATTTTGTGTGAAAAGCATTTTCTGGTTATCTTGACCTTCATATCGCTTCAATCTGTCTTTATGAGATTGCAACAATCTAAGTAACTCGTCAACTGTTAGTTCACTGAGGTCATTTGCTTCTTCTATGGTTGCCACTATATGATTGTATTTTTTAGACAGACTTCTCAAAATCTTCTCAACAACTTTATGCTCAAATGCATCTTCACCATATTTTCTTATTTGATTAATAATTTATGCTAGCTTGGTAGAATAAGCACCATAGGACTCAACATCCTTCATAAAAGAACTTTCAAAATCTCAACGAAGGGTTTACAATTTAACGGTTACCTCTTGAGAAGTAAGTCATATGCTTCTTTTGACTTGGTGGCTATCTATATACAAGGAAAGATGGATTCATCTATTGCTTGTTGAAAAAGAGCTTTGGCATTCTTCTTCCGATGGTCTCTCAAAACTTTTGTTGAAACTCCAATCTCTATGTACCCTTTCCCCAACAGTTCCCACAGATCTTGAGAGATGAAGATAGTCCTTATCTTGGTGCTCCATGCATAATACCCACTTCCTTTAAAGATAGGAATGGAAGGAATTGATGGATTGATTTCAGAGTAGCTGTTAGCCATGCAAGCTCTGATACTAGATGATAAAATAAATAGAACATAAAGGTCACAAAATTCTCTCTTACACATCAAATAAAATAAAGAGGTAAAAAACGTATAAAACCAAAGATTGATCTAGAACACATTTTTATTCATCAAGTTTAGCTTTAAATAGAAATTAAAAATACCGGAATACCTAAATTCGAGGAACAATCAAAACAGCATAGCAACTATTTACTATAATATGAAACAAAAATTTTGTTACTTAAGACTAGGACTTGAAATTGACTTGATAAATATAAAAATTTTGACAAAAAAATTTAAGGGCTTACTAACTTGTACATTATTTGTTAAAAGTGATGCCACTGTAGGTACTAGTGTTTCTTTAGGTACTGGTTTACTTTATGGTGTGAAAATGAGATTAGAAGTTGGCTGAAAAATAATGGAGGGAGTAATAGTACTAGATGGCTATGGCAAGAGACACTTGCTTTTCTTGAGATTAGTTTCTAAGCTCGATTCCAGTTCAAGAAGGCCAATCAAAATGGGTCCACTTTAGGATGAGGTTTCTAGGTACATGTTCAACCAAAATTGCATTGAACCAACTTGGTTTTTTTCGTCCTATTGATGATTTGCTTCTAGTTCTTGCATTCAAATCATGTTTAGTAAAACCCTAGTTGATCACTTTCATTTTCTACAATTCATTGCTTTTTAACTTAGTTCTCTTTTAAAACAGGATCATGTCTAAAGAATATGGGTACCAAAGGAGTGGCAGGAAGTGTGGAGAGAAATTTGAGAACTTATACAAATTGTAAAAGCAAACCAAAGAAGATAAACTGGAAGACAAGAAGGGAAACATTATAGGTTCTTTTTACCATTTTCAGGCCCTCCATGGAGATATGAACAATGGAGCTTCTACCTTGGAAACCAATCTCGTTCACAACACTTTCCAAAATCAACCACTAAGCAACCTATTAATCAACCAAGAAAGAAAAAAGGGCGAGATCCTGAGTTTCTCCTACACATCTAAATTGAGACTTCGTCTTCGGAGAACAATGATCATGATCTTTCTGTCATTGCTTGCATAAAAAACAGGTCAAAGGAAAAGTTGCACAAAGGAAAAACTGAAAGTCAAAGTTACAGTGAAGCGGCTAAGAAGAGATGGAAAGCGAAAGTGAACTCAGAAATGAGGAAGTTGCTCGAGACACAGGAGATTTGGATGGAGAGAATGTTGAGGAGCGTTGAGGATGGGGAAAATGACAGAATGTTAAGAAAAGAAGAGTGGATGAAGAAAGAAGTGGCATCGTTTGACTAAAGAGCATAAGAATTCTGGGCTAAAGGGAGACTATGATTCGAAACTCGAGATGCTGCCCTATTAGAGACCCTGAGAAATTGCTTCAACTTTTGTATTGGCAGAAAGAACCAAGACAGTAATTCACATAAGATTAGCAATGTTGATGATAATTGTAACATTAAAATGGACTGAACAAGATTTTAACATAGTTAAGAACCGCCATGGAAACAAAATTTCAAGAGAGTGGTTGGTATTCAAGAGAAGCTTTGTGGGAGGAGATATCAGCATACATGTAAGGTTTGTGGGAGGAGATATCAGATATATGTACAGTTTGGACAATCATGGAAGTGTAAACGAGTGCATGAAAAAAATGAGAGATCATGAATCTCTACTTTAACATGACAATAAAGTGCAACAAGAAGAACACAGAGGATATCGGAGTTGAGTAGTGAAGGAACATCCACATAGAAAAGAGGGAGAAGATTATTAGCAAATGCTAATTTGAAATCTTGAACGTCCTAGAGCATTTCTAAAGTTGGACGATTCAATTATGTTTTAGACGAGCAAGTTTACGAATCCAGACATGCATAGAGCAAACAAATACACCTTCTCTAATCTCTTTGTCGTCTTGAAAGTGTTTGGAAGGTTCTCCATTCACTAGAAAGGAAAGGAATATGGGACTGTCGAGATATATACACCATAATCTAATTGATGAATTTTTCTAGGAAACCAAAAGATGAATCTAAGCTGTAAATTTTTTTTTAATTTTTACTATTTAGGATAGAATGAGATGTGATATAAAAACCTCCTTTTTTATCCTTTTCTATTTTATTTGATTATAAACCTTCCTCTAAAATGATAGAATAATATTACATTTCGTGCTATTTCATTAATAAACCTTAACCAAATATAACCCTAAAGATATTAGAGCCCAATTATATGCCATGATCTATGTTAGAGCCCAACTAAATGCCATGATCAATGGATAAAAGTTCCATAGATCAAAATTGTAGCCTTTGTTTGCAGAAACTGATATTAATTCACAAACCCAAATCACAAATAACCTATGGAAACTCACCAGATCTACCAAGAACAAAACAACTTATTTTAGCCAAACTAATCAATCATACAATATCTACAAGCAAATATCTCAAGCTGACAATAATAATAAAATCATTAATGAAAATGAATGTTAAGAATTTTTACGTAGAAACCTCCTCCATGTGAAGAGTAAAATTCACGAGATTGTAGTCTAAAAAAAACTCCACTAAATCAAATTAATGGTTCTACAATTTTTCCTAGATTATCTAAAAGCTCAACAATATCATCAAGAGAAACCCTTGGCTTACTAGAAGTTTATCAACACAAAGGTTAGACAAAAATATATGAGAGAAAGAAAACAGAAAGTTTCATCTCCTAAAGTAGGATGTACAGTTTAGGACACATAATTGTAGTTAGAGACCTCCTTTTGAAGATCTAACCCTTCAGATTAAAGAGAAATGAGTCCTGAACAGTCTATCAAAATTCCAACTTGATCCAATAGTAAAATTTCCTTCGGAGGTCGTTTTCTTCTTACCGTACTGCATAGAAAATTTCTGCCACTCTTACTTTTTAGTTTAGGATTTTTCACTTCTTTCCGCTACAAAAAAAAATAAGCCAATTTGCGACGTTTAAAAATCGTCACAAAATGTCAAAAAAATGTCACAAAATATAATTTGCGACGTTTTAAAAAACATCACAAAAAATATCGCGAAATGTGGTGTAGGCAAAAAGTTTTTGCGACGTTTTTCATAAAACGTCACAAAAAATACTCACATTCCGCGACGTTTAAAAAAACGTCACTAAAAGATTAGTCTTTCCGCGACGTTTTTAAAAAACGTCGTAAAAGACATTTTGTGACGTTTTTTTAAAAACGTCGCGAAATATCTTCTGCGACGTTTTTTAAAAAACGTCACAAAATGTCTTCTGCGACGTTTTCAAAAACGTCGCAGAATGTCTTCCGTGTCATTTTGATTATTATTTGCATTATTTTTAATTATTATTTTTCCAATTTTTCAAAATTATTTTAATTTAATAATTTTAATTTTAATAATTATTTTTAAATTACAATTTTAATCTTATTTGTTTAATAACTATTATTATTTATGAATTTTATTTATTTAATAATTCTTCAATTTTATTATATCATTAATTTTAACAATTATTCATGTATTACAAGAATAATTATTTAATTGCAATTTGCAAACATGTCATAATACACTAATTAATATCAAAGTAAAAATGCATCATTTAATTGAACAAATCCCATCGATAAATATAAGTATTATAACCAAAAGTTTAACCATAGCACTATTTGGACCTACATGTCTTGACCGCTCAAATGTTCCAAAAGTAAGAAATATAAGGTGGAAACAAAAGTCGATATATAAAACTTAAGCGACCAGACTCCCTTTCCGCTCTTCCTCCGGATCTTTTCCATGTAAAACTCCAAAGACTTTGCCTTCCTATCATCCGACAAATCACCAACATCAAACCCCGAGGCATGTCATACAAACTACATCAACCTTGCTACATGCAAAATAAGTCAAGGAATACTAACATTACTATTTTGTTGGGGAAGAGAAAGCAAGAATCGAATAGGAAAATAGGATTGTAAATCTAAATATTAAGAAAAGAATCATTTCTTAATTGTTACGCTCATCAAGCACAAGATGAATGATAAACACTACACCCAACTATAATCTGAGTTGCGTTGATTTGTTAGCATGAAAACAAGATTGAACGAATGAGTTCTTACAAGCAAAGCTTGGGAATCTACCAAATATGGCTATCGGCCTTATTGGGCAAATCCATTTAATCTGCCACATCGATTACAATGACCAATATAATCTTGCCCTCCTTTGGAAGTGTTGACATATCATAATTTTGAATAAGCTTCTACTATGTGAACTATATTACAAAAGTACATAGGAAAAATGACAAGCCCATACAAGAGAATTATCAGCAGGTTGCCAAGCTAAGAAAGCTACGAGTCGCTAGCTCCTTTGATTGTTATCTTTTTATTCTATTTCTACAAGCCTTTTCTATGATAACAGATTTTTTTATGTGCGGGGCAATTATGATAAGCATTCATACTAAATCGGTGAGAGAAAATTAATGTACTCAATATAAATCCATATAATTCCCACAAAAAGAGGCAAACAATCATTCAAGAAAATAGTGCGGTACCATTATTTGGGGACACGTGCGGTTTATAGAACTAAATCTTTGAATAAGAGACCAACTCACCGGTAGAAGATGTATAAGAACACTAACAAGTTTCGCATAATAGCGTAAATCTCAAACACAAATAAATCATGTCATTTTCTCATCTTGTTCTCCAAAACTTAAAACTTAGACATCTACCACAATTTGCAGTTATTAGAAATCTCATGGTTTTAAGATACTTGCATCTATAATCAATGGAAGAATATGTTAACAGTAAAGCCTAAATTGGAACAAGAATCTATACAGTCAAACCACCAAAAGAACAATTTAGCCAGTCACACAGCAACTATCAATTGATGTTATCCATCCACCAAAGACAAGCACATACATAAATTAGAACAAGAATCTATACAAATACATTATAATTCTAATGCCAAACCTACTAACAATTGATGTCCATCCGAATAAAAATACATAAAAGAACAAACTTTTCACATTCAGACACAATATTATATTTAGGTAATAAAAATAGTCTGAAGCCATGTCAAATCACGCTCTATAAAAATTCAATCAGAATCATCGAATATATACTATACAAACAAAAGCAAGCAAAGAGAATAAAATTAAGTCTTCAAACTATCAAACTTGCAGATATAATCTTCAAGAATTTGAAGTTTATGATCATCCATATTCTCAAGTCACTTTGCTGCAATTGGTTTAGTTCATAAATACCAAAGTTAATTGTTCATTGTCGAGCAAGTAACAATGAAAACACACGAACTATACTTCATAAGTAGAAGATATATATAAAAGAAAATGTTATTCCAACAACTTTACATGCTGTTTTTCTTCTCTTGCTACCCACCAATGACCTGAAATGTTGTTTAAAGTATAGGCAAGAATGAATATATTTATCGATCAATCAATTTTCAAGTGAGTGATCAGATATAATCTTCAAGAATTTGAAGTTTATGATCCTCCAAAAGTTAATTGTTCATTGCCAGGAGCAAGTAACAATGAAAACACATGAACTATGCTTCATAAGTAGAAGATATATATAAAAGAAAATGTTATTCCAACAACTTTACATGCATGTTTTTCTTCTCTTGCTACCCACCAATGACCTGAAATGTTGTTTAAAGTATAGGCAGCAATGAATATATTAATCTACGCTTTCATATGAGAAGAATGGAATTTATGTAATATAGCTAGGAAAAAATTTCCCTTATTAACTTACTGGGCTTCATGCCTCCCTTGACCCGGAAGAAATTAGATCCCTAGTTGCTCATTCCACTCTCCTTTGTAGTCATCAACTTCCTTTCACTTTCATGTGTCATTTAGTTTCACTCTCATACCCTCCCATGTTTTAATCCTATCTCCGCAATGTAAGCCTGCACCTCACACCAATTGAATTATCATTTCTTTTCCACACAAAAGATGCGTAAATCGTTGTAACTACTTACCTCTTTGTTCCAATTTGTTCAGATACCATCCAGAAAGGATTAAAGTCTGCACTACGCCTCGATATCATTCCCATCCAAATTCCTGTTGAATCCAATATGAAAGCCCATCATGCCAAATCTTCTTTAGATAAAAGCAAAAACTAATTAAATTCCATAAACTCGCCAAATAGAAGTGACGCCAAGAGGTAAGAATTTTTATATGAAAGGAACTTACGGTGACACCCATGCCAATCTTGTAACCTAATACCGTGCCTAGAGGAATATCAAACACATAATAACACCCAATATTCATGGGAGGAACAATTAACAAGGAGAAATCGAATAATTTTCAAGAACCCAACGAAGGTAGTGGGAGAAAACCCTAAACTGGAAAAACGATTTTCAAGTGAGTAAATCTAATAAACCGCAAGATTACAAAAGTGAAAATATATCAAAAGAGACGGAAACATACCTGGAATTGAATGTGGTCTTTCTAACGTAGAAAAGGAGAGATATAGCACGAGGCACACGAGACGAGACGAGACGCACACGGGATGAAAGACGACGAGACTGAGAGAGAGGACGAGGCGACGCGACACGAGACAGAGGACGGTACGAGACGCACACACGGAGGACGACAGAATAGATCTGGAGGAGGAAGAAAATGAAGGAAGCACAGAGCAATGACCGAGGAGGCCCGAGGGGGGAGGGGGAGAGAGAGGCAGCCCTTCGGTCTTCTAAGGAAGAATCTCAAGTAGACGGTTTTAAGAAAACCAATTGTTTACGTTCAAAAGGCAGAATGTTTTAACTGCAACGCGATGTTTTGTTTAACAAAACGTCGCGGTTTTTATTTGTGACGTTTTATCGATAAAACGTCCTAAAAGGTCTTATAAATCTGCGATGATTTTATAGAACGTCACAAAAAATTAGAACTTTTCATGATATTTTTTAAACGTCGCGAAAAGTCTTAACATTCTGTGACGTTTTATTAATAAAACGTCGCAGATTGTCTTATTTTATTGTAGTGTTCTCTCAATTCACTTACTTTTTTTGTCCTCCCTTTCTTCACATTAAAACAACTAAAAAAGAGGAATTTATATTGTCTAAAGAAGTGTCTAAAACACCCTCAAAGTGGGCACAAGTCGAGCCTCCATTTGGAGTGACCCAACCTAAGAACCTTTACATCTTTATTTTGTTAATTTATATCACTGATGCTAGCAGGTAACCATCCCTACTTGTAGTAGTTTTTAGTTAGCATACCAACCGTGATTCTCGTGAAGATAAGTGGTTGTTTGCACTTTCATCTTGATGGGATCTGAAGTCCCTGAGGCAAGTCACATGAGAGAATTGATTTGGATTTTGAAAGGTTTTTTCTGAGAAATTAAATAATTTCATTAAAAATAGGAGAACTTACATCTGGATGGCTATCCTTTGTAGATAACCCACTTGGCTCACTTGATACCCAACATAAGCTAAAAAATGACAACGTTTACAGAAGGCATCTTTAGACGATTTAGGGTAAAACTAATTTTGCCTTTCTCAACCCTTCGATCTATTACTCAATTAAGGAGGATGATTTCGATACTCTGAAGTGACGCTTGCGATGATCCAAAGGACTCCACTTCTCTATGTTACCCTTAGTAGAAACTTTCCTTAGGTAACCGATTACAACTTAGATCTCCTTTAGGGATTAGGGCACTAAACTATTTCTTTGTTTTCATAAGAGGGCGAGATTCACAGATGTCTCTGTGCTTTTGTGACTGGCTAGCAATTGAAGTCTTGAATCAAGTCAGTATTGATTTCTATTTCGTTACCTTGCTCGATGCCTTTTTCAATCAAACATTGTTGACATCTTAAGAATAATCTAGGTTTTATTCGTCTAGGAACAGGGCTTCATAGACTAGGCAAAATGCGGGAGGACAACTCATCATCGAAGAATGTATTAGATTTAAGGTTTATAGCACTTCCTTTTTTATTCTTGATAACTCTATTGTTTAAACCCTTATCCATTGCTAACAGGGATATGGGTAAGCAATTGATCTAGATATGTCTGAATTTCAGAAGGAAAAGAGGAGATTCCAGGTGAGTCTGTACTAAGATCTTCTCTATTTCCTTTAAGAATACAAAGAGTAGTCTGCTTGTATAGTCATAAGGACTACTGTGGATTGTGAATAAGGTTTCATTTCTGACTATGGATTGAGTATCTAGTATATAGGAAGGATCTATCTGAACAGTTATAGCTAGATTCTCCAAGCTAAGGCCATTCTCCTACTACAGGATAGGTTCAACTGATTGATGATAAGTTGCTCCCTAATGCTAGCAGTGGTGAGAACTAGTAGAGAGCTTATCGAAGTAGATTGATCTTTAAACCATCTGCTATTCCTCTCTTTCCAAATAACATGAAACAAATAGCCACAGAGATTAGGATAATAGCCCTATATAACTTTGAAAGGTTCAATTTAGGTAGTTCCTATATGATATATGTGAGTTTGTCATAGTTGAAATCTTGGATACATAGAGTGGAAATTCTAGCCCATATTCCTCTAGAGACAATACATGCAAAGAAGAGGTGATCCCCAATTTCATCCTCTAGATTGCATAGGATATAAAGCTTAGAGGAGGATAAGAATTTTAGCCTATCCAAGGTACTTAGCCTGTCCCACATTGCTAGCCAAAGCTGAAAGCTATCATTAGGCCTAAGTACCTTATTCTAGATCAGAGTGTCCCACCCTACTCGATTTATAGCACTTTCCATCAACTTTTTGACTTCCTTAATTGTAATAATAGAAATAGGAATACCTTTCCATAAATATGGTCTTCCTCCCCATGACTTGTAAATGGGGGAATATTTAGAAGTGAAGTCTCATATGAGGAAATAATCTAGTTCCCATTCCTTATGATTTCTTTGAGCTTAGTGTCTATGAGGAACCAAATTGATAATGAGTTTGCCATCTAATTGTGTATTAAAGGACCATTCCCTATCCAATTTTCATACCAAAAAGAGGGTTTGTCTCCTGCCCCTAGCTGGCATGTAATGTGTTGATACGTCTCCTCTCTCATTTTAAGGAGTTGGTTAAAGAACCAGGTGTGGTTGATTTTGGGTTCTAGAGCCCAAAAACTCCTTCCTTTTAATAAGTATGAATGAACCCATTTAATCTTCATTTTTTGTTTATCACTCAGGTTCTCCAAATCCTCTTGGACATAAGGAGTTTGTTTTTAGGAGAGATGGACTCCAATCCTAAACCCCCTTTATCTTTCGGTTGATAAATTGTCTTCCAATTTACTTTGGCTATTCTTTTCACTCCATTCATTTTCGCTTCATCAGTTTTTCTACTATTTTATTATCTCTTTTGAAAGAAAAATGTATGAACACCAGTAGGTATTCATATACGTAATAACCAACTTCAGTAGCTGAAGTTTTCCACTATAGGATAGTGATTTATTAGTCCATGATCTCAATTTTTTCTAGATATTTTCTATTAAAGGATTACATTCATAGAATCTTAGCCTCCTTAATGAGATAGGAATTCCCAGGTAGTGTATAGGGGAAGCTTTTGTTTCCATAGCCGTAGCTTCAACTAAAGCATTTGAGATATGACAAGCACTTTTGGAGAGTATAATAAAGCTTTTGTGTTGATTGACCCTTAAGCCCGACATTTCCTTAAATGACTTGAGGGTTTCCATTATTAAAGAGACTAAGTGAACATTTAATCTGCTTAGGAGAATAAGGTCATCTGCAAAACATAAACTAGTTAGAAAACCTTTCTTACATTTGGAGTGAAATTTGAATTTGTGATCAGATGAAGTTGTGTGCTTTAGTAGTTGAGTGGGGACTTCCATACAAATTAGGAATAGGTAAGGGGAGAGGGGATCCCCTTGGTTAAGTCCTTTCCCTCATTTAAACACTTTCATGGGGCTCCCATTAATCAATATCCCATAAGAAACAGTAGAAATGCATTACTGAATCCACTTGATGAATGTTAAAAGAAAGTTCACTATTTCCAAGGTTTTTAGCAGAAAACGTCAATTCACACTATCAAACACTTTCTATAAATCCACTTTTATAATGCAATTATGAAGGCTTCTCCTGTAGTTATACCCTTTTAGAAACTCCTGAATGATGAGGATATTGTCCCCTATATCTCTGCCTGACATAAAAGCTCCTTGATTCTCAATGATGGGATATTTTAGAACCTCTTTCAACCTATTTGCCAAAATCTTTGCAATAATTTTATAGAAGACATTAGTACATGAAATAGGTTTATAGTCACTCCAAGTTTCCAGATTGGAGTTTTTAGGTACCAGGTATAGAAAAGTTTTGTTGATTTCTTTCAATAAAATCCCTTTTAGGAAGAACTCCTGTACTACCTCTTTGACTATCCCCCCAAACTATTCCAAGTTTCCTGATAGAAAAAATCATTCAATCGATCCAGACTTGGAGCTTTAGATCCATTCATATTGAAGATCACCTTATCAATTTCACATTCTGGGTCTTATTAGACTATAAACTTCATGATCAGGAATTTTGGTAATTACAAACTGTCTAAGATTATAATCCATCTTAGATGGAATAGCTTCTGATCCAAGTAGTTTGTTGCAATATTCCAAAGCTTCCTTGGCTAAGTCATCTTGTCCACTAACTTCTACTCCAGTTTTTGTTTTAATGAAGGAAATTTTGTTAGTGTTCTTTCAAGCTAACAAAGAATTAAAGAAGAACTTTTTTCATCTATCACCCTCTTTTAGCCAATTAATTATGGCTCTCTACTTTCTTAGAGAACAATGGTTATCTACTGTTTCTAAGTAGATTTTTAACGCATCCTTCTCTACTATGGATAAAGCTCCATCCAAAGGATTCTCTGCCAATGCTTTTTGAACACAGGAAAGTTTATCCCTAGATAAATCAATCTCCTTAGTAAGGTTCTGACCTCTCTTACCATTAAGCCACTTTAGCTCCTATTTACTAGCCTTTAGCTTTTGGACACAAATCTACTATTTAGATCCATAATAATCGTACTCCAATCCCTTGTCTATTGCTTCTTGAAGACCCTCCATTTTGACCAAAAAAATGTTAAATCTGAAAAGATTATGGACTCTAGAGATGGTGAACAAATTATTAATCTTTATAGGAGTATGATATGATATTCCATGGTTTAGGAATTTTGCATTACTTCTTGAGAAAGAATCTAGCCATTTTAAAATAACCAAAGCTCTATCCAATTTTTTTTTCCTGATGTGCCAATTAGAGCATTGTTTATTTGTCCAAGTAAACTTATGGCTTTCAACTTTGAGACCTATAAGTTCCACCTCCTGTATATATTCAAACATATCAGAGGAGTAGTTATTCAGTCTCTGATCTAAACAAAGTAATATTAACATCGCCACATACAACCCAAAGGAAATTTACTGATGACTTGATCCTTCTTAAGGAACTCCAGAGTTTTGTTCTTTGGAATACATTGTTGAATCCATAGACAGAAGTAGCTAATACCTAGGAATTCTCCATTTTGAAATAAATCTTAGAGTGAATATGTTGTTGACTAGATTCTGAAACTTCTAGATTCAGATGATCACCATCATAAGCTATTATGATCCTTCCATATGCATGAATTTAATTATTTTTAATGAATTGCCACATGCTACCTAGACAAACCAGTTTATTCATATTAGCTTCTCCAATTTTTGTCTCCAACATACAAAAAACCAAGGTTTTCCTTCAGCACAAAATCCTTTAAAACATTCAGCTTTGAAGGATTATTTATTCCACGCACATTCCATACTATCAAAGTCATAATCAATTAGCTTTCCCTTTGGATCTTTTCTTATTACTCCTACTACTTTTTCTAGAGGTGACTTGTTATAACTAATCTCCTTGATTATTACCATTGTTTAAATAAGCCATGGATAGATTGTGTTCATTCTATTGCACATTTGATGTTTCTTCCTTTTAATTTGCACCACTTAATTCCTAAACTTTTCCTCCTTTGGAGCATTATTCTGGTTGATTATGAAGAGCCTCTGTCAACTGATCAGATTCAGTTTTTTTGCCCTTCAGAATGTCCTCCCTTGTTTTAGGGGGACTTATGTTGTCTGAATCATTTCATGGTTTTTGGTTATTGGTTAAGCCTCATCAGTTTCTTTGATTTCTTCTGCATCATTTTGTAATATATTCATCACCTCCCAATAGTAACCTTTTAAAAAAAACCCTACCCATTGGTTTCCATTCTTTGCCTAGAGCTTTAAGAGACAGTTTCTATCAGTACGTAACTAAGACTTTGTCTTCTCTAAGATAGTTTATATCATCCAACCTTAGGATAGGGATACTATCCTTCATTTCCTTAGACATATTCATGCTCACACATAATCTAGCAAGTCAAACTTTTTTCCTCAGAGCATCCCATCCATGCATATAGGTTTTCCTAAGTAGCTCGTGAGCATACTCAATCCCTTTGTAGTCCATACTCCAAAGGGATATTGTGAATGTTCACCTATAGGGGAATGTTCTTGACTCTATTTTTTTCAAGCTCCATCACCGGTTTCCAATTTTGGAGGAAAAATGGAAGTCAAGAGATATGCCAGGGGCCCTCCTCTATTACCTTTTATGCTTCCGATTTGAAAGAAAAGATAAAGATTATATTTTCTTCTTTAGTAAGCATAACCTCTATTAGCCCTCTTCCTTTTCAGTTTCTCAAAGCCCATATCTGTATAATTGGAAATGCAGGCCTTTTTTCTACGAAAATCCCCACAAGTGCTCCTTCCCATGTCTTAGCACCCTGCTGTAAAACCTCTAGACTAGGTGCTACCATAAGCTTGCCATTAACCTCTATTAGAGGGATGAATACCAAAGAGAAGTTAGAGTTATCTCCAACCACCTGTTTCCAAGTTTTCTTAGGTCCTTTAGCTGATTCTACCATAGTAAGAATAAATCCTTTAGGAGAAGCAGCGTAGTAGGGTTGAGGTAGATATAGAAAAAGATGGGGAAGGAAGGAGTGGAGTAGAAGGTTTAGAAGAGGAGGGAGGGGTGGAATTAGGGTTAGGGTTTACGGTTATGGTTTGCTTAATGGTTAATATAAGAGTTGGAAGTTGTGTGTCTGTGTCCATTTGTGTTTGATAGCTAAAGACTATTTTTTTAGTAAGGGATCTGGGGATGAGAGTTGAGCTAAGTGTTTTGGAGTTCGAAGAGATGACACCAACTGCTGCTGCTATATTATCTAATGGAAGGGATGGCCATGGATGAGAAGGAGGTATAGAATGAGGGTGAGATAGAGGCAGTGGAAGAGATCTGGGTGCTAGCAGGTTGAGATCTGAGTGCTAGTTACTGATATAATGTTTCTATCTTGAATTGGTGTTTGTCTGATTTGTGAATGTTGTCTGGGAAAAGGAATGGAAAATGCTGTAGAGGAGGGTTAGTGGGATGGGAGTAGTGGTTAAGCTCAAGAGGTTGAGAGTTCATGGCGGAGAGGCAGAGAGTTCATGGTGTTTGGGATTATTGCATGTGTGAGTTGATGACTAATTGCTTGGGCCACCGGAAGAAAATGGAAATTCATTGTAGTAGTCCTGACTAAATTCTTGTCTGCGCTTTCATCTTGATAGGATCTGAAGTCCCTAAGGCAAATCGTGCCAAAGAATTGCCTTGGATTTTGAAAGGGTTGTTAAATGCTTGTGTAAAGAAATTATATATATCAGTGACCTTTCTGACTGAATGCTTGGGCCATCAGAAGAAAATGGAAATTCATTGTAGTAGTCCTGACTAAATTCCAAAACTATATTTGTCTCACGATGTGTGAATGGATGAACATATTTTAATGGTCATCATACCAAAATAGGGACACCAACAATATCTGTATGCAACCACCATTGTTAGTGGCTAACTGGGAATGTTGCTCTAGCTATTGCTGGAAATAGTTTAAATGCTTAATGTTTTTAACATTATAGGATGATCTGGGTGATCTAGATGGGAAGTTCCCTTAGTGGAGTTGATGACAATGACAAATTTGTCTTATCTTCATGAGCCTCAAGTGCTATAAAACTTAAGATGGTAAATGAGATGAAAAGGCAATTCTAGGTTGTTAAGTGGTAGAAGTGGTGTGGGTAAAACTGAGACCATTAAAATGCTTAACAAAGTATCTCAACTATTTAGGTAATGCATTTCTATCATCTCCCAATCATTTGCTTGGAAGTAACAAATGAAAATTAAAGAAACTTTCAAGGTTGACAACGTCCATTTTATGACTTCTTCAAACATATATTTGGGTGATTCCTATATGAATGATTGTGTTTGATAGAAAATGTCAATATCAAGCTAAGATATTCAAGGTGGGGATAAATTGAAAAAAATGATTAAAGCGGAGTGGAATGATAGAACTCTTTAAATTTTAATCAAAATTTTTGTGGAAGAGACATTAGCTAGAAATCGACCAAATGGTCACTTTAACAAGACTGGATGGAAAAATATAGGTTCAAAGTTTGCTCATGAAACTAAGAAGAACTATGAATACAAACAATTTAAGAATAAATGGGATGGATTAAAAAGGGATTGGCAGCTTTGGACAAATTTAGTAGGTAAGGAAACTGGACTAGGATGAGATCTTACTAATCAGACTATTGATGCAAGTGACGAATGGTGGGAAAAGAAATTGAAGGTAAGCATTTAAGCTTTAGATTTATATTGTTCTAATGTTACTTGATTATTGTAGGAAAATCCTGAGGCAGCCAAATTTCGAACTAAAGGTTTGAAACATATTGAACAGCTGAATATTTTATTTAAAGATGTTGCAGCTACAGGAGAAGGAGCTTGGGCACCTTCTTCAGGTTTTGTACCAAATGATGCTAATGTGGCGTGTAGAGAAAGCCTAGTTGATATTGATCTTGATGATGACCTTTCTGAAGGCTTTGCTGTCAATCCAGAAATTGAAAATATTCATAATGAGATTGATGCATCAACTCCAACTCTAGGAACCTCTACAAAAGGAAAGGGAAAAAAAGAAAGAAAAATGATACTAGAATCGAAAAGTTAAATCAAAATTTGGATCGCATATCTAATGCAATACAGATTAAAACTTCAATGAGCTCTATTAAAAGAGATGAATTTGGTTATAGCATTGCTGAGGCGCTGAACATCTTACGAAGTACAAATGAAATAGAAAAGGGAAGTCAACTGTTTATGTTAGCTACTAAATTATTTTTGAAGAAGGAAAATAGAGAGATGTTTATTGAGCTTAAGGAAGTTGAGCTTCAAATCGAATAGCTTAAGACAATGAAATGATTGTGGTTTTTGTAATAAATTAGACATGTCTTTGGTTACTAATATTGGACTATTTGTAATGTGTTGTTTTGGATTTTGCTACTATTAATGTGTTATATTGGATTTTTGTTTGGTGAATTTTGTTGTAATGAATTAAATTGTTCTTTATTATTATTGTGTTATGATTATTGCTATGTTATCATGTTATACAATAAGCTTATTATTTATCTTTTATATATTTTGATCTGATGTCATCTTCTGATAATGATTATGAGAATGATCATGAATATAATGAAGATATTGAAGAAGAAATTTTGCAATTGGTTCAAATTGGAGTTTCAATGGCCGTAGACCATCATATTAAAAATTATATGAAAAACCATGTAGAACATCCCCTCACACTGGATGGATGTTTGTAATGGAGTTACTTAATGGTCATAAAGATAGATGTCATTAATAATTGAGAATGGAGAAAGATGTGTTTATCAAATTATGAAAATTGTTGAATGAGTCATATGGATTAAAGAAAGGTACAAAAGTTACAATAGAAGAGGCTGTAGCTATGTTTTTGATCACTTTAGGTCATGGACTTTGCAATAGAATGATTCAAGAAAGATTTCAACATTCAGGTGAAACAATTTCTAGATGGTTTGGAATAGTATTAGAGGTTGTTTCACGTATGTCGATTGATTTCATCAAACCAAAAGATCTAACTTTTAGAGAAATTCCAAGAAAAATTAAAGATGATAGAAGGTACTGACCTTATTTTAAAGACTGTATTGGAGCAATTGATGGAACACATATACCAGTTGTCGTTCCAAGGTCCATTCAAATAAAATATATTGGGAGAAAAGGCACTCCTACGCAAAATGTAATGGCTATATGTGTTTTTGATATGTGTTTCACTTTTGCTTGGGCTGGTTGGGAAGGCACAACACATGATGCTCGAATTTTTATGGAGGCTTTGCGCAATGATAGCTTACACTTCCCTCATCCACCTAGAGGTTTGTGACGGATAACTTAATACTTTTTTATTCATTCTTAATAATTAAATGCTTCTTTATTTATTTATTTTTTAATTTAGAATGTAGGAAAATATTATTTGGTAGATGCAGGATATCCTTACATGCAAGGTTATTTAGGATCATACAAAGGTGAAAGGTATTATATTCCTGATTTTCGACGTGCTGGTCAATCAAGAGGAAAGAAGGAAATATTCAATCATGCACATTCTTCTTTAAGATGCACAATCGAAAGAACATTTGGCGTTTAAAAAAATAGGTGAAAAATTTTACGTCAAATGCCAAGTTTTCCTTTTTCAAAGCAAGTTAAAATTGTGATTGCTTCAATGGCCATTCACAATTTTATAAGGTTAAATGCTCAAAAGGATGAAGAGTTTTCTCCCTATGATAAAGATGATGAATTACTTCCTACAAATGAAGAGAACAATGAAAATGAAAACGTTAAAGAAAATCATTTAGACGAGTCACAAAATAACGAGATGAATGATGCGAGGGAACATATTGCAAATCTTCTTGTATTGCGATAAAATGCATAGTTTATTATTCATTTAACTATTTTAACTTGAATATTTATTTTGGGATTATAATATTATTTAACTTTTTTTACATGTTTTAATATTTATTTTTCATATTAATTTTATTTCCTATAAGAAAATGAGACATCTCTTTAAATTATTTCCTACAAGATGGTTATCTAAAATTTCCTACAATATGGTACTTTGCATATTGTTTAGTATATTTTAAAAATTATCTAGCATAAATAATTTTATTATAAAATAAAATATAATTAAAATTAATAAAAGTGCTTTTTATTTTTATGTTGCCAAATAGTCTACTGTATGAAGCTCTTTTAAAAAAGTTGTTTTTTTAATTGACAGCCAAACAGTCAAATGGCTTTTAAAAGAAGCTCTTCTTAGAAAAGCTCTACTGACAAAAGCTCTACTAATAAAAGCTCTACTGATAAAAGCTCAACTAAACCGGTACTAAAGCTCATTTGAGATGAACCATACTAGAATCCAAGAGATCCCATCAAACTAATGGAAGAGAGGCATGCAATTTTAGACTACTCAAAAGCTAAAGATAGCATTCCATATAATACTTTCTCTACTCTACGAGGTCATTATGGATAGCTAATTATCTCTTTTGGTTTAAAATGCCCCACAAATATTTCAAAAAAATGGATAATATCTTTAAGCATTATAATTTCATACATTTTATGTGGATGATGCTTTCATAACTAGTTATAATATTTGTCAATATATTATAAATCTCAATAAATTTGTAGATTTATGTGAATAACATGGTCAAGTTCTTAATGAGAAAAAAACTAAGATATATTAACTGAATTATGATTTCTTGACATAGAAATAGATGGTAGACGAGTTAGACTTTAATTTCATATTCTTGAAAAATTTTCACAATTTCCTAATAAATTACTAGATGAAAAACAAGTTCAATTTTTTAGGAGTATTAAATTATGTTTCTAATTTTAATCAAAACCTAGCCAAAATAAGAATATCTTTTCAAATGCTTTTAAAGAAAATTTAAATATTTGAATTTTTACTTTATTTTGATTGAACAGGTAAAAAAATTTAAAATTTGTGTGCTACTCTACCATAACTTTCTTTACAGTATGATGATAATAATTTAATTCTTACAACTGATGCTCTAATCATACATAGAGTGGGGTATTATAAAAATATATCATAATGATTCTAATATTAAAATGAATGAGCCCTTTGTAGGTGTACTTTTAAGAACTTTTACGCATACTCAACAATCATATCATATAAATAAAAAGAATTATCGGCAATAATAAAAGTTGTAAAATTTTTATTCTTTTATTACCTAAAATGTTTTTATTAATAACTAATAAAGCTTGAGTAGAGCTTTTATTCGGATAATTTATATAAAAGATATATAAAATGATAGAATTTATGAGCATAATATATTTTTGATATTGAGATTATCAATCTAGTAATCATATTCTTAGTTCTTACCGTCTCCAATTTGAAAGAAGAAATATTTGATTTGTTGCAACAGAATTTCTTCGTGTACAACTTAACCTGGCAAATCAAAATAGACGCCTTCATCTAGAACCTTCTATAAATGAATTCCCCTCCCCCATAAGCCCTAAACCCCAAGGCGTCCACAGCTCTCTTTCTCTGATAACTCCTCCTTTGTTCCAACGTTCACCATGGCTACCGCCACTCTTTTGCGATGTGTCCGCCGCCGTGACATTGCTACAGCCCCCGTCACCACCGCTTACAGATGTGTACGTTGTTACTCTGTTTTTGTTGATATAAATTATTTGTGAATTTGGTACTGTATGATAGGATTAGTGACGACAACGTATGGTTTTGTGCATTTACATGTGTTTGTTTCCAATTACTGCTCTACAGCTGGCTGGGAATGTGAAGCCTTCATGGGCGCCTTCTAATCTGAGTAGCTGGCCAAGTTGGACTAGAGCATTCAGGTAAAGTGTCTCATGGATTTACATGTTTTTGTTCTGGTTTGATATTCTGTTTCTTTTGTTCTTTTTGGCGGTTCATGGATATGTTCTTCGTATTGCCCGTTCTGTGTTGTAATTGATGGATATATCTTTTGTGTTGCAGTTCAAAACCTGCTGGTAATGATGTTATTGGTATTGATTTGGGTACCACAAATTCGTGTGTTGCTGTTATGGAGGGAAAGGTTAGACTGAGACTACGGTCAATAGTTTATTCATTTGTGATTGCATATTGTGTTTGCCTTTGAAATTGTTAAGAATCCTAAAGTTGTTACTTTTATGTGCAGAATCCTAAAGTTATAGAGAATTCTGAGGGATCTAGGACTACTCCATCGGTGGTTGCCTTCAACCAGAAAGGTGAGCTGCTTGTGGGTACACCAGCAAAGCGTCAGGCTGTGACCAATCCCACTAATACTTTGTCGGGAACAAAAAGACTGATTGGCAGGAAGTTTGATGATCCCCAGACCCAGAAGGAGATGAAAATGGTCCCCTTCAAGATAGTTAGGGCTCCAAATGGAGATGCTTGGGTTGAGGCCAATGGACAACAGTACTCCCCTAGCCAGGTAGGGGCTTTCATCCTGACCAAGATGAAGGAAACTGCAGAGTCTTACCTTGGGAAAACAATTTCAAAGGCTGTTATCACCGTACCTGCTTATTTTAATGATGCTCAACGACAAGCGACGAAAGATGCTGGGAGGATTGCTGGTCTTGATGTTCAAAGAATTATCAACGAGCCAACTGCAGCTGCACTTTCCTATGGAACCAATAAAAAGGAAGGTCTAATAGCTGTTTTCGACCTTGGAGGTGGAACCTTCGATATTTCTATTCTTGAGATTTCTAATGGAGTCTTTGAGGTAAATCCTGACATCCCATTGTTTGTTAATACGCCTGTGAGTTTTATTCTATTTGATGAGCCAAATTATCATTGTTTACATACAGGTTAAAGCTACAAATGGTGACACATTCTTGGGTGGAGAGGATTTTGATAATGCACTATTAGAGTTCTTTGTGAGTGAATTCAAGAGAACTGAAGGCATTGATCTGACAAAAGACAGGTTGGCCCTACAGAGGCTACGTGAAGCGGCAGAGAAAGCTAAGATTGAGCTGTCATCAACAACCCAGACTGATATTAACTTGCCTTTTATTACTGCTGACGCATCAGGTGCTAAGCACTTGAACATCACCTTGACCAGATCAAAGTTTGAAAGTCTAGTTGATCACTTGATTGATAGGACAAGAGTTCCATGTAGGAGCTGCTTGAAAGATGCTGGTATATCGATGAATGATGTGGATGAAGTTCTTCTTGTTGGAGGGATGACTCGTGTTCCCAAGGTTCAACAAGTTGTTTCTGACATATTTGGCAAGACTCCTAGTAAAGGTGTGAACCCTGATGAGGCAGTTGCTTTGGGAGCTGCAATTCAGGGTGGAATTCTTCGTGGAGATGTCAAAGAGTTGTTGCTTCTGGATGTAACTCCTTTATCTCTTGGTATAGAGACACTTGGTGGGATATTCACCAGGTTGATCAACAGGAACACTACAATCCCTACCAAGAAGAGTCAGGTAAACTTTTATAATGAAACCTTAGAGGTGCCTTTTTCTGAATTGTTTATATGCAAGGAGAATTATGTTTGCATGTATGCATGATTGGGAAAAGACGGTTCTTTTATTAGTTATATCTGATGCAATTGATTCTTTATTTCTAAATAATTGATTTTTTCTTAACCTGTCTCCTGTTTTTGTCCAAACGAAATGTGCCTATAGTTTTGTCGACCAGTGCTCTATTCCAATTACAAAAATCTTCCTACCTGATTTATGCCTTGACTTGACTAGTTCAAGTTGTTATCATATTACTTCTTCTGGATAATCTATTTTAATTGATTTCAGTTGCATCCTGATACTGGTGTTCTGTATGTGATTAGCTGATGGCTCAATTTCATGGCTAACTTAACTTTTTCATCGATCTCAGGTTTTCTCCACTGCAGCTGACAATCAGACCCAAGTAGGAATCAAGGTGCTCCAAGGTGAACGTGAGCTAGCCTCAGAAAACAAAATGTTGGGAGAATTTGAGCTGGTGGGTATTCCACCTGCACCCAGGGGCATGCCTCAGATTGAGGTTACTTTTGACATAGATGCCAATGGAATTGTGACCGTGTCAGCCAAGGACAAGGCCACAGGGAAAGAGCAGCAAATCACCATCCGGTCATCTGGTGGCCTCTCAGAGGATGAGATTGAGAAGATGGTGAGGGATGCTGAGATGTTTGCTCAGAAGGATCAAGAAAGAAAGGCTTTAATTGACATCAAAAACAGTGCTGACACTACCATTTACAGCATTGAGAAGAGCCTTAACGAGTACAGAGACAAGATCCCGGCCGAAGTTGCAAAGGAGATTGAGGCAGCAGTTTCAGATTTGAGACAATCTATGGCTGGAGATAACGTTGAAGAGATTAAGTCAAGGTTAGATGCTGCCAATAAATCTGTTTCAAAGATTGGAGAGCATATGTCAAAGGGCAGTGGCGGTGATTCTTCTGGGGGGTCACAAGGTGGAGATCAGGCCCCAGAAGCAGAATTTGAAGAAGTGAAGAAGTAAAGGGTTTTACTTGAAAGTGGGATGACTTAATCATTCCCTTTTCTTAGATCATGTTTTTGCCGTTTTGTATGTAAACGCTAGAGGTTGGCCTCTTATATTTTGAATGCTTACATATTTTAGAATTGGTCATGGTTGTTGGCAACTGGAAGTACATTTGGTATGAAGGAATATTAGATTTCCTCGGTCAAATTTGACCAGATAACCTTTTGCAGTTACTGAAAAACTTTGTTGGCTTGCCACTTCACAGTTAGTCCAGCCAAAAGCAATTATCGTCGGAAAAGAGTGACGTATTGTTAACTATGATTCACTGTTTTATAGAACTGTCAAGTATCGTGTCATCACTAATGAATTGTGCCTTACCATTTCTGATGAAGGGGATATGTTTTCAGAAAGCATGGTTTTGTGAAGCAGAGGCAGCTTTCGACTTCGGTCTGAGTTCCAAGTATGAACGGGTCAGTGACTTTTTTCTTTTGTTGGTTCCGAAAGGTGGGTTAGTAACTTTTTTTTGGAAAAAATAGAGGAGGTACTATTAATAGAATCATGGAATACAAGCAAATTTTAAGCGATTAGAGAAACCATGAATTACAAGCAAGCGTAACAGTTATAGGAGAAACTTTAAGCAGTCGATCAAAACCCAGCTCTGATAGTAGCAACAAGGCATACTGATTGGTAAAGCTGGCAGAACCATCAACTGGTATCGATAGCTTTCATTCCTTTGTTAACACTTACGGACTGAATTTCCATATAGTTAGCCCCTTTTTTTTTTTTTTTTTTTGGATAAAAAGAAGACAAACAGTACAATTACACAATCAATCTAAGAAAACAAATTCTCGTCAAATCCTCTAACAGGATACGGTTGCATCCAATAGGTGAAGTAGTGAAATACGTGACGCTTATAGCAAAATGACTGGCATAATTAACTAGCCAGTCGGCATATCTGTTACTCTCTCAATAAACATGTCGATGAACAACAGTTCAGTTCCTGGAGAATAGCTCATGGATGCTCCGAACAAGAAGAATAAGCGTCTTGGATCGCCTGTTGGAAGAAGAGAGGAGATCGGACACCGCTGTGGAATCGACTTTCAGTTCAATCCGGCAATGGCCCAAGTTCCAAGCCAAAGTTAGCCCAGTATAAACACTCCAGAGTTCCGCAGCCATAGACGAGCACCAACCAATGTTCTGCGAGAAGCCACCCAACCAGTGTCTTGTACTATCACGTAGAAGGCCCCCTGCTGTGGCGATAGACGAGGACCGTCGGGAGGCACCATCAATGTTCAGCTTGAACCATCCTGTGGGGGATTTGCGCCAGCCTATGTATATGTTTAATTCATAGTTTGATCCATCAGCCTATGTTCAATTTGATCCGTAGTTAGCCTTTTGTATATGTTTAATTTTGTCAACTTAAAACATTCAGTTTGATGGTGATGTTGGCATTTGCTTACATTCCATTAATAGAACGATTGACTTAACATGAATTCTTTTTATAAAAACAATATAGTTGTTATTCAACTTTATTAAAGAAAGCGTTAAATCAAAGGAAGTCAAAGATGTTTTAGTGATAACAAAGTTTAGTTACTGGTAATAATTTATTTTCTGATGTTTTAAAAGGAAACAAAATGAAATGAAGTCAATAAATAATTTATGGAGACCAAACAAATTCAAGTTAAGAAGAAGACTTAAGACTAAGACTAACGAAGATCAAAGCACAACAAGTTTATAAATTTATTTGTAATCTTTCTTGTATCTCTTACTTGGTTATTTTAATGCTTTATGAACTATTTATGCATAAGCATATCATATTCCAAACTTAATGCATAAATTTTTCTTTTATCACAAGGAATCAAAGTTTTGATTTTAAAGAAAAGCGTCTTATTCAAAATACTTTTTAGGAAATTTTGAATTGTTTTTGGAACAAATTTTGATCAAAGGAGTGGTGTCTAATCCTTGAAGAACTTCAAAATTCTTTAGGAATGTATTTTCAGATGCACCAGGTGATCAATATGTACATGTGGTTAAGCAATATTGTGTTTTTGGAGATACTGATTGACCAATGCATCAAGATTTTTGAAAAATTATGTACTATGAGTTTTCATGTGATTTTGGTAGGTGTACTCAATCAATGTTACTGTTACTAGCCATTATAATGGCTAATTATCTAATAATATTTGGAACTAGTATAGGTATAAAACACTTGAAATTTCAGTTGTTAAAGGTGTTTATGACATTTGGAAGTTACAATAACACATCTACTAGAGATTTTAAGCATTTATAAGAATTCATTCATTGGTTGTAAAGTGATTAAGAGGCCTTGAGTATTAAGGTGAGGAAGCAAGGTTTATTTGAGATGTAACCATCGATTAGGGCTACTTTTACTGTATTTAGATGTTCCAAAAAGTATTAAGGTACCTCTATACCCTTTAAGAAGGATTGTACAAGGATTCCTCTTTGTTGACCAAAGATTATTAAAAGAAAGTTCCTCTTCACTTAGTTGAAATAAGAGATTAGTGGAATCTTAAAAGACTTGGGGAATAGGTGTAGGTGAGGTCACTTTACTAAACCATTTTTAAATCGATTTACATCTTCTCGTTCTTATGCTCTTTTTCTTTATTATTAATTTATTAATTAAGTTTAACTGAAATGCCATTGCATGTCATCAATTTGAAATCAATTAAAGGTCACTATTTTTTAAATGACATTAGGGATCAATAAAAGAATAGAGAAAAAAACTAAAGGAAAAGGAACTAAATTCCTAAGATTTAGAATAAAATTCAAAGGTCGATTATAGAATGGGAATGGTGTTAAGCACCCCACCCTACCCATCTAAACGGTTACCTAAGTCTCCAAATAGTTTTATAAATCTAGAGTGTTCAAATTGAAAAAAAAAATCCAGTGTGCATTAGAAAAACCATATTGAAGAAGAGAAAATACGATTAAATACTTAGGCGATTATGATTTTATTTATGCCTTAAAAAGAATAAAATGCCTATAATGGGCCTTAGGACTTTAAGATAGATAAAAGAGATGAGTCATAAAGCTTTTAAACTAAGGAAAATATGCCTAAATTTGTTTCTTAGATCTTAAAATGGAGATAAGATACATTGAGTTAGATTTTAAGATTTGAAGTTAGGATAAGATGCTTATAGTTGAGCCTTATGGCTTGAAATTAAGATAAAAGACCTAAATTTGTATCTTAGGGTTTGAAAATGAGGTAAAAATGCCTAGAGTTTATGCTTCGTGCTTGAAATAAAGATAAAATGTCAAACGTTGCATCTTAGGTCTTTAAATGAAGAAGATATGGGTAAAGATGGGTCTTAGGACTTGAATTGAAGAAAAAATTACAAGAGAGCTAGGTCATAGGGATTGGAATTAGAACACTGAGAGTTAGGTCTTAGGACTTGAAATGAAGAAAAAATGCCTATACTTAGGTATTGGAGCTTTAAATTAAGATAAAGGACATAGAGCCAAATCTTAAGGCTTAAAATCAAATTTATATGCCTATAATAAAATTTATAACTTGGAACATTAATTGAAATGAAGGTCTACAAAGAAGTACCTAGGACTTGTGATTTAATATCTAAGGCTTAAGGCTTTGAATGGGCTTTGAACTTTATTTGAAAGTAGAAAAAGCATAAGAATTAGTAGCTTGGCTTGAGCTTCAAAGATTTGTGGCCTTGTGATATGGATTTGAGCTTTTAAGTTTTTTCCAGATAAAAATGATTTCTATTTTAAACTTAATTGTCTTAAACTTTCTTTTAATATTATGTTACCTCTTAATGACTTATTTTATAAAGTGAATTTGCTCCACTTGCATTATGCAATCACTTAACAATTGAACAAATAACATGTAAAATAAGAGAGGATTGCCTCTAGCGTTCTATTTAGGCTTAGGACTATACTACACATTTAAGCATTAATTATAGGTCTAATTATTTAAAAAATAGAAAAAGGTACGACTTGCTCGTAATATTTTTTTCTAAAAATTTCAAGTTAAATCCTACTATTATCTGTGGTATCATATTACGTATTGGAATTGTGAGGCAAGTTTTACCTAATGTAAAACCCTCAATATTTACAAGTATACGGATCGTAAACTTGTAGTAATTAAGATATCGATCCTACGAGGAATTAGCTAAAACTAAATGAACCTAACTTTGTCTAAGGTATAAAAATGTGATTTAAATGAAAACACAAAGATGATGTGTAAAATGGATTAGAAGATTAACTACTTAACTATCGATTCAATCTCTTGATTTATTATCAAAGTATAAACAACTATAAATATCACAACACCCAAAACATTTCATTGAAATAAAAAAAATCAAACCACAAAATAATTCAAGAACAAATACAAAAATGAATTTAGAACATCATCAATATGTTCAAAATATGTTTTACACATAGTGTTTAATGATAATAACAAAAGGAAAGAAATAAAAACTTAATTTGGACCTGAATCCGCAAATATGGAAAATGGTGAACAACTGATGCTCCTTTTGATCTTCCTTAGATTAATCTCAATTTGGTAAGATGGTGGTTATTTATTTTGGTCAATAATTTTAGGGCTTACCCAGGTCATTTTGTTCCAAAATAGCTCCAAATTGTCAAAAGACACAAAACATGTAGTGCTTGGAAAGTGTCTGTCACGACCATAATAGGGGGTGTCACGATCGTGACACTGCCAAATCTCATGTCACAATCGTGACATTGGGAAGAACCTACCGTCACAACTGTGATAGTCATGTCCGATCGTGACCCTGCCTTTAGCCCAAACATGCTCCAAATTCCTTCAATCTTCATTTATTTGGTTTCATTTACTAATAAACACATCAAAACACTTCAATAACACAAAATTAAGGTCCAACATCATGCCCTAAACCACATAACACTTAAAAACATGAACAAACAATCATATTAACATAATTATAAGCCTAAACATTCAATAATCATCTAATCAACACCTATAAACACACTAAAACACCTATCAAAACATAATGTAAACTACAACTATCAACATCTCCACACTTAAACTTTTTCTTATCCTTAGGCAAAAACAAAACAAATACAAACTCAAACACACCAAACAATAGCACATACATTCATGCATATGAAATAATGATATAATGGCATCTAACTTCACGAAACCAAATTAACCTCAAACAATAATCATTCAAGTTGTTCTAACATATTAAACTATGCAATTTATGGATAAGAACTTTAGATTGAATATACATACTAATCAAGACATTAACATCATATTCCTTCATCTAAAGCATCTGTACACACAAACATTGATAATTAGTAGTATATCAAAATTGCAACTATCACTAAGTAACTTTCCATGAAAATTCTTGCTATTTTCGAAGATCGGTAAGATTTATTTATCAAGACACCATTTTGTTAATTTTCTTTACGTTAACCTAGTCTTTTGATGTGAAGGCCAACATTTGTGATGAATGTCCCTCGGTTACTTAAGTAGGCCGGATTTTATTAATTAGCTTGGTTGGAATGTCATTTTAGACTTTTGATGTGAAGGCAAATATTTGTGATGAATGTCCCTCGGTTACTTAGTTATATCACACTCTCAACTAGCTGCTAGCTCTATTTATAACCCAAAGGCTAGCGAAATAATTATTTACTAAAGATATACACAGATGTTTTTTCAAAAAACCTACCTTATTTCTTTTAGCTAATCTCCCTTATGAAAGATTACTAACGATGCTACTTATTCAATTGACTTATAATTATAAATGTATGTAACAAATTTCCTAAGGTGAATGAACTAACATCATATCCTAATTAACATGCATATTTAACCAAAGATACTTAGAACACAAATTTCACAAGCTAATATGTCTTTACCACTTAAAAGACTATATTCAAAGCTAAACTTATTCCATCAAGTTATGGCCATTGACACATTCACACATTGACACAATTCACACCTATGCTACTCCTCATGTCAACCTAAACAAAAGCTAACAATATGACATGCAAAATTCACACTCATGATGATAATAACAATACAAACCTCCCCACACTTGGACAACACATTGTCCTCAATGTGAGGAAAACCAACAACATATAAAGATAACAAAACAAGACAAGAAAAATAAAATAAAAAGAAAAATGTTAAAGTGTGAAACTCGTTATGGTGATTGAGCTGGTGATGGTGTTAGAGAAGGGATCTAAATGCCTTGAGCAGCAAAGTATTTATAGATCCTCTTGATGCCGTGGTGCTACCATCATAGTTCTTATGCCATCTCCTTTAACAGTTTGTTGTTTTCTAAAACTGCATTTAGTACCTTCCTGCTGGTTTTTCTTCCTCAATCTCCTCACTGGTTAAGTCTTCAACTTGTTACTGAGGTGGTGTTGAGCATAAACTAACATGTCCTGTCTTGTGTTTCATATGTGATTTAGAGCCGATATCTTGAAGTTCTATATATTGAAACTCCAAGATCTCAACTCTTCTCAAATGACAATGATATATATTAAGAATTCAAGCATAAGAATAATTAGTCTATCCGTATTGACACCATAATAATCAACAATTGTAGTAACCAAATATCTCAAGCTAAGATTACTACTCCTATTTTTCAGAGTAGAAATAATGGTATTGAAAATGTGTGTGGTTGTGCAAACTTTAATGTCATTATCCATGCACCATAAAATAAATAACTCTTTCACTGAGCACTTATTACTTTTAACTTTATCAAAAATAGTTTTACACATAAATTTATAAAACAACAAGTGTTAAGGATTATAAATAATATTGTTATATGCATTCTTGACGTCAAAGTCTTCCAACCCAGTCAATTGCGTCTAATATTGCTTGACATGAAAATCATCATATTGATAAACAATGGTTGATTCCAAGAATCCACCAATTTCACACATAATCTCACAATTCAATTCGTATGGTTATGCCTAAAACCAAATCCAAAATTCATTCAGGTTACTCAATTCAAATTGATGAAATTTGAAAAATTCAAGGATCAATTCCTCATAGACAATAAAATTAAAATTCATGAATTTATCCCATTGAACTTTTATACCCAAATTCTCAACCTTGCCGTTCAATCCAAGAGTATCTAACATATCAAAGTCCGAGTACCTAGGCACACACACATTTCTAGAATGAAGATTTTGGAAATGAATTCCTTCTTCTTTCAAATATATTAGAAAAGGTGTTCTAAAGTCCGCCGCTCTATTCTGTACACCGCACCCTGTTACTTGCATTTTTTCCTTTAAGTTGTACATGGTTTACTGTTTGCTTAATTCTTGGACCCATTTGGAATGTGAAAATTGTGGGTGAAAGAAAGAAGAGAAACAAAGAAATCCTAGGATGAGTGTAGAGAGAAGTTAGAGAAATTTAAAGATGGCTAACCTCAAGAGAGAAATGAAATGACCAAAATGAGTGGAAGAGTGAATATAAGTGTTATGGTGAAAGGAGGGGTAAAATGGTAAAAGAACATAAAAATATCTTGTTTCTTACCTATGCTCAGCCATCTATCACAATCGTGATAGTGGGTGTGTAATCTTGGTCATAATCATGACACTAGAATTTTTAATACCCTTATCCCATTTTTCATCCATTCTTTGTGTAACGTCCAAATTTCCTTCCTTTTCTTATATTATCATCAACAACACATAATTTATCCATCCACGCCATTCTAAACCGTTGTGATATAGAGAGAACCAAATTCTAGAATTCAAAACAAACCTAACTATCGAAATGTACTAATTAACTGTCAATATGTTAGTTATGATCATTAACTTGACCTTCATCATTGGAAGCGTTTTTTTATTATTCGAAAGAAAAGAAATTACTTCCTTTTCTTTAAAGAAAACTCCTCCAAGATATAGATTGCAATGATGCATGTTTACTTTAAAAGTTTCCTTGTTCGAATTTTCTACTTCGAGAGCTCCATATATGAATACTTGAGTTATCGTAAAAGGTCCACTCCATCTCGATTTGAGCTTTCCCCAAAAAAACTTCATCCTTGAATTGAACAACAACATCGCATCTCCCACCTTGAACTCCTTCTTATTGAGATGAGAATCATGCCATCTCTTCACCTTCTCTTTGTAGAGTTTGGCATTCTTATGCAATTTGAAGCAAAATTACTCGAGTTCATTTAGTTGCAAAATTCTTCTCTCACCTGCTCACTTCCAATCAAAATTTAAAACTTTCATTGCCCAATATGCTTTGTGCTCGAGTTCCACAGGCAAATGACAAGCTTTACCGTATACAATTTTGAATGAAGTCATTCTAACCGCACCCTAATACTTGCATTCTTCCTTTAGGTTATGCATGTTTTAGTGTCTACTTAATTCTTGGACCCATTTGGAATGTGGAAATTGTGGGTGAAAGAAAGAAGAGAAATAAAGAAATCCTAGGATGAGTGTAGAGAGAAGTTAGAGAAATTTGAAGATGGCTAAACTAGAGAGAGAAATGAAATGACCAAAATGAGTGGAAGAGTGAATATAAGTGTTAGGGTGAAGGAGGGCTAAAATGGTAAAAGAACATGAAAGACATCTTATTTCTTACCCATGCCTAACCGCACGATCGTGATAGTAGGCTATGAAACTAGGTCATGATCGTTACCTATAGTGGGCTATAAAATTGGGTCACCATCGTGAAAAAGGAATCATGATTGTGACAGTGGGTGTATAATCTTGGTCACAATCGTGACACTAAAATTTTTGATACCCTTGTCTCGTTTTTCATCCATTCTTTGTGTAACCTCCAAATTTCCTTCCTTTTCTTATATTATCATCAACACCACATCATTTATCCATCCACACCATTCCAAACCATTGTGATAAAGAGAGAAAAACTTAATTCTAGAATTCAAAACAAACCTAACTATCGAAATGTACTAATTAACTATCAAACGTGCTAAGTTATGATCATTAGCTTGACCTTCATCATTGGAAGTGTTTTTAATTAATTGAAAGAAAAGAAATTGCTTCCTTTCTTTAGAGAAAACTCCTCCAAGATACAGATTGTAACAATGTCTGTTTACCTTGAAGGTTTCCTTGTTCGAATTTTTTAATTTGAGAGCTCCATATGTGAATACTTGAGTTACGATAAAAGGTCTACTCCATCTCGATTTGAGCTTTCCTGGAAATAATTTCATCCTTGAATTGAAAAACAACACCAAATCTCCCACCTTGAACTCCTTCTTATTGAGATGAGAATCATGCCATCTCTTCACCTTCTCCTTGTAGAGTTTGGCATTCTCATACGCATTGAAGCAAAATTCCTCAAGTTCATTTAGTTGCAAGAGTCTTCTCCCACCCACTTGCTTCCAATCAAAATTTAAAACTTTCATTTGCTAGTATGCTTTGTATTCGAGTTTCATAGGCAAACGACAAGCTTTACTATACACAAGTCTGAATGAAGTCATTCTAATTGGAGTTTTAAAGGCGGTTTGATAAGACCATAAAATTTCATCTAACTGTAATGCGTAATCTTTTCTTGAACTATTCAATCTCTTCTCCAATATACGTTTGAGTTCACAATTTATGACCTCCACTTAGCCACTTGTTTGCGAGTGGTATGGTGTGGCCACATGATGGTGGACTCCGTATTGCTTAAAGAAGGCGTCAAAATATTGGTTACAGAAATGTGCTCCTCTATCGCTTATAATTGTCCTTGGCACTTCGAATCAATTCAATAACTGTTTAATAAATTTCTGAAGAACTTTTCCATCATTTGTGGGAGTTGCCACAACTTTGGCCCATCTTAATACGAAGTCCCCTCATACCAAATTATATATGTTCCTATAGAGGATGTGAAAGACCCATGAAGTCGAGTCCCCACACATCAAAGAATTCGACTTCTAAGATGTTAGATAAGGTAATCTTATCTCTTTTTGAGATGTTGCTCACTCTTTGACATTTATCGCACCGTGTTACGAATGCCTAAACATAAATAGATGCAATTAATAGAATCCACATTCAAGTACTCAAGTTGCCGTCTTGTTTGCACCATAATGTCTAGCATATAAAGCTTCATTACACTGCGTTAATATGTTTGATATCTCCTCCTCCAGAACACACCTTCTTATGATTCCATCAGCAAATGTTCGATATAGGATTGGATCATCCCATAAGTATCAAGTACACTCATACAAGCATCACTTCCTTTGTTGATAGGATAATTCATAAGGGAACTTACCGTTAGTGACAAAATTTATTAGGGTTTCATCAGAGAATGTCTTATTAATATCATTGCTCTGCTTAATTCCCCTCCTTCTAGATGTGATAAGTGGTTTGTTGCCATATTTTTAGCTCCCTTTTTGTCTTGTATTTCGGTGTCAAATTCTTGTAGTAGAAATATCCATCAAATAAGTCTCAATTTTATATTCTTCTTAGCAAAAAGATATTTAGGTTTTTTGTAATTGATAAAAATGATCACCTTAGAACCCAAGAGGTACGATCAAAATTTTTCACAAGCATACACCACTGCTAGTAACTCATTCTTAGTGGTGGTGTAGTTTAGTATTGCCTAGTTAGTGTCTTGCTTGTGTAGTATATCACATGCAACATCTTATCCTTCCTTTGGACCAACATATAACCTATAGCTTGATCGCTAACATCACATATGACTTCGAATGGGAGTATCAGATCTAGTGACATTAAGATCGGTGCTGATGTTAGTGCCTTATTTAATTGATTAAATGCAGATAAGCAGTTATCATCAAAACAAAAAGGCATATCCTTAACTAAGAGGTTAGTAGAGGTCTTGCTATCTATGAGAAGTCCTTCATAAAGCAGTGATAAAATCTTACATGACCTAAGAATGTTCTCACGCCTTTAACATTGATGGGTGATGGAAGCTTCTCAATGACCTTCATCTTCGCTCTGTCCAGTTCAATTCCTTGGTGCGATATTTTATACCCAAGCATTACTACCTAATGCACCATAAACTGGCAGTTCTCCCAATTTAACATTAGATATGATTCTTCAGATCTTTGGAGCACTCTGTCCAAATTAGTCAGGCACTGCTCAAAAAAGTCCCCAAAGATTGAGAAATTGTCCATAAAGCCTTTCATTATATTCTCAATCATATCTGCAGAGATAAACATCATGCACATTTGAAATGTAGCTGGAGCATTGCATAACTTGAAGGGCATTATACAAAAATGTTCGATAAGGACATGTAAAAGTGGCCTTTTCTTGGTCGTTAGGATAGATGAATATTTATTGTATCCTAAATAAACATTTAGGAAGCAATAGAATGAGTGACCAGCCACTCTTTTGATCATTTGATCTATGAATGGGAAAGAAAGTGGGCTTTTTTAGTCACCTTTTTAACCTTTCAATAGTCTATGCAAGCTCTCCATCCTATGATTGTTCTTATCAAAATTAGCTCTCCACTTTAACTCTCCATAACGATCATACCACCTTTCTTCGGTACACATTGTATTGGGCAGACCCATCCACTATTAGATAGGGGTATATGATACCTATGTCTAAGAGCTTCACTACTTCCTTTTTGACCACTTCTTTCATGTGAGAGTTTGACCTAAATTGATGTTCCCTCATTGTTCGACTTCCTTCTTTGAGTTTTATTCGATGCATAACAATGTTTGGACTTATACCTCGAATGTCGAATATATGCCATCCCATGGCCTTCATCTACTTCTTCACAATTGGTACCACCCTACTTTCTTGTTCCCTATCCAATTGATTGGAAATGATGATGGATAGGGTTTGACCTTCAGTTAGAAAGGTATACCTGACGTATGCAGGTAAAGGTTTGAGCTCTAAAGTTGGTGATTGCTCCATGGAGGGTGGTATGGGTGCTTTAGTTCTTACTAATATTTCTTGACACCTGAAAACACATGACTCCTCCATCTCAAAATCTTCCTCAAACTCAGCTTCATTTTCTATCTCAACTTCTATATTTTTAATTTCTTCAAAACAACTCTCTTCTTGCTCTTAAATACTTCTTTCCATAACATCAATCTTGATGCAAGAGTTGCTTCACGATTTTTCAAGGCTTTATTCATATTGAACTCCACTTGATCTTCACTAATATGAAGTGTAAATTTTCCTTCATTAACATCGATCAATGCTCTTCTTGTGTTCATAAAAGGTTGTTTAAGAATTAATAGGCAATTTTTATCCTCTTCAAAATCGGGAATTACGAAGATCACAAGGATAATAAACTTGTCTACCTGCATTAACATGTCTTCTGTTGGGACCCGATACCGAGACCGGACTCCAACCGAAAAACGGAACGAGCGAAAGCAAAATCGAACGAAAGGAACATAAGGCAGAAGCAAAATAATAAGCGAAACAAACATCGAATCAAATCGAATTGAAACCAATTTTCGACATCCGTGAACAAATATTGAAGAAAACGTTTACGTTGGAAACCTTAAGACTATCGGTCTAAGCTAATCCAAATATGGGTACTTTTTTTTCTTTCCTTCTTTCTTTCATTTTCATTCCATCTCTTACAAGCGGCTTCAATATCCTCAATCCAATTGAAATCGTACTCAAACTCAATTTATTTGCTTCTTCATATACAATCATATCTCATCAATTTAAACTCTTACTTTTTATTTTCATAAAATCGCACACATTCCAAATTAAATACCATCAATTCTCCAACGATTAGCACTTTAAATATTTCAGACCAACCATCATAATCATATACCCAATTCCAATCACAAAATCCATAACTCGAATCATAATTCATTTTACCATTCCATATACAAATCCATAATGTATTTACGTCATGAAATACGTACTTACCAAAATATTCCATAATACATCATCAATATTAAAATCTGAAAACGTACACAAACAAACAAATAAAAACCTTCAATTTCTTTCACCCGATCATCTTCTCATCACCTGTGGATGGGAATGAAGGGGGGTGAGCTTATAGCTCGTGGGTAACAGTTTATAACAAATAAATAAGCAAAACTTTTAGAAACACTTTTCTTTTCTTTTCTTGTAGAAACTTTGTTTGAAACCCATAAAGCACATTTTCAAAGTTCTTTTCACGCAGTAATCGAAATCACAATTTACAAAACGTATGACTTTTAGGCTTTCAGCCATAAACCCATAGGTTACAAAACATGAATGCATCAACTTGACATTTCATAGATGCAGTGGCAAATCACATATGCAATGCACAACACATGGCTCGAGAGTTCCATAAGCACAACGAATAAACCAAAGTTTATCGTAAACACAACGAGTCTTATTTCTCAGGATCTCGTTGCCTCAAACGGGCAGCCGGGAGAAGGCTATGGGTCATCGTGCACGAGACTAACGAAACAGGTTCTCTCTTGCCCAAACACAATCAATCTATGCTCAATATCATTTATCGAATGATCTTTTCCGAATATACGAAATGCCATTAAATCTTTCGAGGCATAACACAAACGTATTTTTCAATTCATCAAAAGTTCATGTATTGAATCAATGATGATTTTTCAAATCATTCATACAATGATGCAACATTTATGATGCAATTGAAATCAAAAAATCCCTTTGTTTAAAGAAAGCAGTAGTGGCTTATAAATTCTATTATAAACAGGTACCCACCTCATTTCCATGCTTGAAGCTTGTCCAATGCTTCAATTTGACCATTGCTTATTTCTTTCTTCCAAATGAAATTTTCCTAAACCATAATCATCCAAATTTAACATCATAATTAGCATAATCCTCAAAATTAACTATAGGAAACCCATACTCATCATTTTTCCAAGCTATCTAAAGCAAGAATTTCTAAAATCCCCAAATTCCAAAATTGACCTAAACCAATTCACCAAAATTCAATATCATAAATCACAACATCTTCAAAATTGATATCATATTTCACCAATCCATAATATTTCCCATGATTCTAAACCAATAATTTCCAAAAACCCCAATTACAAAATTAGGCATAAACCCTAATTAATTTCCATCCAAAATCGATCCCATTAAAACATGAAATCTCCAAAATTGACTTTAGAATTTACAAACCCATACCAATTCCAAGGTATGTAAACAAAAAACCCTCTAAAAGATCAAAGATCGAAAATCGACTCTTACCTTCATCTTCCCCAATTTCGGATTTTCTTGGTTCATGATGGAGCTCTCTTCATTCTCTACCTTTTTCTCTCTTGAATCAACATAGAAAGCTTGCTTGAAGACCCCTAAAAATCAAACCCTAGCTCTCTCCCATTTTCTTTCTTCTTCTCTCCCGAAGCTCCTCTCATTCTCCTCTCTTCTTATTCTTTTCTTCTCTTGCTGTTTTTTTTGTCTAAGTGCCGTGCATTCTCCTTATATATACTAAAGCTCACTCTTCTTATTTACCAA
Source organism: Erythroxylum novogranatense (assembly GCA_029891385.1). Classification (NCBI taxonomy): domain Eukaryota; kingdom Viridiplantae; phylum Streptophyta; class Magnoliopsida; order Malpighiales; family Erythroxylaceae; genus Erythroxylum; species Erythroxylum novogranatense. Next base: position 95,494,417 of record CM057228.1, read on the forward strand.
CTTGCCATTAATGAGTGCATAATGTCCAATTTGCCTTTACATGTAAGTCTTATAACATAAAAACTTAAGTGATCTTCCAACAATGTCCTTCCTAAAAATTGACATCTTGTCTCCTTATTTTGATCAAGTAGCTGAAGTCATTTGACAACACTTTCTTCTATAGAAATGTCCCTCTATGTATTACGAATCCATCGCTTCAAGAATCAGGTCGATCGGAGCTCTATATCTCAAAATATCTCAAAAATACTGAAGTCTATTCTTCAGACCCGAGACTGAACACTACACCTAACTTCCAACACAAAATTGAAAGTCTTAGAGGCTAAATTGTAGTTTGTATCCTTCATAACATTTGTAGCCCCATGTCTCTATTTTAATTAACAACAATAATCAACTCAATCGGAGCTCTACCGATTGAGATATCTCCAAAATACTGAACAATATTCAGCCATTACAACACCGAGATTGAACACTACACCGAACTTCCGACCTGAAATTGAAAGTCTTAGAGGCTTAATTGTAGCTCGGCTCCTTCATAACATTTGTATCCCCACGTCTCTATTTTAATTTTCAACAAGAATCCTATCTATTGGAGCTCTATAGCTCCAGATATCTCCAAAATACTAAAAGATATTCAGACCATTACAAAACTGAAACTGAGCACTACAGCTAAATTCCGACCTGAAATTAAAAGTCTTAGAGGTTTAATTGTAGCTCGGCTCCTTCATAACATTTGTAGCCCCATGTCTCTATTTTAATCTGCAACAAGAATCCGATCTATTGGAGCTCTATAGCTTCAGATATCTCCAAACTACTGAACGATATTCAGACCATTACAAAACTGAAACTGAGCACTACATCTAAATTCTGACCTGAAATTGGAAGTCTTAGAGGCTACATTATAGCTCGTCTCCTTCATAACATTTGTAGCCTCATGTCTCTATTTTAATTTCTAAAAAGAATCAGATCGATCGGAGCTCTACCGATCGAGATATCTCCAAAATACTGAATACTGTTCAAACTTTTACAACCGATCAGCTCACTATAATCCAAGCTATCTTTCTCCATTTAATGCCAAAACTGATCTATCTAGTATGGAAAGATAGAAAAATGTCTTAGGAATCCAACGCTTTGAAAATCGGCTTAATCGGATGTCGAACGAAGAAGTTATGCTCAAAACAAGGAAGAGAGGTCGGTAGGTCAAAAATCGGACACAATGACCGAGCTGCACACCCACGCGGGTCACTCGGCCTTGCGCCCGCGCAGGTTGCTCGGCCCTGCACCCGCGCGGTGAGCTCGGCCTCGTGCGCCCACGCGGGTCGCTCGGCCACTTGGCCTAGCGGGGCGCTCTCCCACTCTGATCCGACCTCCGAACTTTAAACCTTCATAACTTTTGACTTCGAACTCCAAATTGGACAAACTTGGTGTCTACGGAAAGGGAAAAGAGAGATCTATAATTTTCAAGAAGGACTCAGAATCGATTGAGGTATCTTAAGGGGTCAAAACTCCACACAATGTGACTGGTCGATCGGCTTCACACTATACATCATCAAAACTTCTAAAAATCATAACTTTCTACTCCCTTGTCCAATATTTTCGTGCTTTATATCAATGAAAAGATAAAAACAAGCTCTACAATGTTCATGAAGGACTCCAAAGCAACTTCAACCTCTAGCTAAGTTAATTTTCCAATCAAATTTTATGCTCTGAAATTTCCATACTAAACAACATTCAAACTTCACAATTTCACATCTTTCAACCTCCACATCCAAGAATCGCATATTATACATCATTTTAAAGCTATTCAAATTTTCTATAACTTTCACGTAAACCATTTACTCCAATTCAAACCACATCAGTACGACGATCGGCCTCAAAGCACAATACACACAAATCTATACTTCATAGTATTTTTTCAAAACAACGCCAAATATACTTAACTTCGAAAACTCATAACTTTTGATTCCGATATCGAAAACTGTCAAACTTTATGGCTACAGAAAGCTCTCAACATAATCTACAAATTTCATGAAGATCATTTCTTCAAAATCTACCTACATCAAAAGTCAACTCTTTACTCCAAAAGGTCAAACTTTCTAATTTCTTCAAAATTTTACACTTTCACTTTCTATTTCCTGATTTCAACTTCCATTTCAACCATCTCATCCACTTAAACTTTCATAACCAAAACTAATCTTCAAAGTCATCAAAACCAATAAATTCTTTTTCTCATCAATTTCCTCAAGGCATAAAAACTTCTATAACACAATTCATATCCGAAAACACTCATTGAATTCATTTTAATAATTCTAATTCACACCGAAAGTTCGGGGTCCAACAATTCTCCCCCTCTTAAAAGAATTTTGCCCTCGAAATTCCTATCTAAATAATCACCAAGTAACTTATTCTCTCAAATAATTTCTTCAAAATAATCATATTCAATCACTTTCTTAACTAATTCCTCATCATACACATTCTCAACTTACTCACAATTTATCACTTCTTGTATCAAATACCACCAATATCATATCATATCAATATTTCTTAGCAGATTTTCACAAGTCAATGATCTAATTCTTAATAACCTTAATATGGACTAATACCATTCAATTTACTCCTTTTGAACTTCCATATATATATCTATATCTCTATCATTCAACTCATCTTTCACGCATCCTATATTACATCTCATATATATATATACGAAAGGAATTCATCCAATTTCATCGTGAAATTCGAACCTTAATCTCCATTATCACATTCTTTGATCATCAATCACGCTTTCGACACCTTAATCAAAACATTCTTATACTCCAAATACATGTTAGATCATTCACATCAATATCACATTCTCACTAATTCAATCATATTCATTCACTAACTCTTATCATCTTCTCATGCAAATCACTCATACACATACGCCCATGTAAGATCCTATTATTGGGCTCTGATACCATAACTGTTGGGACTCGATCCTGAGACCGGACTCCAACCGAAAAACGAAACGAGCAAAAGCAAAATCGAACGAAAGGAACATAAGGCAGAAGCAAAAAAATAAGCGAAACAAACATCGGATCAAATCGAATCGAAACTAATTTCTGACATCCCTGAACAAATATCGAAGAAAACGTTTGCGTTGGAAACCTTAAGACTATTGGTCTAAGCTAATTCAAATCTGGGTACATTTTTTTTCTTTCCTTCTTTCTTTCATTTTCATTCCATCTCTTACAAGTGACTTCAATATCCTCAATCCAATTGAAATCGCACTCAAACTCAATTTATTTGTTTCTTCATATACAATCATATCTCATCGATTTAAACTCTCACTTTTTATTTTCATAAAATCGCACACATTCCAAATTAAATACCATCAATTCTCCAACGATTAGCACTTTAAATATTTCAGACCAACCATCACAATTATATACCCAATTCCATACACAAAATTCATAACTCGAATCATAATTCATTTTATCATTCCATATACAAATCCATAATGTATTTACGTCATGAAATACGTACTTACCAAAATATTCTATAATACATCATCAATATTAAAATCTGAATACGTACACAAACAAACAAACAAAAACCTTCAATTTCTTTCACTCGATCTTCTTCTCATCACCTGTGGATGGGAATGAAGGGGGGGTGAGCTTATTGTTGGACCCCGATCTTTGAGTGAAAATTTGAATAAGTAAAATGAAATTTAAGGAGTGTTTTGTGTATGTATTGTGTAATAGATGATTTAATACTTAAAGGATCTTGATAAGAAAAGAAATGATTTGATTTTGATATCTTTAGAGTTTTGAATAAATTGGGATTGGTTGTAAATGTTAAAGTGGATGAGTTGATTGAAATGAAGTTAAAAATCAAGAAATAAAGAGAGAAAGTGTGAAAATATGAAAACATGAAAAGTTTGACTTTTTGGCCATTAATAGTTGACTTTTGATTTAGGCAAAATTTGAGAAAAGGGTCTACATGAAACTTGTAGATTATGTTAAGAGCTTTTTGTAGCCATAAAGTTTGCAATTTTTTGATATCGGGAGTGAAAGTTATGATCAGTCAAAGTTTAAGTGTGTTCAGGTTGACTATTGGTATGGCTGAAACTTTGAATGAGAAATTTACATAGTTAGAGGTAAATTGAGCCTTGAAGTTCTTCATGAAAGTTGAATATTGTGATTTTATCTTTATTTCTATATAAATTATATAATTTTTCGATTAAGGAATAATAAGTTATGATTTTTACAAGTTTATGTTATGGTTTTAGCATGAATATTAGAGGACACAATCTTTGACCGAAAAATAGACTCCCTTAGGAATCAAATTGATTTTTATTTCCTTCATGAAAGTTGTAGGTGACTTTCAGATATTCGCAGTGATATAAAATATGAGGTGTTCGGAATTTGGAGTTAAAAGATATGAATTTTCAAAGTTGGCATTTGTTTATGGATATATTAAATTGGGGCAGTGCCTTTGACTGAATTTTTGACCCCTTTAGAGATGAAATTGATTTTTGAGTTCTGCATGGAAGTTGTAGATCTTCCTTCAAGCTTTCCATAGAGACCAAATTTGTTAATTTTGGAGTTCGGGAGCAAAAGATATGATTTGAAAATTCTAAAATTTTCTACAGCTCTAGATTCTATCCTTAGGCGTGCCCACGCCTAATCTTCGAATCTCGCCTTCGCTTATAACTTTTTTTTTGACATTCGATTGAGTTGGTTTTCGAAGCGTTGGATTCCTAAGGCAATGAATTTCATTTTTTATGGAAAAATTTGTGAATTTTATGAGATTAAATTAAGGATGATTAATTTAATCAAAGTGAGTCGGTAAATTTTTCAAACACAGTTCAGTATTTTAAGAAATTCGGGATCTGTAGAGATCTGATTGAAGTGATTCTTGAGGCGAAATAAAGTTAAGACATGGGGCTACAAGTCATATGAAGAAAGTAAATGTCAATTTTGCCCCTAAGACCTTCAAATTATAAATGGAAGTTCGAATTAGAGTGCAGTTTTGGGATTAGGAATATCTGAGAGTATTTTGAGCATAACTTTTGATCTGGGAATCTAAATGAGGAGATTCTTGTTTTGAATTAAACTAGAGACATAAGGCTACAATTGTTATGAAGACATCGAGTTTCAATTCTGGGATTAAGAATGTTAATTTCTGGATGGAAATAATCGTACATGGAAAATGTGTTAGAATATGGATATACCGGAAATGTTTTGCGCATAACTTTTGATGTAGTGCTCCGAATTGGATGATTCTTGTTGCATTATGAAATTAAGACATAGAGGAACATTTCTCTAGAAGGAAGTTTTGACAAATTCCTTCAACTTGATAGTGCGAATTAGGCCCGCAAGTGAGAATAACTTAAAATAAAGTATTAGGGGCATTTTGGTCTTTTAATCATCATTTAATGACATGGCTTTAAAAATCAAGTGGGCTGTCGTTTTTTTCATGGAGAAGCCGAAAACTTGAGAAAAGAAGAAGAATAAGGAGAAGAGAAGAGAGGAGAAGGTCGGCTGTGGAGAAAAGATGAGAGAGAAAGCTAAGTTTCAATTTTTCTACTTGATTCTTAGGGATTTTGAGGTTGTACCAAGAGAGAAAAAGATGGAGGAGCACAAGAGCTTCCTTCCAAGCCAAGAAAAGTCAGATTTTAGTGAAGAATGAGGTAAGATCGAAAATTTGACGTGTGATTTTTGATAAATTTTTGGTTTAGAATTGTGGAAAAGGACATGGGTTTGTGATTTATGAAGCTAATTGTGATGTATATGCTTTAGGTTATGTTTAATTTTGGATGGAAATTTGTTTAAGGTTTAGGCTTAATTTTGTGTTAGAGGATTTTGTGAAATTTTGGTGTAAAATTATAGATGAGAATATGGGTTTGTGAAATATGAATTTAATTTTGAAGAAATTATGATTTATGATATTGAATTTAGATAAATTGGTTTAGGTCAATTTTGATATTTGGGGATTTTTGAAATTGGTGACTTAAATATCTTGAAATTAGTATGAATTGATGAATTATGACATCAATTTTGAAAATTAAGTTATTAATGAGATTGAATTTGAGTGAAATGGGTTTAGGTAAAATTTTGAATTTGGGCATTTTAGAAATTCTGATTTTAGAAAGCTTGGAAAAGTGATGAATTTGGGTTTCCTATAGTTAATTTTGAGAATTATGCAAATTATGATGTTGAATTTGGATGATTATGGCTTAGGTCAATTTTAATTGAAAGAAGGAAATAAGCAAGGATCAAATTGATGATCGGGACGAGTTCCTAGCATCATTTCGAGGTGGGTAGTATGCTTATTTATTGAATTTTAAGCTAAGCATGAATATTTGAAAAGTTCAAGAAGCAAAATTTTGAAAAAGAAAATTATGGTTTATGAAAATGTTTGAAAACTTGGTTTTCGGAATAAATTTTACGAAAATGCAAAGTTTATGAAATTCGTTGTGTTCGAATTCTATGAATGATTTGAAAATGTGAATTTGAATAAGTTGGATTTTATGATTGAAAGGAATATTTGCATACCTTGTTGTGATTCTGATTGATATGTGAATTGATTGATAAATTGATGATTTGAATGTTGATGATGAAGTGATGTGTCAATTTTATATGCATTGATGTGATATGTGAGTGTGTGAAAAGTAAGATTTTTCAAAAGTGCCTTCGGGCAATCCGATCTTTTGTTTTCGATATGTGTTATATGGGTTTGGTTAGGTCCTTTAAGTGAGTCAGTGCACTGTCTCTATTTGTTTAAAGCCCTCTCCCGACTGCCCGCTAGTGGCATTGGAGCTCCGATTTCGGACTCCCTTCACGACTACATTGGACTGCTATGCGAGAAAGTGTAGTACGTTATGTCCATTTGCCAGGACATATCTTGAGAATGTGCGATGCGTTCTGTTTGGACCGAACCAGACCATTTGATGTGTTTTGTGTGCTTTGTTCTGTTTATAAGTGTGATGGCATCTTTTGAAAAAGAAATGTGAAAATTTTGAGAAAGAAATTATTGTAGTTCTTCATTTGAAAAGTGATTGAAATGGTTTTGACCATGTTTTGAAAAATGTGGGAAATAAGAAAATTGTCAAATTTCCTACTGTCGAATCTTTTAAAAAGAATGGCAAAGGTTTTTGCAAATATGTTTTCGCTTATTTTTTAATTTATAAATATATTATCCACGAGCTATTTTAGCTCACCCCCCTCCATCCCCATCTCCAGGTATTCGAGCAAGAGATCGGATGAAAGATGGTCAAGACGTCAGTTTCGATATTTATCTGTTTTTGTAATCTGTATAAGTTAGATTTTGAGTAATTTGGATTTTAGTATGGATATGTATATGGCTTAAGATAAGTTTGGAAAAGTGTACTTGCATATAAAGTTGAGTATTGTAAATGGTTTTGGAATATGTATATGAACTTGTGTATGAGTTTGGAATATACATTTATGATTGATTTTGGGAATGAGATTGAATCATGAGACTAGTAGATGGAATTAGAATTATGAAAGTGTTTTAGAACTAAGATTACGTTTGTTTATGCTGAGATCCCGGACGGAGGGTCCGGTAGATTTTGATTGATTGTGTGATTAAATTGGGGATTATAGAAGTGTGATTTTGACACTTTGCAGGTTTGGGTTAGAATAAATGCAGCCGTTATGCTGTCGAAATTTTGATAAAATCTGGGATAAAAATGTAATTTGGGGATTTGTAGGGATTTATAAGAATATGATCAAGTATTGAATTTTGTATGAGTATACAAGCATATGATTAAGTATTGAAATTTGTATATGGATGATGTTGTATGTGATGGAATAAAGTGAATAAGAATGAAAAAGAGAAGGAATAAGAAAAAAAAGAATTTCTACCGGATTTTCGTATTGGATTAGTTTTAGGTTTCCAACGCGATTATGTTTCTGTGTTCTTTATTGTTCTGGGATGTCGGCTCCGTTTGTTAAGTATCGATTCTGCTTCGCTTCGTTTTGCTTCAGTACTTTTGTATTTCATTTCGCTTCGAAATCCGTTCGTTTGGATCGATTGCTTTCTTTTCTGATTTGAAATTTCGTTGCGAAATTTCCGTTTCCATTAGCTTTCGTTTCCTTCGCTTTTCGTTTTTCGGTTGGGATCCGGTTCTCGGATCGGGTCCCAACATTTATAGCTCGTGGGTAACAGTTTATAACAAATAAATAAGCAAAACCTTTAAAAACACTTTTCTTTGCTTTTCTTGTAGAAACTTTGTTTGAAACCCATAAAGCACATTTTCAAAGTTCTTTTCACACAGTAATCGAAATCACAATTTGCAAAACGTATGACTTTTAGGCTTTCAGCCATAAACCTATAGGTTACAAAACATGAATGCATAAACTTGACATTTCATAGATGCAGTGGCAAATCACATATGCAATGCACAACACATGGCTCGAGAGTTCCATAAATACAACGAATAAACCGAAGTTTATCGTAAACACAACGAGTCTGATTTCTCAGGATCTTGTGGCCTCAAACGGGCAGCCGGGAGAAGGCTATGGGTCATCATGCACGAGACTAACGAAACAGGTTCTCTCTTGCCCAAACACAATCAATCTATGCTCAATATCATTTATCGAATGATATTTTCCGAATATACGAAATGCCATGAAATCTTTCGAGGCATAACACAAACGTATTTTTCAATTCATCAAAAGTTCATGTATTGAATCAATGATGATTTTTCAAATCATTCATACAATGATGCAACATTTATGATGCAATTGAAATCAGAAAATCCCTTTGTTTAAAGAAAGAAGTAATGGCTTATAAATTCTATTATAAACAGGTACCCACCTCATTTCCATGCTTGAAGCTTGTCCAATGCTTCAATTTGACCATTGCTTCTTTCTTTCTTCCAATTGAAATTTTCCTAAACCATAATCATCCAAATTTAATATCATAATTAGCATAATCCTCAAAATTAACTATAGGAAACTCATACTCATCATTTTTCCAAGCTATCTAAAGCAAGAATTTCTAAAATCCCCAAATTCCAAAATTGACCTAAACCAATTCACCCAAATTCAATATCATAAATCACAGCATCTTCAAAATTGATATCATATTTCACCAATCCATAATATTTCCCATGATTCTAAACCAATAATTTCCAAAAACCCCAATTACAAAATTAGGCATAAACCCTAATTAATTTCCATCCAAAATCGATCCCATTACAACGTGAAATCTCCAAAATTGACTTTAGAATTCACAAACCCATACCAATTCCAAGGTATCTAAACCAAAAACTCTCTAAAAGATCAAAGATCGAAAATCGACTCTTACCTTCATCTTCCCCAATTTCGGATTTTCTTGGTTCATGATGGAGCTCTCTTCATTCTCCACCTTTTTCTCTCTTGAATCAACATAGAAAGCTTGCTTGAAGACCCCTAAAAATCAAACCCTAGCTCTCTCCCCTTTTCTTTCTTCTTCTTTCCCGAAGCTCCTTTCATTCTCCTCTCTTCTTATTCTTTTCTTCTCTTGCTGTTTTTCTGTCTAAGTGTCGTGCATTCTCCTTATATATACTAAAGCTCACTCTTCTTATTTACCAACTTGCAATTAATGAGTGCATAATGTCCAATTTGCACTTACATGTAAGTCTTATAACATAACAACTTAAGTGATCTTCCAACAATGTCCTTCCTAAAAACTGACATCTTGTCTCCTTACTTCGATCAGGTAGCTGAAGTCATTTGACAACACTTTCTTCTATAGAAATGTCCCTCTATGTCTTACGAATCCATCGCTTCAAGAATCAGGTCGATCGGAGCTCTATATCTCAAAATATCTCAAAAATACTGAAGTCTGTTCTTCAGACCCGAGACTGAACACTACACCTAACTTCGACCCGAAATTGAAAGTCTTAGAGGCTAAATTGTAGCTCATCTCCTTCATAACATTTGTATCCCCATGTCTCTATTTTAATTAGCAACAATAATCAACTCAATCGGAGCTCTACCGATTGAGATATATCCAAAATACTGAACACTATTCAGCCATTACAACACCGAGACTGAACACTACACCGAACTTCCGACCTGAAATTGAAAGTCTTAGAGGCTTAATTGTAGCTCGGCTCCTTCATAACATTTGTATCCCCACGTCTCTATTTTAATTTTCAACAAGAATCCGATCTATTGGAGCTCTATATCTCCAGATATCTCCAAAATACTGAAAGATATTCAGACCATTACAAAACTAAAACTGAGCACTACATCTAAATTCCGACCTGAAATTGGAAGTCTTAGAGGCTACATTATAGCTCGGCTCCTTCATAACATTTGTAGCCCCATGTCTCTATTTTAATTTCCAAAAAGAATCAGATCGATCGGAGCTCTACATATTGAGATATCTCCAAAATACTGAACACTATTCAAACTTTTACAACCGATCAGCTCACTATAATCCAAGATATCTTTCTCCGTTTAATGCCAAAACTGATCTATCTAGTATAGAAAGATAGAAAAATGTCTTAGGAATCCAACGCTTTGAAAATCGGCTTAATCGGATGTCGGACAAAGAAGTTATGCTCAAAACAAGGAAGAGAGGTCGGTCGGTCAAAAATCGGACACAATGGCCGAGCTGCTTGCCCCACGCGAAGTCGCTCGCCTTGCGCTCTTGTGTCGCTCGACCTTGCGCCCACAAGAGGCGCTCGGCCTCGCGTACCCACGCGGGTCACTCGGCCACTTGGCCTAGCGGGGCGCTCTCCCACTCTGATCCGACCTCCGAACTTTAAACCTTCATAATTTTTGACTCCGAACTCCAAATTGAACAAACTTGGTGTGTACGGAAGGGAAAAGAGAGATCTACAATTTTCAAGGACTCAAAATCGATTGAGGTCTCTTAAGGGATCAAAACTCCACACAATATAAATGGTCGATCGACTTCACACTATACATCATCAAAACTTCTAAAAATCATAACTTTCTACTCCCTTGTCCAATATTTTCGTGCTTTATATCAATGGAAAGATAAAAATAAGCTCTATAATGTTCATGAAGGACTCCAAAGCAACTTCAACATCTAGCTAAGTTAATTTTCCAATCAAAGTTTCTGCCCTGAAATTTCCATACTAAACAACATTCAAACTTCACAATTTCACATCTTTTAACCTCCACATCCAAGAATCGCATATTATACATCATTTTAAAGCTATTCAAATTTTCTATAACTTTCACGTAAACCATTTACTCCAATTCAAACTACATCAGTACGACGATCGGCCTCAAAGCACAATACACACAAATCTATACTTCATAGTATTTTTCCAAAACAACGCCAAATATACTTAACTTCAAAAACTCATAACTTTTGATTCCAATATCGAAAACTGTCAAACTTTATGGCTACAGAAAGCTCTCAACATAATCTACAAATTTTATGAAGATCATTTCTTCAAAATATACCTACATCAAAAGTCAACTCTTTACTCCAAAAGGTCAAACTTTCTAATTTCTTCAAAATTTTACACTTTCACTTTCTATTTCCTGATTTCAACTTCCATTTCAATCATCTCATCCACTTAAACTTTCATAACCAAAACTAATCTTCAAAGTCATCAAAACCAATAAATTCTTTTTCTCATAAATTTCCTCAAGGTATAAAAACTTCTATAACACAATTCATATCCGAAAACACTCATTGAATTCATTTTAATAATTCTATTTTTCACCAAAAGTTCAAGGTCCAACATCTTCCACCACTCCAAATAGTCTTTTAATTGATTGATCAGCTAACTAAATTAATATTGAAGTTGGCTTGACCTTACCAAGCTCCAATTTCCTGAATATCGACAAAAGCATAAGATTGATACTTGCTCCCAAATCACATAAAAACTTTACAAATTCAAATTCACCAACCACATAGAATATTGGGAAACACCCTAGATCATTCAACTTGGAAGGCATATGATTTGTGATTAAGGAACTACAGTTACTAGCTAACACCACCGTTTGGTTCCTTTCCCAAGTGCGCTTCTTTGATAATATGTCCTTCAAGAATTTAACGTACTTGGGCTTATGTTCCCATGCCTCCATAAAAGAAGATTAATTTGTGAAGTCTTCAATTTCTCCACGAACTTTGCTAATTATGCATCCAGTTTGCTCTTTTATAATCGTTGAGGATATAGAATCTTGGGTGGATATGATGGAGGGGCAATGTAAAAAGTGTATTCATTCATGTCCACTTCCTTATTCTTTTATTTGGCTTTCTTTACAGGGAGGATGTAGCTTTTGTCTCTACTGGTTGTTCAAGTTCCTTCCCACTTCAAAATGTGATTTTCTTTAATTACTCCCTTGGCTTTGTTTCAGTATTGCTCAGAAGACTCCCTAAACTTCTTGTAGACAATGAATTTACCAGTTGACTCATTTGAACCTTTAAGTTATGGATGGAAGATGCATAGTTTTTAGTTACTTGTTAGAACTTCCCTTCTAATCTCTTATAAACATCATCCATGTTTGTGAGATTGTCCAAAATTTTGTCCAGCTTAGAGTCCATCAAATTTGGTTTCTCTAATTAAAATCTAGGTGGCCCTTAAGGTTGAAATTGATCTCCTGTATTGTTTAAGTAAGAAAATTTTGGGTGATTCTTCCACCCAGAATTATACATATTGAAGTAAGAATTGTTCCCACCTTCTCGACTAAATTAGGCTCCCATTTAGTTGAATTGCTCTATTTGATTAGTCTGCATCAAGAAGCAATCAATGGTATCGTGGTTGTCTTGTCCACATAATCCACATCTATGCTTAATTGCTTTCACTAGAGTTGACGAAGAGGCTTTCATGCAATTAAGTTATTGGGCTAAGTCAACAATTTTTGCCTGCATTTCTATTATTGAATCAACTGCAATGGTGCCCTTCTGATCACAGAAGGTTATTTGTTTTCTACTTCTATCAAATGTCCAAAGATAAGTATTACTTTCCATCTCTTCTAACAAATCCTTTGCTTACTCAGCTGTCTTTTTCATTAGAGATCCTCCAGTTGTTATATCAATGATGCCTCGTATTAGTGGATTAACTCCACTGTAAAAGGCTAACAGAAGGAATTCTTTGGGTAGGTTATGGTGAGGAAACCTCCTTTGTAAATTCTTATGCCGCTCTTATGCTTTATAAAGTGACTCCCGATTACTTTGTTGGAAATTTGTAATCTACTTTATCAACTTTTTCATCTTTATGAGGGGGAAGTAATTGTCTAAAAATTCATGCACCAACTCCCACATTGTAATGGTTGCAAGGCTTAACGAATGATACATGCCTTAGTTATATCCTTTAATGTGAAGGGAAAGAGTCTCATCCTAATAGCTTCTTCCGACATTCCATGATATAAAATAGTATCACATATTTATGAAAATTTCACTAAATGAGTGTTAGGATCCTCATTAGTTAACCCATAAAACTACACATTGGTTTGCAGCATGTTTAGCAAAGCTGGCTTAATCTCAAATAACATTGCTTGCACCAGTGGTCGAGTGATGCCTTGATGTGTAGCGTTGAACCTTGGTCTCATAAAATCCATCAGGGTTCACTGTTGGTTTTCTTGATTATGTTCCTTCGCCATCGTTTCTTCAATCTCTTCTCTTGCTTCCTTAGTCGTTGAATTGCTTGCTCTAATCAAGTGATATCAAGTGCTAAAGTTTTGACGATCCTACTTGAATTTTGAGTAACTCTTATATTCATGTAGTAGCACAGAGACAATTGCCTTTAGAACACAGGAATTCAAGTAATCCTAAACTAACTCCCCAGTAGAGGTGCCAATAACTTGTTGAACAAGTTTTACCTATTGTAAAACCCTTAATATACGCAAGTATATAGATCGTAAACTTGTAGTAATTGAGGTGTCAATCCCACGAGAAATTAGCTAAAACTAAATGAACCTAACTTTATCTAAAGTTTAAAAATGTGATTTAAATGAAAACAAAAATAATCAGAAAATTAAGCAATCAAATATGAGTCGAGTGGAAATAAAATTCAGAAATTAACAAATACAAATCAAATTGAACTCTTAACAATTTAATAATTAAGTTGCCATAATAAAACAAGAATTATCAACTATGAAAGTGTAGGATTCATTTTATCGTAATTTTGCTACCTTAACCATTTTTTATTAAATTGGTAGCGATCCCAAATTTTCGAAGGGTTGATTACTCTCCCTTAAGAAATAATCATTTAACCCTTGTTAATAATCCCTAATTGATTTCGAAATTCAAATTTTGCAATCTCTCAATTAACAAAATCAGCCTAATTTTTTCAACTAGTTCTTAAGCAATCTATCTAATAATCACGCCCTCACATATGATCTCTCTTCGTATGATTATAGATTTGATATTTATGTTGTTTATTAGGTTGTTAAATCTCATTGCTTAACCTAATCAGATTACTATCGATTCAATCTCTCAATTTATTATCAAAGTATGAACAACCACAAATAACACAACACCCAAAACATTTCATTGAAATAAAAAAAAAACAATCAAGTCATAAAATGATTCAAGAACAAATCCTAAATGAAATTAAATCTTCAACTTGTTCAAAATCTTGCAATCCAATTTCCACATCAAGTTTAATGAAAATAACAAAAGGAAAAAAAAAAAAGAAGAAAAACTTAATTTGGAGTTGAATCTACAAATATGAAAAATGTTGGACAACTGATGCTCCTCTTAATCCTCCTTAGATCAATCTCAATTTGGTAAGATGGTGGCTACTTATTATGATCTCTTTTTTTTCTTTTTTATCTTAGGGTTAATTATGGGGCTAAACTCTATCATTTTGTTCCAAAAATAGCCTCAAAACATCAAAAGATATAAAACAGGTCGTGCTTAGAAAGTGTCTATCACATCTAAGACTGGGGAAGAACCTTCTGTCACGATCGTGAACTAGCCTTTTAGCCCAGGCATGCTCTAACTTCCTTCAATCTTCATTTGTCTAGTTTCATTCACTAACAAACACATCAAAAACACCTCAAGAACACAAGATTAAGGTCCATCATCATGCCCTAAACCATACAACGCTTAAAAATATAGAAAAATAATCACATTAACATAATTCTAAGCCTAAACATGCAATAATCATCTAATCAATACTTATACACACACTAAAACACCTAATAAAATATAATCTAAATGACAACTATCATTAATCACTTATACAAGAGATCTTTAATTTCATTGTAAAATAAAGCATATAGATACCATATATTATTATGTGAAAGATATAAGTGCACATGGAAAAGTGAATATAAAGTATATATCTACATGAGATATGGTGATAAACCTAATGACAAAACCAATTTCTCAAGATAAATATATTAAACATATGAATTCATTGGGATTACAAATAAATTGAAATGTAATTGATTAACATTTCTCCATATATGTTCAATTAATGTGTTGTCATCTATAAATAAGTTGACATTGCTTATTAAGCTATAAAATTACTAAATACTTTATTATAAAATATGTTTACTTTGTATTACAAACTTTTTAGTATAAATCAAGAGTCTATTATACAGATAAAGATTGGCCTTCTCACATAGGTAATCGACAGTAGTTTTTGTGATGACTAGAAAAAAGACAATTTTAAGTTTATTATCAAGGAGATAATTGAGAGCTAAAGTGAGAAATCTAAACCTTAAATACTGACTTAAATGATAAGTCAAAAGGAAATTAGTTTAGATTGATCACGTGGTCAATATATCCATCTTAATTTGCCAAATGAGAGTTCAAAAAGATAAAGTTAAGAGTAGACAAGTGAACTCAAGTTATACATTAAGTATGTATTAATTAACATCTATACGATATTGTATTTATCAAAGACATATGCTCCAAATTAACAAGATTTAATACTGTAGCACATGACTCCCTTTAATCAAACTTAAGAATCTTAATCTTGCATTTAAAAACTCTAATTTTTCTTAAATTCTAAAGGTATTAATAGCCTTACTCTATACACTATAATCAAATCTAGGAAAAGTTTTTGTTGTAAGATCTATAATTAAAAGATCTTAATACTATAGTTGAATTAATCATCCTTACTTCTTTTGCTATTCATTTTAGATCTTCCACTACTAAAAATAGTATCCAAAGTTCTTCCAACTATAGTCTCCATGTCTAGTGTTTCATTATGTTACTAACTTTTTATAATCAAATATCTAATAAGGAAAATGGCTCTCACACTATTAATAATTTTTACATAAACTAGGCAACACCATAAATTGGTAACTTGTTCATAATCTTAAAGAACTTTTATTTTACGAGTATTTTGTTCAATAAAAAAACTCTAACTATCACTACACACACACACACACACACACACACACAGACAATTAAGAAACATAAAATAAAGAAATAATTGAAAGGTGCTATTTACATGTTGACACTATAAAGATCTAAATGATTTCCTAGTTAAATTAAAGTCTCTAGCTATGTTTCTTCATATACTTGATTTTCTTGTTGTTTATTAATAAGTATTAATATATCCAAGTTATCTATTGATAAGTGTAAATTGCATCATATTTTAGGGTATACTTTGTGTTGGAATCCCACCCTGGTGAGTCACGTGTCCGATGTCCTACATGACATCTGGACACTCATCCCACGAGGGAAGAATTCCCCACCACGTCAAACCATAAACACGAACCCATTTCAATTACTTCCGAACAGATCTCGAAAGATTCACCCTAATTTCCCTCATGAAAAATAAATAAATTGAAAACGGTGTCATCGCCCTCTGCAGTACTGCTCTCGCCTCGCGACGAGCGTTGGAGAAAAATGCTCGCTTCGCGATTGCGAGGCCTTGTGATTGCGAGACAGGTGCTGAAAGTGCTCACTCGCAGTCGTGAGTGGCCAGTTTGGCCACTCCAAAACACACCTGAAACTTTGAAAATTCATAACTTTTTACACCGAATTCAAAAATTCGAAAATTTGGTATCAATAAAAAGATAAAATGAAATTCTACAACTTTCATGAAGGATTGAAAAATCATTTTGGCCTCTAAGGGAGTCAAAAACTACTTCAAAGTGACTGCCTAAACTAAACATTATCCTATACAATAAGAGAACTTCTTAAAATCATATCTTTCAACCTAATGATCCAAAAATATCACATTTTAGATCATTGGAAAGATAAGAAGACAATCTACAACTTTCATGAAGGATGAAAAAATCAATTTAATCTCTAAAGAGGTGAAAAACCCGTCCAAAGATACTGCCTGGATAATACCCTTTTTAGCAATAACTGCATTCTTTCAAACCTTATAATTTCTTAATTCTAAGTCCAAAAGTGACATACTATATATCAATGGAAAGCTCTAACATGAACTACAATCTTCAAGAAGATCTTCCAATCCAAATCAAACTCTAAGAGGGTCAAAACCTCAGTCAAAGTTTCTGCCCATAATGTAAATTTTGACAGCATCTCCCCTAAATTTTCACTAGCCAAATTCTTCAATCTTCCACACAAATTTTCCAGCACCTGCACAAAAATTCAATCTCCACATTCTTCAACTCCCAAATCCAAACCAATCCATATAAACCCATAAATTTATCTCAAATGGCAGCAACCACAATATTACTCTTCTTGTCATTTTCAAAACCATACAACATCACATTTTGATTAAACAAATACAAAATACAACGTAAACCAAAAGTCTTTTATTTATGTCAAAACATAAGTTATTACAATGCTTTAGAGGGCATTTTAGCCCTAATACATCAAAAGTTCCAAAAGTCAAAAATACAAGGAAAAGTTACATGAACAGTAAGTTTTCTCCAAAATGCAATCTAAAACCTTGTTTCCCAAAAGATGACTTCAAAAGTAAAAATATAGGAGTAATGCCTCAATCCCGATGCGGTTACTCGTTTTCTCGCTCGTCGCCTGTGGATGGAAAAAGGGAGGGTGAGCACGACGGCTCAATGGGTAACAGTTTAATAACCAAGAACAAGCAAGTAAAACTCTTTAACAATTATTTTCAAAGCAAACTTTACAATAATCATTTCTTGCCCTAAAGAAATTTCCAATATTTTCAAATGATCAAAACATTCACAAAATCAACATAGATAAAGCAATATCACATAAACACATAGAAGATGGTTTGGGTGGATCCAAACGGAACGTACTACACATTCCCGCGAAGCGGTCATGTGTAGCCGTGAACTTATAAGAGTCCGTGAGGAGCTCCAATGCCACTAGGGGGCAGGCGGGAGAAGCCTATGAATAGACAAATGCACTTGACTCTTAAGGGACCACCATAAACCCAAAGAATCATGCATATCATATAATTCACACATATTAGCCACAAATGGCTCTTACAAAATTTCACTTTCACATTCTTTCGAAATCCCATTTTTCATTCTTTTTTCACTCATCAAACAATTTTGCAAAATTTTCCACAATTTATTAACATACAAAAGAAACATAATACAATTGCCAATCATCCCAAAAAGTAATACATGCAAAATTTGTAAGCTATAGGAAAGCATTAAATGGCATTTATTGAAAGAAAATTAAGTAGCTTATTAACTCAATTATTAAAAAGTCACCCCCCTTAAAACCTTTAGCTTTAGGCTTGATCAATTTGCCTTTCCTCTAACTCCACTTGCCTCTCTTGTCCTTTATCAAAACACAAAAATCCCAACATTACAAGGGATGTCGAAATTGAGAAATTTAAGGAAATAAAAGCATGAAATAGATCCCCTACAACCTTACCCATGCTTTTTCTAAGCTAATAGAACCAAAACCGATCAAAATTTCCAAAATATTTTCCATACTCTTACCTTAAAACCCCACCCACGAAATTGCTTCTTGCCTCTACTGGAAGATTAAACCTTCCTCTTCCTTTTTTCTTCTTAAAGAACTCTTAAAATCTCTTTTCTAAAGCAAGAATTGACAAAACCCTAACCTCTTCTTCTTCTTCTTTTCTCCACCGAAAGCTCACTCTCCTTTTCTTTTCCTTGTAAGTTTCATAACCTTCTCTCAAAAGACTTAGCCAATTTTGTTTCTTTACTTTCAAGCCTAAGTCCAAAACGGTGTTGTTTCATTTTTCCTCTTTTTTTACATGGAATTTTCATCCTCTTCTTTCACCCATACGACCCCATGCCCTCGTGTTTCTTTCCTTCTTGTTTTAATGATTCTAAAAAGACTAAAATACCCCTCCTTATAAACCTTAACAACTTAAGTGAACTTCCTAATTTAACCTTATACCCTCATTTCCTTTACTTTTTAATAACAACATGAAAAACTCTAATTTAATCTTAATCCCTCCATTTAATTTCCATCAACCTAAGCACTAAAACATCAATTTATTCTAACCAAAAGAAATTAAACGAACTAAAACTCAAAATAAAATTTAAACATGTTATTTAATAAGGAAAAGGAATCGAGGCCCAACATTTCTTCCCCCTTAAAAGAATTTTGTCCTCGAAATTCTTACCTGAGTCAATGAAGAGATGAGGATACTTCTCCTTCTTATCGTCCAATGGCTCCCATGTGACCTCTTCCACCGAATGGTTCCTCCATAAGACTTTTACTAGCCGCACTGTCTTGTTCCTGAGATCTTTTTGTTTAGTATCCAAGATCTACACTGGAAGCTCCTCATAGCTCAAATCATCACTCAACTGAACTTCAGTGGCTTGAATGACATGAGAAGGATCTAATCTGTATCTCCTCAGCATAGAAACATGAAAGACATCATGAATCTGGGATAGCTCAGGAGGCAATGCTAACTTGTAAGCCAACGGTCCAATCCTCTTTAGAATCTCAAAAGGCCCAACATATCTTGGACTCAGTTTACCCTTCTTACCAAATCTCAGAATCCCTTTCCAAGGAGATGTCTTAAGGAAAACTTTTTCGCCGACCTCATACTCCATTTCCTTTCGATGAGTATCTTCATAACTTTTCATCCTGTCCTATACTGCTTTTAGCCTGTGCTTTATCAAGTTGACCTTATCAACTGTCGTCTGAATCAACTCTGGACCCAAAAATTTCCTTTCTCCTTCCTCATCCTAACACACCGGAGTCCTACATCTCCTTCCATATAGAGCTTCATAAGGAGCCATCTGAATGCTCGAATGATATGAATTATTGTAAGCAAATTCGATAAATGGCAAGTGTTCATCTCATGCTCCTTTAAAATCCATCACACATGCCCTGAGCATCCCCTCAAGGGTCCGAATAGTCCTCTCAGATTTTCCATCTATCTGAGGATGGAAAGCAGTGCTAAAACTCAACTTAGTGGCCAAAGCTTCCTGGAAACTTTCCCAAAATCTCGAAGTAAATCGAGTATCCCTATCAGACACTATCGAATATAGGATCCCATGTAATCTCATAATCTCATCAATATACTTCTTGGCTAGCACATGGAGAGAATCAGTCTGTCTGATTGCCAGAAAATGGGTTGACTTCGTTAATCTATCCACAATTACCCATATGGCATCATGCCTCCTACTCCATCAGAAAGTCCATAGTCACTCTCTGCCATTTCCACTCAGGAATGGATAATGGCCTTAACTGACCTGAAGGGGCCTGGTGTTCAGCCTTGACTTGCTGACACACTAGACACTTACTTGCATAGTCGGTCACATCTTTCTTCATACCTTTCCACCATAAATGCTCCTTAAGATCCCTGTACATCCTGGTGCTACCTGAGTGCATAGCATAAGGCGCATTATGAGCCTCATCCAGAATCTCATCCTTCACCTCCTTGACATTTAGAATACAGAGCCTATTCCCGACTGTCAAGAGTCCATCATCACTCACTACCATGTCAGACTTCTTTCCCTGCTGAACCTCTTCTCGCAGTTTACTCAGTTCTGCATCCTGAACTTGTAATTCTCTCACCTTTTCTCTGAGGATTGGTCTCACCCTAAAAGTAGCAACCACACAATCAGACTCCTCCTGCTTTAAACTAATTCTGAGCTTAGCCATCTCTTCCAATAGCGGCAGATAGACTGTCTGAACATGTGCTATGAAAGACTTCCTTCTTAAGGCATCTGCTACTACATTTGTCTTGCCTGGATGGCACTCAATCAACAAGTCATAATCTTTAAGCAGTTCAATCCACTTTCTCTGTCTCAAATTCAGCTCCTTCTGACTCAATAGGTATTTAAGACTTTTGTGATCAGTAAAGATCCTAGTTTGAACCCCATACAAATAATGTCTCCAAATTTTCAAGGCAAAAATCACAGTTGTCAACTCCAAGTCATGAGTCGGATAATTCAACTCATAAGGCTTTAGCTGCCGTGAGGCAATATGCTATTACCTTATCTCCCTGCATCAGTACACAATCCAACCCCTTTCTGGAAGCATCACTATACATGGTATAACTTCCCTCTCCTGTGGGCAAAACCAAAACTGAAGCACTAGTCAATCTATGCTTAAGCTCCTCAAAACTTTTCTGGCATTCATCACTCCAGACAAACTTCTGATTTAAGCTCCTCAAAACTTTTATGGCATTCATCACTCCAGACAAACTTCTGATTCTTTCTTAATAACTTGTTCAATGGAGCAGCAATCATAGAGAATCCCTTCACGAATCTCCTATAATAGCCTGCTAAACCTAGAAAGCTCCTCACTCCTGTCACTGTCGTCAGAGCGTGCCAGTTCAATACTGCTTCAATCTTCTTTGGATCCATATGCACCCCATTTTCAGAAATAATATGACCAAGGAAGACCACCTCATGTAGCCAAAATTCACATTTGCTGAATTTGGCATAAAGCTCTCTCTCCCTCAATCTCTGCAATATAACCCTTAAGTGCTCCTCATGCTCTCTTACACTCTTTGAATACACCAGGATGTCATCGATGAACACGAACACAAACTGATCCAAAAACTCCTTAAAAACCCTATTCATAAGATCCATGAAAGCAGCTGGAGCATTGGTCAGTCCAAAAGACATAACCAAAAATTCATAATACCCATACCGTGTTCTGAAGGCTGTCTTGCTCACATCAGACTCTTTAATCCTGAGTTGATGGTAGCCAGACCTGAGATCAATCTTAGAGAAGATTGTTGCTCCCTACAGCTGATCAAACAAGTCATCTATTCAAGACAAAGGGTTCTTGTTTTTAACTGTCACCTTGTTGATCCTTCGGTAGTCAATGCACATCCTCCAGGTTCCTCTTTCTTTTTAACAAATAAGACCGGTGCTCCCCAAGGTGAGGAACTCGGCCTAATGAACCCCTTCTCTAACAACTCTTCCAACTACTCCTTAAGCTCCTTCAGCTCAGCTGGAGCCATCAAGTAAGGTGGAATAGAAATAGGAGTCGTTCCGGGAATCAAGTCAATAGCAAACTCGATCTCCCTCACCAGTGGCAAACCCGGTAACTCCTCTGGGAACACATCAGAAAATTTCCTCACAATAGGAATATCCTCCACGCTGCTTTCCTTCACACTTGTATCAACAACACACGCCAAGAAAGCTTCACACCCTCTTCCCATCATTTTATCAGCTAACAAAGCTGAAACAAGCCTTGGCGGTGATATCTTTCTGTCTCCTCTGAAAGTTACTTTCTGACCATCACCCAGATCAAACTCCACTTCCTTTAGGCCACAATAAAATTTCTCCTGATACTTCTCCATTACATCCATTCCCACAATGACATCCAACCCCTTCAGATCTAGAGGTAGCATATCCACTACCAAACTAGATCCCTCGATAATGAGCTCACAGTCTCTAAAGATTTGGCTTACAATTATATTCTTCCCTAACGGAGGGCTAACGAGCAGAAAGTTATCCAAAAGAATTGAATGCATACTAGGTAAGATCATGCTTATAGAAACAAAGGAATGTGTGGAACCAGAGTCAAATAGAACATAAACATCAGACTGAAAAAGATGAGCCATACCAGTAACAACTTCCGGTGCGGCTGCAGCTTCTTCCCACGTCATAGCAAACACCCTAGCTTGTGCTTGCCCTCTCGGTCTCCCTGAAGGAACAGGTTTCTTTACTGATCCTGAACTGCCCACCCCAGCAGCTGGCCTGGTTCCCACAGTTTCTGCTCTTCTTGGCACCTGAGGCTGTGATCTTTCCCCTCGAGACATCAGAGGACAATCCTTGATCCTATTCCCTTTCTCTCCACACCGAAAACAGGCTCCCAACAGCTTATAGCACTCACCCTGATGTAGCTTCCCACAATGCTCACATTAGGGGTTCTGGTTTCTGCTCCTCTCTGTTTTGCTATTTCCTCCCACTGAGGAGGCATGTACAGTCCTTGCCCTGGATTGCTTGCTCTGGTGAGGGGCACTACTGCCACCCTGACTCTGAGTACGGGCGCTCTTCTTGCCCCTGTCAGCTGTCTGAGCACTACCCCCTTTTCTAGATGACTGTTCTCTACTCTTTCTCTTTCTGCTCACCTCCTGCTTAATATTCTCCAGCTTCTCAGCCTGGAGTGCAGCATCCACTAACTGCTGATAATCACAGAAATTATGGATAATCACCTTCTCCTTGATTCCCAGGTGGAGACCTCCCTCGAACTTGCGACACCTGTCTTCTTCATTGGCCACAATATGAGCTGCATATCTGGATAGCTGAGTGAACTTCAGCTCATATTCACTCACGCTCATATCCCTCTGGGTCAGATTCAAGAACTCTCTGGCCTTTTCTTGGATATAGACCCGGGAGAGGTACTTCTTCCTAAACACCTCTCCAAAATCCCTCCATGTCAGCACTGGAGGCACAACCTGACTCTATGGCACTGACTTCCACCAGTGGAGAGCATCCCTCTACAGAAAGCTAACTGCATACTCCAGCTTCTCTTCATCTGTGCACTTCATCTGTACCAGGACTCTCTCTGTCCTCTTCATCCAAGATTCAGTTTCTTCTGGATTAGTGGTTCCATTAAAGTCCACCGCTCCATACTTACGTAGCTTGTCATACTGCCCGCCCCTAACCACTGGAGCCGCACCAAACTCGAGACCTCGCCCATGGCATAAGTAAAGCACAGGCAAGGCACGGAAGAATGCAGGATTCATCGCAGGCATAGTAGGAGGAGGAGGCGACAACTCCTCAGGTTGCATACTAGGTGCCTCTGAGTTAGGAGTAGAGTGTGTCCCCGCATCTTGTGGGACATGCGACTCATCCATGCTCCCCTGGTGAGAGCTAGAGTAAGGCAAAGCTCCTCGAGTTCTACTCCGAGGTGGCATATTCACTCTTTCAAGATAAAACCAGTGAAATATATAGTTCATGTAAAAACAATTTTCAAATTGCATAGAACAATTTAAATCATGCAAAATCAACATTTAGTCATGAAAACAATTTAAAACAATGTAAATAATTCAATTTTTAAAAAATGCATCACAAATCATGAAAACCCTAAATTTCTCCTTACACCCAGACCTAAACCGGAACACTCTGATACTATAAGTGTTGGAACCCCGCCCTGGTGTGTCACGTGTCTGACGTCCTACGTGACATATGGACGCACATCCTACGAGCGAGGAATTCCCCACCACGTCAAACCATAAACACGAACCCATTTCAATTACTTCCGAACAGATCTCGAAAGATTCACCCTAATTTCCCTCCTGAAAAAAATAAATTGAAAAAGGCGTCATTGCCCTCTGCAGAGCTGCCTCGCACTCTGCAGAGTACGAGGCAGCTCAAGCGTTAGAGAAAAACACTAGTCTCGCAATCGCAAGGCCTCGCGATTGCGAGCCGAGCGCTGAAAGCGCTCGCTCGCGGTTTGGAGTGGCCAGCTTGGCCACTCCAAAACACACCTAAAACTTTGAAAATTCATAAATTTTTACACCGATTTCCAAAATTCAAAAATTTGGTATCAATAAAAAGCTAAAAGGAAATTCTACAACTTTCATGAAGGATTGAAAAACCATTTTGGCCTCTAAGGGAGTCAAAAACTACTTCAAAATGACTACCTAAACTAAACATCATCCTATACAATAACAGAAATTCTTAAAATCATATCTTTCAACCCAATGATCCAAAAATATCACATTTTAGATCAAATGAAAGATAAGAAGACAATCTACAACTTTCATGAAGGATGTAAAAATCAATTTAATCTCTAAAGAGGTGAAAAACCCGTCCAAAGATACTGCCTGGATAATACCCTTTTTAGCAGTAACTGCAT
The DNA here is from genome assembly GCA_029891385.1 of Erythroxylum novogranatense. NCBI lineage: Eukaryota > Viridiplantae > Streptophyta > Magnoliopsida > Malpighiales > Erythroxylaceae > Erythroxylum > Erythroxylum novogranatense. The sequence continues at coordinate 95,519,521 of CM057228.1, forward strand.
TCTTTCAAACCTTATAATTTCTTAATTCTAAGTCCAAAAGTGACATACTATATATCAATGGAAAGCTCTAAACATGAACTACAATCTTCAAGAAGATCTTCCAATACAAATCAAACTCTAAGAGGGTCAAAACCTCATTCAAAGTTTCTGCCCATAATGTAAATTTTGACAGCATCTCTCCTAAATTTTCACTAGTCAAATTCTTCAATCTTCCACACAAATTTTCCAGCACCTGCACAAAAATTCAATCTCCACATTATTCAACTCCCAAATCCAAACCAATCCATATAAACCCAAAAATTTATCTCAAATGGAAGCAACCACAATATTACTCTTCTTGTCATTTTCAAAACCATACAACATCACATTTTGATTAAACAAATACAAAATACAACGTAAACCAAAAGTCTTTCATTTATATCAAAACATAAGTTATTACAAAGCTTTAGAGGGCATTTTAGCCCTAATACATCAAAAGTGCCAAAAGTCAAAAATACAAGAAAAAGTTACATGAACAGTAACTTTTCTCCAAAATGCAATCTAAAGCCTTGTTTCCCAAAAGATGACTTCAAAAGTAAAAATATAGGAGTAATGCCTCAATCCCGATGCGGTTACTCATTTTCTCGCTCGTCGTTTGTGGATGGAAAAAGGGGGGTGAACACCACGGCTCAATGGGTAACAGTTTAATAATCAAGAACAAGCAAGCAAAACTCTTTAATAATTATTTTCAAAGCAAACTTTACAATAATCATTTCTTGCCCTAAAGAAATTTCCAATATTTTCAAATGATCAAAACATTCACAAAATCAACATAGACAAAGCAATATCACAAAAACACATAGAAGATGGTTTGGGTGGATCTAAACGGGATGTACTACACATTCCCGCCAAGCGGTCATGTGTAGCCGTGAACTTATAGAAGTCCATGAGGAGCTCCAATGTCACTAGCGGGCAGGCGGGAGAAGCCTATGAACAGACAAGTGCACTTGACTCTTAAGGGACCACCACAAACTCAAAGAATCATGCATATCATATAATTCACATAATTCACACATATTAGCCACAAATGGCTCTTACAAAATTTCACTTTCACATTCTTTCGAAATCCCATTTTTCATTCTTTTTTCACTCATCAAACAATTTGGCAAAATTTTCCACAATTTATTAACATACAAAAGACACATAATACAATTTCCAATCATCCCAAAAAGTAATACATGCAAAATTTGTAAGTTATAGGAAAGCATTAAATGGCATTTATTGAAAGAAAATTAAGTAGCTTATTAACTCAATTATTAAAAAGTCACCCACCTTAAAACCTTTAGCTTTAGGCTTAATCAATTTTCCTTTCCTCTAACTCCACTTGTATCTCTTGTCCTTCATCAAAACACAAAAATCCCAACATTACAAGGGATGTCGAAATTGAGAAATTTAAGGAAATAAAAGCATGAAATAGATCCCATACAACCTTACCCATACTTTTTATAAGCTATTAGAACCAAAACCCATCAAAATTTCCAAAAGATTTTCCATACTCTTACCTTAAAACTCTACCCACGAAATTGCTTCTTGCCTCTACTGGAAGATTAAACCTTCCTCTTCCTTTTTTCTTCTTAAAGAACTCTCAAAATCTCTTTTCTAAAGCAAGAATTGACAAATCCCTAACCTCTTCTTCTTCTTCTTCTTCTTCTTCTTCTTCTTCTTCTTCTTCTTCTTCTTCTTCTTCTTCTTCTTCTTCTTCTTCTCCACTGAAAACTCACTCTCCTTTTCTTTTCCTTGTAAGTTTCGTAACCTTCTCTCAAAAGACTTAGCCAATTTTGTTTCTTTACTTTCAAGCCTAAGTCCAAAACGGTGTTGTTTCATTTTTCCTCTTTTTTTACATGGAATTTTCATCCTCTTCTTTCACCCATACGACCCCATGCCTTCTTGTTTCTTTCCTTCTTGTTTTAATGATTCTAAAAAGACTAAAATACCCCTCCTTATAAACCTTAAACCTTGACAACTTAAATGAACTTCCTAATTTAACCTTATACCCTCATTTCCTTTACTTTTTAATAACAACATGAAAAACTCTAATTTAATCTTAATCCCTCCATTTAATTTCCATCAACCTAAGCACTAAAACCTCAATTTATTCTAACCAAAAGAAATTAAGCGAACTAAACCTCAAAATAAAATTTAAACATGTTATTTAATAAGGAAGAGGAATCGAGGCCAAACACCTTGATATGTGATTATCCATTAATTCGATCAATTGGTATATGTTTAGGTTAAAATTATGTGAGTTTGTGATTTATTGTGTTTTAAGTGTTTTACAATTTAGTACAAGTCTTTGACCTTAAATATTATGTTTTCTAGGTACCTTGATGTGTTTGCTACTATTTCAGGGTCAATATAGAAGAATAGAGGATTTTCAGAGACATTCATGTCGAAACAACGACCATCAGGCCACGATCGTGGTAGAAGCTCTAGGTTTGGCCCACAATCATGACCTGCATACACGATCGTGATAAAAGCTCAAGAAACGGCCTATGATCATGGCCTGCATGTCATGATCATGACAGAAGGCTCATATGTGAGCCATGATCGTGGCTTGTATCGAGCAAACATGTAAATGCTCTATTTCAAGGGATTTTTTGGACCTTTCGGACACTGAAAAAACCCTAGGGTGACCCAAAACATAAAGAAGGATAAAAAGAACATAAAGAGGTAGAAAAAAGAGAGCTTTTAGCAACCACCATGGAAACCCTAAGTGAGAAAATTGAGAGAGAGAAAGGGAAGAAGGAAGACAAAGATGAAGCTTACTCGAAGTGCTTCTCAGATTAGGATGTTTTTTTTATGTTGTCATCATCTATCATCTATTCCAATTGTATTTCCTTGTCGTTTTGATTTTATTGATGTATAGAATATAACTAGATAGTACGATGATCAGATTTGGAATATTGATGATGTTTTAAACTTTCCTTTGGGATTTTATCTTGATTTAATGATAATTTAGTTGATTGTGTGGTTTGGATGAATGTCGTGATTTAATTACATTATTGCATAATTTGGTAATAAATTGAGAGGGTGAACTAAATGAAAAATGATTAAATTGGAATAATGAGAGTTAGGTGAATTAATAGAAATTATAATAAATCATGTTGGTAATTATGTGGAGAAAGATCTCGTGTGATTTTCCAATAGTTATTAGAGTGCTTCATATCTGACCGTGCGTCGTTACACTAGTCAAAATAAAATAACTAAACTACTACTATAGTAGTGGCAAGCCTAGATCGATCCCACGAAAAGTGTGTGTAAAGTTTATGGAATGAAATTAACCTGTGTTTAGGAAAAAGGGAGGTTTTGGATTTTTAAAAGAAGAAAATAAAATAAAACTAACTAATAAAAACAAATTAACGAAAACATGCAAAAATTGATAAAATTGGAAAATTCAGTAGGGACCTAATTCTTTGGTTCAATCTCGGCCTATACCCTGACTAAGCATATTTTATTAATCGTGGGTTAATAATTAACCCGAGTTTTCCCTTAGGTTTTGTTTAATCAAGTTACAATCGTTAATTAAACCTAACTACCGAATAACCTAGGATACGATCTCTAGATTTAATTAGGCAGTAGCATTACGAATTAAGAAAGCTGATTAATCAAGGCAAAACCATATACGATGCGTCATTTAACCTAAGTCATGTTATCCATAATGATTACGAGTCATCAGTCGCTACACATGAATTTCAACATAATAATTACGGATTATATCGAAATTCTAGCAATGGGTTTGCAATTAAGGATTCAATGATCGCATTAAAATCATCATCTCCCAATACCCAATAGATTCATACACAAATAATCGAATAATAACAAAAATCCGATTATCCATACACAATACCCAATTCAATTAACATAGGATAACACAATCAATTTCTAATGAGAGAAAGAAACAACAAAATAATAATATAAAATACTTAACTCAGGTCATCGGCGTTGATGTCACCTTCGAACCAACGTCAGAGTGCCTAGGCCTTTATGAGTCTTTCTCGAAAAAATACTTCAGCCCCCGTTCCGATCCCTAAAAATCCCTAAATTCCTATTCACTGCCGCAGCTCCTTTCAATCTCTATTCTCTGTACTGTTCTTCTACTGTAGCTTGATGGGTACTGTAGCTTGATGGGATGAATTAACTTCATCCCATCTTAAATTGTTCAAGTTTCTACTGGTCCACGCCTGGAGCTTCTCTGCACTGGCTGTCTCTTCATATAGCCGACCCGCCGGCTTCTCCAAGTCACAGACCCTCAAGTCCACGCTTCTCCTCCTGTGGCTGCTCCACTCTTTTGCTTCTCCTCTGTACATTGATTAGACAATTAAACTTACAACATCCCTTAAATCCTCTTGCCACGCCCTAGCTTGCGTTTTAAGTAAAACGCCTCTCTCTTATGCCCTAAAACGCAGGCGTGCATTGCGTTGAATGCATATATGCACCAAAACGTGGACGCGTTTTGGTCATGTTGCATTGTCGTTTTTTTATGGTCATCTTTTTCCTTTTTTTTCAGCTGCTTGCTTTTGAATTTTTCTTCTTCTCTGTCTTCCATTTTTCGTCTTTTATGTTTCTTTGTCTCACTCCATGAAGACAAGCGAGTATTGATCTTTGAAAAATGTCACAAATAGGGTCCTTTCGACTCACTTTAATTTCTTTACTTCCAAATTGTACCTAAAATCACATGTGAATTAAAGTGAGTATCTTAAGCATTTTTGTATCATTAATCGCTAAGTTTGTTTATAGGTGTTGATTAGATGATTATTGCATGTTTAGGCTTATAATTATGTTAATATGATTGTTTGTTCATGTTTTTAAGTGTTATGTGGTTTAGGGCATGATGTTGGACTTTAATTTTGTGTTATTGAAGTGTTTTGATGTGTTTATTAGTAAATGAAACCAAATAAATGGAGATTGAAGGAATTTAGAGCATGTTTAGGCTAAAAGGCAGAGTCACAATCGGACATGACTATCACAGTTGTGACGGTAGGTTCTTCCCAATGTCACGATTGTGACATGAGATTTGGCAGTGTCACGATCGTGACACCCCCTATTATGGTCATGATAGACACTTTCCAAGCACTACATGTTTTGTGTCTTTTGACAATTTGGAGCTATTTTGGAACAAAATGACCTGGGTAAGCCGTAAAATTATTGACCAAAATAAATAACCACCATCTTACCAAATTGAGATTAATCTAAGGAAGATCAAAAGGAGCATCAGTTGTCCACCATTTTCCATATTTGCGGATTCAGGTCCAAATTAAGTTTTTCTTTCTTTCCTTTTGTTATTATCATTAAACACTATGTGTAAAACATATTTTGAACATATTGATGATGTTCTAAATTCATTTTTGTATTTGTTCTTGAATTATTTTGTGGTTTGATTTTTTTTTATTTCAATGAAATGTTTTGGGTGTTGTGATATTTATAGTTGTTCATACTTTGATAATAAATCAAGAGATTGAATCGTTAGTTAAGTAGTTAATCTTCTAATCCAGTTTACACATCATCTTTGTGTTTTCATTTAAATCACATTTTTATACCTTAGGCGGTGGATCGATGCTCCAAATGTGCCTCTATAACAGTCAAAGTATATAAACATTACCAAATGTACACAGAAAATATGTTTATATACTCATGTAGCAATTTAAAATGCGCACAATGCATGTTCGTGACATTTCCGGCACTAATCTAAAACTTCCCGTTACAACCCTTTTTCTCTAAATAATAGGAACTCATAGACACCAAATCATTTAATTTATTTCAGAAATCCGAAAATTATACTCCAAACATATAAGGGTTATCCTTATGTCGAAACTAAATTTTATACTCAACTGTCATCCAACGTTTGAAATCTTTAAAGATTGATTCAAAATTTTCTTTCTTCATAAAACTTGTAAATCTTTGTCTCTAGTTTGCAATAAATCAAAAACCAACTCATTTGGAATTCTACATCAAAACTTATGGCTAAAGAATCAAAGCATGTCCGTATCGAAGAATGGGTCCTCGCCGCGGCGAGAGCACTAGCATACGCCGCAGCGTGCATGCTCTCGCACACCGCAGCGTGCACGCTTGCGCGCACAGCGGCGTGCCTACTTGCCCGCGCCGCAGCGTGAAAGAGCATGTCGCGATGTGCGAACCCAGAAAACATCCCGAAACTAGCTTTTTAGCCATCTTCATCTTTAATCATCCCATCTTTCAAATATATATACCATCTAACTTCATTCAAACACTTCAAAACTACTAAATACACTCAAAACATCTCACTCCTCAACTTCTAAATCAACCTTTACCAATATCATCTAATCAAAGAAATAACATACCTAAACAATCAAACCAATAACTTCATGGGATAAAAGCATATTCAATTACAATAAAAGCTTCTAACTACCAAAATATTCTTACCTAAACCAGTTTCAAGCTTCAAAAATCTTCAAGTCTTCTATTTACTCCAACCCTCTATACCTCTCACCAACACCTACGGCCATCACTCACACCCACACCAAACATCATCAACACAAAACTTATGGTTAGTTTTGTATATGTAGGAAGAAGGAGCAAGCAATAAGAAATTAAGAAAGAAGAGATGAACAAGGAAGTTGAAGACCCATGAAGAAGAAGAGAGGAGGAGCTAAATATGAAAGCAATTTTGTTTCAAAGGAAAAGAAAGCATCGTCTAGGGCAATCAATAAAGGAAAGAAGGGTTTAAAAAAATGGGCTTAGAGCCATGTTTGGCAAGTGACTTATGTCACTTGCCTCTTGTCCACTTCTTATGCCCTATCTCCAATTATTATTCTAATTTTCTCCCAAGTTCCAATGGCTCAAAGTAAAAAAATCCTAAATCATGCATCTAATTTTTCAGTGCCATTGGACAGTCATTATTGATACCGGAAAGCCCATCAGTCTGTCATTTAGTAATTTTTCCGGTCTAGACATTGTCTCCCAAAAATTTCAGAAAATTTCCTAAAAGTCCCCAAAAATGTAAAACACACAATCATTCATTCAAATTCAATGTTTAAAACCCCTATATCTCATTTTTCACTCCAATTCAACTTTCAAATACAAATAAAACATTTGCCACAGTAATTTCATGTATACACACATATGCCAAAAAATGTCATGAATGCATGTACACTCATATGCATGTGCAACAATTTCCATTTATCTAAATATATAGAGACTATATAATGCATGCTCAAGCCGAAATATGCATACACACATCTAACCCATCCCAATTGACTAATTTACCCTTTCCCATCAGTGATGGGATGTTACATTTTGGCAGCCACCATTGAAATCCTAAGTGAGAATACTGAGAGAGAGAAAGAGAAGAAGGAAGATGAAGATGAAGCTTACTTGAAGTGCTTCCTAGATTAGGAGGTTTTCTAACATTGTCGTCATCCATCATCTATTCCAATTATATTTCATTGTCATTTCGATTTTATTGATGTATAAATTGATATGGATAGTATGATGATAGGATTTGGAATATTGATGATGTTCTAAACTTTCCTTCGGGATTTTATTTTCATTTAATGATAATTTAGTTAAATGTGTTATTTAGATGAATGGTGTGATTTAATTACGTTATTACATAATTCGGAAGTAAACTAAGAGGGTGAATTGAATGAAAAATAATTAAATCGAAATAATGAGAGTTAGGCAATTTAGTAGAAACCATAATAAATCATATTGGTAATTGTGCAGAGAGAGATCTCGTGTGATTTTCCAATAATTATTAGAGTGCTTCAAATCTAATTAGGTTTTGGATAATTTATGAATTGAGAGATTGCAAATTCCATAATCTGATTAGAGTTTATAATTTAGGGTTTAATGGTTATAACTCAAGAGAGAGTAATCAAGCCTAGGATAGTCTAGAACCGACACTCTGTCGACACATAATTGGCTAGGTTAGCATTAGTGATAAGTAAAATCCCCTTTCTCATAAATTGATAAATTCCTTAGGTTGATTTTTATTGTGATTATATATTGCTCAATTATTAATTCCTTCGTGTTTAATTTTTGATTTAAGTCATTGAATTCAATTCTTGTGATTACTTTCTGTTGCATTGTTTATTTTGAGTTTCATATATTTTTTGCCTTAGATTTTAGGATTAGATTAGTTTCCTCCTCGTGGGATCAACACCCCTTATACTACAATCACAACCCGTGTTGTAGTATTTTAGGGCTTAAAAATTTTAAAGCTCGAATAATATGATCATCCATCTCAATCAATATGTTGTCTATTTGTTGTTATGCTAACAAAATTCCTTTTTATGTTGTTATTTTTGCTGCTTTTGTTAAGACACAATTATGTTTCTTCTTTTCATGTTCCAATTGTAATTATCTCACCTTTTTTCTCTATATATTATCTATGCATCCTCTTAGTGGTAGGCTCTATCTATATGTAGGCCTTATCTACATATGCTCACGTCACTTTATTCTAACGTTTTATTACCAAATAATAATACGTTTATTACATTTATGTTAAATTTTTTTTTGATTTCATCTTACATATTAACCATGTTTTCATAGGGATTCCTTTAGGGTGCAACTAAATGAGAATAACATAGCTAAAATCCTTATAAAATAATGAAATTTACATATGTCAAATTTTAACTAAGCTTTCTTTTTGTCATTGACTAATTTCTATATAAGTTTTGAAAACTTCACTTGCACTCTTCTTTAGATGTTTTATACACCTTTGAAATAAGTTTATACACAACCTTAAAACACGTTTATGAATAATTCAACTAAAAGAAATGGACAATAGTGCGAAAGTTAAACTTTTATTAAGTTATTTATAATTAACAATACAAAGGAAACTTGAGAACCTTTAAACCTAAAGTTCTCTATAAAGGAACAGTTAAGAACTTCCTACTTAAAGCTCTCTACTTTCACAAAACTGTTTAACTCTTTTAAATAGATGACTGAATATATATGATGTTAAATAAACTAATAATTGTCAAGTAGGTTATGATTTTGAGAACATTTTGCTTATGTTTAGATAGTTTTATTGTATTTGATACTCAATGTAGCTTATATTTTATTTATAAGCCCTAATTTATCTCTAATAAAAATGAATGAATTTGAACAAGTAGGATCCAAGTTTAAGAAGTTTTAATATGATGTTAGAGGAATATAGGTCAAATATATACCTGTAAGCTATTAGGTCATTCTATTTCTTTAAGAATTTACCACATGAACAAATACAATTGAAATATAGACCTATATTCATTCCTTCATAACCGTGTTCTTAAGATAAACCCTTATATATATGATTTAGAGTTTGATTAGTGAGTGACTAAACTAACATTGACATAACACAAACATATGTTAAGTCTCACATCAATGGTAACTTTTATGAAAATTCTAGGGTTTTATACTAAAATAAATCAAAAGGGATAAGAGCAATCATTAGATGTAGCTAGAAAGATCCAAATCAAAGCATCCTTGGACATAAAAGTAGTAAATTTAGAGATAAAAAAGGAGATTCCATCAAATTTAACTAAAGTACTTCAAGATGCCAAAATTTTGAGAATGGCTTATTTTATCTTATTTTCTTTCTTAAATGTTATTGGATTTCTTTAACTTAGTGTGAACTAAATTGGGATAGATCTATAGGGGATGACTAGAACTATGTGTTTAGATTGATTCCTTGATTTAATGAAATATCCAAATTTTCTTATGAATTATTTATAATTATATCTTGCATTGAATTGGAATATACTAGTATTTTGATTCAATTTTAGATTTCATATATAGGAATTGATAACTTATATATACAATATGAATAATAAAATTGAATGGAATTATAAAGATAGGACCATATGAATCTTATAGGTTAAAGTTAAATATATCAAGGAATTCATAGAAAGAGTTAATGTGTTCTTATGGTTTTGATTATAAAGAAACTTGAATCAATCAACTTAAGAATAAACGTTGTATTGCTTAATAAAGAATATAGTTGTAACTTTGAATTTTCTATCAATTGAAGAAACTAGGGTTAATTATTGATTTGGGATAAATTTAGGCATAAAAAGGTTCTAGAGGATTCTTCATTTGGATCTTGATTATCAATCATTTGGTTCATTCTTATTTATTAATGTGGTTGTTATATTAGGTTAGTAACTTTACTTTCGTTATTGTTTTCTTTTAATTCAATCATTTATTTTATGATATTAGATAATAAAAGTGAGTTAGTATTAGTACTTATAGTTAGCATGTAATTAATACTCATACACTAGATTATACTATAAGAATGATATGTGTGCTTACTAAGTGGATCTTTAATATTATTTTGGTTCATAGACTAGGATATTAAGAATATTTAATTTTTATTAATCTAATTACTCTTTTCTTTTTGTATATACTTATTTTAGAATTCTCTTTTTAAATCTTTTATTTGTTTACTGAATTTCAAAATTTATGTACTTGATGTTACAATTACCAAACCTAATGTCAAGACACGAAACTATGGCGAATTAAACTAGACCATGACTTATAAAGACAAAATCTAACATATTATGCCATGAGTGCAGGCTAACAATTTTGAGATTAAACCTAACAAGATTCAAATGGTTTAATAACTTATGCAATTTGATGTTTGGCTAATGAGAATCTAAATGCACACATCACCAACTTTTTAGAGATTAATGATACATTTAAGATTAATGAAGTTTTAGAGGGTGTTATTTGGTTAATGTGGTCCCTTTTTATATTGAAGAATAGAGCAAAATCATGATTGAAGTCTTTGCCTCCTAAATATATTATCACTTGGAATTGGCTTGTTGAGACATTTTTAGCTAGATATTTTCCTCTAACAAGAATAGTAAGACACAAGAATTATATCTACTCCTTTCAATAATTAGAGAGTGAGACATTATATAAGACATGTGAAAGATGGAAGGAGCTATAAAGAAAGTGCCCATGCAATAGACTCAATTTGAGGTTGCAAATGTAAACACTATTTAGTAGGTTGAATTATCCATCTAAGTAGTTGATTGATGCATCTTTTGGTGGAACTACTAGCTTTATAACTCCTAAATAACTACAAAAGCTTATTAAAATATTTCTATAAATAATTGCTAGTGGGAAAATTCAAATTTCAAGCCAAAATTAGGTGATATACATAATGTAGATGTCATGAAAATATTAGAGATGAAGTTAGAAGTTTTTAGTAGAAAGGTCGATAATATGGGATTGATAGGTTAATTAACATAAGTGAAAAGTTATGACATTTTCTCTCTACAGTATGGGACAGTTGACTAAGCGAGTTATTTTTGTGAGAAACCAATCTCAAAGTAATCCTTATATTAACACTTATAATCCAAGGTTAAGAAACCATCCTAACTATATATGGAATAATCAAGGATATAAGGACAAGGTTCTTCATCCAATTATAGCAATAACAACAATTACCAGAGAAGCCAAGTCTTGAGGAGCTTATAGAAAAAATCATTACTACATTTGAGTCTCACTTCTAGAGTACTAAAGTACCTATTTGAAATCAATAATCCTCCATCCATAACTTAGATATTCATATTGGACAATTTGTTAAGCTTATCTTTAAAAGGCAGCAAAGTACTTTGTTTGGCAATGCTAATTAAAATATGAGAAGAAAGTGAATGCAGTGACTATGAGGAGTAGAAAGGAGCAAATATTTAAAGAAAAAGAGAAAGAAAAGAAGGAGAAGGTTGTATAAGAAAAGAAAGATAAAGAGAAGGAGGAAGAGAAAGAAAAGAAGCCAAAGAAGGAAGCAGTTAAAGAATACCAACTAGAAACTCCATACTTGAGTAAGCTTAAGAAAGATAGAAAGAAAGATAAATTTGGTAAGTTTTCATAAATTTTTAGATAATTACATCTTAATATTCCTTTTATTAAAGCTCTTTCATAAATTCCAAATTTTATCATGTACTTAAACGATCTCCCTTTTAGCAAGAAGAGGCTTGAGGAGTTGATGGTTACTTTAAGTGAGGATTGCTAAGCCATCTTGTAAAATAATTTACCCTAGAAAATTAAAATAAATCTAGGTATGTTTACTATTCCTTGTAATATTGGTAGTTTGTTAATAAAAAAGGCATAAGTGAATTTGGGAGATATATTAATTGGATATCATATGACATTTTTAAGAGATTAGGATTAGGTGAACCTAAACTAACTATGATGATAATTTAATTATCCAATTGGTCAATAAGTATTCAAGGAGCATTATAAAAGATATTTTTGGTTAAGATTGAAAATTCATCATTCATGTTAATTTTGTTGTTGTCGGATATATAGGATGATGTAGAGTTTTACTTTATCTTATAATAACCTTTCCTAACTATTTTTAAAGCTATTATAGATGTGCATAATGAGAAATTAATCTTAAGGGTAGGGAATGAGGAAGTAGCTTTTAAAATATTTGAAACTATAAGACATTGCCTTTACAAAGACGATACTTGTTTGTATGCAACTGTCATTGATAACAAAGTTTTTCATGTTATACTGAAAAAATTCACAAAACCATTATTGGAGGCTTGTATCATGCAAAGAGAAGAAGGGGAGATGGATAACCCAATTCTAATAGATAATGTAGTATATTTGGAAGGTAATGAGCCTATGAGTAAGAAGAGGAAATTGAGGAGAATGAGACATTAAAGAAGATTATAATTAAGCCTCCATTTAAAGATCCACCGGGGTGAAGAACTCCAACTAAAAGACTCATAAAAAGCACTTTTTGGGAGGCAATCCAATGATTTAGGTGTCTTTGTTTCAATTTGGTAGCTCTTAAGATCTTTAGCATTAGTTCTAGTATAGTTTTGATTTATGTTAGCTTTTTTGCATGTGTTTTAAGTTAAAAGCATTTTTAAAGTCATGAATTTAAGTATATTTTAATGCTCTTTCAATTATTGGGTTGAGATTACCTTACACTGGGTAAGATTTCGTAAAGTTTTATAGGATATAGAGGTAATACAACATCCAACACAGATCCATATTTTTCTTTTAGTTAAAAACATCTTTACATGTCTTTAGAGAGCAAGCCAGTAGTTGAGGAGCCCTAGCAACAAATTAAAGATCAAGGATTATTGATGCATTAGACAAGGTTGACATTCTTTTATTATTAGGAGTCCTAATTTCCCTCTTTTTGCTTATTTTCCAATTTTTTGTTGTTCTTATATTTCATATATTTTTTAAGCAGCCAGTGTGGTTGTTGGGTACTCAAGTGACCCTTTTTATTAATAATTCTGGAAAATGTCAAATTACAATCATAAGTAGTGCCACACAAAGGCACACTCCTTGTTGGACCCCACTGTCGGAGCCCAACATCGGTCGTGAGAGCGTGACGGGAAACGTGCTGATTATACATGTTTAGAAAAGACCCGCGGAAGAGTAATGGGCATACTGGAAAACATACTTGAAACCTGCTTTCATATGATTTAATAAACAAGGCTAAACATGTAAATTAAACGGTTGAGAAAGGAGACCATCGGAAGTTCAATAGACCCATCGTGAAACTTTCATGCTTTAAAACAAATATATCTATAATTCATGCTCCAAAAGATGAGTTTCATAAAGCTTTACGAAGATCTCAAACCAAATTACAACTTTGAATTCAAGAGCCAAAAATATAAAACACTCTTGAACCAATGATACTTGAAATGAAACTAAAGTCTTGACTTCCAAAAATATAACATTTATAAATAAACGTAACAAAATGAAACTGGAGTGCTGCCGTACTCGTGACTCACTCGATCTCTTGATCGTCACCTGAATGGGGGAGATTAGAGGGGGTGAGCTATAAAGCTCGTGGGAACATATTTATAATATAGCAATAAGCAAAAGTATTCAAAAAATAACTCATTGTCGTGGTACTTGTTGAAATCATAATACTTGAGCATGTATGATTCATAGCTTGAAAATGCTTAATTCTTGAACAATTCATGATGCATGTCACAAAACAAATCATAAACACATAACATAACATAATGGTTTGGGTTGTCCCTGGTTCGTGACGTACTACACATGCCATCGAAATGTTGATGTGTAGACGTAGTTTCGTGAGGGAATCCTTGTGAGAAACCCTGTGCCACAGTCGGGCAAGCGGGAGAAGCCTTTTCGTGAGTCAATGTGCACTTGACTATTCGTGAGGGACACCACAAACCCACATAATTATGCATGATTCGTATTTTTGTAAACTTGTTTGCCAAACTGGCACTTGCTTGTAAACTTGCTTATAATCTTGCTTGTCATGTATTTCGTAAAACTTGAATTCATGTACTTGTATTCGTGAAAGGAGAACACTCATTTGTGAAAATCTTGATATTAATCATGAATGCCAATCACATAGCAGAATATAGTCATTCATAATAGTATGTCATGCAATCGTGGATGATGCAATGTAAATGCATTAGATCTTGCTTGATTTGAACTAAACAATGAGTAACTTATATACTTTATTATAAACATGAACCCACCTGATTTCCTTGCTTGTTCTTGCCTAGGAATGAGTTTCCTCTTGAGCCTCTTGATCCTCTTGCCTCTCTCGTTCTCCTAAAATAAGAACCAAAATTCCATTTAATAACTCTTGCTGAAACAATAATTTCATTCTTAACTTCCATCCAAAATTCCATAGTCTTAGAAACTGATTTAGAACTTCATCACTTCACAAAACTTGTAGATCTATGTCTCTAGTTTACAACGCCTCAAAAATCACCCCAAGAGGACTTCTGTACCAAAAGATATGATCAAAACACTAAAAATCATCTGCGCTGGAAACTGGCCTCGCCGCGACGAGGCTCGCTCGTCGTAACGAGCGGCCTGGCTTGCCGCGGCGTGTGGCCTAGCACGTCGCGGAGTGGGGCCTTCTGCACGCCGCAGCGTGCAGCCTTGCGTACGTCGCGACGTGCGGATGGGAGAGACGACGCCCGAACCTAGATTTCGCCATTTTCAACCTTAAAACCTTCCCTTTCTCAACTACAACACATCTAACCCATAAATCAAGTTCCATACTTCCATTCTAAACTCATTCTAACACCAAAAACATTAACAAAACAACAACCCATGCAAATCTACAAATCTTTCCCATAAACCCTAACTCCATCGATTTCTACTCATACAACCTATTCTAGGTTTCCAACCATCTCAAACAAAGATAAAAGAGTTAGACTTACCTTAAGGATGCTTGAAATCTATCGAAAAACGCCTGAGTCTAACTTCCTCTTTTCTCTTCTTCTTCTCCTCTCCTACGACCCTCTCCTCTTCCTCTTATTTCTTTCTTTCTTTCTTTTCTTATTTCTAACTCTTTAAGCCTACTCTCACTAATCATACAAATGTCCATTATACCCTCCTCGCTTAGCCTAAAACCTCTTACCTTGGGTGACTTGTCCATTTTGCCCTTAAACATTTTTACTCTTCCATAACCATTTATTCCATACTAAACTCAATTAAATCCAAATTTTCCATTACTACTTTCAATAAAATCAAACTATGCCATAAATCATAAATCAATTAAATTCATACTTAGTAACTTCAAGAAAACAAAAATTTGGGGCCCAACATTTCTCCCCCTCTTAAAAGAAATTTCGTCCTCGAAATTTACCTGAATCATCGAAAAGACTTGGATATTTCTCTTTCATAGCGTCCAAAGGCTCCCACGTGGCTTCTTCCACTGAATGGTTCCTCCACAGAACCTTAACTAGCTGAACTGTCTTATTCCTGAGGACCTTTTTCCTTGGTGTCCAAGATCTCTACTAGAATTTCCTCATAACTCAAGTCGTCTCTCAACTGAACCTCTGAAACCTGAATGACATGAGAAGGATCTTATCTGTACCTTCTCAGCATGGAAACATGAAAGACATCATGAATCTGAGACAACTCTGGCGGCAACGCCAACCTGTAAGCTAGAGGTCCGATCCTCTCAAGAATTTCATAAGGACCCACATATCTTGGACTTAACTTGCCTTTCTTGCCAAACCTCATTACTCCCTTCCAAGGAGACGTCTTGAGAAACACCTTCTCACCGACTTCATACTCCATCTCCTTCCGATGAGCATCAGTGAAACTCTTCATCCTATCCTGGGCTGCCTTAAGCCGTTGCTTAACTAGATTGACTTTATCAACAGTCATCTGGATCAACTCTGGTCCGACCAGTTTCCTCTCCCCTTCTTCGTCCCAACATATAGGAGTTCTACACCTCCTTCCATACAAAGCCTCATATGGAGCCATCTGAATGCTCGAATGGTACGAGTTATTGTAAGCAAACTCGACCAATGGCAAATGCTCATCCCATGCTCCCTTGAAATTCTTCGCACATGCCCTGAGCATTCCCTCAAGTGTCTGAATGGTCATCTCAGATTGACCATCCGTCTGAGGGTGAAATGCTGTACTAAAATGCAGCTTAGTACCTAAAGCTTCCTGCAAGCTTCCCCAGAATCTCGAAGTGAACCGAGGATCCCTGTTAGAAACTATGGAGTCTGGAATTCCATGCAATCTCACTACCTCATCAATATACTTTTTGGCTAACACATGCAACGAATCAGTCTGCTTGATTTCCAGAAAATGGGCTGACTTCGTCAACCGATCCACAATAACCCATATGGCATCATGCTTCCTACTAGTCTTAGGCAAACCCATCAGAAAATCCATGGTTACTCTTTGCCACTTCCACTCAGGAATGGACAATGGCCTTAACTTGCCTGAAGGCGCCTGGTGTTCAGCCTTGACTTGCTGACACACGAGACACTTACTGACATACTCTGCTACATCTCTCTTCATGCCCTTCCACTAGAAATGCTCTCTCAAATCTCTGTACATCCTGGTGCTGCCTGGGTGCATAGCATAAGGCGCATTGTGTGCCTCATCCAGAATCTCATCCTTAACTTCCCTGCTGTCTGGAATACAAAGCCTGTCCCCCACTGTCATGAGTCCATCCTCTCTCACTACTACCTCAGAAACCTTACCATTCTGAATTTCCTCCCGAAGCTTGCTCAAACCTGCATCATGTGCCTGCAACTCCCTAACCTTCTCCCTGAGTATATGCCTTACTCTGAAATTAGCTAGGAGGCAATTTGGTTCCTCCTGCTTTAAGTTTATCTTAAGCTTGGCCATCTCTTCCAATAAAGGAAGGTACACTGTCTGAACATGGGCAATAGAAGACTTCCTGCTCAATGCATCCGCCACTACATTCGCCTTGCCTGGATGGTACTCAATCAACAAATTATAATCCTTGAGTAACTCAATCCACCTTCTCTGTCTCAAATTCAATTCCTTCTGGCTCAGTAAGTACTTGAGGCTCTTGTGATCTGTAAAGATCCTGGTCTGAACACCATAAAGATAATGCCTCCAAATCTTCAAGGCAAAGATCACTGTTGCCAACTCCAAGTCATAAGTCGAGTAATTCAACTCATACTGCTTCAGTTGCCTTGAAGCATATGCTATCACCCTGTCTCCTTGCATCAATACACAACCTAGACCCTTCCTCGAAGCGTCACTATACACTGTATAGCCCTCATCACCCGAAGGCAGAATCAGCACTGGAGCACTTGTCAGCCTGTGCTTGAGCTCCTCAAAGCTCTGCTGGCACTCATCATTCCAGTCAAACTTCTGATTCTTCCTTAATAGCTTGGTCATTGGAGCAGCTATCATGGAGAATCCTTCTACAAACCTCCTGTAGTAACCTGCCAGACCCAGAAAACTCCTCACTTCTGTCGCTGTCTTGGGTGCATGCCAATTGACCACTGCTTCAATTTTCCTTGGATCAATATGCACACCATCCTGCGAAATCACATGTCCAAGGAAAGTCACCTCATAAAGCCAAAACTCACATTTGCTGAACTTGGCATAAAGCTCTCTCTCCCTAAGAGTCTACAATACAATCCTGAGATGCTCCTCATGCTCTTCTTCACTCTTAGAATACACCAGAATGTCATCTATAAACACTATGACAAACCGATCCGAAACTCCACAAGACCACATTTATAAGATCCATGAAAGCAGCTGGAGCATTGGTCAAGCCGAATGGCATAACCAAAAAACTCATAATGCCCATAACGGGTCCTGAATGCTGTCTTGCTTACATCAGACTCCTTGATTCTGAGCTGATGATAGCCTGACCTAAGATCAATCTTGGAAAAGACCCGTGCTCCTTGTAGCTGATCAAACAGATCATCTATCCGTGGCAACGGATACTTGTTCTTAATTGTCACCTTGTTGAGTCTCCGATAGTCAATGCACATCCGCCATGACCCATCCTTCTTCTTAACAAACAGAACCAGTGCTCCCTAAAGAGACGAACTCGGCCTGACATATCCCTTCTCTAACAGTTCCTCCAACTGTTCCTTAAGCTCCCTCAACTCAGCTGGAGCCATCCTGTACGGCGGTATAGAGATTGGCGCGATTTCAGGAATCAAGTCAATGGCAAACTCGATTTCCCTCACCGGTGGCAAACTTGGTAACTCATCTGGGAAAACATCTGGAAACTCCCTCACAACCGGGAAATCATCTAACTTCCCTGCCTGCACATCGGCATCTACAACATGTGCCAAGAAAGCTTCACACCCCTAGCCCATCATCCTTTCAGCAAACATAGCTAAAATCAGTCTTGGCGAGGGTGTCTTCCTATCCCCTTTGAAGATCACCTTCTCACCATTGCCCAGGTCAAACTCTACCTCTTTCCGACCACAATCTAGCTTGGCCAGATACTTCTCCATGGTATCCATCCCCAGAATAACATCTAATCCTCTAAGGTCTAGCGGTAGTAAGTCCACTACCAATCTAGCACCATCAATAAAAAGATCACACTGCTCATACACTTGATGATCACCACGTTCCTCCCTGAGAGAGTACTAACAACCAAAGGCCTATCCAAAGGCATGTAACTCACACCATGCAATGCTATGCTCATGAAACAAAAGAGTGTGTGGAACCGTAATCAATCAAAACAAAGATCGCTGAATCAAATAATCGAGCCATACACAGACAACCTCAAAGTGCGGTGCGACTTCCTCCCTGGTCATGGCAAACACTCTTGCCGGCGCTTGACCCCTTGGCCTTCCTGGAGGAATAGCACGCTTGCAGTCCCAGGCCGCCTACCTCGATGAATCGGCTGGTTCCCACTGCCTCGCACGCCTAGGAGCTCAAATCGTGACCCTCTTGTCTTGGTGCCTGTGACCATGGTTGGCTATATGTCCCTTCTCTCCGGCATCTGAAACAAACTCCAAGTGATCTGAGGCACTCTCCCTGATGATGCTTCCCACACTGGTCACATAAGGGATAGTTGAACCAGCTCCTGCCTGCTCTACCTGTGCCTCCTACATTAGAGGCTTGCCCTGATACTGCCCTCATCTGCTTATTCCTGGTAGCCCCACTGCTACCCACTTCACTCTGACTGTGAGTACTCCTCGTGCTCCTCTCAGGCAATGGAGCACTAGTACCCTTCCTGAAAGTCTGCTCTCTGTTCTTCCTCTTCTTGTTCGCTTCATTTCTGATATTCTCCAATTTTTCAGCCTGGAGAGCAGCATCCACCAACTGCTGGTAATCACAGAAATTATGAATCAGGAATTTCTCCCTGATCCCTAAGTGAAGACCTCCCTCAAACTTGCGGCACTTGTCTTCCTCTGTCGCCACAATGTTAGCTGCATATCGGGAAAGCTGTGTGAACTTCAGCTCATACTCGCTCACACTCATGTCCCTCTGCATGAGATTCAAAAATTCCCTGGCCTTATCCTGCACATAAACCCTGGAGAGATACTTCTTCCTGAACACTTCTACAAAGTCCCTCCATGTCAACACTGATGGCACAACCTGACTGTGAGGCACTGACTCCCACCAATGCAGTGTGTCACCCTGCAACAGACTGACTGCATAATCTAGCTTGTCCTCATCTGAGCATCTCATCTGAACTAGAACCCTCTCGGTCCTCTTCAACCAGGCTTCAGCCTCTTCTGGATTAGTAGTCCCACTGAAATCCACAGCCCCAAACTTCCGGAGCTTGTCATACTGCCCACTCCAGTCTGGAGCTTGCATCGGCATCTGAGATCTCTAACCCATAGCATACGTGAAAGCCTGAGCAAAGGCTTGAAAGAAACTCGGATCTATGGGAGTTCCCTGAGGCATAGGAGGAGGCGGAGGAGGCACTTCTTGTTGCAAACTAGGTACCTCTGAAATCGGAACAGAATGTGTCCCGGCATCCTGAGGAATATGGGATTCATCCGTACTCCCCTGACGAGAATGAGATCGAGTCATAGCTCCCCGAGTTCTCCTTCGAGGTGACATGTTCACTCCTTGAATAGAAAACCATTAAAAACTTTAGTTCAAGTAAGAAAATTTTCAAAATATGCAAAAACAGTTCCAATCACGAAAAACAATGCAAGTTATTTCTTGAGAGTGATGTCATGCAGCCCTAGATCAAAAACCTAGGCGCTCTGATACCACAACATGTTGGACCCCACTGTCGGAGCCCAACATCGGTCGTGAGAGCGTGACGAGAAGCGTGCTGATTATACATGTTTAGAAAAGACCCGCGAAAGAGTAATGGGCCTACTGGAAAATATACTTGAAACCTGCTTTCATATGATTTAATAAACAAGGCTAAACATGTAAATTAAACGGTTGAGAAAGGAGACCATCGGAAGTTCAATGGACCCATCGTGAAACTTTCATGCTTTAAAACAAACATATCTATAATTCATGCTCCAAAAGATGAGTTTCATAAAGCTTTATGAAGATCTCAAACCAAATTATAACTTTGAATTCAAGAGCCAAAAATATAAAACACTCTTGAACCAATGATACTTGAAATGAAACTAAAGTCTTGACTTCCAAAAATATAACATTTATAAATAAACGTAACAAAATGAAACTGGAGTGCTGCCGTACTCGTGACTCACTCGATCTCTTGATCGTCACCTAAATGGGGGAGATTAGAGGGGGTGAGCTATAAAGCTCGTGGGAACATATTTATAATATAGCAATAAGCAAAAGTATTCAAAAAAATAACTCATTGTCGTGGTACTTGTTGAAATCATAATACTTGAGCATGTATGATTCATAGCTTGAAAATGCTTAATTCTTGAACAATTCATGATGCATGTCACAAAACAAATCATAAACACATAACATAACATAATGGTTTGGGTTGTCCCTGGTTTCGTGACGTACTACACATGCCATCGAAATGTTGATGTGTAGACGTAGTTTCGTGAGGGAATCCTTGTGAGAAACCCATGCCCACAGTTGGGCAGTAGGAGAAGCCTTTTCGTGAGTCAATGTGCACTTGACTATTCGTGAGGGACACCATAAACCCACATAATTATGCATGATTCGTATTCTTGTAAACTTGTTTGCCAAACTGGCACTTGCTTGTAAACTTGCTTGTAATCTTGCTTGTCATGTATTTCGTAAAACTTGAATTCATGTACTTGTATTCGTGAAAGGAGAACACTCCTTTGTGAAAATCTTGATATTAATCATGAATGCCAATCACATAGCAGAATATAGTCATTCATAATAGTATGTCATGCAATCGTGGATGATGCAATGTAAATGCATTAGATCTTGCTTGATTTGAACTAAACAATGAGTAACTTATATACTTTATTATAAACATGAACCCACCTAATTTCCTTGCTTGTTCTTGCCTAGGAATGAGTTTCCTCTTGAGCCTCTTGATCCTCTTGCCTCTCTCGTTCTCCTAAAATAAGAACCAAAATTCCATTTAATAACTCTTGCTGAAACAATAATTTCATTCTTAACTTCCATCCAAAATTCCATAGTCTTAGAAACTGATTTAGAACTTCATCACTTCACAAAACTTGTAGATCTATGTCTCTAGTTTACAACGCCTCAAAAATCACCCCAAGAGGACTTTTGTAGCAACAGATATGATCAAAACACTAAAAACCATCTGCGCTGGAAAACTGGCCTCGCCGCGACGAGGCTCGCTCGTCATGACGAAAGCAACTTCTTGCATGGCGTCTTGACCTCGCCACGTCACGGCATCTTGACCTGGCACTTCAGCGGCGTCTGCGACCTTCTGCGCGCCATGACTTGCAGCTTTATGCGACGTCATGACGTGCGGACGGGAGAGACGACTCTCGAACCCAGATTTCGCCATTTTCAACCTTAAAATCTTCCCTTTCTCAACTACAACACATCTAACCCATAAATCAAGTTCCATACTTCCATTCTAAACTCATTCTAACACCAAAAACATTAACAAAACAACAACCCATGCAAATCTACAAATCTTTCCCATAAACCCTAACTCCATCGATTTCTACTCATACAACCTATTCTAGGTTTCCAACCATCTCAAACAAAGATAAAAGAGTTAGACTTACCTTAAGGATGCTTGAAATCTATCGAAAAACGCCTGAGTCTAACTTCCTCTTTTCTCTTCTTCTTCTCCTCTCCTACGACCCTCTCCTCTTCCTCTTATTTCTTTCTTTCTTTCTTTTCTTATTTCTAACTCTTTAAGCCTACTCTCACTAATCATACAAATGTCCATTATACCCCTCCTTGCTTAGCCTAAAACCTCTTACCCTTGGGTGACTTGTCCATTTTGCCCTTAAACATTTTTACTCTTCCATAACCATTTATTCCATACTAAACTCAATTAAATCCAAATTTTCCATTACTACTTTCAATAAAATCAAACTATGCCATAAATCATAAATCAATTAAATTCATACTTAGTAACTTCAAGAAAACAAAAATTTGGGGCCCAACACTCCTGTTGGTCCAATATGACCAAACCTCGAACTTCCCACAAGAGAGTTGCAAACAAAAAATCATATGAAAGTTGATTTATCACAGCATGCCTTGCCAATGAGTCAGCAATTGAATTCACTTGGCGATAAACGTGCATGATGAAATGTGCATCCTCAACGATATAGGCCTGAATCATTTGTAACAATGAATTATAAAGCCATGGCCATGACATCGAAGAAGTTAGTAAATCCACGAGTATCTTTGAATCCGACTCCAACTGCACCATTCTGAAACTTGAAGAGCTACATAAGAGTAGACCCCCTAACAGCGCCCTAATCTCAGCTTCTATGCTCGTATAATGACCCAAAAATTGTGAACTAGCCACCAGGATTCCCCCTTGCTCTACCGAGATTCCCCATAGATGATCCATCCGAATTAAGCTTATACATCATCGATCTTATCCAAGAGATTAGGAGCAGCTTGCAGATGATCTTTTGGGAATGCAAAAAATTGAAATGATAAAGCTTAGACCATGCCAGGTGAGAGAGCTGGAGCGGTCGCAAAAGTGTGAATTGATTAAGCTGCTCGAAAACCATGATCAAAAGGCCCGCAGATGAAATGGTGCTCCCCTTAAACAGTTGCAGATTCCTACCTTTCCATAGGACCCAAAAAATGCCATAAGGAAGTAATTTGATAAATGGTGATTATGGCGACTGGTTTGCCAGCAAAAATGGAAACAATCCCAGACCTCATCCTTCAGTGGGACATCCAAAATGTTGAAAAAATAACACCATAAGTGCTCAGCTCTATTACACTCCAAAAATCGAACAAAAAATACATTTGGATGGTAGGCTGAAACCAATAGTTTTCAAAGTCTCATCAAAAGGAAGAAGGCGATTAGTGAGACACCACATGAATACTGAACTCTTCAAGGGAATTTTTGGACGCCAAAACCCCTTCAGATCAACGTGATGCACCTGGGATTGGTGGACAACTTCAAAAGCTAGGCCAGTATGAAAAAACTAGATTGCACTGGTCCTTAGGCTTCAGTATCTAGATTTTTTGAGAAAATCAAAGCATAGGAAGTAAGCTCCTGGACAAGAGCCCACGATAGATCCATTTTGAAGAAATGCATCTGTCAACAATGAGAAAATCAAAGTATGGGAAGTAAGCTCCTGGACAAGAGCTGACGATAGATCCATTTCGAACAAATGCATCTGCCAACAACCATACTCATGCACTTGATTAATTCACAAGGTTGGGGAAGATGGAGAATCCGAATTGGGCACCAGAAGGCCAGAGGAATACCAATTGGAATACCAGAAAAGAGAAGACCCATCCCAATCTGAATCTTAGAATGAACATCCATGATATTAGGGACAATATACAACTTAAGTTTGGGGAAAGATATTAATTATTCAGAAAAAGAAATTAATTGCCTATAATTGTCAACTTTGTTATGATTAGTTTAATAGGGAATAATTATGAAAAAAATTTAACTTTAAAAGAATTTTGATCGAGATAATTCATTGTGATTTAATTTATTTAGGAAAATAGCCATGAGTATTAGTAATTAAGTTAATTTTAGTTTTGCTTGATTAATTCACAAGATTGGGGAAGATGGAGAATCCGAATTGGGCACCAGAAGGCTAGAGGAATACCAATTGGAATACCAGAAAAGAGAAGACCCATCCCAATCTGAATCTTAGAATGAACCTCCATGATATTAGGGACAATATACAACTTAAGTTTGGGGAAAGATATTAATTATTCAGAAAAAAGAAATTAATTGCCTATAATTATCAACTTTGTTATGATTAGTTTAATAGGGAATAATTATGAAAAAATTAACTTTAAAGAATTTTGATCGAGATAATTCATTGTGATTTAATTTATTTAGGAAAATAGCCATGAGTATTAGTAATTAAGTTAATTTTAGTTTTGCTTGATTAATTTTAAAATGGATACTTTTTTACACTATAATACTTTTTATTATTTGGACATATAAATTCTTTTTAAGCATTTTTAACATCTTACTAAAAATAAAAAAAATGTGTGAATAACTAAGAATTAAAAAATTCACTTTGCTAACTTCAAACCAAGTAAAAATGTTGAAGCTAAATAATGGTGTTAGTAATCATTTGAAATGATGACCTAATTAGAAGTGTTTATGATTAGGTATTTATGCTTGTACTAAAAAAATTAGGTAACTAAAAATTACAACTTTTAGTAGATGGAAGTTAACAAGGACCCTTTTTCACTTGAGAAGTTAGTTGTGGATAAAACAACAATTAGGGAAGGGGAACAACGTCTAGTTCTTTTTCGATACCTATACAAAATTCAACCCCTTATTTCCATAAGTAAGATTATGCATTTGAATAATATAATTTACCTTGAGTGACATTGAATGGCATGAATTACTTTGGATTCACTAAACCCTAAGGCTTCTATAATTACATGGCTTGTTATTAAGAACAAAAACAAAAAAGAAAATAGATGTTATGGGGAGTTTGATCCTATTTGTGTTATGCAAGGAGAATATGGAGGTTAGGGATCACCTGTTTTTTTAGTGCAAATTTTCAAAAGCAACCTGGAGCTAAGTGATTTATAACTAAAGGGTGTTCTGCCTGAATTATGACTGGAATAAGGTGTTGACATGGATCATTGCAAAAACAAAACAACTGAAGAAAAATGTAGTGATTATCAAAAATGCATTGATTACCCTCATCTACTCCATTTGGAATGAGAGGAATTGCATAATTTATAAATGAATAGAAACTGGAAAAACATATTCTAGTAGAAACCATTCTTAATTGGATAAGAAAATCATGGTAGCAAAATCAGCTCATAACTTACTTACTTTAGACATGAAAAGTATATGGAACCTTTAGTATAAGTTACTTATAACTTCTTAATTCTTATTTAATGTTGAACCTATCATGTAATTAATCTCTTTGTAATTTTGTAATAGCTTTGCTATAGTGAATAAAAATTCTCTTTTAATTCTTAAAAACTTTTCAAATAAGCCTTTAATTTCTTATGTGTTAATTTAAGGTTAGTGCTTTGCTTTTCTTTTCAATAAAAGTTATAAAAAATTTTAAGAGTTTATTATCTTTCTCAAGTATGCTCACTTGAAAGGTTAAAGAGTTGAATTGAATTGAATTATGACTTAACTTAATATAAGTGGCTAAATAACTGAAAAATTAATGGATTCTGAAATTGAATGATTGATCCAATTGACTAGTTAAATTCATTCTTAAAGCTACCATCGATTTAAGTTAAAAGTGATAAAATTGATTTACTTGGGGGCAAAGCACGTGCTTAAGTGTAGGCGGAATTTGATAACTGCTAATTAAGCTATTTCCTAGCATGATTTTAGAGCAATTTGCTTGTGTTTGGATTGTTTTTATTGGATTTGGTACTCAACGTGGCTTATATTTTATTTATAAGCCTTTTTTAACTCCCTAATAAAGAAAGAATAAATTCAGGAATGTTGGAGCCAAGTTGGAGAAGTTTTAACTTAATTTTAGAGAGATAGGAATCAAATATGGATTTATGTTCTACCTGTGCAAGCTATTAGTTCATTATTTTTTTTTAGAATTTGCCATATAAATAAAGATGACCCAATCATGAACATATGTTTATACCTTCATAATTGGGTTCTCAAGATAAACTCTCATATGCAAGATCAAGTTATTAGGCCAATATAGATATAACAAAGATATGTGTTAGTCTCGTGTTTGTGGTAATTTTTACCAAAATTTTGGAATTTTGTTCTTAAATATAAATTGAGGGATATAAGCATTCAAAAAGGAGCTAAATGAAAGTATCTTAAGAAAAAAAAAGGAGCAACTTTTGAGACAAAGAATGAGATTCCATTAAGATTCAACTAAACAATTTCTAGATCCAAAGAATCTATGAGAATAGCTTCTTCAATCTTTTTTCTTTCTAAATTTTTATTTGGTTTCTTTGCCTTAGTACAAAAAATTGATAAAGATTTAGATGAGATGAAACCTAAAACTATATGTTTTGATTGATTCTTTGATTTAACGAAAGATCCAAGTTTTTGTGAATTGTTAATGATTATATCTTATGCTAAATTGAAATATGATAGTGTTTTGATTCAGTTTCAGATTTGATAAATAGGAATTTAGATATGTATGAAAGATCATGACATGAATAGTAAGAGTAGCGTGGAATCTTGAAGATAGGACCATATATATGTTTTATGTAAGAGTTAAATCTATCAAAGGAATTCATAAAACAAGTTAATATGTTCTTATGGATTTTAATTAGAAGAGATTTCAATCATTCAAATTAAGGATAAGGGTTGTATTACTTTGAGAAAGAATATGTTCATAACTTGGGAAATCCTATCTATCTAAGAAACTAGGATTGATTATCGAATTAAGAAAAATTTATGCATAAAAACGCTCAAAAGGGAATTTTTATCTAGATTTTGAATATCAATTGATTTGGTTCATTCTTGTCCATTGCTTTGACTTGTTATCTTAGATTAGTAACATAGTGTTGTTAATATTTTCTTTTAATTCATTGATTCGTTTTGGTAGATTAGATAATTAGAAAGACAGTACTAATACTTGTAGTCCTCATTAGATCGACATTTATATTTACTAGACTATCCTATAAGAATAATATGTGCACTTCTTAGTTGATCTTTAGTGTTGTTTTGGTTTGAGTACATCACATCATGAATAAAATAGGATGCCTTTATATAGTTATATAAGAACTTATTGACTAAGTAAGTTAGAAGCCACTACTTTCACTAAATCCACTAACTTAGTAACAAGTTATATCATTTTAGCCACTAATTCCACTAACATCATGGAGAATGTGGTCTTTAGATGAAACCAATTCTTTGCTATATCACCTACCCACCTTCTCACTAGTTTAGGAAGTGCTACTACCTTTATTATCATACTAGGTAGTACTACTTTTTCAGTACATTACTTTGAGTTCTCATCATATATTACAACATTATCATATTTTAAGTGGTCAAGTGTATTGATAAACCTTTAGTTAGCCATCCCATCATGGTACAACCAAATTTCTTTATGACTAAGTATACAAGCACTTTAAGCCTCATATATATGAAACCTTATAGATTTTCATAACTTTGCATATCTTTGAACGTAGCATAACTTAGTTATATTAATCATTTGCGATCCCCCAACTATATACACTTATCTAATGTCAGTTTTCTTTAAGCATATATGCCTTAGTAGCCATAGCCCTCTCGCTCTTTTCCAATCCAAAATTGTTCCAATGCTATATTTTTTACAAATTTCAAAGAAGATATGTTAATAAATTTATTAGCTACAAATTTAATTAATTTGTTAGTATATAAATTTATAAATTACTAAACTATAATACATAGACCACATGTATATTATTGCAAGAGAATTAAAAATGGGATCTCTGACCAAAAAGGTTCACTAAAGCAATTACTTATGGTTAGGACCTTGTGATCTCTATAGGATCTTAATGGGACTATCAAAAGATTAAATTACCCCTAACTCTATTCTTGGATGCCTAAAGTGATATAATTGGTCTAGGTATGTGAGGCAATTTTACTTTTAAGGTGAGGTAACTATCCTAATAAGGTGATATAACTAACCTTGAACATAAAAATATAGTCCCTTCCAAATACACCCTTAGATATGATGCAACCAATCTAGATAGGTGAGACAATGATGTCTTTAAGATGAGTAAACTACTTCCCAAAGCTCACATTTGAATGTCTAAGGGTGATATACTAAAAGGTGAGGCAAGGCAAATATCTTAGAAAGATGAGGTAACTATCTCAATAAAGTGAGGTAACTCACATAGAATATAAAAGTACATCCTTTTCCAAATATAGCATTGAATATGATGCAATTAATCTAGGTGAGATAATCGTCTCTTCTAAGTGATTTTTTGCCACAGTAAGCATGTTTTTAAATATTTAAGAGTGATACAATTAGGCTAAAAAGTGAGACAATTATGCCTTTTAGTCAATACAATTACTTAAATAAAGTATGACAGCTATTCAAATAGGATCAGATAACGCACCTGAAGAGAGAGAAAGAGAATAACAAGAACAATAATAATAACAACAATAACTCAAGTATTTGGAAATGTCCAGTAGTATGTAGTTTTACCACTAACTGGTAGAAAGGTTACTTATGATAAACCCATTTGAAAAACAAAGAAAATGTACATATAATAATAATAATAATAGACATAAAATATAATAATAATAATAATAATATAATAATAAATAAATACTTAAAACTATAAAATAAGTAATATAATAAATATAGAAAAGATAAAGAGTAAAAATAAAAGATACAATAAGTAAATATATACACAAACAACAAAGAAAAAGTAAATAAATAAATCAAACAAATCATTACAAGAACATATTTAAGTTAATTAAAGAAATATTTTGTCTAAATAACAAAGAAAGAAGTACTACATATTAAATTTTTAGGCTAAATACAATACAAGATTTGAGAGAAAATGTTTAAAAGACCTATGAGAACAAGAAGGATCTCTCTATATGTGAGATCCTTTATTTGTATCATAATATTGCAAAGTTTTCTATTAAGAATCATGTTTTTAGAAAGTTTTAGCATAATTATATAATTCTTGATCACTTATCGCCAACGAAGAGAGTGAGAAAAAGAGACAAAAAGAAAGAGAGAGAGATAGAAAACAATGAAAAACGAAGAAGAAAAGTAAGGTTATATTTGAAGCAAGTATTTAAATGGAGATGGAGATAATTCAACTTAAAAATGTTAAAATAAGAGGAATAGAAAGATAATTACATTGGCTTTCATGGCGCTCTTTTAAATTAATTAAGTAAAAGAAAGGAAAAAATAGAAAAGAAAGAAAAATAAAGGAAGAAAAACATAAAAGTGTTGTTTAGAATATTGTATTGTGTTGGCCAGCACTAATAAAAAAGAGGTATTGAACAAGAAAGTTTTGTATCGAACTTTGATACTAATTGTTAGAGGCTCTTTCGATTAGTTCTAACTAGTATCAGCTGATAACCAGGATAACATTCAAATATCTATCATAATTATAAATTTTAAAAATTTTAAGACTAAATTTAAAACTTAAAATTTCTCCAATATAAAATAATCATTTTTGAAAATATATAAAATAATAATTACTTATACATAAAAAGAATGTATTAAATAATTTTTATGTTATTAGATTTATACAAATTGATTTAATATTGCACACCTAAATATATTAGTTTAATACAATCATATTTAATAATTTTGAAAAATATTATAATTAGTTTTGAAATATGTAGAATTAAATATTGTCATGCGCTTGATGAGTATGGTAAACACCTAAACCCTAACTCTTCCCTCAAGACTCCATTAAGCCCTATTTACTTGATTTTGTATGAAAGGCCCGACGGGGGCCTCTAGGGTTTTGTCAAACGTCATCCTACTTTGCCATTTCAGGCCCGTCTCTTTGTGCTTCACCTTCTACCTCTGTTTTATCCTCTGATTCTGCTGCGGTTTTTTTATTACTCTTCCTAACATTGAGCCCTACACGCTTACAATTACACGACTACCTATTTTTTGGGTTTCCTCTCGCAGGATTGCTCTACGTGAGTTTTTCTTTTTCTTTTTCTTTTTTCTGTTTCATTCTGCGTAGTGCATTGGTTAAACGTTCCTTTTTCTTATTACATTAGGAAATTGATGAGTTTAGCATCTTTTAAAGTGGTTTGATTTGGTTTCTTTTTCACTTTTTCTTATACTTCTTTTATTCTACAGAGAAAAGGAAGGGTCTTAACTGTAAAAGTAAAGGAAAAAAAAAGGAACTTGTTCTTAAATGGGAGCCAAGAAGAGAAATTCGGAGTCTGTGAATGAAGAACTTGACAATTTACCAGAAACTGGCAACGATAACGTGAATTCAAACCCCACTAAGAAATTGAAAAAGGACAAGAAAAAAAAGGTTGAAGTGGCTGGTGGGCATGATGATAATGCCACACTAGGCACTTCTGCAGCTGCTCCTAGTTCAATGAAACCTATGGAAAGGAAGAAGAAGAGAAAAGCATTGGACAAAGAGCGCCACCATGTTGGTCAGGAGAATGAGGGGTTAAGGTTGAAACAAAGCAATATGACTTTGAGTGTCAGCGAAAGCAGAGTGCAGGCTGTGGCTTCTTCGAGTAACGGGATGCCTGCGTTTCATATTGATGTTTTCAGGGACTTGGCATCCGCAGATTTTTCTGTGCGAGAAGCTGCAGTCGAAAGGTTGGTAAGAGATTTAAGGGATGTTCAGAAGGCGTTTGATATGTTGGAGAATAAGGAGTTGGTTGAAGGTGGGTTGAAGTTGGAAGCTGAAAAAGATGATGGGCTGAATAATTGTGCTCCTTCTTTGAGATATGCTTTGAGGAGGCTCATTCGTGGAGTTTCATCATCAAGGGAGGTATGATTTTGTTCATGTTACTAACTCTTCATTTTTAAGTAAATTTTGATGCTTAATGGTAAATAATTTGTTCAAGTTGTTTCATGGAAAGAAGATGAATGTTCAAATGTGGATTTTGTGAATGCTTGATGTGTTGCTATTTTATTTTGCAGCTAGAGAGCTTCATTTGACTTTTAAGATGTGATGGTTAATGCTACCTGATATTGTCCAAGACGTTCTTATTATTTCATTTACCTTGTTGTATTCTTTATAGATTCATCGTGATAGTGTACATTTTCTCTTCTGTGGTTTTATCTACTCAAATGGTTGTGACTTGTCCACTGGAACCTACATCTGGGCCTGTTTGAAATATTACACCTGTTCTTTGGATCTAAGCTCCAAGTCACGATGAGTTGGACTTATTGTTACATGAATACTCTTTGATAGAACTGAGAACTATCATTTCTTCTAAATCATAGACCTTTTTTTACATCATAGAACGTCTATAATATTTTTTCATTAACATTTTGATATGTGCAATAGTTTGAGGATGTATTATTTCTTTAAGGTTTTCTTGCCATGTAGATAAAATTAACCTGTGCTCGATCTTCTGTTTGATTAATAATCCATTTTGCTTTTGCAGTGTGCAAGACAAGGGTTTGCATTAGGTTTGACTGCATTAATTGGTTCAATTCCTAGAATTAATATTGGCGCTCTATTGAAGCTGATAGTTGATTTGTTAGAAGTCTCTTCATCGATGAAGGGTCAGGTACGTGAGCTTTTTTATATAATTAGTTTTTCTCTCCTTTTAATAGAATGGCTAAGCTTTCTTGTGACATATGCAGGAAGTAAGGGATTGTCTTTTGGGGCGTTTATTTGCTTATGGTGCAATTGTGAAATCAGGGAGACTTGCTGAAGATTGGATTTCTGATCATAATTCACCTCTGATTAAGGAATTCACCAACATTCTGATCTCTCTTGCAGCAAAGAAGCGATATTTGCAAGAGCCTGCTGTTGTGATTATTTTAGAATTGGTTGAAAAGGTATCCCATTTAAGTAGATGGAAGCAAGATTTTGATCATGACCATTCTTAAGTTGCTTCTTATTCAGAATTAATGCATATTTTTTGGACCAAATGAGCATAATGTTTTGGATGCTATTTCTGTTGATGTTACTTTATTCATAGTTTCAGTAGGTTTTTGTTATTATTTATGTGTTTTAGTTCTGTTGGGTGCATACTATGATGCTTAAAAATATTTATAGTGGAAAATGGTAGAGGGTTATTTCTCTTTTTTCACTTTTCTTTTGAAGCTCTAACCATTTGCATTATGGTGCAGGAGGTTACTGGGCTATAAGCAATTTCTTGTCTGTTTTCAAGGATAGTTTAAGAACCGATGGTGAACTTATGTAGCCATTATTCCTTTGTTACTGCCCTTTTTGTAACTCTCATATAACTTGTATTTTATTTTGTTTCTGTTTGATATGTCGTGTAATACTTTTTGGATTGCATATTGAGTAAAAGTTTGTTTCAAATATTGGATAGTAGAGTCACTTAAAGTTCTATATCTTGTTTGTTGGGATTAAGAACTTTCCAACAAGATCATTCTCTTTTTGCCTCTTGCATACAACTTTTTTTACGGTTTCCAATTCAGTTTTGATGACCACATCATTGTTTGTTTATGTTCTGTGCCTTATGATTGTAGTTGCCAACTGAAGCTTTGGTTAGTCACGTACTTGAAGCTCAACATCTTCGTGAATGGTTTGAAGGAGCAGCTGATGTTGGGAATCCTGATGCTTTGCTTTTAGCATTAAAAATCAGGGAGAAGGTTTCTGTTGATAGTTTGATGTTTGGAAACATATTGCCATATCCATTCAGCCATAGAAGACTTTTTTCCCCTGATCATTTGTCCTCACTTGCAAGTTGCTTCAAGGTATGTTTCTGTCAAATATTATAAGAGAAGAATGAATCTCTTTCTTTCTCATATATCAAAATTAGGTTACAGCCATTAGTTTATATACACAATTGTCTACTTAAAATTAGTAACAAACTCCCTAAAAATAGGAAACTCCTCCAAATTTGTATCTAACTCTAATCCCAAGAAATTAGGGAATTATACAATTTTCTATAACTATACAAAAATTCGACACTTCCCCTTAAGCTAGTGAATGGATACCTTCCATCCCAAGATTGCTAATAATATCTCAAACACAGTGCTTGTTAGTCCCTTTGTAAGTACGTCTGCTAACTGATCCTTGGTTGACACAAATGAAAGTGCATATTAGGCCACTGTCTAGTTTTACCTTGATAAAATGCCTATCAACTTCAATATGCTTTGTTCGATCATGTTGAACAGGGTTATGTGTAATGTTGATGGTTGATTTATTATCATAGTACAACCTCATAGGTCCTTCCCATTTTATTCTTACATCATCTAGGATTATCTTCAGCTAGAGTAACTCACATATTCCCAACGCCATTGATCTGAACTTTGACTTTCTGCTTGATCTTGCTACCACTTTCTTCTTCTTTCTTCTCCATGTTACAAGATTACCACCTAGGAGAGTACAGTAACTAGGCATTGATCTCCTGTCGTCCAAAGATCCTGCATAATCCGCATTATATAAGCTTCTAACGTCATGCATATGCCTGTTTTTGGCTTAAACAGAATTCCTCTAATCGAGTTGCTTTTCAAGTATTGTAATATCCTATTTATTGCCTTAAGATATGATTTTTTGGGATTGTGCATAAATTGACTAGCCATGCTCATTGCAAATGCTATATCTGGTCTTATGTGTGCTAGATCTATCAATTTCCCAACATGGTTCTGATAGGATCCTCTATCTACCATGGGATCTTCTGGAGCATCACATAATCCATGATTGAATTCAATTGGTGTCTCCACTAGTTTACAACCCATCTTTCTTGTTTATTTCAACGAGTCAAGTACTTAGATGAAAATTCCTTGCTTTGAATGAGCTACTTCAATGCCTAGGAAGTTTTAATTTTCCTAGCTCTTTCATGTCAAACTCCTTCAAGGGACATTGCTTCAGATTGCTCATCTCTTCTACATCATTACCTGTCATGATAATATCATCTACATAAACTAACAATGTTGTGACTCTTCCAGAATTTGAGTGTCTCATGAACAAAGTTTGGTCTCCTTGACTCTGCGTGTATCCCAATGAGATCATCACCTTAACAAACCTCCCAAACCAAGCTCGTGGTGACTGTTTGAGCCCGTAAAGAGCTTTATTCAGCTTGCACACCATTCCTTCTTTAGATTCAAATCCACGGGGAACTTCCAAATAAATTTCCTCTTCTAGATCACCATCAAGGAATGCATTCTTGACGTCAAATTGTTGTAGATTCCACTCAAAATTAGTAGCTAATGACAAAAGTATCCGTACCATGTTCATTTTAGCAGCAGGGGCAAATGTCTCTAGATAATCAATACCATAGGTTTGAGTGTATCCTTTGCCCACCAATCTAGCCTTGTATCTTCCACCGAGCTGTCAGCGTTGTATTTTATAGTGAAAGCCCACCTACATCCGACCAATTTCTTCCCTCTCGGCAATTCAACTAACTCCCATGTCTTGTTCCTCTCAAGGGCTTCCATCTCGGTCTTCATAGCATCCTCCCATTTCTTGTCTCCTAATGCCTCAGTTAGATTTCTCAGTGTGGGAATTGTATAGAGATTGGTTAGGAAGGCTCTATGGTTTTGGGATAGATTTTGATAGGACATGAAAAGAGACAATGGGTGTTTCGTACAGGTTCTTGTTCCTTTCCTAAGTGCAATTGGCAGGTCTTTAGTACTTGGTTTTTTATGTTCGTCTGTTGATTCAATTGGTTCAACACTTGGCTCAACATTGTTGATTGGTTTGGGAGTGGTTTCAGGAAATTAGGCAACAGCACGAATGGGAGACTGGACCTGTATTGGTCGACAGACTGGTATTTTGCTCCTAGAATAAACTTGCAGTGGCTGAATGTTACCTTGATTTCCCTTATCTTTTTTCATTTCAATAGATTTGGCTGACTCAATTGACGGAGAAGTGGACTCAGAGACGGTCATGGGTATAGGCTGAATAAAAGTAGGACAAAGAAGAAACATATCCTTTGCTTTATCTTCACTCAAGGTCTCCCCCTGAAGATAGGCGTGTTGAAAAAAAGGTTCATCTTCAACCAAAGGAACATCGGCTGAGACAAAAAAAATCTTTTATAAGGTGGATGAAAACATTTATAACCCTTTTGTGTTGAGGAATATCCGATAAAAATGCATCAAAGAGCATGTGGATCCAATTTACTCCTATTGTGAGAATGAAAATGAACGAACGCCGCACAACCAAAGATTCGAGGTATAAGATTGTTTGAAACAGAGAAGTTTGGGAAAAAATTTGTGATAATATCAATTGGACTTTTGAATCTAAGGACACGTGTTGGAAGCCTGTTAATAAGATGGGTAGCGGTTAATACAACGTAACCCCATTATTGTTTGGGAACGTTCTTGTGAAACAACAATGCTCTAGTGATCTCTAGGAGATGTCCATTCTTTTGCTTAGCCACGCCGTTTTGTTGTCGGGTGGTAACACATGAGGATTCGTGAATAATTCCTATTTTCTGAAAGAACGGAGAAACGATTTGATTGAAATAATCCTTGGCATTGTCCGATCAAAATCTCTTAATTTTTACATCAAACTGAGTATTGATCATGTTGTAAAAATTAGAAAAAATAGTGCTAACATCATATTTATTTTTCAAGAGGTAAAGTCATGTGACTCGGGTACAATCATTAATAAATTAAACAAACCACCTAGCACCCGAAACATTTGGAATGGTAGAAGGTCCCCAAATATCACTATGAATGAGAGAAAAAGGAACAAAGGTTTTGAAATGGTAGAAGGTCTCCAAATATCACTATGAATGAGAGAAAAAGGAACAAAAGTTTTTTTGTTGCTTATTGGAAAGGAAAGCACATTTGTGCTTGGCAAGTTCACAACCATCACAATGAAAAACTTCAAACTCAAGACCTTTAAATAAAGAAGCAAACATCAACTTGAGCGCTCTAAAAGATGAGTGACCTAAACGACGATGATGAAGTCAAATTTTATTTTGGTTTGACATGACAGATTCGGAAAAAAGGATGTAGATAAGGGATTTCCAACTCCTGTTATGCTGTGTTGTTTTTCCAAGAAATAGAGACCATCTCTCTGACTAGCACATCCAATCATCTTCTTTGTGTCTAGTACCTGAAAGACACGGTGTGAAGGAAAAAAGGTTACACTATAATTTGAATTTGTGGTTAATTTTTGAACGGAAATAAGGCTTGCAAATAGCTTTGGAACATGGAGAACATTTCTTAGTGTAAGGTCCTTGTTTATGTATATATCCCCTTGGCTAGCTACGGTGGTGATGGATCCATCGGCTAGTGTGGTCTTTTTATGGCTACAACTGGGATTATAGGAGATAAAATGTTTGGAGGAACAGGTCATATGGTCAGTGGCTCCAGAATCAATCACCCACATGGGAGGAGAATTTCTTTCTAAGACATTAATATGAGAGGAAGAAGCAATATCTGAAAACGTCAATAAACAAGTACCAGTTGAAGTTAGCTTCTTAAAGGACTCCACAAAGGTTTTTAGTTTCTCAATTTCTTCGATGTTAAATTTAGGGGCAAAGTTTTTGGAAATTTCTTCACTAGCCGACGAAGCGCTCACCGTATGTGCCTGACTTCGATCATTCCCACTTCAATTGGGCTTGCCATGGATTTTTCAGCATTTTTCCTTGTTGTGACGATGCTTCTTACAGTATGTGTAGAATATAGATTCTCGATTAAATGGTTTGGTTGAGTCCCCTTGAGTAATTAATTAAGGATTGTTTGCTTCTTTTAATTCTATGGTCTTGGTAATAAGTGCAGAACCATCTTCCCCTTGAGGTTCAAGCATAACACTTTGTCGTCCCTCTTTTGCGCATATAATAGAGATTGTCTCATTTAGAGACGGCAGGTCTGGTTTTCCTAAAATCTGCACTCTTATAGCATCAAATTCAACGTTTAATCTTGCCAAAAAATCATAAATACGATTTTTTTTTCACAAAACGCTTCAAAATTGTTGCATCTTCACTGCAGCGCATTTGGATGCATTGTTAATGGTCCATTTCTTGCCACAAGCTTTGTAACAGACTCGAATATTCAATAACAGTCTGAGTCCTTTGTTTGGTTGCTGAAACTTTCGTCTTAATTCTGTAGATTTGTGCAGCATCATTAACCTTGGAATATGCCTGTCGAATAGCTTCCCAAATCTCTTTGGCAGTTTTGAGGAACATATATGTCTCACTAATTTCTAGCAGCCTTGAGTTCCATAACCACGACATTAGCATAGAGTCTTGTTCGTCCCACGCTGCAAGTTTGGGATCGTCCTGTGAAGGACCTGTGCTCATTAAATGACTCAATTTCCCTCTTCCCTTTAAGAATGTGCAGACCAATTGTGACCAATTCAAGTAATTCTTCCCATTCAATTGATATGCGGCTTGAATGTTCTGCAAATTCCGGTTATAGCAGTAGCAGTATTCTCGAATACAGGGGCACTATTGACAAGGCTGGTGATTCCGACATGATTGATTGAATAAAACAAAGGGTAAAAATAGGAAAATATGAGAGAGAAGGCTAAGACAATTGAGAGGAACAGTGAAGATGGATCTCAGTTGGGTATGACCAAAACAAATAAAAAAATTCAGAGTTTATTAGGAAAGAAGCCAACAGCTCTGATACCATGTCAAATATTATAAGAGAAGGATGAATTTCTCTCATATATTAAAACTAGGTTACAACAATTTGTTTATATACACAGTTTAAAATTAGTAACAAACTCCCTAAAAATAGGAAACTCCCCCAAATCTGTATCTAACTCTAATTCCTAGAAATCAGGCAATTATATGATTTTCTATAACTGTACAATCTTTCCAAACAAGACTACATAATTTGACAGTTTCTAACACATTGATCTGTTTAATTTCAATTGTACCGTGATGGGTTCTGTGAAAACCACTCTTACTTTTAATGTTGAATATGACAGGAATCTACATTTTGCCAGCCTCGAATTCACAGTTTGTGGTCAGTTCTGGTAAATATTCTTATACCTGATACAATTTCACAAGATGAAGATATAGTGTCAGCTTCTTGTAATCTAAAGAAGCACAAGAAAAGTCGCAAGTGTAATTCATTCAGGGAAGAAATTTCAAAGAATATTCAGTCATTCTGTGAAGCTGTCATAGAAGGGTCTCTGCTTCAATCATCTCATGACCGCAAGCACTTGGCATTTGATGTCCTGCTACTACTAATCCCAAGTTTACCTGCATCATTTCTTCCATATCTTATGTCATACAAACTTGTCCAGTGCCTGATGGATGTTCTTTCAACTAAGGACTCTTGGCTATACAAAGTTGTGCAGCATTTTCTTAAAGAATTATTAAACTGGGTTGGAAATGATGATGCCAAGAGGGTTGCTCTTGTAGTATATCTACAGAAACACAGCAATGGAAAATTTGATTGCATAACACGAACAAAAACTGTAAAAACTTTATTGGCGGAATTCAAAACAGAATCAGGTTGCATGCTTTTTATTCAGGACTTAATGAATTTATTTGTGGATGGTAGACAGACAGCAGATGAACCTTCAGATCAGAGTCAGACAACTGATGACAATTCAGAGATTGGCTCAGTTGAGGATAAGGATTCAGTTGGTACCACCGGAAATTCTGACTCTTTGAAAATTTGGATTGTTGAATCACTGCCAAGCATTTTGAAATATTTGAAGTTGAATCCTGAAGCAAAGTTTCGGGTGGAAAAGGAAATTCTGAAGTTTCTAGCTGTTCAAGGTCTCTTCTCTGCTTCTCTTGGCTCAGAAGTGACGTCGTTTGAACTACAGGAAAAATTTAGATGGCCAAAAGCACCTACCTCAAGTGCAGTTTGCAGGATATGCATCGAGCAGATCCAGTCATTGCTGGCCACTGCCCAAAAGTTTGAGGCATCACATCTTAATGCGGGGAGCCATGATGCTAATGATGTTGGCTCGTACTTTATGCGTTTCATCAGCACATTGCGCAACATTCCTTCAGTTTCTCTCTTTAGGCCTTTGAATGATGAGGATGAAAAGGCATTTAAAAGACTGCAAAAAACTGAAAGTTGGCTTTACAAAATGGTAAAACTATTGCTATCTACTCTGGCATCTCTTGGATGTCAATTATTTGAATGCTGTCGTATTTAGTTGATTCCTCGTTATGCCTGCGATATCTATGTGCTGTTGTGTCTCAAAACTCTATTCTCAATTATATGTCATTGGACAAAGTGTGGCAAAACTGAGCCATATTAGGCATTATGTTAAAAACGTGATATAGATTATTTGATGCTGAATATTGCTAAGTAATCTTAATATTTATGTTGACAGTTATCCATTCTTGAAAATTTCAATTTGTCTTTAATCTGAAGAATTATGTTGTATGTTGCTTTTGCTGTTACAATTGTCCATCTTTATGGAAGCTTTTTCATTATGGCAGGAAAGAACTCTTAAGGTTGCCCTTGATATACATAGATCACATTCTATTAGATACTTGCTGATCCAGATACTGCTCCAGTTGCTGCTACAACCTGAAGAATTCTCTGAAGCTGTATCTGAGCTTATTATATTGTGTAAGAAAGGCTACCAGTCTTCAGGGTTTGTTGAGTACTCAGATGAAGAAGAATTGGATAATGATACGACTTCTCAGTTTATAGATGTTCTTCTAGATACATTACTTTCATTGTTGCCACAGTCATCAGCTCCCATCCGGTCTGCTATTGAGCAGGTATTTGGAAAGTGTCTACTTTAGGTTAACTCTTTATTGTTGGATCCCTATGTCTGTTTATGGTGAATTTCATCTTAGCTTTACAATTTAGTTATGCCTGGTTGCATAAGGGTTTTGTAATTTATAGTCAATCATGAAGCTACATTTGATATGTGTCATCAGGACTCATGTCAAGTATCATGGCCTATACTGCAAAACCAATCACTAGCCTTTCTAGGATCCCACCAAAAGTGTCAATTCACCTTCCATTAATGTCTCATGTCATTTTTGTTTATCTATAATCTATGTTATTAGGTTTTCAAGTCTTTTGTCCGGGAAATGACAAGTGATGGACTTCTACGAATGCTACGTGTCATTAAGAAAGATCTAAAACCAGCTAGACGTCGTGGAGCAAATACTGAAAATGATTATGATGATGATGATGATTTTCTTGGGATTGAAGAAGACGAGGACATTGACGAAGCAGAGTCGGCAGAAATGGATGAGGGTGACCCTGAGGGTGATGCTCAGTCAGATGATTCTGAGGCAGTTGAACTTGAGCAAGTTGGTAAAGAACTGCCAGAAGGTGCTGATGATTCTGATGGAGGAATGGATGATGATGCAATGTTCCGCATGGACACCTACCTTGCTCAGATTTTCAAAGAGAAAAAGAACCAGGCTGGCAGTGAAACTGCTCAGTCACAGCTTGTTATGTTCAAACTCCGTGTCCTTTCGTTGTTAGAAATTTACTTGCATGAAAGTTCAGGCAAGTAGTTGTTGGTTTTTTCAGTTTGCATGCTCATGTTAGTGCTGGTTTTTAGGTGTAAATTTAGAAACAAGCTTAATAACTTTTTAACATAATAATTCTGTAGTTGGTTTAGTAAATATCCTTTGCGATCATCTTTCTCTTATCTCTTCTTATTTGAAAGAACTCCTTATTCATTTGTTTGGATTCCAGAAACTTATCATATTCTCGGAGGTTGGTTTCATTTTTGTTCTCAATGCGTTGTGATGCTAATGTTTTGCATTCAACAGGTGATCCCCAAGTTCTGACAGTGTACTCCAACCTCACTCAGGCATTTCTTAACCCACATACTACGGATGTCAGTGAGCAGCTTGGACAGCGAATTTGGGGAATTCTTCAAAAGAAGATATTTAAGGCGAAGGATTTTCCAAGTGATGAGAGTGTGCAACTATCTACTCTTGAATCCTTGTTGGAAAAAAGCATGAAATTGGCTTCAAAACCATTCAGGAGGAAGAAATCAGCACATACTCCATCTATGAAGAAGCAATCTGCATCCCTGAAGCGACAAAAAATGATTATGTCCCTTGCTAGGAACTCAACCTTTTGGTTACTGAAAATAATTGATGGCAGACGCTTTTCTGAGTCTGAACTGCAGAGAATTATCGATACATTCAAGTCTGTCTTGGTGGAATATTTTGAAAGTAAAAAGTCTCAACTAAAAGCTGAATTTTTGAAGGAAATATTTCGAAGAAGGCCGTGGGTTGGACACCATCTCCTTGAGTTCCTTTTAGACAAATGTTCCAGTACAAAGTCAGAGTTCCGACAAGTTGAAGCACTTGATTTGGTTTTGGAAATATTGAAGACAGTGGTTTCTTCTGGCAGTGATGAGAACAGTAGCACTACATCAAAAGGAAACTTGGAAAGTTATCTCCAAGCTCTTGGTCATCTGGTAATGGTGATGGCAACAAATATGCCTGAGAAGCAAGCAAGGCGAGTAGCTGTACGTAAGTTTTGTAGTAAGATCTTCCAGATGATCTCAACAAATGATTTGAACAAGTCCTTTCTTAAACATTTTAATCCAGAGGCTCAAGCTGTTTGCGGATCCCAGCTTGGTGAGCAATTTGTGAATCTGAAGAAGATTGAATGACAAACATTATAATATTATTGAAATACTCATGAGTGCCACTCATTCTATGGAGAAGCTCTTGCAGATGCCTGCTTGGAATTTCCCTCCAAGTAGTGACCAAGTAGTCATTTTGACTCAAGTATTGAAAAGATAGGTTGCTTTCGGGGCTTCACTAGCTAATTAAGGGCTGCCCCGCAGTTCAGTTTCTCCCGTGATGCTATGAGTTGATAAATTGCTTGTATTTGTCCCATTCATGTGGCGTAGACTTGTTCGGTGTAAAACTTTAAGGCTTGTTTTACTCTGTTTTTTCAGCAGCTTGCATTTATTGAAGGGTAATAAGTACTTTTTGGGTTTCTTGATGACGATTATAAGTTCAGCCGGTCATCTAACTTCGCTTTTCATTGTTTAGAGACAAGACAGTTGAGCTGGCTTGTTGTCTGTATGTTCTGTGATCGTCCGTGCTGTTGAATTAATTGACAGTAGAAAAGAAAAGGTCTAATGCCAATAATTTGCATGTGGCATGTTGAATTTTTGGATAGATTCTCGTTTGTTTCTGACCAAAAAATGTCAAGGTACCGTTAGACATCTTTCATAGTTGCTAAATATATGGGATCGGGTAAATCAAGAACATTTCGCAGCTTGTACAAACAGAGGAGAAGCAAACTGTGTTCGTTCATTTGCTAATGCATTATCGACCAACTTCATGAAAAATGTACACTAATCAAATAAACATGAGAATTGTAACATCTACTGCCATTGAACTTGAAGAACTGTAGAATGGAATATTTATACGATACTTTGTAGGGGTTACTTTTTCTTGTGAAGGATTGAATTGAATCATGAGAGTCCTTGTCATAGTCTGGCGCTTACGAATTCGTGAAAGCAACACTAATTCTTCAGGTTTGTATCACTTTGTGCCATTTAGATATGGGCAGCAATAATGACTTGCGTCACATTTGTCAAGTTCAAGACCTCGTTGCCATAGCAACTCCCTTTTTCTAAATTAAAACGGGTGTAGTATACAGCCTGCCTAATGGGGTACAACATATAATCAAACACACAAAACCAAGATCAGGCACAAAGCCAAGACTTGGCAAATCGATGTTGTTGAGACAAAAGAATGAGTTGATAACTTTATATTCCTATTTACCAAAAA
The DNA here is from genome assembly GCA_029891385.1 of Erythroxylum novogranatense. Lineage (NCBI taxonomy): Eukaryota > Viridiplantae > Streptophyta > Magnoliopsida > Malpighiales > Erythroxylaceae > Erythroxylum > Erythroxylum novogranatense. The sequence goes on from CM057228.1 coordinate 95,562,518, forward strand.
AACAATGATTTAAGCCAGGAGGGGGTCCGGTGAAGCTAAAATCATGTATTACAGGTATACATATAATAATGTGTACATAATACATACAGAGCGATTCCACTAAATATTAAAATCATCTAATTAACCTCCTCATTCTACTCGTGCTCCCCCTAAAGCTATATCATGGATTTCAGTTTTCCCCTCTTCAAAGAGTCGCGTCTTCTTTCTTTTTCTTTTCTTAATACATTTCCAGGCTCTGCACTTTACCAACTCTTCCAAAAAGCAACCAATAAAACTACAACATTGAGAACCCTCCCCTGTACAAAAGCAAATGGAAAGAGCTTTAAGCATTTCACAACGGTGATTGGGAAAATGCAGTTTCAAAGCAAACAGCCAGAAGTCACTTATCACACCTCACACAAAATCCCATCCATATCAACGCAATTGAAGACCCTCCTCTGCCAATGCCAAAAAGCCATCTCTCGTTCTTCAGTTCCAGGATCTACGAATGTGCATCTTCAGACTCGCTTCCCGAAGAACTCCCTGAATCTGAATCTGCAAATATTCAAAGATTCAACCAGTAATTCACAATTCACTACTCCCAGCAACACTAGAATAGGATTAGTTTATACCACTTGAGGAAGAGGAATCGTCACTTGAACTACCAGAACTGCTCGAACTACGACTGGCATGACCGTTGTCTTTCTCAATCTCCACCGGTGGGAAACTACTCATTGGCATCTCATCCCCAATATCCACATCTTCGTCCCCAGCCTCACCTTTCTTGGGCTTCTTTACCTCTGTTGCAACATCCATTCTATCATTTGCAGACACAACCTATCACATACAAAGAGATCACAGAGAAATGAGCACATCTAAAAGTCAACACAACGTATAAATTAAAGCAATGAACAGAAGATGGGCCTAATGCTAACCTTATTGCCTTCACTCACGGCAGTATCTGCCGCATTATTGTTGATACCCATTAATGCTTGACGCTTGATCTTGCTAACCAATTTCTTGTAATTAGTAACAAATCGATCAAGCTCCCATAACGTTTCTGTATCAACGGCTTCGATATCAAGCTCAATCTCGTCCCCTTCCTGCCTCAAATGCCCATTCCTCTTCCTTATTATCTGCACAACTTGCTCCATTTTCTCCTGAGGCAAATTCTGCAACCCAAGCCCTAATTTGTGCTTTTCCTCAAGACTCATCTCTCTTTTATTCGGATCTTTAGCTTTAGGCTTCGGCTGCTTCACAGGCTTTACTGGTGGGGCACGGATCGGCGGGGAAGGAGTCCTCACCGGTAACTGCGTGCTTGATTGCGGTTTAGGATTTTGATTTGACACACTTGCCGGAGTTTGCTCCGATTTCGCCCTAACAGCTTGGATGGAATTCTCATGATGGTCTCTCTTCTGAATATGATCCCAAGAACTCGCTTGCACCTCATGTACATGTTCTTCCTCGATTTCTTCGTCCAAGTCCTCAGAATGATCCTTAATCGGCCTGAACAATTCCTCAAATCTCGAAAGAAACTGCTCGGCAAGAATATAAACCTCATGACCCTTAGGGTTATACTTCATCGCATTATTGAAAGTCAATCGCACGTCCGCTGCAAAATGGCTGGGTGAATCATACAAATTCTTCCCCAATTTCGACTTCACGGTACCCAAGTCCATCGGATTCTTAATCATATCATAATAATCGTGAAGCTGCAAGCCAACAACGTCAACCGGCGTATTGAAGACGTGTCCGTGTTTTTGCTTCATCAGTTTCGTCAAGATCTGACCGCATTTCTTCATGAACTTAGCACTTTCTGGAATTTCCCTCTTCATTTCTTTCACTGCTGCGCCAAAGTTGGTAGCTTGAAACGGCCGTTTGTTACCTGACACTTTCTTGTTGTTCTTTTTGGGGCTTGTGAAATTGGAACCGGGTCGGATCTGGGATTCCGATGCGTCGATCCGATTCTTCAATACCCGAATCTGCTCCAGCTCGGCCACTAACCGATTCTTGAGCTCAGCCAACTCTTTCTTCGAGTAATTAGCGATATTGAACGTGACATAACGGGCGGAGTTAAAATGGGTCGGCCTCCGCTGATGATTTATAGACGATGCGCCGTCGGAAGCCGCCGATTGCGATATGGCCGGAGGCTCGTCGACGTCGTGTAAGTGTCGTTGTTGGTGTAGATGTTGGAATTGACGTTTCTTGGAAAATTTAGGGTTAGGGTTAGGATTAGAGAAAGGCAGTTTGCCCATGAAATTAGCGCGTTGCAGTGTCCAATTGGGTTCGTTCCGATTGGCTAAAATGGCAGAAGCCATCGTCGTCCGGAGCGAGGGCCTTCCAATTTAGAGGAAAACATGAACAAAGTACAGATGTGGACCCCACGCATCACAAAAACTGACCCACGCGCCGACGAGAGAACTACCAATGGAAAAGAGAACCATCAAAAAGACGGTTAGGGTTTGTGTGGGATTAGATCTACCCTGGATTCAGAGCGAAGAAGAACGGAGGCGAGGGCTCCTCTTAAAGGCGAATAGATCTGCCCGTGGGCAGGATCCGGGCCGTCGATTTCCTTTGATATCGTTCTCAGGGCAGACCGTGTATGGACGGTCAAGATTGTTGGGATTGTTACACGTGGTGGAGTTGACTGCCGCTGGATCGGAATTTGAGTTTGAAAGTGAATCTGGGGTGAATTTAGGGTTAATATGGGGGGACTAGTGGGCCTAGTTGGGTGATGACGTGGAGTGAAGCCGACTGGGTGGTCCTGGGAAGAAGGGGTGGTTGTGTAAATTCAGCTGGATATTAAATTACCTACTTGCCCTTTCAATTTTTTTTTTCTTTTATAAATATTGTGAAGCTTTACTTTATTTAGGTGAAGGCCTTGATAAAGGTGGGAAATGTCCATATTAGTGTTTTGACCTGAGCTTTATATAAAATCCAGTCACCAAGATGTGGAAGGAATACAATTACTTTTTGACTGTTTCGTTTGGCATTCGTAGTCAGAAAGTTCTCACTTGGGTGCTAAATACTTCAAAAGTGGTATACTTTTACTTAATTGCTAACTTATGAATGAAGTCTACTCATCAAAAAGATATTATAATGGGCCTGTGATCAAACAAACTTGAAAATGAAAAGGACAAGCGTGTCATGTCCTAGTCGACCCACCTCCTCTATTCCAATTTTTGATTTGCATAGGAAACGAGACAATGGGAACCCAAAGTTTGGGAAATTATCTTCAACTCTCCCAGTCCCAGGGGTTTTAAATTTCCAATACAGTTGAACCTTAACGCCAAGTAGACTATTTTAAGTAAAACAAGTCAATCTTTGAGCAATTGTGTTCTGTTAAACTGGTGGGGTTCAGAGATGCCACGAGTTACTTGTTTCTTCTTCACTCCACCACAAAACGTTCAACTAAAAACGAGTCAACTCCCATCTCACAACGCTACCTTCTCCTTCCCACACCTCTTTCCTAAGTTGGTCTCATCAGGTAGTGCTTATCCACACATAAAACCTCGCCATTTCTTTTAAGTGACTGTGGACATCTGTGTATCAGAAACTGTTGGCAACTGAAGACTTCCAAATTGAGATGAGAGTATTTAGTATTTAGTATAATTTGTGGAGAATGTGTTCCAGTCAGACAATGTCAATGATTCTTAAATTTTACTCTTTTTAGAATGTTTCAGTTGTGTTATGTCAGACCAGAAATGTCTTTTTTTTTTAATCTTTCCAATGTTCCTGGGATGAGTCGCCCATATATGGCTACAAACGTGTGGCTCACTTTACATATGGGGTTGAGCTGCTAAATGTCGATTATGCCATAGCATAGCATAGAATCTGACGTTTAAAGTTCATACGCTCTTATTCACGCCACCATCCAATCCAACTCAAAGTATCAATTGAGTTGGCTAATTTTTCCATATAATATATCGGAATCTCATCTTCATCCCTCAACGTGACCCCGTATCTTTGCGCACATGCTGTCACGCGGGTGTTACGCCTCTGTTTTAACTTCATAAGGCCATTCTAGCCTACAATTTGGTCATTTTGTCCAGTGTGTTGGATCAAATCACGTATGCACACCTACTACTCTTGATATAAAAGTGCGGAGGAGGTTCAGGTTCTCTCTGGCGTTGTTTGCATTTTTAAAAATCCACTCAGTATAAGTGTCGTGAGAGGTTGAGAGCACCAAAGTTGAAAGGAACGTCAGCCCAAGGATTCAGATAATTAAACACACAGATGACAGCAATCCGCGTCGTTTGTAGGAACATGACAAAGGGTCAAGTCTTTGTTCTTAAGTCGTCGTCTATGATAATAGAAGAAAGGGTTAGAATCTTTAAATATGAACCGAGAAGATCAGTAGGATCCAAAACATGATAGTCTTTCCACTTCAGTCATTCTCAACGAGTCATCACCACCAAAATTCAAGAACTATGTCTTTAAAGTATATAATGACGTAATGGATCTTACAAATCATGTTGCGTGGGACATCAAACGCCTTCAGGAGCTTGTTCAAGCAGTTTAGTAGCTTGTTCATCGCTGTAATAGATAGCAAAACAAGTATGTTTCCTTAACTTTTATGTTTGATCTTGAGTCAGTTATTAAAGTTCGTGTTCTAACAAACATGTGGCAGTCTTATGATTGTTTGAATTTGAACGGAAATTTTTTAATTTCTCCATAAAGAAATCAGAGAAATTAATCTGTTTTTGCTTATATAAACTGTATATTTGTTGTCTAAATTGATATTGAATAAGCATTCCGTGGAAAATAGGTTAAAAACTAACTTTCAGGTGATTTTTTGACGTAAAATCATAGAAAATGTCTCAAAAAATTGCCTTTTTTCACAATTGGATAGAGAAACAATAAACAAGTAGCCACCTACTTTTGGAACGTACTAAACATATAGCACATGTGCTCCACACACACCAAACAGGCGACACATGTTGGAGACAGACATTGGAAACGTGTTGGGTATATGGTGTAACATCTCATTACTCATGTTAAGGCAAAATCAATAGATGAGAGAGATTGCTGAGGAAGTAGGAAATACATTTCATGCTCATGCATAATATGACATACACATACATATGAATAGTAAATTTTTCTGCACATAAAAATAATTGTACATGTATTCATTGACAACTTCTGGACATGAGTTATGATAAGGAAAGATTTGGAAACAAAAGTGGTGGTTGATCTAGAAAATGTTCACTGAGTGTGCTTCGTTATGTTAGCCGTAACTTTTTCTCTAGTTATCCAAATGAGAAGATTTTTTATTTGGATTAAAATAGAAACATACGGCTACATTTCTTATGGAGATATCGAATTTCAATTTTGTCTCTAAGAGTCTCAAAAATTATCATGATGTGAGAACTGAGTGAAATACGTAAATTGCATGGAGTTTAGGGCTTGAAGATTTTGGAGTTTTTAAAAGGTAAGAAGTAAATAAATCCTTAGAGTAGGGATTTATGAAAGAAAGTTGATGAATTACTATCATCTGCACGTAGATGACCTTTATGAAAGTTATAGATCTTTCTGTTATCTTTCTAACAATATATAGTATGAAAACTTGGACATCTGAACTGAAAGTCAGGGTCCTTGTAAGGAGAGATGTTCGAAAGTGAAGTTGTTTCTTCTGAATTTCGCTTCTTCTTAGTTTTGTTTCTTCTGTGTTACTGTTCATGAACTTCTTATGTGTTTCTGTTCATAAACTTCTTCTGTATTACTGTTCATGAACTTCTTCTGTGTTACTGTTCATGAACTTCTTCTGTGTTTCTGTTCATGAATTTCTTTTGTGTTTTGTTCATTTCTTCTGTGTTTTGTATCATCTGCCTTTTGTATCTTCTGCCTTTTGTATCATCTACCTTTTGTATCTTCTGTGTTTTGTATCGTTTGCCTTTTGTATCTTCTATGTTTTGTATCGTCTGCATTTCGTGTCTTTTGTGTTTTGTATCGTTTGCCTTTTATATCTTCTGTATTTTGTATCGCTTGCCTTTTGTATCTTCTGTGTTTTGTATCGTCTGCCTTTTTATCTTCTGTGTTTTGTTCCTTCTGGGTTTTGATTCTTCTGTGTTTTGTTGATGCGTCTTCTTCTGTGTTTTGTTGACGTGTCTTCTTCTGAGTTTTGCTCCTTCTGGGTTTTATTTCTTTTGTGTTTTGCTGACGCGTCTTTTTTTGTGTTTTACTGACGTGTCTTCATCTGAGTTTTTGCTTTTTCTGTCTTTCTTCGCCTAGCCATAACTTCTTTTATAGGAGTCCAAATAAATTAATTCTTAAACCATTAGACTCGTAAGACATTACCCTACATCTCCACCAAAAATCTTTAGCCATCTGAAATGAATTGAGAAAGATTGAGTGAAAAATGTGAGACGGGTACAGTGAGCGTACTCTTCAGTAATATGAACTAGGGTTATTCCACTGAACATACTTCAGTATTTTGAGTATATATAGACTTATAGGATTCCAAATGAGACGATTGTTGCTTTACAGTGAACTAGAGATAGGCCTACAATTATCTCAAGAAGTATAATTGTGATTCAGTCTATAAGATATTTAAGTTCTAAACGGAAGTTGTGCATAGTACATTGTTTTGGAATATGACAACCCGAAAATGTTTGAGGCACATCTTCCAAAGTACTGAACCAAAATGGGTGATTATGGTGTCAATGGAAAAATCTAGAAGTGGATAAGTGGCTAAGAATTGGACAGGTGTCCTAGCATTAAAGTTGAGTTTTAATAACCTTGAAAGAGAAGTTACTGGACATGCCTTCATTTTCTTTCTCCCGAAGCTTCTTTCTCTAGTGTTTCTCCAACACAAAGTTTTTCTTTAAATATTCACCAAAGTTAAATCTTGCTTTTCTCTGTTTGTCATCACTTCCACTTTGATATTTCTTTCGTCTACCCCAAGAAAAATTGAACCCCTTGTCAACTTTCAAGTTGATGTACATGTTTGCATGAGAGATTAGGGTTACGTAATTTTTCAGATATTGGAGCTTCAAACAAGTAAGCTTGTGATGATTATGTATTTTGTATGAAATCAAGCATGCATCGTTAGTTCACTGCTAAATGGTTAAGAATAGTGATATTCTTATTTTTTGGGAAAATGAGTGAGGAGATTTAGTATGCCGCACATGATGATTTTCTTTAAATTTGATGACTGAACTATTATGGGATAGAGTTAAACTAGATTTTGAAGTTGAAAATGCAGAAAATGTGAAGATATTATGTGTGGACGTGATTTTCTGTCTTTGATGATTATGGAAAGAAACTGATTATAGATTATGAGTTAGTTGAGATAAGTTGAGCTTAAATGAATTTGGAATGAAGAGGAAATGTTGAGTTTTAAAACAGAAGGTTATTAGTGAAATAGATTCTTGTATATAAATACCTTGTTTTTCCTCTTCACTAGTTGCATACAGATCTATATATAGGAAAATTTGTAGATGAGTTATTGATGTCAAAGTACCAAAGGATTGAGGTTATGGTTCAAAGAATTGATGAATGATTAAGTTATGAGATGAGAATGAGCATAAAATAAGAGGTTTGTTAAAGTACCCGGGATTGTCATTGAGCATGCATTGTACATAGTCCATAACTATTTGTGCATAAATTAGTTTTGTAACGTATGTGAATTGTGTATTGCATAAATGGGATGTGTAGGATAAATGTCTGCATACAGACGTATCCAGAATTTGGAAGTAAATGCTATTTCGGAGCGTACTGTGAGTAGACATAGATGGTCTCATTCCACTGTTTGTTTTGTTCAATTTTTTGATATTGATTGATTACTGAATGATTATGTGAAGGTGTTTGATTGTGTTGGTTTTTAGACGGGAGGTTCGTCGAATGTGTTGCATGAAAGAAATATTGAAGTGCTCATTGTATGTGAATGAGATGAAATAAGTATGCATAATGTGATTTCTAAATCCTGGACCACGGTCCGATGACAAGTGTGTTTTTGAATGTGCATTTGCATATGAATGAAAGATTGATTCTCAACTTGATGTTGAATGTCGGACTACGGTCCGATGATATGTGCAAATGTGATTGATGCATTTCATAAAATGCATGTTCAGATAAAGGCGTTGTGACTTGAGTTGCTAGTAAGAAGCACTTCCACGTAGGGCCTTGCTCCGTGATTTCCGATTATGCACGTAGAACTATGCTCCGTGATATGTGTTTTGTAAATAGAACTATGCTCTATAATTCTGTTCTAACTGAGCCCTATGGGCCAATATTTATATAAGTGTGTGATAGGCACTCAGTCATAACAATAAGAACTAATGTGAGTCTCATGCATATAGCATTATAAGATCGATATTCATTGAATGTGAAATGTGAATTGAAGTGAATGCGATTTGGTGTGTTATGTGTCTGGGTGAGTCATTGATGATGGTCACTCATTGAGTTCGCAAAACTCACCCAAAATTTGCAAATATTTTTCAGGATCAGAAGAATACCCTGTTAGAAAAACGGGAGTATCCCTACAGCATTCAAGTAAAGGATAGAGGTCGGGATCAGTTTGCGTCTGAATTGTATTTCTCTATTTTATATTGAATTATATTTTTTGCAACTTTTTGTATAAATTAGTATTCCGAAATGATTCAAGTGTTTTGTATTTGTGAAATGGCCCAAATGGCTATTGGAAATTTTGTTGATGGTTTTGTGTTAATTGAAAATGTTTATGAATGAATGTGGGCCAATTTGAGTATCGATTTCTACATATTGTTGTTGTTTTGAAATAAAAACAAATTTATACCGATTTCTACATGATTGAGTGCTTTAGCACGCCACCCTCGCAGGGCATGGACTCAAATATCACCCATCACTGTCGGGTTCGGGTCTTGCTGAAGTGGGGTGCTACATATGGGACTTATGCATCAAAAGTGATTGGCCTATTTATGCGTAGTCAAGCGTGATTGGCATGCATCAATAGAGGCAACACATGTCTGTGTGTATGTAGCACATGTTGATAACTCGTCTGATGCATTTAAAGGTGTGCTAGGTATGGTGCATGTAGTACACTCTTACAACCCATGAGTAGTGCTGACATCAGCACATTACAGGATAAAAAAAACTCAACATTTCAACAATTCACAAAATGATCCCTCAAGTTATTTCTAGGAAATTTTTAAAGTCTTGTGAATTTATAAAGTGATTTTTTTAATTTTCTAGATTTATTGCATTGTTAATAAATAAGGTTTAATTTCAGAAAAATCAAATAAAGTTATTAAAGCCACCATTGAGTGAATTTTCATGCATTTGACATGAAATAATAGAGATATATATAGTTTCGGTATCTCATATGGTGTATTTGTTGTTCAAAATCACATGATTATCACTTTGATTGGGATTTTCTTTGTGACAAATTCTCAAATAAAGTTTGTTAATAATATTTTCAATAGTCATATGTAGTAATGAGTTTGTGTTTGAGGATTTTGCATTTATGGATGGGACATTGTCACATATTTTTTAATATGAGGATAAAATATAAGTATGTCACTTATGCTTGTGGATCTATTTAAGTGCTAATAAAATTGTAATCATCTCAGTAGTCTTTCAAGTTAATATTTGAATTGTTTTGCTTGCATGTTTAGAAATGTCTTTGATCTTATGTTTGATTATTCTACCCACAGGTGTTAGCCTTATGTAAGACTTTGAGATGTGCATATTTTCTTAAGTGATCTATTCGCTAACGGGTGGTAGAATCATGAAAATTCATAGTGTTGTACTCTAATCATTTTTATGTGGAGGTCTTATCTGCATGTATTATGTATTCAGCCTACAGATGTTTCATGATATGTATGTAAGATGCTCAATACATATATTCTTTTATATCTTTGAGTATTGATGTTATCCTACATTTGTGTTTTTCATTTATATTATTAATTTTGTAGTCACCTTCTCTGTAAATAATAACAATTTCACAATTAAAACCCTTACTTTAGTTTCAATTTTAAGAAATGGAAGCAAGATGTGAAATTTACGTTGGAGATGATAGATACAAACAAGACTATAGTCAAGGATAGGCCATCTACACCTACATCTATCAACTTAGAGGTAGAGAGAGTAGCATATACAGCCTGGGAAAGGTCAAATGAGATGTATTATTTGACCATAAAGAGATACATTCCAAACCATCTACCAAGTGGACTTTTAGAAACAAACATTACAAGGGATTTCCTTCATAATGTCTCATAGATATATAAGGTGTAACATCCTAATATCCCCTGAGAGGATATACAGAAGCCACATAAAACAATCCTAAAACATACCAAGATATTCAAAAAATTCATTGAAAATAAGATAACATACTTCACATTTATACTTTGTTGAGTTATATACAGAACATCATGTACATGATGTACAAATCATATACATACCTTACATACAAATTCATCCTATATTATAGTTATTGGAAACCATTTATAAGTTATTACAAACCATGTATACAGAATAAAATATGTTTCAACATATTGAAATACAACTTAAAACTTAAACATAACTTTTTCCAAAACCATATCAAGTCCTTCATTAACCATTGTGGTTGTCCCAGTCTTAAGTCTTCTCATCGTAACCTATATGAAGGTAAAACCACCGTGCTAAGCATAGAGCTTAGTCAGGAATAAATAAACAGGATACATAATGGAGATTGTTTCTACGTCTAACATTTATATGTATTGAATTAGATCATATCATAAGCAATCTTTAATTGTTCATATTAAAGAGCAATCCAAACATTATTTGACTAAAAACAGAATGTAATTCATCTATACAAAACATTCTTGCATTAGAATAAAACATATAAGTAGTCATTTATACAAAAGTGGGTAACGGGACTGAAACAGAAGATACCTATGATTGGTATCTCAAAAATAGAAGTGACTTAAGTCTTTAGAATAGAACACACTGAAGTGTCTAAGATCAGAGTGTCTTGTATAGAAGATAGATACAAAAGACACCTTAGTGTCTAGTTACAGAAGCAGCTGCAAACCTGTAACATCCCACCCCGACAGGAAGGGTAAAATAGTAAATTTGGCAGAGGATGAGATGGATCGGAATGACTAAGGACTGTCCATGCACACTGGTACTAGTAACCAGTGAAATCTGTGTACATGAAATTACTGGTCATGCATTCATGATAATTCCTGGTAATTGGGCCTAAGGCAATTTTATTGTGATTAATGAGGTTAATGGGTTTGAAAAATTATTTGGAGAGTGCCATTATTGATTTTCTAAAATTGGAGGATTTTAGGAGCTTTTCTAGAATTTTCGAGGTTAAACCCGACAAGAAAAAAATGTCGGGCGGCGTAATCGATTGGTCAATCATCATAGAATTGAATGCATAGGGCATTGAATATTGGACATATGGCTATAGGGATTATTGGACAAGTGTTAAATTAGTGGAATTTAGATTACAATTGATTATTAAAGAAGAACCAATCAAAGCTTGACACATGGCATTACAATAGCCATGTATTTAAGTCACTTTAACCTAATATACTTCTCCATTAAGCTTCCGTTTTGCTCATACACGAACTCCTCTTGGCTTAGATCACTTGAAATGGTTTTTTTTTTATTTGAGAATTTCTTCTCCTTTTCATCCTCCTCCAAGTGTTATGTTCTTTGTTTCCAATGATAAGTTTAGCCATCATCTTCTTGTTTTCTCCTTCTCTACTCTCCACAAAACCTATTTTCCTCTCCTATGCTTGATGATGCTCGTGAGTGATGAATCAAGTTAGGTCTTGGTGATTTTCTTGAAGAATTTGAAGATTTGTAGTTAAATCAAGTAAGTTGCATGCCTTGTGTTTTGAATCTTGTATAATTGAAGTTAGAAATGATGAATTGTTCATGCATATTTTACTTGGAAAGAAAGAATTAAGTGCTGCCAATTTTTGTGTATTAGCCCTAGTACATGTATAAATGATATAAGAACTGATTTGTGTTCATTTGGATGTTTCATGATGTGTTAATGGCATTGGAAATGATAGAACTAAGGTTAACACCAAATCTGGAAAATTATGGTTTTCACTGATTGTACTGTTGTTAGCATAACTAATTGTGTAGGAATTCAAATGAGGTGAGGTTTGTGGCCACTTAAACTTTGGGATGTTAGCTACATTTTTGTGTGAAATAGGCATTGTCCAATGTTAGCTTGAAGAGGGTGCGATTTGGCTTGGAAAGTTACTGCTCATGACTGGAATGAACAGTACCCGAAATCATACCCTTGAGTTTTGCAAATTTTTATGAATTAATTGAGAAGGAATTAGGATAAATGGATTAGATGGAAAATTGAAGCCTATTAAGTTATCTTTATAATTTCACTGATTTTGCAATTTTTCGATATGTATAGTAGGAGTTATGGACTGAGGAGTGTTGGCTGTTTTTATGCATTGACTGAAACCTAGTTGGATTGGCACATTTATTGCACATTCGGATTTGGAAGAATTTTAGTAATTTTTGTGAATTGAATTGGAGTTGGAAATTTACTGAAGAGTTCTAGATGACACATTGATCTTGAAAATGATATATGGCTTATAATTTTTGGAAATCAGATGTGGGAGATATGGAATTTCAAAATCTGAACCTACATTGTGATGTTAAGTGCTGATTAGGTCAGAAACTTGCATAACAGATTTGAAACTGTTAGAGGCTGAATTGGAGTTTGGTTATTTCAGGAAGAATTGAATTTTGAGGATTTATCTTTTCAGGGATATAAAGTTCTGATTGTTCTGACTTGTGTACAGGGAGTTATGCTTGTTATAAGTTTACTGCTCAAATTGAATGATTTCAGGGACAGCAACATTGAGTGAATTAATTGACCTAGTTAGCATGGGAATTGAAATTTGGGTTGTTTCATGAAAGTTGTATATAACATTGGGAGCTTGATGAGCATATTTTTGTGTATAATTTTGACTGCCTAGAATGAAAGTTAACGAATTTCCAATGACTGTTGCTTTTGGGAAGTGATTGTGTAGCGTAGCTTGTCTTGGGATTTTGACACCCTTAGGGGTAAAATTGTTTTTCTGATCTAAAGGGAACTTGTAGAGGGTTTCATTAGCTTTCCAACAAGGTATGGTTTGTATTTTCTGAATTGTGTAGAATAAGTTATGATTTATTAAAATTGGACGAAAATGGAACAAAAGGGAGGGTTTAACCTATTTTATGTTTATTTTAATTTTATTGATTTGAGCTTCTTTCGCTCATATCTTTTCCTACGACGTCCGATTGACCTGATTCTTGTGACATCAGATTCAGTGAATATTTAATTTTATTTTCTAAGAGATTGGGAATTTTGACGGAAAATTTACGTGGGTCCGGTAAAAGTCTCAGATAATCATCGTTTTATTAAATTGAGGACCTATAGAGGTCCAAATTGCGCACGTCGGCGCCAATAGGTTTCTAATTTTAGACAGACTTTTGATGGGAAAAAATGGGATTAGGGCCGAGAATTCATGAACATGCATATTTCATCTACTGTGCATCCGTAATTCATTCGGATTGAATAGTTAGTGACTCGTACCTTCTTTGCTTCTTATAGAGGCTCTAGTGGAGCGTCGTTCGATAACTGACGTGGCAGAAACTTCCCGGTATTAGCTCGGAAGTAATATGTGAGTAACCTAGTTGGTTTCTCAATCTATGTGTGTTTAATATGACGCATTGATGCCATGTGGAGATAATGGAGGGATTATGTGTATTTACTTTTGATTGATATCGGACCATAGGTGTCCGAAGTATTGGAAACTTATTATCGAAGTGCTATTTGTGTGTGACTGTTTGTGAATAATTACATTGGAGATCTCGGACCAAAGGTCCGAGGGAATGGAAAATTAATATTAAGTGTTAATTGTCTGTTTTGATACATTGGATGTGACTTTTAATATGATATGGTAGGATGCAATAAATTGTAAATGTATATGATCAAACACGGACCAAGGTCCAAGAAACGAAATTGGTCATTGAACTATAACGATCGTAAAGAGAATTAGAGCATATGCATCCATGCATGATGGCATGATCAGATAAAGGCAGTTGTGACCGGAGCAGCCACCGTATCAGGGCATATCACGCCCAATGTATATGAGAGCTTTCAGCTCAACGCACAGGACCTCAGGTCCAACGTATTCAGAGCCTCAGGCTCAATGTATCAGGGCTGCAAGCCCAATGATTTCAGAGCCACTAGCTCACCGTTACTGAGCTCAGGCGCACGGTCACAACAACGAAATGAAAATGAAAAGGGTCTCATGTGCATTGCATATATGGTATGATTAAATGTGGATTGTATGAAAGGCGATACGCCTTGCATTTATGAATTGTGATCGTATGTGATAATTGGTAAATTGTGTGTATATGCATGAATTGGGTGAACCATCGATGATGGTTTCTCACTGAGTTCGCAAACTCACCCAACATTGCAATTATTTTTCAGGAATTGAAGAGTACCCCGTTAGACACACGGGAGTATGCCTACTGCACTTAAGTCAGGGTTCGAGGTCGGGATCAGTTCACGTCTGCAATAGTGTCATTCCGTTCCTGTGAAAATTTGTATTTTTCCGCAAAATGATACCGTTATTTCTGAGGGTCCCCAATTGATAAATGTTGTATTTTAATGTGATTACTGAAAGTGTTCAGGGACAACATTGGGCCCAATTTGGTTTTGAATTCTCGTACTTGTAATATTTAAATGCTGTGGAGTGTCTTTTATGAGTGAAATTATATTTTTTCGAATTAAAGCAGGGCTAAATCATTTACTGATATCTGCGCACTCGATTGGTTTTCAAAGAAAATAAAATAAAATAAAATATATTACCGAGTTTTAAACTGCATTGACTGCTCTAGCATACCACCCTCATGGTCATGGACTCGGACATCACCGTTGATGTCGGGTTCGGGTCTTGTGGGAGTGGGATGCTATATTTGTGGTATCAGAGCCCAGCAGTATGTAATGTATCTGGGCACAGTCTGGAACATAGGTTGCATGCATTTGAGTCGTGTCGCATGCGGATCGTGGCAATCGATCCCTAGTCCGAGTCGCATGCGAGTAGAATTCCTACATGTGCGTACGTGGTAAGTGACTAAGTGAGAGAAAAGTGAGATTGGATTAGAGCGTAAATCCCTGAAAGTGTATAATTAATTAGGAAAGGAAAAAGGAAAAATGGATAAGGAGATTGATATTGTCTCGTGGTTAGAAACCCTCTTTGTTATATGAGTATGCCTATGTTGGCCTAGCCTAATTAAGGAAAGAGGTGATAGCATAAGTACTTCTCGGATTAAAATGACAAGATTACGGCGATAGAAAACGAATATGTCTAGAATTGGAAGAAGTCCACTGGAGATATGAGGCGATATAGTAAACCAAGTGAGATTAAAAGTCCGGATGACGAGGTAATTAGAGCTCATCAGATGCGATGAACTGGAAAATCTTGGGCCGAGTAAAGCGTAGATGATCCGATCAGCAGATATGGATTCACCGTGATTTGTGTTCAATATCGATAGATATCATAGGTAGATGAGGATAGCGAGATTGTGATAGGATCAATTTTGTACTGCACTTGGTCTACCTAGAAATGAATGAACTGAAAGAGCAACGTGTCTAGTAGGGTAAGAAAAAGTTGAAATGGTGAGATAAGAGTGTGCAGATAAACTAAAATGAACTCGTGAAACGGTTATGATCTGGAACGCCTAAGCTTGAACCTGAAATAGGTATGTGCATATTGTGCTAAAAGTTTGGAAATCGGATAATAAGATCGTAAGAGAAAAAGACAGATGACAAGTTTTACTTGATTGTATCGGGAATTCGGATTGGTTGAATATGGGATTTGCACACAAAATGATAAATGGATGGGTAACTAGATAAATGGATGGAGATACAAAGGAGTTGTATCAACGATTTTGTGTGTTTGGGGACACATTCCGAATGTACTAATCTTGTGAATACCCTATCGTGGATTGTTTCTACGAGAAAATACACAATGATGTAGCAATAATACGATAACGATATATAAGCCAAGTGAATATGACCTTACAAGGTCAAGCTTGCACGTGATTTGATATGGAAATAAAATGATGAGACATATAGTTCAATGATACGTGAAAAATGAGACAATGATGGAGATATATGAAAAGAGTTGTCGATTTAAGTTGATTTACCGTTGGGAGTATTTATTGAACGATGCAGTTGATCATGATTAATGAAACGATGTGAAAGATACATGGAAATCATATAGGAGATAATCGGTGAATGATTAGAGTGGCTATAAGTGTAAAGTCCATAATGGGTTAAAGTATGACATGAGAGGGCTGAGTGTACCTATATGAGAGGAAATGAAAAAAATTATTATGGTATCAGTCATTTATTTGAGGATTAGCATAAACGGAAAGGAGTTATGTGGAAGTCTGAATTGTATAAGTTACTAATTGGTTTCTAAATAAAATGAGATAAGTTCTACTGAGGTGTAGATTACTGAATAAGTGTTAAAGAAAGTGTTTATGTGACTGTCACATGGGACCTTAGTGCAAGGAATATTCTGATCTTTACATTATGGCATGAAATTGATCTGATAGTGATAGTGCGTATAATTAAGAATGATTAAAAAACAATTAGGGACACTAATTGATTGATGAGACTTTTGTGAACAGTATAATGACGATAGCAAGATTAATGGTCAAATGAAATGAAGTATCAAAAGTGAAATTGAGTCCTGTCTCAAGAGGAGTTTTAGACATAACAAGTGAAATATCCTACTGAGGTTATACGGAAATGTAGAGTATCCAACGACATGAGTGGAATTATAAGTTGAAGTGATCCTATTGCAATGTGAAGTGAATAGAGCTCCTTATGTGATGCAAAATTGTTGGGGAAATCTAAATTTGAAACTAAGAATAAAAGAGTCCCGAATCACAAGTGAAATACAAAATGAAATGGAAATTTTGGAGGTCCAAGTACGGATGATTAGGTATTGACATATGTCAATGTTAATGACAGGAAAGCTATTGAAAAGAGAAAATAAATAGAGACAAGAAGTTCTAAAGGAAAACTGACAATGATGTGATGTAGTGTTATCATCATAAAGGGATTGTAAATACACTAATTGTGGACTGAATGAAATGAATGATGTTTGGTAATGTATAGAAAAGTTCAAGAGGGAAAGATGAGAAGTAAGCAAATGGTAGTGACTATGATTATCGACGGAATGCATTTGGAATTGTTGAACAGTGAAAAGGAAAAAGAATTATATGAATAATGGAAGAACCTGACACTG
Source organism: Erythroxylum novogranatense (assembly GCA_029891385.1). NCBI lineage: Eukaryota > Viridiplantae > Streptophyta > Magnoliopsida > Malpighiales > Erythroxylaceae > Erythroxylum > Erythroxylum novogranatense. The sequence continues at coordinate 95,579,755 of CM057228.1, forward strand.
GTAAGAAGCATATCCTTGAAGAGTGGGCAGTGTTTGATGAACAGAGACAATAGGTGAAACTGGTATAAGATAAATGGAATGGACTTTGATAAATGGTATTGAAGACTTTAGATTCCTATAAGGATACATTGTGTTAATTCGAGGAAAAAGACGGGCATACATGACTATTATACTGACAATTCTGAAATGAACAGACAATTCTACCTACTAAATCCAAATAGTGAATGATAATGTTGCAATGAATGATTCAGATATTGGAATTTCTAATGAATGTCAGGTAGATTATGGGTAATTGTGAAGTGTTTCTACAAAATTGAGATATTGGATAAATGTAAGAAAGGTTATGAGTGCAGGAGTTAAAGTGGTGAGTCCTATAAGGAGTCTGAATATGAAAGTGAAATCGAAAAAAAATTGAATGATTCAAAGAAAAAGTATGGGTACCCGATAAAAAGGTGCTAGAACAAGAAAGTGAACAGTCGAAGCTAGACATTCTAGTAATCATATGCGAAAAGGGAAATTGAATAACTGTGGGTATAGAATGAAGTGATTATTGATTCAAGGGCTTATAGGAAAAATGCTTGATTATGATCGTGTTATAGAGTTCGATTTCTTCGTAGGATATACCTTGCTACACCATGATAAAGGCCTAATGAGAGTCAAAGACCATATTGAATTTGAGACTGTGATGAGTGAGACAAAGGAAAGTGACTTAGGAAAACTGCATGGGTTAGCTAAAGTGGATCAGGATCGGACAAATGAAACAGAGGAAAATGCATATCTGAAGAGAGTGCGTGAACACTATAGAACAGTGAATTGTCTAAAGAGAATTGAATTTGAACATAGAGTTAATGGATTATAAAGAATGACTGCATTAGGTGAATTATCACTGGTTATAGTGAAATGGAGCTAAATGTCATTGTATTGGTACCAAAGGAAAGTGAATCGTCAGGGATGAGACAAAGGAGGTTATAGTAAGTATCACCTTGACAAGATGTACTCATAAGTGATAAAAAGGGGTATCATTGGAACACGAATTAGTCTTCATGTTACTGGCGAAAAAGGTATTGGATTGAAAACAAAAAAAAACAAAAACAAAACAAAATGAAAAAAATGAAAATAAATCGAAGTCATAGTATCGGAACTAAAGGTAGTGGCTACTCGAAATGGCAAGTGAGATAATTAAGATAGTGAGATCGCCAACCCATGTGACAGCCTTGTTGAGTCCGTCTATTGTGATGAGTGATAATGAGTTAGCCAATAAGTGATCGAACAACCGATCGAGTGTGGTTATCAGTAACCTTTAGGAAAATGAATCATTGAGTGGAAAAGTGTATAGGATATGTAGGACGATTGAGAACCGCTATATCTTGAATGTGGATGATAATTTCGAGGACGAAATTTTTATAAGGAGGGGAGTTGTAACATCCCACCCGATAGGAAGGGTAAAATAGTAAATTTGGCAGAGGATGAGATGGATCGAATGACTAAGGATCGTCCATGCACATCGGTACTAGTAACCAAAGAAAATCAGGCACATGAAATTACCGTCATGCATTCATGATAATTCCCGGTAATTGGGCCTAAGGCAATTTTATTGTGATTAATGAGGTTAATGGGTTTGAAAAATTATTTGGAGAGTGCCATTATTGATTTTCTAAAATTGGAGGATTTTAGGAGCTTTTTCTAGAATTTTTCGAGGTTAAAACCCGGACAAGAAAAAAATGCCGGGCGGCAGACCGATTGGTCAGCGGTCATAGAATTGAATGCATAGGGCATTGAATATTGGACATATGGCTATAGGGATTATTGGACAAGTGTTAAATTAGTGGAATTTAGATTACAATTGATTATTAAAGAAGAACCAATCAAAGCTTGACACATGGCATTACAATAGCCATGTATTTAAGTCACTTTAACCTAATATACTTCTCCATTAAGCTTCCTTTTTGCTCATACACGAACTCCTCTTGGCTTAGGTCACTTGAAATGGTTTTTTTTTATTTGAGAATTTCTTCTCCTTTTCATCCTCCTCCAAGTGTTATGTTCTTTGTTTCCAATGATAAGTTTAGCCATCATCTTCTTGTTTTCTCCTTCTCTACTCTCCACAAAACCTATTTTCCTCTCCTATGCTTGATGATGCTCGTGAGTGATGAATCAAGTTAGGTCTTGGTGATTTTCTTGAAGAATTTGAAGATTTGTAGTTAAATCAAGTAAGTTGCATGCCTTGTGTTTTGAATCTTGTATAATTGAAGTTAGAAATGATGAATTGTTCATGCATATTTTACTTGGAAAGAAAGAATTAAGTGCTGTCAATTTTTGTGTATTAGCCCTAGTACATGTATAAATGGTATAAGAACTGATTTTTGTTCATTTGGATGTTTCATGATGTATTAATGGCATTGGAAATGATAGAACTAAGGTTAACACCAAATCTGGAAAATTATGGTTTTCACTGATTGTACTGTTGTTAGCATAACTAATTGTGTAGAAATGCAAATGAGGTGAGGTTTGTGGACACTTAAACTTTGGGATGTTAGCTACATTTTTGTGTGAAATAGGCATTGTCCAATGTTAGCTTGAAGAGGGTGAGATTTGGCTTGGAAAGTTACTGCTCATGACTGGAATGAACAGTACCCGAAATCATACCCTTGAGTTTTGCAAATTTTTATGAATTAATTGAGAAGGAATTAGGATAAATGGATTAGATGGAAAATTTAATCCTATTAAGTTATCTTTCTAATGTCACTGATTTTGAAATTTTTCTATATGTATAGTAGGAGTTATGGACTGAGGAGTGTTGGCTGTTTTTATGCATTGACTGAAACCTAGTTGGATTGGCACATTTAGTGCACATTCGGATTTGGAAGAATTTTAGTAATTTTTGTGAATTGAATTGGAGTTGGAAATTTACTGAAGAGTTCTAGATGACACATTGATCTTGAAAATGATATATGGCTTATAATTTTTGGAAATCAGATGTGGGAGATATGGAATTTCAAAATCTGAACCTACATTGTGATGTTAAGTGCTGATTAGGTCAGAAACTTGCATAACAGATTTGAAACTGTTATAGGCTGAATTGGAGTTTGGTTATTTCAGGAAGAATTGAATTTTGAGGATTTATCTTTACAGGGATATAAAGTTCTGATTGTTCTGACTTGTGTACAGGGAGTTATGCTTGTTATAAGTTTACTGCTCAAATTGAATGATTTTAGGGACAGCAACATTGAGTGAATTAATTGACCTAGTTAGCATGGGAATTGAAATTTGGGTTGTTTCATGAAAGTTGTATATAACATTGGGAGCTTGATGAGCATATTTTTGTGTATAATTTTTGACTGCCTAGAATGAAAGTTAACGAATTTCCAATGACCTGCTGCTTTTGGGAAGTGATTGTGTAGCGGTAGCTTGTCTCGATTTTGACACCCTTAAGGGTGAAATTGTTTTTTTTCTGATCTAAAGGGAACTTGTAGAGGGTTTCATTATCCTTTCAACAAGGTATGGTTTGTATTTTTCTGAATTGTGTAGAATAAGTTATGATTTATTAAAATTCGGACAGAAAATGGAACAAAAGGGAGGGTTTAACCTATTTTATGTTTATTTTAATTTTTATTGATTTGAGCTTCTTTCGCTCATATCTTTTCCGGCCGACGTCCGATTGACCTGATTCTTGTGACATCAGATTCAGTGAATATTTAATTTTATTTTCTAAGAGATTGAGAATTTTTGGACGGAAAATTTACGTAGGTCCGGGTAAAAGTCTGTATAATCACTGTTTTATTAAATTGAGGACCTATAGAGGTCCAAATTGCGCACCGTCAGCGCCAATAGGTTTCTAATTTTTAGACGGACTTTCTGATGGGAAAAAATGGGATTAGGGCCGGGAATTCATGAACATGCATATTTCATCTACTGTGCATCCGTAATTCATTCGGATTGAATAGTTAGTGACTCGTGCCTTCTTTGCTTCTTATAGAGGCCCCAGTGGAGCGTCGTTCGATAACTGACGTGGCGGAAACTTCCCGGCATTAGCTCAAAAGTAATATGTGAGTAACCTAGTTGGTTTCTCAATCTATGTGTGTTTAATATGACGCATTGATGCCATGTGGAGATAATGGAGGGATTATGTGTGTTTACTTTTGATTGATATCGGACCATAGGTGTCCGAAGTATTGGAAACTTGTTATCGAAGTGCTATTTGTGTGTGACTGTTTGTGAATAATTACATTGGAGATCTCGGACCAAAGGTCCGAGGGAATGGAAAATTAATATCAAGTGTTAATTGTCTGCTTGATACATTGGATGTGACTTTTAATATGATATGGTAGGATGCAATAAATTGTAAATGTATATGATCAAACACCGGATCAAGGTCCAAGAAATGTAAATTGGTCACTGAACTATAACTGACTGTAAAAGAGAATTAGAGCATATGCATCCATGCATGATGACATGATCAGATAAAGGCAGTTGTGACCGGAACAACCACCGTATCAGGGCATATCACGCCCAATGTATATAAGAGCTTTCAGCTCAACGCACAGGACCTCAGGTCCAACGTATTCAGAGCCTCAGGCTCAATGTATCAGGGCTGCAAGCCTAATGATTTCAGAGCCACTGGCTCACCGTTACTGAGCTCAGGCGCACGGTCACAACAACGAAATGAAAATGAAAAGGGTCTCATGTGCATTGCATATATGGTATGATTAAATGTGGATTGTATGAAAGGCGATACGCCTTGCATTTATGAATTGTGATCGTATGAGATAATTGGTAAATTGTGTGTATATGCATGAATTGGGTGAACCATCGATGATGGTTTCTCACTGAGTTCGCAAACTCACCCAACATTGCAATTATTTTTAGAATTGAAGAGTACCCGTTAGACACACGGAGTATGCATCTGCACTTAAGTCGTGGTTCGAGGTCGGGATCGCCACGCCTGCAATAGTGTCATTCCGCCTCTGTGAAAATTTGTATTTTCCGTAAAATGATACCGTTATTTCTGAGGGTCCCCAATTGATAAATGTTGTATTTTAATGTGATTACTGAAAGTGTTCAGGGACAGCATTGGGCCCAAATTGGTTTTGAATTCTCGTACTTGTAATATTTAAATGCAGTGGAGTGTCTTTATGAGTGAAATTATATTTTTCAATTAAAGGTGGCTAAATCATTTATGATATCTCAAGACTCGATTGGTTTTCAAAGAAAATAAAATAAAATAAAATATATTACCGAGTTTTAAACTGCATTGACTGCTCTAGCATACCACCCTCGCAGGTCGCGGACTCGGACATCACCGTTGATGTCGGGTTCGGGTCTTGTGGGAGTGGGATGCTATAAAACCCTTCTAGGTATGTCTATTTACCTACGACTAAGACTTAGCAGTTTTTAAAAACAAAACATTTCAGATTTCAAAATCACATGTAAGTGATGTAGTGCATAACATATGACTTTATTCCATTTTGCTCAAATTTAACATATTTATTCACATTTGATCAAACTTAACATGCCTTAAAAATGTAAACATTTTCAATAATGCACCAATGAATACATTAAGTAATTACACATTACATGTATTCACACAAGTTCCCAATTCATAAACATTCATAACTAACACATTACTCTTGTTCTTTAAATCACATTTGCATTCATAAGTAAACTTCATTCCTTTAACAACTTATAAGTTACAAAATTAGATACTTTATTATCAAATAACACCTTCCTTAAGTTATTAATTTAATTAATAATGCAAACCTTGCTCAACCTTTAGTTAACTAATTCCATATCAAACTAGGTTCATTTTACACTTTAGTCAAGTCCAATTACACCATTAGAAAGTGCCTTAAACTTATATAGTCTAAAAAATGTACAAAACCAACCTTTTTCCCTTCCAAAGCATTTTTCATGATCGTAAGAACGTGCCATATAAATCCCAGGATTATGGGATGAGTGAACCGAAGGTTATGACCTTCATTTTGCTTCCAAATTTAACTTCTTCATACTCCATCCAACAAACCTTCACCAAAGTCCATCAATCTTACTTCAATTCTACCTTATTCATGCTTCAATCTCTTATCAAATTTATGTCCAAATCTAATTCAAAAATCATTCATTAGGCAACTTATAAAACATTATCTTTCATACATTAAAACTAAAACAAAATTTTCCATACAAGGATCAATTTTCTAACACTAATTTATCATTATCATAACACATATTCCATGCTAATTCAATTATCATAGAACTTGTATTAATATAATTCTCTTACTTATTTAACTTTAAGTTCCTTCTTCAAAGAACAAGCTAAACTAGCCTTCCAAGCGAACAAACACCATACCAAGATCAAGGTGAAATTAGGATGATCTTTGTACCAAAAAGATAGCAGTTAAAGTATAGCATAGGTAACTTTCTTGATGCAGTATTTGGCAAAGAGTTTGGAGAGTTTTGCACAAAATTGGTACAAAAATTCATAAGCCAAGTGAGGGTGGGTGATTTTGGTGGAGAGCAAGAAAGAGAGCTACAGAAACTTCCAAGAGTTTAACACCCAAGTTGCTAGGTGTCACTCTCACAACTTGACATTTGTCACCATTGCATATGTCCCATTTTCCCATTCCATATGCTTCCAAATGTCACAATCTAGCATCCATTTGTCCTTCAATCAATGCTGCCAAATGTCATTCAACTATACTGCCATTTATTCCTTATTTACTTATGCCAAATATCACCAAATGTATAGGTTTAGTATCCAAATTTTCATGTACCAATTTATCTTGCCACTTAACATTTTTCCTAATCCAAATTTACATTTTAATACATCAATTTTCTAATGGTACCAATTAATTCTAAGTTACTAATTGTGGTCCATCAAACCAAAATTCAAAACATATATAACTTATAATCATGTCACAATTTTAACGCCTAACACAATTACTTTCATGGACATGTAACATTTTTACTAGGTTATAGTTTGGGGCCTTACATAAGGTGTCATCTAATACTGAAATAATTACCTTATTAAAGGAATTATACTTTATGAGATATACAAGAGCAGAGGGAGAGAAGGAGTATATAATTAGGATGGTCCATCTTCAAACTAAGCTAGGGGCTTTAAATATTTACATTAATTACATTCCTAATACTTATATAGTTCAGTAAGTTCTGTATAAATTGCCATCAATTTTTGGTATTTTAGTTACCATATACACCTCAGGATTCATGTGGGTCATTTGGAGTTACTAGTTAGCGGTAAAGCTACGTACTATTGGACATCCCCAGACCTCGCATTCAACAAGATTATTATTGGGAGTTTTTTTTTGTTTATATACAATTCCCAGGATGAAGCTTAGGACATAAATGCATTGGTCACCCATTGTGTTGCTAAAGAAGAGAAGCTGAAGAATATAACTCATATAGCCTTATAACTAAGAGGAATGCAACGGTAAAGCCACAAAAATTTAAAGGTAAGAAATATAAATTTCCTCCGCATGTAAATGTTGGTCAATCTAGTGTTGCTAAAGGTCCTGGGGATGTTGTAAAGAGTATGAGGTGTTTCTTCTATGAGAAGAAGGAACATAAGAAGTTAGACTATCAGAAGTATAAAATCTAAAAAAAAGGAAAGAGATGTCAGGTAACTTCTTGGCTTGTATTATCTATGAGTTTAATCTTGCTATAGCCATGTTAAGTTCTTGGTGGCTAGATAGTAGAGCCTCTAATCATGTTGCTTTTACATTGTAAGGATTCATACAAAAGAGAAAGTCAAATAAGGAAGAGAAAAACTGACGGTGGGTAATAACAAAGAAGTTAATGTAATCTCTGTAGGGGATGTTTGTTTGAACCTTTATACAGGGTTCATGATTGTATTAAAAGACATGTTTTATTTACTGTCAATTAGATGAAATTTGATCGTTGTATCTATTTGGGACGAAGAAGGTTATATTTTTGTCGTTGAAACTTTTATTGTAAAGTTATTTTCTAATGAAAATAACATTAGTATAGCCTTCTTGTTATATGACTTGTATAGAATGTGTCTTGCCCCTAATGAGATGTATGCTTCTTCATATATTGTTGAACAAGTCACTAAAAAGAGAACCCTGATAGAAGAGAAGTCATATATGTTGTGGCATAAAAGGTTGGGTCACATTTCTAGAGATCTAGTTAAGAGATTAGTTAAGGATAACATTCTCCTAAATCTAGATTATGATGATCTGGAAATGAATTGATTGCTACAAGGGTAAGTTGACATAAATAAAGAAAAAGGGGTCAACTTATGCTCTTAGCTTATTTGAACTCATACATATGGATATATATGGACCTTATAAAGTTATATCATATAATTCAAGATATTTTCTGACATTTATTATTGATTATTCCTATTATGGATATGTGTTATTGTTTAAGGAAAAGTCCAAAGTTCTTGAGAAATTCAAGATCTCTAAGGCTAAAGTTGAGAATTAATTGGGAAGGTTAACTAAAACTGTTAGATCTCAACGTGAAGGTGAATATTATGGTAGACATGGGATTTTAGGATAAGAAAAAGGTATGTTTTCCAATTATATAAAATCACGTGATAATGGAATAGTTCACTATATCAGGTAGTCTTCAACAAAACAATGTGACTGAAAGGCAAAATCTCACCTTTAAGGATATGATGAGGTCAATACAAAGCCAGACCAATTTACCTTATTGCCTTTGGGGTAAAGCCATAAAGACTGTCTTATATATGCTTAATAGAGTCCCAAGAAAATTAGTTTTAAATATATCTTTTGAAATCTAGAAAAGGTGGAAGCCTAGCCTCACTCATATTCGTATACAGAATTACCCTACTAAGGTACATTTGTATAATCTTTATAAAGATAAGTTTCATTCTCGTTCCACTCATTGTTATTTTGTAAGATATCCTAAGCACTCTAAAGGTTACATATTTTACTATAGAAATGGAGGATCTAGAATAGTATAATCATAAAAAGCTAAGTTTTCGGAGCATAACATCTATGATGATGGTGGTCATTCTCATCAATCAGATCATATAAAGGTGGATACTACAGTTATCTTATATCTATCACTTATACAGTTAGAACTAGTAGGTCAAGGTCTTAGTACCATATTGGTATAGGGATAAAAACCTATACCTATACAAACTGAGTTTCCTAAGGTACAAGAGCATACTGAACCAATTCAATTAAGAAGATCTACTAAAGATTTGTTATCTCATCTGATTATATAGTTTATTTAGGTGAACAAGACTATGATATTAGACATGTATTAGATTCAGTTACTTTTATAGAAACAGTTTCTGGACGTCATGTGGATTTATGGTGGGATGCAATAAGAGATGAGATGTAATGTTGGGTCCTGCTTGCGGAGTCCAACGCTTGCTCTAATGTTGGACCCTGCTTGTTTCCGGAATCTAACTCTTGCGAAATCATGAAACTTGAGCTTTCTCTAATACCACAACTGTTGGACCCCACTTGTGGAGTCCAACTTTGGATCATGAAACTTGACCATCATCGGTTCATCTTCATTCTCATAAAATCCCAATAATTTCATCACAAATTGTTCGATGGCGTGCCCATACAAACCAGTCACTATACTTGAACTCGTTTCTCTTATTTGAGAACAGAATTTGGAAATCTTCAAACAAGAATTTCAATTTGGCTTCTCAAAGAAATCATAGGTCTAAGCCTCTATTTTGTCTTGAAGCAAGAATCACCTCAATCGGAGCTATATAGCTCAAGATATGCTTAAAATTCCAAAGCGTGTTTATACCTCAATCATGCTCTCTAAACTGGCCTCTCACTTTCTTACAATCAAACTTTTACAAATAAACTCTAAAATATCCCAATTTTCATATAGATATAAATACATGTCTTAGGAATCTATCGCTTCAAGAATCAATTCATTTGGAGGCCGGACAAGGGAGTTATGATCAAAAGAATCTAACATGTTCATACCCTCAATCAATTTGTACCTATCTTGGCGCGATCGTCATAACGTTCAGCAAAAATGTCGGATTGGTTTCGTTATTAGACCATTGGAAAGAACACTTCGAGATATAAAACTTTCATGAAGACCAAAAAGTCAGATTCTGCCTCTAAAATGGTCGAAAATCACGATTTACTAAAGCTGACCCATGAATGTCCATTTAACGGACATGCATGTCCGTTTAACGGACGTTGTCGGGCCAAAATGCACCTTCTCACTCGAGAAGGTCCGTTAAATGGACATGGGCGATGCTAGGGGTCCTTTTTGACCTGTAAAGGTCCGTGAAACGAACATGGGGGCTCCCAAAATCCCTCCAAACCCTTTCCAATGCTTCCTACATCCAATCTAACATCATGTACACTTATAATCTTCACTAATTCACTTATTCTAATGCAATCACACTCCTAAAACATTCATTTACCACTTTGGGTGCATCAAACTCCCAAAATTTAACTCAAATAAATCATCACAAACTCAAACTCTCATCATTCACCATGATTGTCATGTTTAAACTTCTTATGCAGCATCTTCACTTATAATGCTCATATCTTTTCACTTCGATATCCTAAATTTGCATAATATATAGCATCGGAAAGCTAAGAGGATCATCTATAACTCTTATTAAGACATCTTGGTTAAAATTATCATAGATTAATACATAATTTCTTTTGAACTCAGAACACACAATTTACCCTCATGAAAACTTGAAATTTATCCCAACTTCACTTCCTTAATTGCACATCATTCATAACAATTTAACTACCAGTTGGAATTCATCCAACCCTCAACCTCAATTCATTTGACTTCTCATATTTATCAACATCTCTATATTCATAACATCTCACTGAAGTGTGTGTATATATATATACCACTCATGCTCTACATTTATCATCCTCATCCATACATCAATCATAATTCATTCACAATAAATAAGAATTTACAAAACTTCAATGGCAATCGAAGCCACAATATATTAATGTTCCATAATCTCTAAAGTACACAAGATACTTGAATAATAATTGCTCAAAATGTAATTACAGCTTTGTTTACATAAATCTCTCCAAAGCAAAACAAAACATGCAAATTCGGATTTAGTCCTTGATTCACTTTTACTTGATCTCTTGTTCTTCACCTGAAGATGGGGAAAGAGAGGAGGTGAGCTCGAAAGCTCGTGGGTAACAGTTTTATAAACGGTAATAAGCAAAAACTATTTGAAACTTTCATGATTATAGCAAAACCTCATTGAAAATTTATAAAACATTCACTTCTCAAAATTGTCAACTTGTCAAGAAAATTCACACTTCACCCAAGTCAAACAATCATCAAACTTATCGACACATAAAAACACATAAACACATCATAATGGTTTGGGTAGGTCCATATTCATGACGCACTACACATTCCCATATAATGGTCCTGTGTAGCCGTAAACTTGAGGGAGTCCTTGAAGGAGCTCAGTGCCACTAGTGGACAGGCGGGAGAAGCCTATTCTTTGGTCAACGTGCACGTGATGGTTCTTGAGGGACTACCACAAACTCACATAACATGAAGTTCATGAATTTGAAAGCATTTGGCCCATATGACACATTTTTTAAAAACTTGACTTTCATGAGCATGCACCATCCATATGCAATTTCATCATCATTTCACAATTTCACAACCAAAAGTATATGCCAATCATAATAACCCTTTCTCAAATCATGTGAAGGCAACATGTACCACAATTACGAAGCATTTAGCAATCATTCTCAAAAATTCACTTACAAAAAGCATGTGAAAATTTGCAAGCATTCAAAGAACAATAAATGCGCTTTTATCAAGTAGTTGGAAAAATCAATTAATTGCATTTATTGTAAGAACATTCATAGCTTATTAACTCAATTATAAAAATGTCACTCACCTTAATTCCTTGCTTGAAACTTGACTCAAATTGCCTCCCCTTGATTTTGATTCCTCTTGCCTCTCTTAATCTCCTTCATCCATGGAAAAATCTCCAAATCAATAGACATCCAAATTGAACAACCCATAAGACATAATCACCAAAATTGGTCGTAGAAAACTTAAACCCATACCATTCTTAAGCCATAAGAACCAAAATCTCTATAAAAATCTAACAAATCAAAATCCATTCTTACCTTGAATCTTCACCAAATGAAAAATTTCTTGGCTTGAATGGAAGCTCTCATCTTCTTCCACATTTTTCCTTCTTGAATCAACTTCAAAATCCCTCTAGAAAACCAAGAAATGAAGAATCCTAGCTTTTCCTCTTTTTCTCCCCTCTTTCTCTCTTTTTCATGCTTCTCTCTTCTCTCTCTTTCTAATTCATGTTTTTGCTTGTTCTAAATGAAAGACAACTCATTTCTTCCCCCTTTTATACCATTAATGATTGAAAAATGTCCATTTTGCCCTTACTTATATGCCTTGCAACTTAAATGGCTTAAGTGGTCTTCCAATTTTTCCCCTTATGCAAACTTATCACTTTAATACAATAATTCAATCTACCCATGCCATATGATCTTACTCAAATTAACATGCTAATTATCTCTCATTAATATGCTAATTAATTCCACAAAATACCCTATTAAGATCTCAAAATTCATTTAAATCATGCTTAACTCCTTCCAAAAATCAACACCTTTTCTAATCATGAAATTGAAGGAATTTGCTTGTACTTCCTTCTAGAGAAATGTTCCTCATTGTCTTAATTTTCTAATGACATCAAAATCATTCAATTTGGTTCAGTAATCTGAAAGTTATAGCCTAAACATTTCCAAAATGTTCTTATGCTGAAACAATATGTTATGCTTCAATTCCACCCAAAAATTGACTTTCTTAGAGACTGAATTAAAACTTAATTTTATCAGACAACTTGTAACCCTATTTCTTTAGTTTAATCCAAATTAAGAATTATCTGATTCAGATAACTAAAGCAAAAGTTATGGTTCAAACACTTTCAGACTGTTACTAAACCGAGACTATACACTATACCAAACTTCACTCCATAAATTAAAAGTCTTACGGACTGAATTGAAATTCGATTCCTTCAGATAGCTTGTAGCTCCATGTCTCTAGTTTAGTTAGAAATAAGAATAAACTCATTTGGGACTCTATATATCAAAATATCATCAAATTACTGAAGCATATTCAGTAAAATATCTAACTAATACTCTATTTACCGATCCTCTCACTTTGAGTCAATCAATCTTTTCTACTTTATTTCAAATTCAAGAGTTCTCCTTTTCTATACACATGAAGAATCGCCAACAATTTCTCATTTAATAATTCTAGCTTCCAAGGAAATTTTGGGGTCCAACATGTAATCTATAAAGCCTAATAAGGTATGAGAGCTTATGAACTTACATCATAATTGTAAACCTATTAGTTGTAAATGGACTTATAAGACCAAAAATACTCTCAATGTGAAGTGAAGCATTTCAAAGCCCATTTGGCAGCCAGAGGATTCACTCAAAGAGAAGGGATCGAATTTAATGTTACATTTTCTCCTGTATCTTTTAAGGATGCATTTAGATCGATTATAAAAATAGTGGCTCATTATAATATAGAGCTATATCAGATGACTGTCAAAACCACTTTCCTAAATGGAGACCTTTGTGAAAAGGTCTATATGGAATAACTTGAAGGATTTCAGGATCAAGACAAAGATAACATGGTATATAACCTGAGGAAATTCATATATAATTTAAAGAAAGCCTCCAAACAATGGTACCTAACATTTGATGAGGTTTTTACCTCAGTTGGCTTTATGAAAAATAAAGTTGAAATATTCTTATATTATAAGGTTAGGGGGATCAAGGTTATGTTTATACTTTTATATGTGGATGATTTCTTGCTCGCATAAAACAACTTGATCATATTGCATAAGGCTAAGTAGCTTTTGTCCAAGCATTTTGACATGTAGAAACATAGTGAGGCATCTTTTATCCTAGGTATTTAGATTCACCAAGACAGATCTCAATACTTGTTAGATCTATCACAGAGAGCATACATTGAGCCAATGCATCAAAGGTTTAATATGGTTGATTTTAAACCTATTGTAGCACCCATCTCTCATAGTGAGAGATTATCTTTGGCTCAATGTCCAAAGAATGATACAAAGAGAGAGGCTATAAAGAAAGTATCTATTCTGGTGCAGTTGGTACCCTAATGTATGCTCAAGTGTGCACTAGACCAAACATTGCATTTATGGTTTGATTGTTGGGTACGTATCTAGCTAACTAAGGAATAGACCACTAGAATGTTGTTGTGTCTAATTTCTATTCCTTTTAATTAAATTCATATCTTGATTTTGGTTATAAATCCTTATGTTTTGATCCAAATGTGAGATTAATTGAGTGAAAATGGTGTGAATATTGCATGAATACTCATTAGGATATTTTGTGAATTTTGCATAATGATATGTGTTTAAATTTTGATTCATTTGATATGCTAAACTTAGTGATTAATGTCTTAGAAATGCTTAAGATACTCACTTTGACTCATTTGTGATTTTAGGCACAATTCAAAAGCAAAGAAGTTAAAGTGACTTGAAAGCATGATATATAGGTCATTTTCCTAAGATCAATACTCACTTATCTTCATGGAGTGAGGCAAAGAAAATTAAAAGATAAGAAAAATGAAGACTTGAAGAAAAGAACATGAGTTGCATAGATTGTGTGTGGAAATTTCATGCATATATTCACGTGAATTAATGGCCATGCAAGTTAGTAATTCAATTAATGGACAAAGGGAGGGACATCCCCATGCATGTGCATTTAAAGGATAAAAGAAGCAGCAATATGACAAAATCACATCAAGGAAACGGTAGCATAGACATGGACCAACATGTCTGCAAAAATAAAAAGAGCAAACATAGTGCATAGCCAAGAAAGGAGCAGCCACAAGCAGAAATGCAGACATTTCACACCAGTAGAAAATGACAGTAGCAGAGCCAAGGGACCAAATGTAGACGTCTCAGTCTGCATTTTTAAAATGCAGACATTGTGCATAAATGCAGACCATGTCTATATTTAACACAGGCATAGGGTGCGTTTTAAAGGAAATGCATAGATGCAGTGAGGGTTTTAACAAAAACATGAATAGTAGAGTGGTTCATTAATCTTTATTTGTCACATCATGAACAATAGTGGGGGTGGCTTACTCTCGATACTCTAGATAGAACAGAGAGATATTCTTCACGTTGGACACTCTTTATGTGGCTAGAACAAAAAAAGAGAGAGAAGTGAGGCAAGGAGACAGAGGTGAAAACAAGAGAAAAAAAGAAGAGAGTCAAAGAGTAGAGACAGGGAAAAATAAGAAGAATATAAATGGGAGCATTCGAATTGATTGTCCATTCCATAGTCACTGTTTGAAGTAGACCAAAGGTAGAAGGTGAAAGCCAACACCAATGCCAGATTATCTGTAACACCCCACTCCCGAGTGACCCGAACCAGATATAGTTGGTGATATCCGAGTCCATGCCCCACGAGGGTGGCGTACTACATCAGTCGGTCGGTAAAACTTGGTATTTTTTTTTGGAAAGACCGTTCATTCCATGTTAAAAGGAAGCAGTTTCAGTCATTTCACAATTACGCGAACAAGCGATGCAGATAGTAAATCCTTTACAGTAGATACAATCATTTAATAATATTTTACAATAACCCTAAAGTACAACTACAAATCCAGTTACAACAATTGCGGACTACAAATTTAGGAAACACAAAGGCAGACGCGAACTGATCCCGACCTCTATCTCAACTTGCACCAGACATACGCCCGTGTCAAACGGGGTACTCTTCTAGTCCTGAGAAATAGATTGCAATTTTGGATTAGTTTGCGAACTCAATAAGAAACCATCATCGATGGTTCTCCCAATTCATGCAGCATATAACAATTTACGATGTCGAGCGATTCTGATCAATCACGGTGAGTCATCTGACTATTTCGGGCATTCAAGACAAAGATGCAATGCACATGTGACTCTTTCCGATTATTACGAAGTTATGACCGAAGCGCATAACAATAAGCGATGAGACGCTTAGCGTGCAGGAGGTAGAACTCCTTCGAGCTCGCATGACTCTTTTTCATGTCGATCGATGAGACGCTTAGCGTCTAGGGAGTAGGACTCCCTTCGAGCTTAAAGCTCGCAGTATCAGTATCAGTGGCGACTCGGTTCACAATTATTCTTTATCAGTTTATGCATCTGTGCATGAATGCACATGCCCATTTGAACAGTCACGTAACAGTATATAATTCACAATGATCAGTGATCTACAGTTAATTAACAGTTAATATTTCACAATCAATCAGTCAATTAACAGTCCATATCGTACAAGTAATCACATTGCACAATCCATAATTCCTAGTTCACAGTCCATAATTCCTAAGCACAGTAATCCTCGTAGGGCAGTCAAATTCACAGTAAATACATAGATTGAGGTAACCACCTAGGTTACTCACCTATTACTTCTGAGCTATTGTCGGGAAGTCTCTGTCACGTCGGTTGAACGACGCTCCAATTGGGCCTCTAAAAGAATCAGAGAGTAAAACAATCACTAAAATTTCAATCCGAATTCATTAATGATACACATGTAGGTGTAGAATGCATGTTCATGAATTCCCGGCCTTAATCCCCCTTTTTTCCATTAAAAAAATCCGTTTAAAAATTAGAAAACCAATGACGCTAACGGCGCTCAATTTGGACCTTAATAGGTCCCCAATTAAATAATCACTCCAATTAAATAAAACAGTGATTAGCGGTCCATTACTCGGACCCACATCAATTTCCCGTCCAAAATCCCCAATCTCTCAGAAAATGAAATTAAATATTCACTGAATCCGATGCCTCAAGAATCAGGTCAATCGGACGTCGGACGGAAAAGTTATTCACGAAAGAAACCAAAATTCATATTAATATATAACCCTTATTTCCTTTCATTTTTTCCTGATTTCCAACCAAACTTCCAACACCCATAACTCTTTGCACACAATTCAGAAAACTATAAACCACATCTCATTGGAAAGATCATGACAAGCTCTACAAGTTTCATTTAGACCATTCAAAGTAATTCCACCCCTGAGGGTGTCAAAGACCCCATGAAATCTACTTCTCACTCAAAGTCACTCAACACAGTACAGTATCTTGTAAATTCAGTAACTTTCATTCTCTTCAGTCACAAATTACACAATAAATATGCTCATCAAGATCACAATGTTATCTAAAACTTTCATGAATAATCAAAATCCCAATTCATTTAGTAACTAGGTCAAATAATTCATCGAAGCATCTGTCTACTAAACTGTCCCAATCTGAGCAGTAAATTTCCAACCAATATATCTCCTAGCACAAATGTCAAACAAATCACTACTTTATATCTCTGAAAAGATAAGATCTCAAATTTCAATTTTTATGAGAACCCAAATTCCAATTCAACCTCTAACAATTTCAAATCTGCCAAACAATGTACTGATCAGGGCAGCAGTGAGAAACCTAATGTAAGTTCAGTTTTTACAAATTCATTACTCCCAAATATGACATCCAAAAATTACATGAAATATATCATTTTAAAGATAATTTCTTTCTCTAAAACTTTTCAGAAGATCACCAAAGCCAATTCCAGTCACAAAAATTGCTAAAATTGCTTCCAATCAGAAAGCTCACAAAATCGACAATTAGGCTAGGTTTCCACAAATGACAGAAAATCAGTCAACATTCCACAATGCATAACTCCCAATATACAGATCGAAAAATTACAAGATCAGTGGCAATGGAAATCTAACAATGTAGTCTTCAACTCTCATGAAGACCATTTTCCCTAATTCCATATCAATTAATTTTGAAAAATCAGCAAAACACTTTGGTCATAGTTTCGGTTACTGTTCACAGACACTAAAACAGAAACTTTCCATGCAACAATTCGCCCTTCTAGAATTACAATTTAACAACACCTATTTCATACAAAATTGTAGCCAACATCCCAAAGTTTAATTGGGCACAAACCCTGCCTCATTTACATATCTACACAATGAGTTATGATCAAAACAGTACAGTAGGTTCAATGTCCATTTTCCAGCTTTCAACTTCAACCTAACTCCTATCACTTCTAATATCAATAACACATGCATAAGCATCCTAATAACACAAGAATTAAGCCAATAGTTTATCAAGACCTTCAGGTCAATATATATCCACAATTTCAGTACCTATTTTCA
Source organism: Erythroxylum novogranatense (assembly GCA_029891385.1). Taxonomy (NCBI): domain Eukaryota; kingdom Viridiplantae; phylum Streptophyta; class Magnoliopsida; order Malpighiales; family Erythroxylaceae; genus Erythroxylum; species Erythroxylum novogranatense. Next base: position 95,597,947 of record CM057228.1, read on the forward strand.
ATCATTTTCTTATGAATTCATGCATTAAAACCATAAGTAAAACATAAACATAAACATCATCTTACCTAAAGCTTCCAACTCCACCTCTTTAAGTCTTTAATTTTCTAACTACCCTTCTTCTTTTCCATCCCATGCATGGTTATTATCAAGATAAGAGGGTAGAAGGTTTAAGCTTAGAAGCAAGCAAGGAAGAACCAAGAAAGTAGCAACTAAGTGAAACAAGTGAAGGAAATCGATAAGAGTGAGGAAGAAATTAGAGTTTTCGGATGAGGAGAAGAGATAACAACAAACTCATCCTTTTTCACTCTTTTATCCATGAAGTTGCCGACCTTACAAAGCCAAGCATAAGACAAAAGCATTAAACCCCTTTGGACACTTGGCAATTGGAGAAACATAAGGAAAAGTCAAACAATTCATTAACTAATAAGCACAATTTTCCAACTTGTTCATTCTTTCCCTTTTAACTAATAAGAAGCATCGAGAATGGGAAGAGAAGACCAAGTCTAAGCCATCTCCAAGCATGAAATTAGGAGGACACTTGGCCATTTAGGAAGGAATGGGAAAAGTCAAAGGACCAATCAAAATTTTTGAAAATAATAAAACAAATACCAAGCAATTTCAATCCAATTTCGGTTCCAACAAATTTAAGGGTCCATTTTTGGGTCCCACCAAAATATGCAATGGTTTAATACCAAATAAAAGTAGAAAATCAACCGGTTCGCCATTTGGCGATTTTTTTCCGGTCCGGGAATTTTCTCTGAAAATTTCCAAAAAAATTCCCATAATTCCCATAAAAGGTAAAACACACAAAAACGCAGTTCAATAAATTTTTCAAATATAATTTCCCCATTATTCGCACTAAAAGTCCATTTAGGCCCAATACCGGGAATATCATGTATGCATGTACAGAAATTTCATGTGCAGAATTGCTACTATAGACCAATCCTATTATGCATGAACAGTCCTATGCCAAATTTACTATTTTATCCTTCCAGTAGGGGGTGGGATGTTACAATTCCCCCCTCCTAATAAAAATTTCATCCTCGAAATTCTCAATCAACATTTCAGTATGTCCGAAATCATATGTTCCTACATGTCACTTTTCCACTCAATAATGCATTTTCCGAAAGGTCACAGTAACCATATTCAGTTCAGTTGTTCCGTCACTTATTTGGCTAACTCATTATCACTCGTCACAGTAAACAGACTCCACAAGGTTGTCAGTTGGCGATCTCACTATCTTAACTATCTCACTTACCAATTCTGGAGTAGCCACTACCTTTAGTTCCGATGCTATGACTCAGTTCATTATTTCTGAACCTGTTCACTTATCACGTTTTATCCATCCAAATAAATTTTTTTTCCAGTAACATACAGACTAATTCGTAGTTCATTGAGTACATCTTTTCAAGGTGATACTTACCATAACCTCCTTTATCTCGTCCCTGACGACTCACTTTCCTTTGGTACCAATACAGTGACATTTAGATCCATTTCACTACAACCAGTGATACTTTACCTAATGCAGTCATTCTTTATAATCCATTGACTCTCTGTTCAAATTCAACTCTCTTTAGACAATTCACTGTTCTATAGTGTTAACGCACTTAACTCAGATATGTACTTTACTCTAGTTCATTTGTCCAATCCGGTTCCACCTCCACTAACCCGTTCAGCTTTCCTGAGTCACTTTCCTTTGTTTCTCTCATCATAACCTCAAATCCATTAAGGTCTTTGACTCCCGTTAGGCACTGTGCAGTGTAGCAGTATATTCCTACAGTAAATCAGAACTCTATAACATGATCATAATCAAGCATTTTTCCTGTTGAACATTCAACTTGAATCAATAATCGCTTCATTCTATACCCACAGTTATTTAATTTCACTTTTTGCATATGATTACTAGAATGTCTAGCTTCGACTGTTCAATTTCTTTGCTCATCAATTCCTTTGTTCAATCCCGACACATGCTTATTTTTTGTTTTTGAATCATTCACTACCATTCTCCCGATTACACTTGACTCTTCAGATTCAGGATGGGAAACACTAGTTTGCTTCCTGAACTAGTAACCGTTCTTACCTCTATCCAGTATCACTAGATCTACAACCTCAATTTTCCAGTAACACTTCATAATTACCCGATAATCTACTTGACATTCTTTGAAAATCCCAATATCTGTAATTGATCTGTTTATTGCAGCATTATCTGTTCATTGCCTGTCTCTTTCCTCAAATTAACACAGTGTATCCTTATAGGAATCTACAGTCTCCAAGGCTTTCAATCGCGATCGTGACACCAATACCATTTATCAACGTCAATTCAATTTATCTACTACCGTTTGAACATTATGTTTCAGTTCAACACACATTGTCCACTCTCCAAAGGTATGCTTATCAGCAGTATCAAATTCTTCAATAATTCATATCGTCACTACCATTTGCTTACTTTGCATCATTCCCTCTTAAACTTTTCCATACATCACCAAACATCATTCAATTCATTCAGTCCACGATTAGTGTATTTGCAATCCCTTTATGAAGATAACACTACATCGCGTCATTATCAGTTTCCCTTTAGAACTTCTTGTCTCTATTCATTTTCTCTTTTCAATCGAGTTCCTGTCATCCACATCGATATATCTATATATACAAATACCTAATCATCTGTACTTGGACTTCCATCAATTTCCAGTTCATTTGAGTATTTCACTTTACAGTTCGGGACTACTTTACAGTTTTGCCTCACCTATGGAGCTCTATTCGCTTCACATTGCAATAGGATCACCTCAAATTAAACTTCCACTCATGTTGTAGGATACTTGACATTTCCGTACACACAGTACAGATAACCTCAATTTCACTTTTGATTTCGTCCATACTTCTTTCCGTTTGTCCATTAGTCTTGCTACCATCTTTATACTATTCACGAAAGTCTCATCAGCCAATTAGTGTCCCTAATTGTTTTTCAATCATTCTTAAGCACTATCTCAATTAGAACAAGTTTATGCCATAATTTAAAAGATCAGAACATTCCTTACACTAAGGTTCCTTGTGACAGTCACATAAACACTTTCTTTACCACTTATTTAATACTCTATACCTTAGCATTTTATTCGGAAACCAATTAGTAACCTATACAATTCAAACTTCCTTAAGACTCCTTTCCGTTTATGCTAATCCTCAAATAAACGACTGATGCCATAATCATTTTTTATTTCTTCTCCTACAGGTACACTCAGTCCTCCTATGTCTTACTTTAACCCAGTATAAACTTTCAATTTATAGCCACTCTAATCATTCACCGATCATCTCCTCTGTGATTTTCATGTATCTTTCACATACGTTTCATTAATCGTGATCAACCTTACTGTCCAATAGATACTCCCAATGGTAAATCGACTTAAATGTGACAACTCTTTTCATATATCGCTATCCTTGGTTTTTCATTCTCATATCATTTATGTGTCAGCTTGACCTCTTTAAGGTCATAACCATTTGGCTTATACAATATCATCTTCTTATTGTTACGTATATCTTTATTATCCTCAAACAATCTATGATAGGGCATTCACAGTCCCCAAAACACGACAAAATCATTGTTACAACTCCACTGTATCTCTATCTATTTACCCATTCATTTACCGTTTCTGTGTCCATATACATCTTTTCAACCAAATCCAGAATTTCCCGATACACAATTAGTAGAAATCATCCGTCTGTCTTTTTCCCTTACGATTTTATCATACTGATTTCCAAACTCTTAGCACAATAGTCACATAACCATTTCAGTCTCAAGCTTATGCGGTCCAGATCATAACCATTTCACGAATTCATTTCAGTTTATCTTTACACTTTTATCTCACCCTTTCTACTTTTTCTCACTCTCACTCTACTAGGCACTAGGCACTAGGCACCTTGCTCTTTCAGTTCTTTCAGTCCAAAGTAGACCATTACAGTATGACCTTGTTTTTAGTACAATCTCGCTATCATCATTTGCCTATAATATCTACTGATATCTAACACGAATGCAGTGAATCAATATATGCCTGATCGGACCATCTACACTTTACTCCGGTCCAATATTTCCCATTTCATGACATATACAGTCAGAGCTGTAATTACCTAATCATCCCGGACTTTTAATCTCACTTAGGCCTACTATAACCAGTATGCTTCCCATATCTTGACATATTCATTTTTTTATCACCACAATATTACCATTTTAATCTGGGAATTCATTGATATCAATTCTTTCCTTAATCCGTCTAGGCCAACACAGTCATTCTAACCACAGTACAATATTAATCACCTTATCCATTTTTCCTTTTTCCTTTCCTAATTGTTTATACACTTTCAGGGATTCACCCTCTAACACAGTCTCACTTTTCTCTCACTTAGTCACTTGACACGTATGCACACGTAAGATTTCTACCCGTACGACTCAAACTAGGGATCAGTTGCCACGGTCTGCAATAACACGACTCAAATGCTTGCACCTATGTTTGTGTCGCCCGGATACATTACGTATTCTCGATCGATACCACCTAAATGTAACACCCCACTCCCGAGTGACCCGAACCCGATATCGTTGGTGATATCCGAGTCCGTGCCCCACGAGGGTGGCGTACTACATCAGTTGGTCGGTAAAACTTGGTAATTTTTTTTTGGAAAGACCGTTCATTCCATGTTAAAAGGAAGCGATTTGATCATTTCATAATTACGCGGAACAAGCGATGCGATAGTAAATCCTTTACTGAGATACAATCATTTAATAATATTTTACAATAACCTAAAGTACAACTACAAATCCGATTACAACAATTGCGGACTACAAATTTAGGAAACACAAAGGCGAGCCTTAACCGATCCCGACCTCTATCTCAACTTGCACTGGACATACGCCTGTGTCAAACGGGTACTCTTCTAGTCTGAAAATAGATTGCAATTTTGGATGAGTTTGCGAACTCAATGAGAAACCATCATCGATGGTTCTCCCAATTCATGCAAAGATATAACAATTTACTGATGTCAGCGATTCTGATCAATCACGGTAGTTATCTGATTATTTCGGGCATTGATGACGAGATGCAATGCACATGTGACTCTTTCCGATTATTACGGTGTTGTGACCGAAGCGCATAGCGGTAGCGATGAGAGACGCTAGCGTCCCGGGAGGTAGAACTCCTTCGAGCTCGCAGCTCTTTTTCAATATCGACCGATGAGCGCTTAGCGTCTGGAGTAGACTCCTTGAGCTTAAAGCTCGCGATGTCGATATCGATGGCGACTCGGTTCACAATTATTCTTTATTAGTTTATGCATCATGCATGAATGCACATGCCCATTTGAACAATGACGTAACGAGATATAATTCACAATGATCGATGATCTACGCTTAATTAACGATTAATATTTCGATCAATCACCAATTAACGGTCCATATCGTATAAGTAATCACATTGCATATCCATAATTCCTAGTTCACGATCCATAATTCCTAAGCACAAGAATCCCCGTAGGCGCCAAATTCACGAGAAACACATAGATTGAGGTAACCACCTAGGTTACTCACCTATTACTTCCGAGCTATTGTCGGGAAGTCTCTGTCACGTCGGTTGAACGACGCTTCAATTGGGCCTCTAAAAGAATCAGAGAGTAAAACGATCACTAAAATTTCAATCCGAATTCATTAATGATACACATGTAGGTGTAGAATGCATGTTCATGAATTCCTGGCCCTAATCTCCCTTTTTTCCATTAAAAAATCCGTTTAAAAATTAAAAAACCAATGACACTAACGCCGCTCAATTTGGACCTTAATAGATCCCCAATTAAATAATTACTCCAATTAAATAAAACAGTGATTAGCGGTCAATTACCCGGACCCACATCAATTTCCCGTCCAAAATCTCCAATCTCTCAGAAAATGAAATTAAATATTCACTGAATCCGATGCCTCAAGAATCAGGTCAATCGGACGTCGGACGGAAAAGTTATTCACGAAAGAAACCAAAATTCATATTAATATATAACCTTTATTTCCTTTCATTTTTTCCTGATTTTCAACCAAACTTCCAACACCCATAACTCTTTGCACACAATTCAGAAAACTATAAACCACATCTCATTGGAAAGATCATGACAAGCTCTACAAGTTTCATTTAGACCATTCAAAGTAATTCCACCCCTGAGGGTGTCAAAGACCCCTGAAAGCTACTGCTCACTCAAAGTCACTCAACACAGTACAGTATCTTGTAAATTCAGTAACTTTCATTCTCTTCAGTCACAAATTACACAATAAATATGCTCATCAAGATCACAATGTTATCTAAACTTTCATGAATAACCAAAATCCCAATTCATTTACTAACTAGGTCAAATAATTAATCGAAGCATCTGTCTACTAAACTGTCCCAATATGAGCAGTAAATTTCCAACCAGTATCTCTCCTAGCACAAATGTCAAACAAATCACTACTTTATATCCATGAAAAGATAAGATCTCAAATTTCAATTTTCATGAAGAACGCAAATTCCAATTCAACCTCTAACAATTTCAAATCTGCCAAACAATGTACTGATCAGGGCAGCAGTGAGAAACCTAATGTAAGTTCAGTTTTTGCAAATTCATTACTCCCAAATATGACATCCAAAAATTACATGCAATATATCATTTTAAATATAATTTCTTTCTCTACAACTTTTCAGAAGATCACCAAAGCCAATTCCAGTCACAAAAATTGCTAAAATTGCTTCCAATCAGAAAGCTCACAAAATCGACAATTAGGCTAGGTTTCCACAAATGACAGAAAATCAGTCAACATTCCACAATGCATAACTCCCAATATACAGATCGAAAAATTACAAGATCAGTGGAAATGGAAAGCTAACCAATGTAGGCTTCAACTCTCATGAAGACCATTTTCCTAATTCCATATCAATTAATTTTGAAAAATCAGCAAAACACTTTGGTCATAGTTTCGGTTACTGTTCACAGACACTAAAACAGAAACTTTCCATGCAACAATTCGCCCTTCTAGAATTACAATTTAACAAAACCTATTTCATACAAAATTGTAGCCAACATCCCAAAGTTTAATTGGGTACAAACCCTGACACATTTTCATATCTACACAATGAGTTATGATCAAAACAGTACAGTAGGTTTAATGTCCATTTTTCAGCTTTCAACTTCAACCTAACTCCTATCACTTCTAATATCAATAACACATGCATAAGCATCCTAATAACACAAGAATTAAGCCAATAGGTCATCAAGACCTTCAGGTCAATATATATCCACAATTTCAGTACCTATTTTCAATCATTTTCTTATGAATTCATGCATTAAAACCATAAGTAAAACATAAACATAAACATCATCTTACCTAAAGCTTCCAACTCCACCTCTTTAAGTCTTTAATTTTCTAACTACCCTTCTTCTTTTCCATCCCATGCATGGTTATTATCAAGATAAGAGGGTAGAAGGTTTAAGCTTAGAAGCAAGCAAGGAAGAACCAAGAAAGTAGCAACTAAGTGAAACAAGTGAAGGAAATCGATAAGAGTGAGGAAGAAGCTAGAGTTTTCGGATGAGGAGAAGAGATAACAACAAACTCATCCTTTTTCACTCTTTTATCCATGGTGTTGCCGACCTTACAAAGCCAAGCATAAGACAAAAGCATTAAACCCCTTTGGACACTTGGCAATTGGAGAAACATAAGGAAAAGTCAAACAATTCATTAACTAATAAGCACAATTTCCCAACTTGTTCATTCTTTCCCTTTTAACTAATAAGAAGCATCGAGAATGGGAAGAGAAGACCAAGTCTAAGCCATCTCCAAGCATGAAATTAGGAGGACACTTGGCCATTTAGGAAGGAATGGGAAAAGTCAAAGGACCAATCAAAATTTTTGAAAATAATAAAACAAATACCAAGCAATTTCAATCCAATTTCGGTTCCAACAAATTTAAGGGTCCATTTTTGGGTCCCACCAAAATATGCAATGGTTTAATACCAAATAACAGTAGAAAATCAACCGGTTTGCCATTTAGCGATTTTTTTCCTGTCCGGGAATTTTCTTCGGAAAATTCCAGAAAAATTCTCATAATTCCCATAAAAGGTAAAACACACAAAAACGCAATTCAATAAATTTTTCAAATATAATTTCCCCATTATTCGCACTAAAAGTTCATTTAGGCCCAATACCGGAAATATCATGTATGCATGTACAGAAATTTCATGTGCACAATTGCTACTATAGACCAATCCTATTATGCATGAACAGTCCTATGCTAAATTTACTATTTTATCCTTCCAGTAGGAGGTGGGATGTTACATTATCCGAGGGTTTATTTTGTTTCTCCATTACTCTACTATTGTTATTGAACTTTGTTATTTTTATCTATTAAACTTATTTTCTCTATTAAAGATTGATTTTCCATTCGGTAGTCACTGTTTTATTTCTTGAATATTTCTCTTATATTGATAAAGATGGTATTTAAGCATTTGAGAATGATGAACCGTGTTTATATTATGATGGGATGATTTTTTTTATTGATAATTAATGTATCTAATTTATTTGAATATGCATGATTGGGTTATAGATCTATTGTCTTATTTATTTATGTGGTTTTTGAGCTGAAAGGGCATAATAGCATGATCAAACTTTGTATCATTTTAGTATTAAATGAAGGACCAATAGAAGAATTTTAATATTGAACTAGAAACTATAAGCGCTTAGGTTATTAGAAATATATTAACCTAAGCGGTAATTAGTAGTCGGGCTTCCATAATTAATTAGGATAATAACTTGTCGAATATGAAAGTTAGATTTAGTAAATTACTCGAGTTGATCTTAGGGCCTAACTATTAATATCGGTAAGACAAATGTCCAATCATTTCCTCGTAATCATGCATAGGAGATTAAATTAGTGAAATTAATTCTTAAGAGTTTTTCACTTCGATTTGTACTTGTTTTTGCTTCCGATTGATTATGTTACTTTTCAATTTAATTTCTTAATTTTCCTTAAAGCTTCCACTACACAACTTGGGATAGAGTGTTTAGGATAACATTGTTTTTATTTTTAATTCAAAGCTAATTTTAGTTAACTAATTTCACCTCCATAGGAGACGACCCTGAGTAATCACTACAACTACATCATATACTTACGAGTAGGATAGCCTACGTCTTTTTAGAACTTTTTGGGCATAACAAGTTTTTAGCGTTATTGCCGAGAAGGTGTTTAGTGCTTTAAACTTGAATTAATCTTGATTGTTTTTATTTGTTAAAGTGATTTTGATTGTTTCGACGATTGCTTTGTCTATTTATGCATACATTTTTTCGTGTTATTTCATTGAGTTGTTTTAGTAAATTTCTTATTAATTCATTGTTATTTTTATTTGGTTTATGCGAGGAAGGAGGTCTCAAGAAGGTGAACTTGTTCCCTTTATTGACAACGTACATCGGATAAGAGAACTTCCAAAGGATTTTAAAGACAATCTCAGGGGATTCAAACTAAAAGATCAAGAGATGGTTGAAAGACAATCAGTAATGAAGGAGTATACTTGACCGATAATAGGTACCGCTACTTCATACATTCATCTGGGAGAGGTTGCCAGAAACTATGAGTTGAAGAGTATCCACTATAACATGTTGCCATCTTTCTATAGGGTTCCTAATGAAGACCCTTTAAACTTCATTCGGGAACTTTATAGGACTCTCTATACGTTCTCATTGGATGGCCTACATGAAGATCAACTCAAGATGAGGTGCTTCCCATACATATTGAAGGATCGGGCCAAGGCATGGCTGATGACCTTCCACTTGATTCATTGACTACGTGGGAAGAAGTGTACAACAAGTTCATGGGAAAGTTTTATTCCTACCAAAAGACTTCTAAGTTGGGGACAAAGATAGCTACCTTTGCTCAGATGGAGGGAGAGCCATTCCATGAGGTATGGGAACGCTTCAAACTCTTGTTTATTTAGTGTCTACACCATCATTTTCCACTTCACATACAGAACCAATTCTTTTATGATGGATTGACATAACAATGTCAGTATACGGTGGACAATGTAGCAAGAGGAGCTCTGAGAGAGAAGATTGCAGAAGAAACATATGTGATCTTCGAAATGTTGGGGGCCAATTCTTAATAAAAGGGTGTGAGAAGAGTTAGAGGTTATAAAGTGAGCTCAAATTAAGAAATGTCTATACAATTGGCAGGGCTTACAAAGCATGTGAAAATGCTAACAATAAGACAATCTCAAGATGCTCTAAGTCATGATGTATGTGGTATATATGAAATTTTTGGTCATGGGGCTAATGTTTGCTCGTATTCTTTTGAATCTTTTGTAGGTGAGGAAGAACAAGCAAATTCACTTTATGGTTTTTAACTAAGGGTGTGGAATGACCCATATTCAAACACTATAACCCTGGTTAGAGAAACCACCCCAATTTCTCCTGGAAGTCTAGCAACACACCAGTGCAGCCTCAACCACCATATCAAAATTTTCAAAGGTAAAATCAGTTCCAAGGGTAAGTCAGAACATACCGAGAAAGCCTTCTTTAGAGGAAAGCCTGAATGTGTTCATTCAAGTGACTGCTCAAATCAAGAGATGAACAAAAAGAGATTTGATTCATTGGAGGTTTTTGTAAAGGGGGTTGAGAATCAAGTGGAGCAAATCTCTACTTAATTGCAAGGTAAGTAAAAAGGAAAGCTACCCAATCAACCCGAATAAGCTAAGGCTGTCATGATTTTAAGAAGTGGTAAGGTGATTGATAATCACGTTCATATTCCTTCTAACATGTTTGACGTAGGTAATCAAGAAGAGGTGAACCTCGTTTAAGGAAAAGATGGGCAAAACAAGGAGAGCAATGGAAACGACTCTTCAAGTCACATTCAAGGAGGTGAAAAACTCCAGCATGCAACCAAGGGTGATGAAGGACCAAGACTACATGGGGAAACTGATCCTTATAGACCAATAGTCTTATATCTAAGCTGTTTTAAAGACTCAAATCAAGATGAGCAATTTTTTTATCTCTATAGCATGCTTTCTAAAGTTAATATTAATCTACCATTGTTAGATGTAATCAGGAACATTCCAGCTTATGTGAAGTTCTTCAAGGAACCTAGCACTAAAAAACAAAAGTTTGCACCACATGAAAAGATGATAGTTTCTAAAGTAGCAAGTGCGGTCCTTCAGCAACAGTTACCCCCAAAATTGAAAGATCCAGGGAGTTTCATCATAGAGGTATCAATAGGTAATATGCTTAACCTAGAAGCAAGTATAAACCTAATGCCTCATTCTATTTATGTGAAACTGGATATAGGACAATTAATACCTACCAACATGTGCTTGCAATTAGCTTATAGGTCAATCCATTATCCGAAAGGAATAATGAAAGATGTGTTGGTGAAGGTTGGAGGATTGATCATACCCATTGACTTTGTGGTTTTAGATATGGAGGAAATGAATAAACAAAAGAAGGAGCACACCATACTCTTTGGAAGACCTTTTATAGCCACCACCAATACTTTGATTGATGTGAAAATGGGAAATTGACCATGTCTGTCTTAGGAGAAACGATAGTTTTTTTATATCTTTAATGTTAAACATATCCCTACTATTGCTGTTTATAAGGAGTGTTCTCTTGTTAATCAGATTAATGCTATCAATTTTGATTTTTCCTTGCAGGAGGAAGAAACAAGGGAGTTAAACTTGGTTGAAGAGTTTGACGAGCGCTACCAGTTGTTAGACAATGTTGCAGAAGGTGAGTTTTGCAAATTCTTAGAGACGACCTCCAATGAAGAGAATAATGCAACCACCAAAAGTGGAGCTGAAAGAGTTACCTGAAAATTTGAAATATGTGTTTTTAGGTGAAGGGGAAACATATCCGACCATTCTTGCATCTACTTTGGATGTTGATCAAGAAGAAAGAACTCTAAGTGAGTTGAAAAGATTGGAAAAGGCTATAGGATGGAGTTTGAGTGACATTAAGAGGATTAATCCCTCAATGTGCGTGCATAGGGTTATCCTAGAAGAGGGGGCTAAACTAGTGAGAGAGACCAAAAGAAGACCCAATCCTAATATATGGGAGGTAGTTAAGAAGGAAGTTTTGAAATTGCTTGATGAGGGAGTGATTTATCCAACTGCGGATAGTGAGTGGGCGAGCCTAGTGTATGTGGTTCCAAAAAAATTTGGCATTACTATTGCTCGAAATGATAAGAATGAGTTAGTACCTACTAGGACCACCACTGGATGGAGAAAGTGTATTGATTATAGGAAACTAAATGCGGCAACCAAAAAGGAACATTTTCCTCTCCCTTTTACTGATCAAATGTTTGATAAACTTTCTAGACATGAGTTTTATTATTTTCTTGGTGGTCTTTCAAGTTATTACAGATACTGATTGCTCCTAAGGACTGAGCAAAGATGACATTCACTTGTCCATTTGAGACATTTTCCTTTGGGAGTATGCCATTTGGGTTGTGTAATATGCATGCAACATTTATCGAGGTGTTTATGGATGATTTCTCAATCTTTTGTACCTCTTTTAATGATTTTCTAAATAAGCTGACTCGTGTTCTTGAAAGATGTATTGAATACAACTTGACTTTAAGTTAGGAAAAGAGTCATTTTATGGTAAAACAAGGAACATTCCTAGGTCATGTTGTATTAAAAAGGGGAATCAAGGTTGATAAGGCTAAAAATGAAGTTATAGAAAAGCTTCAGCCACTCACTTCTATCAAGGGTATTAGAAGTTTTCTAGGACATGCTAGATTTTATAAGAGTTGTATCAAAGATTTTTCTAAGATAAGTCATCCTTTATGCCAACTATTACCAAAAAGATGTCCATTTTGATTTTAATAAGGAATGCCTTAATGCCTTTAATGTTCTTAAAGAAAAATTGATCTTTGCACTGATTATTGTGGCTCCTTATTGGTCTTTACCTTTTGAAATTATTTGTGATGCTTCTGATTTTGTTGTGGGAGCTATTTTAGACGAAAACATTGAGAAATCTTTGTGTGTGATTTATTATGCTAGCTTAACTTTGAGTGATACACAATTAAATTACACAACCATTGAGAAAGAATTGTTGGATGTGGTTTTTGCATTAGAAAAATTTAGACCTTATTTGTTAGGGACAAAGATCATAATTCATTATGATCATACAGCTCTTAGATATCTGTTGACCAAAATGCATGCAAAACCACAGTTAATTAGATGGATTTTGATGTTACAAGAGTTTGATGTGGAAATAAAAGATAAAAAAGGGAGTGATAATGTTGTCACAGATCATTTATCTAGACTATCTCCTAACTTGGAAAATCTTGAACAATAAAAGAATTATACAATTGTTGAGAGCTTTCCTAATGAGTAGTTATTTGTTGTGAGTAAAGTGCCTTGGTATTGCATTATCTTACATGTGGCATTTTGAGACCTAACATGACTTCTCAGGAAAGGAAAAGATCCCTTCATTTAAGCAGGGACTACTTTTGGGATAATCTATACCTCTACCAAATCTGTAAGGATGAAATCATTCAGAGGTGTGTTCCAGAGGATGAGTAGGTAAGTGTCTTGACCTTTTATCATGAACTCCACTGTGGAGGCCATCTTGGAGGGAGGAAAACTGCTTCTAAAATTCTTCAAAGCAGATTGTATTATCCTACCTTGTTTAAGGATGCTCATTTCTTCTGTTTGAAATGTGATAAATGCAAACGAACTAGAACTATAAGCAGAAGAAATGAAATGCCCCTAACTAACTAATTGACTGTTGAATTATTCGATGTATAGGGCATTGATTTTATGAGTCCATTTCCTAAATCTTGTGGATTTAAATATATACTTATTGCTTTTGGTTTCTTGTCTAAATGGATAGAAGCAATACCATCCGAACTAATGATGCTAATGTTGTTCTTAAATTTGTGAAGAAAAATATTTTTAGCAGGTTCAGGACTCTGCACGCAATCATAAGCAATGGAGGAAGTCATTTCTACAATAAGCTTTTTAAGAAACTCATGAAGAAATAAGTTATAACTCATAAGGTGGGGACTCCATACTATCCACAAACTTCTGGATAAGTGGAAACAAGTAACAAACAGATTAAGGAGATTTTGGAGAAGATTGTGCGCCCATCATGGAAGGATTAGTCAACAACGTTAAATGATGGACTATGGGCATATCGAACGACTTCCAAAATTGTCTTAAGAATGAGCCCTTATCGGCTTTGTTAGACCCCGAATTGTTTTTTATGATGTTATTAAGCATAACTTGTGATACTTGTGGTTTTATGCCTTGTTGTGATTAAATTGGGAACATTAGTGGATAATTACGGTTTAAATGTGGTTTAAATGAGAATTAGAGGATTAAGTTATGTGAGGGCATTTTGGGAAGTTCATTTAAGTTGGAATGGATTTAGGCTTATTAGGAGGGGTATTATGGTCTTAATATTACTTTTGCCTTAAGTAGGGAATTAGAAAGAGAAACAAGAAGAAAAGAAGAAAGAAAGAAGAGAAAGAAGAGGAGTGCGCCGTCGTGGAGAAGAAGAGGAGAAGAAGAGAGATTTTCGACTTTTGAGATTTCCGACAGTTTCGAATCATTTCTGGGTAAGTCTCGTTTTGTTTAAGCTTGTTTTAGTTGGATTAAACTCTAAGATGGCTTGAATCTGTGAGAATCGAAGGTTTTAGGGTTTTAGGGCATAAATGTAGAGATTTCCTTGGGTTGATGTGTTTGTGTTGGATTTGAAGCTTAGAATAGGTTATAACTGTAGTAGAAGTATTGATTTATGCCTTAGATGTGTTGCATTTGAGTTTGGAACGGATTGGAGTTGGAAAATCTGGGATTTTTCGGGTTCGGGAACGTTTCCCCGATCCGCACGTCACAGACGTATGGTGCACGCCATGGCGTCGGGAGGTTTCGTCATGGCGACGCATCGCGCTTGCCCTTAAGGCTTGGCCTTCGCCGCGGAGAGCTCCCTTTTGTCCGAAAATGAAATTTTTAGTATTTTGGGCATATCTTTTGGTGTAGATGTCCGATTAAGGTGATTTTTGATCCGTTGTGAACTAGAGATCAAGGGCTACGAGTTGTATGGAGAAGGAAAGTTCGGAAATTGTTTCGAAGGGTTCGAGAATTTAGATGGGAGTCAGATGGAGACTTTTAATGCTTTATTTTGGCTTTTCAAGCTTTGATTATTTTCTGTGGATATTGATTGGATGGAAACTTGGTTGTTTTAGGAAACCAAGCTGACCCGATTTTATCGCAAGAGGAAGGACACCAGTGAGTCGACTACTCGAGCGATCTTAAGTGGGTAATATACTTATAGTTATTGTGTGATTAGGCAAATTCTTGCCTATGTATGAATATATGTTGTAGATGATGCATGTTTAAATGTGATGAATTGAATGATTTTGATTTCATATATTTTAAAAGAATCATGGAAATGGATAGCATGACATTTTGATTTTGAGCATGTTATGCCTCGACTTCGGTCACGGCATTTTGACTAAAGGAAAGAATATCATATGATAAAATGATTATGAGCATGAATATGTGCTTTTGTTTGGGCGAGAGTGGAACCATTTTGTTCGTCACGTGCACGTAGACAAGAGCCTTCTCCCGGCTGCCCGCTTGTGGTCTATGAGATCCGAATGGACTCATTTCGTTCAGGGTGTAAACTTCGGTTTCTCCTTTTTGTTTCCATGGAACCCTCGAGCCATTGTGATGTGCATTGCATACGTGAATTGTTCATTGTGTGAATCATATTTTGTGACATAATTATAAATTGAATTAAATATATTGAATGCATAAATTGTTTGAGTAGTATGTGAATGCTTGAATTAATGTCTGTATAGATATAATATATATACATTCATATGCTGGGTTTGTGCTAGTTGCCGATGGCTATAATTATATTAGCCACTGAGATGTGTAGCTCAACCCATTATTTTCTCTCCTCAGGTGCAGAGCAGGATGATCTTTGAACTTGCGAGGCATCGGAAACTTCGAGTTAATTAGGAGCTTTGCCATAAGTTTGTATTTTGGTTGGCCCTCCGAGCATATTATCATAGAGCATTTCCATGTATTTTGGATTGAAACTTATTTTGTATTTTGGATAATTTTGAATACTTGTGACATTCCTTCAGATTGTAATGGCATGAGTTTAATTCATGGTTAGATGCATGTGTAAGTGCTGGATTGTCTGAGAATGATGATGTGTGAATTATGATCGAACTATGTATATGTATAAATGTTGGGATCGGGTCCGACGGTATTTGGGCGCCCGTCGTCGGCGCAGCCCGAGGGGCCGCCCTCTGGAATCGGGAATACGGAGCCCGGGCCCGGGCCCGGGCCCAACATGTTTGGTATCAGAGTGCCTAGGTTTAGGTGTCCTCGGTTTAGAATGCATATAGGATTGTGTGCTCTATGATTATTTGTTGCATTACTATCATGCATACATGTAAATTACCATATAGCTAATCCTTAGTGTTTCCTTTTGAAGGAGTACGATGCCACCTCGTAGAAGAACACGAGGAGTTTTGCAAGGATCTGTTGCACCTGACTCTCCGACTAGAGAGGAGAGGACTGATGAGTCAGTAGCCCTAGGGAATGTTGAGGCTTCTGTAGGGCTAGGCAGTGAGCCCATGTCGCAGTCTCAGGAATCGTCGATTCCGCCAGGGTAAGTGCCTCAGTTTGATCCGAGGATGTTTCAGGCCTTTACCCAGGCGTTTGTTCAAAGCATGGGTCGATGTCACAGCCTTTCCGCCCGCCCCGATTAAGAGGGGAAAACAGTTCGATAAGCTGAGGAAGTATGGAGCAGTTGACTTCTTTGGGACAACAGATCCTGAGGAAGCTGAGACATGGTTGCGGAGGACAGAACAGGTGCTGGATCAGATGGATTGCGAGGAGGATGAGCGAGTAGTGTATGCTGCGAGCTTGCTTCAGGGTGATGCTCTGCATTAGTGGGAGACCGTCTTGGGCGGTCGAGATGAGGCCGGTAGGGGTTATCTTAGCGAGAACTTCTTAGCCGCTTTTAAGAAGAAGTATCTGTCGAGGTATATGTCCAAAGAAGAGAGGAGTTTCGAGTCTCACCGAGAGAGATGACAAGGAGCGAGTATGAGCGTCACACAAGATTATCCCAGTATGCTTGACTTGATCTTTGAGTGAGGCTGCCAGATGTCGTCGGTTTGAGTCGGGACTACATTTGGCTATCCGGGAGAAGGTAATTGTACATAATTTCGATGACTTCCAGCAGCTGGTTGAAGCATCTCTGAAGGTGGAGAACATAGAGAACATCAAGAGTGCAGTGAATAAGAAGAGAAAGGGCAGAGAGCAGTCCAGGAGAGGGAGTAGCACTAGTACTCCTATGCCAGATAGGAGTGCTAGGAGCTTCCCAGTTCAGTCAGAGGAGAGGAGCAGTGGTGCGAGCCGACCTAGGCCGATGCGGACCTCTACTGTTTCTCACCAAGCTTCCACGGTGGGCGGCAGTAGGAGGGGAGATGGGGACAGGTCATCCGTCCCTAAGTGTGAGCACTGCGGTAATTTCCATGGTGGGGAGTGTTATAGATTGACGGGTGCATGCTTCAACTGTGGATGAAAAGGGCACAGGGCTGTAGAGTGTCCTCGGCCGTCCAGAGAGAGGAACCTCGATCTGAGCTCTAGGAGGACGAGACGTGGGTCGAGGACTTGACAGAGGTGGCGATTCGATCTTGAGGGCGAGTCTTCCGGGAGACCGAGAGGGCGAGCACTAGCTGTGTGTGTTTGCTATGACGCGGGAGGATGCAGAGGCCACTCCAGATGTTGTTACTGGTATGGCTCACTTATTTGCTGATGATGTGCTTGTGTTGATTGATCCAGGTTCTACTCACTCGTTTGTGTCGTCGCGTAGACCTGTGCATGATGGGGTTGCGAGTCCGTTGGATACTCTGCTGATGGTGAGTACTCCGATTGGTCAACACATTGTGATTAGTCAGGTGTTTAGAGGATGTGAGCTTAGTATCGGTGGAGGACTTCTAGTGGTAGATCTGATGCCACTGAAGATGCGAGGATTAGATGTGATACTGGGTATGGATACGTTAGAGAGGTACAATGCCCGATCGGATTATGTGAGAAGACGAGAGAGTTTGATTTAGATGGCGGAAGAGTAGTGTTCTTTGGGGATAGAAGGCGGTCCGCTCAGTTTGTTTGACCTTGGCGATGAGAAGCGATCAGGAGAGGTTGTGAGGCATTTTTGGCCTATGTGGTGGATTCCAGAGTAGAAAGAGGGAAGTTAGAGGATATCCCAGTAGTCAGGGATTTCTCAGATGTCTTTCCCGAGGAATTGCCAGGACTACCGCCAGTTCGAGAGATTGAGTTTCCGATCGACCTTTTGTCAGGTACGACACTGATTTCAATTCCGCCTTACCGGATGGCTCCGGCGAAATTGAAAGAGCTTAAGGAGCAATTGGAGGAGATGTTGGAGAAAGGGTATATCAGGCCGAGTTCTTCGCCTTGGGGAGCTCCGGTCCTGTTTGTAAAGAAGAAAGATGGATCCTTGAGGATGTGTGTGGACTACCGGAAGCTGAATCAGGTTACGGTGAAGAATCGATATCCGCTTCCTCGCATTGATTATCTGTTTGATCAATTGCAAGGAGCAAGAGTCTTCTCTAAGATTGACTTGAGATCGGGATACCATCAGTTGAGGATTAAGGAGTCAGATGTGCCGAAGACTACTTTCAGGACTCGGTATGGGCACTTCGAGTTTTTGGTGATGCCTTTCAGATTGACGAATGCTCCGGCAGCTTTTATGGATTTGATGAATCGGGTTTTCAAGCCATTCTTGGACCAATTTATCATTGTCTTCATTGATGATATATTGGTGTATTCCAAGAGTGATGAAGAGCATGAGGAGCATTTGAGGGTTTCTTTAGAGACTTTGAGGAGACACGAGTTGTATGCCAAATTTGATAAATGAGAATTTTGGCTGAGAGAAGTTGCATTTCTTGGACACGTGATCTCAGAGCAAGGGGTTTATGTGGATCCAAAGAACATAGAAGCTGTGATGAGTTGGGAAGCCCCGAAGAATGTGGTAGAAGTGAGGAGCTTTCTGGGTTTAGCAGGCTATTACAAGAGATTCTTGGAGGGATTCTCCATGATAGCCGCTCCGATGACTAAGTTGTTGAGGAAGAACCAGAAATTTGTGTGGAGTGAGGAGTGTCAGAGGAGCTTCGAGGAGCTCAAGCTCAGATTGACGAGTGCTCTGATTTTGGTTTTGCCTTCGGGAGATGAAGGTTATTCTATGTACAGTGACGCTTCGAGGAAGGATCTTGGCTATGTTTTGATGTAGGGAGATCGGGTGATTGCATATGCTTTGAGGCAGTTGAAGCCTTATGAGTTGAATTATCCGACGCATGATTTGGAGTTAGCAGCGGTGATCTTTGCCTTGAAGATTTGGAGGCATTATCTGTATGGAGTTCAGACGAGGATCTTTACTGATCATAAGAGTCTTAAGTATTTGCTGAGTCAGAAGGAATTGAATTTGAGGCAGAGAAGGTGGATTGAATTGCTTAAGGATTATGATCTGTTGATTGAGTATCATCTGGGCAAGGCTAATGTAGTGGCGGATGCCTTGAGCAGGAATTCTTCGATTGCGCATGTTCGATCAGTTTATCTTCCTTTATTGGAAGAGATGGCCAAACTTAGGATAAGCTTGACGCAGGAAGAGCCGGATTGTCTTCTGGCTAATTTTCGAGTGAGACCGATGCTGAAGGAAAAGGTTAGGGATTTACAGGCTCAAGATGCGGATTTGAGCAAGCTCAGAGATGAAATTCGGAATGGCAGGGTTTCTGAGATTGATGTGCAGGATGATGGACTTATGAAAGTGGGGAACAGGTTGGCGTTACCTCCGGAGTTATTGCAGATTCACGATGTCTTCCATGTGTCTATGTTGAGGAGGTATAGATCGGATCCGTCCCATGTCATTCAGACTAGTGAGGTTCAGTTGCGAGATGATCTGAGTTATGAGGAGCAACCGGTGGAGATTTTGGATACCAAGGACAAGGTCCTTAAGAACAAGACGGTTCAGTTAGTTAAGGTCTTGTGGAGGAACCATTCGGTAGAGGAGGCTACATGGGAGCCATTGGAGGCTATGCGGGAGAAGTATCCGCATCTCTTTGATGATTCAGGTAAATTTCGAGGACGAAATTTCTTTTAAGAGGGGGAGAAATGTTAGACCCCAAATTTTTTTTAATGATGTTATTAAACATAACTTGTGATACTTGTGGTTTTATGCCTTGTTGTGATTAAATTGGGAACATTAGTGGATAATTACGGTTTAAATGTGGTTTAAATGAGAATTAGAGGATTAAGTTATGTGAGGGCATTTTGGGAAGTTCATTTAAGTTGGAATGGATTTAGGCTTATTAGGAGGGGTATTATGGTCTTAATATTACTTTTGCCTTAAGTAGGGAATTAGAAAGAGAAAGAAGAAGAAAAGAAGAAAGAAAGAAGAGAAAGAAGAGGAGTGCGCCGTCGTGGAGAAGAAGAGGAGAAGAAGAGAGATTTTTGACCTTTGAGATTTCCGACAGTTTCGAATCATTTATGGGTAAGTCTCGTTTTGTTTAAGCTTGTTTTAGTTGGATTAAATTCTAAGATGGCTTGAATCTGTGAGAATCGAAGGTTTTAGGATTTTAGGGCATAAATGTAGAGATTTCCTTGGGTTGATGTGTTTGTGTTGGATTTGAAGCTTAGAATAGGTTATAACTGTAGTAGAAGTATTGATTTATGCCTTAGATGTGTTGCATTTGAGTTTGGAACGGATTGGAGTTGGAAAATCTGGAATTTTTCAGGTTCGGGAACGTTTCCCCGATCCGCACATCGCGACGTGCTCAATCGCACGCCGCGGCGTGCCGGGGAGGCGTGCGTCGCGGCGAACGAAGCCTTCGCCGCGGCGAGCTCCCTTTTGTCCGAAAATGAAATTTTTAGTATTTTGGGCATATCTTTTGGTGTAGATGTCTGATTGAGGTGATTTTTGATCCGTTGTGAACTAGAGATCAAGGGCTACGAGTTGTATGAAGAAGGGAAGTTCAGAAATTGTTTTGAAGGGTTCGAGAATTTAGATGGGAGTCGGATGGAGACTTTTAATGCTTTATTTTGGCTTTTCAAGCTTTGATTATTTTCTGTGGATATTGATTGGATGGAAACTTGGTTGTTTTAGGAAACCAAGCTGACCCGATTTCATCGCAAGAGGAAGGACACCAGTGAGTCGACTACTCGAGCGATCTTAAGTGGGTAATATACTTATAGTTATTGTGTGATTAGGCAAATTCTTGCCTATGTATGAATATATGTTGTAGATGATGCATGTTTAAATGTGATGAATTGAATGGTTTTGATTTCATATACTTTGAAAGAATCATGGAAATGGATAGCATGACATTTTGATTTTGAGCATGTTATGCCTCGACTTCGGTCACGACATTTTGACTAAAGGAAAGAATATCATATGATAAAATGATTATGAGCATGAATATGTGCTTTTGTTTGGACGAGAGTGGAACCATTTCGTTCGTCACGTGCACGTAGACAAGAGCCTTCTCCCGGCTGCCCGCTTGTGGCCTATGAGATCCGAATGAACTCATTTCGTTCAGGGTGTAAACTTCGGTTTCTCCTTTTTGTTTCCATGGAACCCTCGAGCCATTGTGATGTGCATTGCATACGTGAATTGTTCATTGTGTGAATCATATTTTGTGACATAATTATAAATTGAATTAAATATATTGAATGCGTAAATTGTTTGAGTAGTATGTGAATGCTTGAATTAATGTCTGTATAGATATAATATATATACATTCATATGCTGGGTTTGTGCTAGTTGCCGATGGCTATAATTATATTAGCCACTGAGCTGTGTAGCTCAACCCATTATTTTCTCTCCTCAGGTGCAGAGCAGGACGATCTTTGAACTTGCGAGGCATCGAAAACTTCAAGTTAATTAGGAGCTTTGCCATAAGTTTGTATTTTGGTTGTCCCTCCGAGCATATTATCATAGAGCATTTCCATGTATTTTAGATTGAAACTTATTTTGTATTTTGGATAATTTTGAATACTTGTGACATTCCTTCAGATTGTAATGGCATGAGTTTAATTCATGGTTAGATGCATGTGTAAGTGCTGGATTGTCTGAGAATGATGATGTGTGAATTATGATCGAACTATGTATATGTATAAATGTTGGGATCGGGTCCGATGGTATTTAGGCGCCCATCGCCGGTGCAGCCCGAGGGGCCGCCCTCGGGAATCGGGGATACTGGGCCCGGGCCCAACAGGCTTGCTTTCGAGAAGGCCTGCCATTTATTATTCGAGGTTGAACATAAGGCGTTGTGGGGTAATTAAGATGGTGAACCTAAATTTAGATGATGGAAGATGGGAGCGTTTGCTTTAAATTTCAGAATTGGATAACCTCCGGAGTGAGGCTTATGAGAATTCCAAAATTTACAAGGAAACAACGAAACACCTTCATGATAAAAGTCTTGCAGGTGAGTTCCTCATACCTGGAATGAAAGTTTTGTTGTATAATTCTCGGTTGCGTTTGTTTCCAGGTAAGTTGAAACAAGGTGGAATGGGCCATTTGAAGTAATCAAGGTCTTTCCCTATGGAGCAGTGGAATTGGGAAACCCGCAAACAAAAGAAACATTTAAGATGAATAGCCATCAGGTGAAACCATATTTGGAAGGAGTAATTGAAAAGAAAACCGTAGAATTGATCACTTTGAGCAATCTATTTCAAGAATGACTATTTGAGGTGTGCAGCTAAAAGACATTAAAGAAGCGCTAAATGGGAGGCAACCCGTATCATTTCTATTTTGTCTTTCAATTTAGTTGTTTGTTATTTCTTTTCTTGAAACTCGACTTAATCTATTTGTTTTGTATGCACAGACCTTTTTTTTTCAGTCTCTTTTATTTGTTATTTGTCTTCCTTACAGCTGTCTACAATCCTCAATTTTGGATATCATGCTTATTCCATGCTTCACATTGCATCGACATAGCTACCACCACACTTTCATGTCGTATTCCTTTCCCTATCCTTTTTATTGTTCGTACTGTATACAGTTTAATTTCTTTTAGTCTTTAATGTTAGTCCTCGTTCATGTTAATTTTTTTCTTTTATCTTAGACCCCTCTTTTACTTTTTTGAGTTTTATTAGAAATAATGTGATGTTTAAGTGTGTGTGTGTGGGGGGGGGGGGGAGTATTAATTGTGTATTGTGTGTTTGTTTTCCCATTTATTATTTAAACACTAATGGTCATTAAATGAAATCAATCGGGATTACATTTGCATAATATGATTGAATGAGTATACGTGCATGCTTAGACTGATTAACTTAGATTTCATTTAAAGGACATTAGCTTGTTGTATTAGATGAATGACACTTTTATTTGGTAAGAATTTGAGCCTTCTTGAATTATTAAACACTAATTTCGAGTCTTTTTTATTGAGAGTGTTCTTTCATGATTAATTCTAGAACTTGCTTGCAAACACTAGTTGAGATCACATAACCTTATGCAAGTGTTGAAATGATGAAGGCAATTAGGATTTACCCTTCCAACTTAAAAAGCCACCATAATGTCACCCTTAGTGAGCCCCCTTAAGCTTAAATTAATCCATTTCTTTTTTTTAAAACCCAAAATATAAGCCTTGACGTTGATTGTTTATCTGCTTCAATACACCTACCGTAAGGGCAAGTTGAGCATTTGAAAAGGTATAATCGTGTTTAGGGAATAAGTATGGGGGAATTATAGCTTATAGTTGGCTTTTGAGTTAAGGATAGGTATGGTTGTTGTAATTTTCTCTCATCCATATTTTTCTTCCCTTAATTTCCTTGTTTTAAATAAATAAATAAATTATTGAAAAAAAGAAAGAAAGAAAAAATAAAAAAAGAAAAGAAAATGAATTGAAAAGAAACAAAGGAAAGAGAAGACGACCAGGAAATGAAAAAAGAGGCGAGACATAAAAATGGGGAGTGTTAACTTTGTTACGTGAAATGAAAGAATTGAGTGTTTTATTTGTCATTTTCTGAATTATTTTGAATGCTCAATTAGCTCTGTAGTTTTAAACTACAAATTTCCTTTTTTCCTACCCTTAGCCCGACCCAATTACAACCAAAATAAAGACCTTCGATTGATGTTTGTGTTTGATATGAGTGGTGGAGATTGGATTAGTAAGCAAGCCTATGGTAGATACCTTACATGAAATGACCAATGAGTGGATATTTACTACCTTTGAATACTTAAGAGGATGGAGAGTGGAGTGAGTGTCTATCACACTTGTTGATGGTTTTTTGAATTGAAATTCTTATCTATTTTGGCTAAGCATGCGAAGAATTGCTTATTCATGGAGTATTATGAGTTTCAAGTTCTTAGGTTGTGAATGTTAAACTGACCATTGATATCTTTGACTATTATTTGAGAACATTGTTGTTTTCATTGTTCATTCTTTTATATTTTAGTGTTCTTTATTATGCTTAAGGACAATAATAGTTTAAGTGTAGGGGAATTTGTTGTGTCAAATTTTTATTGTTTTTAACTGCCTTCATATATTGATTTTGGTTATAAATCCTTGTGTTTTGATCCAAATGTGAGATTAGTTGAGTAAAAATGGTGTAAATATTGCATGAATATTAATTAGGTTATTTTGTGGATTTTGTATAATGATATGTGTTTAAATTTTGATTCATTTGATATGCTACACTTAGTGATTAATGTCTTAGAAATGCTTAAGATAATCACTTTGACTTATTTGTGATTTTAGGCACAATTCGGAAGTAAAGAAATTAAAGTGAGTCGAAAGAAGATATATGGGTCATTGCTCAAAGACCAATACTCACTTGTCTTCATGGAGCGAGATAAAGAAAATTAAAAGACAAGAAAAATGAAGATTTAAAGAAAAGAATGTGAGCTGCATAGATTGTAAGTGGAAATTTCATGCATGTATTCAAGTGAATTAACGGCCATGCAAGTTAGTAATTCAATTAATGGACAAAGGAAGGGACAACGCCATGCATGTGCATTTAAAGGATAAAAGAAGCAACAATATGACAACATCACATGAAGGAAATGATAACATAGATATGGACCAACACGCCAATAGAAATAAAAAGAGCAAATGCATCGCATAGCCAAGGAGGGAGTAGCAACAAGCAAAACGCAGAAATTTCATGCCAACAAAAAATGACGGCGTGCAGTAGTAGAGCCAAGAGATCAAACACATATGTCTCAGTTTGCATTTCAAGCAGAAAACATCTACGTTTCATACAGACATTGTGTTTGAATGCAAACTTAGGATGCATTTTAATGGCAAACGCACAGATGCAATAAGGGTTTAACAAAAATATAAACAATAGAATGGTCCATTAATCTTTATTCGTCACATCACGAATAGTAGTAAGAGGGAGCTCACTCTGAATACTTTGGACAGAACAGAGAGACATTCTTTATGCTGGACACTCTTCCTGTGGCTGTAACAAAAACAAAGAGAGAGGTGAGGCAAGGAGATAGAGGTAAAAACAGGAGACAAAAGAAGAAAGTCAAAGAGTGGAGATAGGGAAAAATAAGAAGAATATAACTGGGAGCAGTTGGATTGATTGTCCATTCGGTAGTCACTGTTGGAGTAGAGCAGAGGCAGAAGGTGAATGCCAACACCAATGCCAGATCATCTGAGGGTTTATTTTGTTTGTCCATTCTTGTTTCATCTCTACTACTGTTATTGAACTTTGTTATTTTTGTCTGTTGAACTTGTTTTCTCTGTTAAAGATTGATTGTCCATTCGGTAATGTAGC
This sequence comes from Erythroxylum novogranatense, assembly GCA_029891385.1. NCBI lineage: Eukaryota > Viridiplantae > Streptophyta > Magnoliopsida > Malpighiales > Erythroxylaceae > Erythroxylum > Erythroxylum novogranatense. The sequence continues at coordinate 95,623,753 of CM057228.1, forward strand.
GCCCCCTTACCTAAGGATATACACGGGGACACCCGAAGGTCATTTCAACACATACCCTAAAATAAGGGCACGCTACGTTCGATCACTACACTCACTTTACATGGCATGGTATATAATCACTTGTAAAGCATCATAAAAAAATCCACAGTATTTGAAAACCAAATTTTATCCTTATTTCATTTCATAAACACCAAATGTCTACATTGGGTCATTCAATAAGTTCTATATGTACATTCACAAAATCCAATACAGGAGCACTACATGAAAGAGAAAAATACATCAAATCTATCTAAGCCACCTAAAAATCCCAACTGACCTACCTTTGAGCCATAACCTCTCTTGCCAAAACACAATCTATACAGCAGTAGAGTCCCTCAGTAGCTAGAGCCGTCTATCGATCCTGAAAAGATAACATTATAATTTTGATGAGTTTTGCGAACTCAGTGAGTGAACCATCATTGATGGATTCATCGGATCTTATACACATATCACATATTGCATAATTACTCATTTTAAGCATACATCTATTGTTCAGATATTCATATAATATGACATGTCACATAGTCATTCAATATCACCTTGCAAACCATTTATGATCTTCAGTCTTATAATATTATATGCATGAGACTCGTTTTCATTCTTATTGTTGTGACTGAGTGTAACACCCCACTCCCGTGTGACCCGAACCTGACATCGTTGGTGATATCCGAGTCCGTACCCCACGAGGGTAACGTGCTACATCAGTCAGTTGAAACTCAGTATGAAATTTTTTTTTCATTACACTCATGTGCGCGGAATAGACAGTAAACAATCTGAGCCCACGTTCATAAATAACATTTTCAGTTATTACAATGATTCAATAATAATTTACAAAAGTCATTTAATGAACAAAAAGCCATAACCAAATTGGGCTCACTATAAATACAGAGCATTCTTGTACAAAGATTTCAGAATTTAATTTATGAGACACTAATGCAGACGCAAACTGATCCCGACCTCTATCTGTCCCTTACATACGGTAGACATACTCCCGTGTCAAACGGGGTACTCTTCGAGACCTAAAAAATAAATGAAAATTTTGGGTGAGTTTTGCGAACTCAGTGAGGAACCATCATCGATGGTTCGCCCAATTCATGCAGCACACAAGCAATTTGCAATTTTGGAAGACATTCTGGACTTGTTCCCATTTCCAGTATTCAGTCAAGTATGTATGCAATGCACATGTGACACCCAGTTGATTACAGTGTTGTGACCGAGCGTATAAACAGTGAACAATGTACAGTAGACGCGTTTAGGGAGTAGGAGAGCCCTCTAGGTGTGCACTAACTCCCTTCGAGCTCGAAGCTCTTTTTCAGTATCAGTATCAGTGGCGACTCTGGTCATAACTGTTATTATTATCCTGTTATGCATTTGTGTATGAAATGTATATGCACAATTAACAGTCCATATCTAACAGTCTGCCCCAGTAGAGGCAACGAAATGAAGCACAGTGTAGCAAGCAATGCGCAATGTGCACATCCAGAACACTTCAAGCAATTAATCACAGTATCACAGCAATAGCAAACAATTAACTTTCATATAGCACAATTCTACCAGTCACAATTGATCACACCACAATTAGCGAATCGCACAATCCATTCATGTATCACAATTTCACACAAGAGAGCAATTTAGCTCACGAAATCACAACTAGATACACTTCTATGACAGCTTCTCCCAATTCATCTGACCACCTTTAGGAACCCACCATAAACAACACAATCCTAATCCCTCCATTATTTCCCCACATTGAACATATAATAATTGAATGAACCATCTAGGTTACTCACCTGTACTTCTGAGTTAATACCTGGAAGTCTTAGTGGCATCGGTGGATCGGCGCTCCAAAAGTGACTCTAACAGTTACAGAATATAAATATTACCAATTGCTCAATCAGAACTATTTAATATTGCACATGTAGCAATTAGAAGGTGCACGATGCATATTCATGATATTCCCGGCCTTAATCCAAAATTTTCATCACAAACATTCCATCTAAAAATTAGAAATCTAACGGAACCGAAATTACTCAATTCGGGCCTCTATAAGTCCAAAAATAAATAAAACAGTGACTAAAGAATCATTACCCGGACCCACATCAATTTTCCGCCCAAAAATTCCAAATTTCTCATAAAATAAAATTTAACATTTCACGAATCCGATGCCTCAAGAATCAGGTCAATCGGATGTCGGACGGAAACGTTATGAGCAAAAGAAGGAAAAATACACATCCTAATCGACTAGTCAGAAGTTCTAGTCGACTAGTGCAGGAAAAATACATGTCCTAGTCGACTAGTGCAGATTGTAGTCGACTGTTCTTAAAATGACAGATCTGAAACAATTGCCTCCGACATGCCAACTTGTTTAGGTCATAACTCCCTACTCCGAACTCCAATTTGGACAAAATTAGTGTCAATTTCATAGAGAAAAGAGAGCTCTACAAGTTTTATGAAGGACACAAAAGCCAATTGCACCTCTAAGGGTTTCAAAAATGCAATCAAAGTTACTGCCCAGTCAATGCCTCTGAAAACAGTGCAGGATTTTGTAAATTCAATAACTTCCCATTTCATTAGTCAAAAATTACACAATAAATGTGCACAGAAAAATCATAATGTTTTCTACAACTTTCATGAACGACCTGAAATCAAATTCACTTGTTAATTGGGTCAAACAATTCAACAAAGAATTTGCCCACTGAAATTCTCCAATCTGGACAGCAAATTTTAAAACAATATAGCTCCTTGCACAAATGTCAAAAAAAATCACTACCTTATATCACTGGAAAGATAAGATCTCATACTTCAATTTTCATAAAGGAATCAGAATCCAATTCCATCATTAACAAGCTCAAAACTGTCATGTAAGAGACTGCCCTAATCAGCAGTCAATGACCTAATTCAGATTCAGTTTTTGCAAATTCATTACTCCCAAATATGATATCCAAAAAATAGCATGCTATATACCATTTTCAAGATAATTACTTCCTCTACAACCTTTCATAAGATCATATAAACCAATTCAATTCACAGAAATCTCTAAATTTGCTTCCAATCAGAATACTCACAAAACCTACACTTATGGCTAGGTTCCAACATAATGCACATAAACAACCAACATTCACAGGTCTTAACTCACAATATACATATTGAAAAATTGCAAAATCAGTGGAAATGGAAAGCTAACCAGATAAGCTTCAAAGTTCATTCAGACCATTTTCACCAATTCCTTCTAAATTAATCTAGAAAAATCATCAAAATAATTAGGTCATCAATCTGGGTACTGTTCACACAGCCCATGTCTCTGATTTTTCAAGCCAAAATTCAACCTCTTAGAGCTACAATTAGACAACACCTATTTCACACAAAATTGTAGCCAATAAACTAAAGTTTCATTTGGCACAAACCGCACCTCATTTTCACAACCACACCATTAGTTATGATCAAAAAAGTGTAATCAGTACAAAACCAATTTTCCAGCTTTGGTACTAACCTTAGATCCTATCACTTCCAATACCAATAACACATCACTAAGCATCCAAATGGACAAGAAATCAGTCACTAGATCATTCATACATTCACTTAGACCAATAGTCACAATTTGGCAGCACTAAACTCTTCATTTCCATGCAAGAATAATCATCAAGAATCAATCCAAAATCAAGCTAAAACACTTGTAAACCACATCATTCATGCTCACCTTATCAAATCATACTCAACATAACCTTACCCAACAATTCAAGCTATAAATTTCATAACATTAAAGCATCATAAATCATGATTAATAAACAATAACTCCCATTGAATGCATCTAACAACCATGATTCATGAAATACATAATGAAAGCTTAGCATAAACCTTACCTAATCAAGCTTTTCCAACTTCAATCTCTTCAATTCTTTACTTAATCTTCTAACTCAACACCTTCTCCACTCTCTTCTAACACCATGCATGTGTAAGTTCATCATGGAAAGAAAGTAACTTGGATGCATGCAAGGCTCTTAAGGTGGGAGGAAGTAACATTTAAAGAAGGAGAAAAAAATTGATGGAGATGAAAAGAAATGAAGGTTTTCGGATGATGAGGAGAGATGAGCAATAACTCTTCTTTTTCATCCCTTTAATGTGAAGTCACCGAAAACACAAGGAGAGGAAGAAGACAAAAGCATTTATTCACTTAAGACACTTGGCATATAGAACAAAAAGACAAAATAAGCTAAAGAACAAAACAAGTAATAGGATTTCTTAAGAACCCTAATGAAATTTGACCCATTCAAGTCCAATGACCCTCATTTCAATCCCAAAATAATATATCCAATATTGTAGGGCCATTGGATAGCAATTTTCGCTAGCAAAAATTAATCGGTTTGTCACTTGACGATTTTTTCGGTCCGGGAATTTTCTCCGAAAAAGTCCAGAAAATTTTCTAAAATTTCCTTAAAATTTAAAACACACAATGGATTACTCCAATAAAATTTTCAAACATAATTTTCACATTATTCACAATAAAATTCCGTGTAGGCCCAAATACCGGGAAATATCATGAATGCATGTACAGTTATTTTTCATGTGCAAAAATTTACTGTTCACAATTATCAGTATGCATAAAATGCCAAATCAGTCCTAATCACTCTCATCACTGACAAAATTACTATTTTACCCTTCTCGTCGGGGTGGGATGTTACAACTCCCCCCTCCTAATAAAAATTTCGTCCGCGAAATTCTCAGTTGATGGTTCCATATGGTAGACACTGATCAGTGGTCATATGTCCCTACATGTCCCATACACTTCATCAATCAATGACTCATTTTATGAAAGATCACAATAAATAGACTTAATGAGTCGTTCAGTCACGTATTTGGCTATCTCAACTATCTCAGTTTATTTCAGAGTAGATCATTATTTCCGACCCTATGCACTTATCACGTTTTATCAAGCCTTTTTCACCAGTAACATGCAGCCTAATTCATGCTCCATTGATACCCTTTTTGCCAATTCTGAGTACACCTTACCAAGGTGATACTTACAATAAAACCCTTCATCTCGTCTTTGCCACTCTCCTTTCCTTTGGTACTAACACAGTGACACCTATGTCTATTTTGCTATAACCAGTGTTAATTCACCTAACCCATTTAGCCTATATATCCCATTGACTCTTAGCTCCGATTCATCTCTCCTTTGACAATTCACTATTCTCTAGTGTTCACGCACTTTATTCGTATATGCATTTTACTATATTTCATTTGTCCGATCCGGTTCCACCTCATCTAACCCATTCAGTTTTCCTCAGTCACTTTCCTTCGTCTCACTCATCACCAGTATCTCGAATAGATTTTGGTCTTTGACTATTATTAGGCACTTTTCAATTTAATGAAAAAATGTACAATCCCTTATTGTGATCACCATCGTTATACCTATAGTCACTCAGAGCTATATACCAAGCTCATATTCCTATGAATTCCAAAACCTTTAAGCACTCCCCACTGTAAGGAATTCGAACATATAATCACAGAGTCCTATATCCTTTGTCGCTAAAATACACTTTTAGCGTATTCCGTACGTACGCTTCTCTAACAATTCCTTTGCTCAAATCACTTTTTTCAGGTACACATACTTCTTCGTTAAATTACCAAATATCATTCTTCAGATGTCACTCGAAAGATCAGATTCATTATGGGACTCATCATTTTGACTCCTGACCTCTTAAACTCTCTTACCTCTTTCTAGTAGAGCTGAATCTAAACCTTCAATACACTAATAACATCTCAGTTTACCCCATCTTCTGCTTGACATTTTACACTCTTTATTGTCCTAGATTTGGAAACCCAATATCTACATTCGTTCTGCTTACTTCAGTATTGTTTGTTCACTGTTTTAGACTACACTCTACCTTTACCAGTATAGTATTGATTTATGCATGCCTTTCAAATTCAATAATGTTCTCGAAATTACACACTTTATGCATTATAGGAATGCCTTAGCATATCTAAGGTCTCCAAAGCTTCGAACAATTTCTATCATAACACCAATACCATTTAGTGAAACTTCAGTATACACCGCCCAATCTCCAAAGGATATGCTTATCATCAGTGTTAAATTTCTCCATGATTCATCTCATTTATGATCATAGTCTCCAATTGATACCATTATTCACCATGCATATATCTCTATTGGGTTACTGCTAACTTCAACAGACATCACTCAATTTTGTTTTCATTGAGTCTACAATTGCTTTATTTGCGATCCCTTAATGAAGGTGACATTACCTCATGTCATTTTCAGTTTCCCCCTTAGGACTTCTTGTCTCTATTTCTCTTTTCATTTAATTTTCTTTCAGTCACATCGACATATTCTAATGCCTATTCATTCATACTCGTACCTCCATACATTCCATTTCATTGAGTATTTCACTTTGTGGGTTGGTATTATTTTTCTTAGCTTCAATTTAGATCTCCCTTTGCATCAAATCTTATGGGGACCGATTTTCTTCACATTGAAATAAATCCACTCACGTAGTTGAATCCTCTACATTACTGTACACACAATGCATATAACCTCAGTAGTATATTCCACTTGTTATGCCTGAATCTCCTCTCGAACATGACTCCATTTCACTTTTGATTTAGTACATACTTATTTTCGATTTGATCCTATCAAGACTGCTATTAACTTGAATCGTCTGTTCATCTTAACTCAATTTCTTGCTACAATCGCCGATGCAGTTCACGAAATTCTCATCAACCAACTATTTTCCATAATTGCTTTTCAATCGTTTAATCGTTCGTGGTATCTCACAAGGATCAATTTCGACTATACTTGCTGTCTCCAAGTTTATGCCATAACCTGAATGCATAACTTAAATGATCGGAACATCCTTTGCACTAAGGTTTTGTGAGGCACTAAACAATTTCTTTGACACTTCCACTTGGTATATACATCACAAAAATCATTTCATCTCATCTGGGGACCAATTAGTAGCTTTTACTACTAAGGATTCTACAAAACTCTTTTCTGTTTGTGCCAATCCTCGAACAGAGGAATTATTTCATAATCGTGTCTTTCTTCTTTCCTTAAATTCTTCACACACGTTACATCATTTGAAATTTTAATTTCCTCCCGAACAAGCACTATAAATTATGACCCTTATAATATAGGAACTATGATTAGCACTTAGTCAATAAATTACCGATCGTTTCCTCTATTATTTCCACACATAAGCTCAATTGTTTCACTATCCAAGGTATACTCACAAAGGTGAATTACCCTCAACTCGACAACTCTTTTCATATACCACTATTATTGTTTCATTATCATCGTCCTTGTTTCACTATCACAATGAGATGTCATTGTACTTCTTTTCACATGGTTTTAGTCCCATCTCATTTACAAGCAAGCTTGGCCTTTTTAAGGTCATATCAACTTGACTTATATACTATCATCTCCTTCTTACTACTTATCTCTTTATTTCCTCAACCAATCCATGATAGGGTATTCACCTTGATAGTACATTCGGGGACACATCACCCAAAGCACGACGAAATACTCGTTCATGAATACAGATACACTGGATCTCTATCTGTTTACCAATCCATTTACCATTTCTGTTTCCATATACATATATTCAATCAATCCAGAATTTTTTGATACACTATCAGTAGAAATTTCCAGTCTTCCTTCTTCCCCTACTATCCCCTTATACTGATTCACAAACTCTTAACACAATATTCGCATAACCATTTTGGTCCTAAACTCATGCGCTCATGATCATAACCGTTTCACGTGTCCATTTCAGTTCATCTGTACACTTTCGTCTCACCATTTCTACTTCTTCCTAACCTTAGAATCACTTCACTCTTTTGTTTAAAAGTAGACCGTTACGGTACAATATTGATATCATTACAATCTCGCTATCATCATCTATGATATCTACTAACACAAATGTAGTGAATCCATATCTGCCTGATCGGACCATATACTTTTTGCTCATTTCCAATTGTTCCCATTTTGTCGCATATACAAGTCAACACTCTCATTACCTCATCATCTTGAACTTTGAATCTCACATAGGCATACTTTAATCGATATGTTTCTCATATCCATAGTGGACCCCTCCAAGCTATAGGACTTTTCGTTTTCTTTCGTCGTAATATTACCACTTTAAATCCCCTGATTCTTTTTTATATCATTTCTTTCCTCCATCAGCCCATGCCAACGTAGTCATACTTATATCACAATCGAAGGTTTATAACCACAGTACTCTATAGCTATCCTTATCCATTTTTTTCCTTTTTTCCCATTCCTAATTGCTCATACACTTTCATGGGCTCACATTCTGATACATTCTCACTTTTCTCACACTTAATCACTTAAACACAAGTTCACACGTAGGATTTATACTCGTGCGACTCAGACTAGGGATCAGTTGCCATGGTCTGCAACGACACGACTCAAATGCATGCAACTTAACCTATGTTTCAGACTGTGCCCAGATAAATTCGTACTTCTGGGCTCTGATATCACCTAAATGTAAAACCTCACTCTTGCGTGACCCGAACCCGACATCGTTGGTAATATCAGAGTCTGTGCCCCGCGAGGGTGGCGTGCTACATCAGTCAGTTGAAACTCATTATGAAATTTTTTTTTCATTACACTCATGTGCGCGGAATAGACAGTAAACAATCGAGCCCACGCTCATAAATAAACATTTTCAGCTATTACAATCATTCAATAATAATTTACAAAAGCCATTTAATGAACAAAAGCCATAACCAAATTGGGCTCACTATAAATACTGAGCATTCTTTACGTACATTTGAATATAATTTATGAGACACTAATGCGAGCGCAAACTTATCCCGACCTCTATCATCCCTTGCATACGGTAGACATACTCCCATCGCCAAACGGGTACTCTTGAGACACGAAAAATATATGCAAATTTTGGGTGAGTTTTATGAACTCGGTGAGGAACCATCATCGATGGTTCGCCCAATTCATGCAGCACACAAGCAATTTACAATTTTGGAAGGAATTCTGGACTTGTTCCCATTTCCAGTATTCAGTCAAGTATGTATGCAATGTACATGTGACACCAAGTTGATTACAGTGTTGTGACCGAGCGTATAAACAGTGAACAATGTACAGTAGACGCGTCTAGGGCGTAGGAGAGCCCTCTGGGTATGCACTAACTCCCTTCGAGCTCGAGGCTCTTTTTCAGTATCAGTATTAATGGCGACTCTGGTCACAACTGTTATTATTATCCGGTTATGCATTTGTGTATGAAATGTATATGCCCAATTAACAGTCCATATCCAACAGTCTGCCCCAGTAGAGGCAACGAAATGAAGCACAATGTAGCAAGCAATGCGCAATGTGCACATCCAGAACACTTCAAGCAATTAATCACAGTATCACAGTAATAGCAAATAATTCACGTTCATATAGCACAATTCTACCAGTCACAATTGATCACATCACAATTAAGCAGTAACTATACAATCCATTCATGTATCACAATTTCACACAGTAGGAGCAATTTAGCTCACAGAATCACAACCAGATACACTTCTATGACAGTTCTCCCAATTCATCGGACCACCTATCCGGAACCCAGTCATAAACAACACAATCCTAATCCCTCCATTATTTCCCCACATTGAACATATAATAATTGAATGAACCATCTAGGTTACTCACCTGTACTTCCGAGCTAATACCTGGAAGTCTGAGTGGCATCGGTGGATCGGCGCTCCAAAAGTGCCTCTATAATAGTTACATAATATAAATATTACCAATTGCTCAATCAGAACTATTTAATGTTGCACATGTAGCAATTAGAAGGTGCACGATGCATGTTCATGATATTCCCGGCCTTAATCCAAAATTTCCATCACAAACATTCCATCTAAAAATTAGAAATCTAACGGCACCGAAATTATTCAATTCGGGCCTCTATAGATCCAAAAATAAATAAAACAGTGACTAAAGAATCATTACCCGGACTCACATCAATTTTTCCGTCCAAAAATTCCCAATTTCTCATAAAATGAAATTTAACATTTCACGAATCCGATGCCTCAAGAATCAGGTCAATCGGATGTCGGACGGAAAAGTTATGAGTAAAAGAAGGAAAAATACACATCCTAGTCGACTAGTCAGAGGTTGTAGTCAACTAGTGCAGGAAAAATACATGTCCTAGTCGACTAGTGCAGGTTGTAGTCGACTGGTCTTAAAATGACAGATCTGAAACAATTGCCTCTGACGTGCCAACTTGTCTAGGTCATAACTCCCTACTCCGAACTCCAATTTGGACAAAATTGGTGTCTATTTCATAGAAAAAAGAGATCTCTACAAGTTTTATGAAGGACACAAAAGCCAATTGCACCTCTAAGGGTGTCAAAAATGCAAACAAAGTTACTACCCAGTCAATGCCTCTGAAAACAGTGCAGGATTTTGTAAATTCAATAACTTCCCATTTCCTTAGTCAAAAATTACACAATAAATGTGCACATAAAAATCACAATGTTTTCTACAACTTTCATGAACAACCTGAAATCAAATTCACTTCCTAATTGGGTCAAACAATTCAACAAAGAATCTGCCCACTGAAATTCCCCAATCTGGACAGCAAATTTTAAAACAGTATAGCTCCTTGCACAAATGTCAAAAAAATCACTACCTTATATCACTGGAAAGATAAGATCTCATTGTTCAATTTTCATAAAGGACTCAGAATCCAATTCCATCATTAACAAGCTCAAAACTGTCATGTAAGTGACTGCCCTAATCAGTAGTCAATGACCTCATTCAGATTCAGTTTTTGCAAATTCATTACTCCCAAATCTGATATCCAAAAAATAGCATGCTATATACCATTTTCAACATAATTACTTCCTCTACAACCTTTCAGAAGATCACATAAACCAATTCAATTCACAGAAATCTCTAAATTTGCTTCCAATCAGAATACTCACAAAACCTACACTTATGGCTAGGTTCTAACATAATGCACATAAACAACCAACATTCACAGGTCATAACTCACAATATACGTATTGAAAAATTGCAAAATTAGTGGCAATGGAAAGATAACCAGATAGGCTTCAACTTTCATTAAGACCATTTTCACCAATTCCTTCTAATTAATCTAGAAAAATCATCAAAACAATTAGGTCATCAATCTAGGTAATCGCTCACACACCCCCCATGTCTCTGATTTTCCAAGCCAAAATTCAACCTCTTAGAGCTACAATTAGACAACACCTATTTCACACAAAATTGTATCCAATCAACTAAAGTTTCATTTGGAACAAACCGCACCTCATTTTCACAACCACACCATTAGTTATGATCAAAACAGTAAAATCAGTACAAAACCAATTTTCCAGCTTTGGTACTAACCTTAGATCCTATCACTTCCAATACCAATAACACATCACTAAGCATCCAAATGGACAAGAAATCAGTCACTAGATCATTCATACATTCACTTAGACCAATAGTCACAATTTGGAAGCACTAAACTCTTCATTTCCATGCAAGAATAATCATCAAGAATCAATCCAAAATCAAGCTAAAACACTTGTAAACCACATCATTCATGCTCACCTTATCAAATCATACTCAACATAACCTTACCCAACAATTCAAGCTATAAATTTCATAACATTAAAGCATCATAAATCATGATTAATAAACAATAACTCCCATTGAATGCATCTAACAATCATGATTCATGAAATACATAATGAAAGCTTAGTATAAACCTTACCTAATCAAGCTTTTCCAACTTCAATCTTTTCAATTCTTTACTTAATCCTCTAACTCAACACCTTCTCCACTCTCTTCTAACACCATGCATGTGTAAGTTCATCATGGAAAGAAAGTAACTTGGATGCATGCAAGGCTCTTAAGGTGGGAGGAAGTAACATTTAAAGAAGGAGAAAAAAATCGATGGAGATGAAAAGAAATGAAGGTTTTCGGATGATGAGGAGAGATGAGCAATAACTCTTCTTTTTCATCCCTTTAATGTGAAGTCACTGAAAACACAAGGAGAGGAAGAAGACAAAAGCATTTATTCACTTAGGACACTTGGCATATAGAACAAAAAGACAAAATAAGCTAAAGAACAAAACAAGTAATAGGATTTCTTAGGAACCCTAATGAAATTTGACCCATTCAAGTCAAATGGCCCTCATTTCAATCCCAAAATAATACATCCAATATTGTAGGGCCATTGGATAGCAATTTTTGCTAGCAAAAATCAACCGGTTCGTCACTTGGCAATTTTTTCGGTCCGAGAATTTTCTCTGAAAAAGTCCAGAAAAATTTGTAAAATTCTCTTAAAATGTAAAGCACACAATGGATCACTCCAATAAAATTTTCAAACATAATTTCCACATTATTCACAATAAAATTCCGTTTAGGCCCAAATACAGGGAAATATCATGAATGCATGTACAGTTATTTTTCATGTGTAAAAATTCACTGTTCACAATTACTAGTATGCATGAAAATGCCAAATCAGTCCTAATCACTCTCATCACTGACAAAATTACTATTTTACCCTTCCCGTTGGCGTGGGATGTTACACTGAGTGCCTATCACATACTTATATAATTACTGGCCCATAGGGCTCAGTCATAATAGAATCATGGAGCATAGCTTTACGTGTAGAAGCAGAGTTCACGGAGCAAAGCTCTACGTGGAAGTGCTTCAAATTAGCTCAAGTCACAACATCTTTATCTGAGCATGCATTTTATGAAATGCATCACATAATGATCATGTCATATCACATATGATGTTAAATCATAAGCTTACATTCATCATACCTAAGTCCGGCATTCAACTTTCATGGAGAATCACATAACATACAGAATTTCACAACATATCAAAGCACTTCCAATACATGCCCAACTATTATACTCCTCAGACTTCAAGTCCGAAATTCAGAATCAGATCACAAATATTTCAATAATATGGAAGTTTAAGCAAATCAAATCCATTCAGAACAAATCAATCCTAGGAAAACATCTAGGTTGACTCATAAGTTGCTCCCAAAGCTAATGCCTGAAAGATCCGGTAACGTCTGGAGGTTGACGTTCCAGTTGCCCCTTTATAACAAATAATATACACAATATCGCAATTTGTACAACCATAAGTATTCAAGAATGCACATGTTTGAAAAGAATTATGTACAATGCATGTTCATGATAATTCCGGGTATCATTCCATAAATTCTTCACAAAACCATCCCTATATCAAAACTCATCTAAGTATAACTTATACTTAGGTTTATGCCTCACCAAAACTATTAAATTCGCAATTCATTTCTCATTGAATCACTTCATATTTTTCCAAGACACCCCTTTTAGGTCTATTGTTCATGTTCAATCAGAAGGAGAAAATGAGATAATTAGGTCAAATTCTCTTCCAGACAAGTGTTCCTACATCTCTTATCTTTCCATTGATACCAAAGTCACTCAATTTGGTTTCGTGAGTCAAAAGATGTACTTCAAACATTTTTAGACTGCTCTTGTCCAAATAGTATACTATGCATAACTTCCATTTGGAATTTAAATATCTTAGAGACTGAATTAGATTCTAATTTCTTCATACCATTTTTATCTCCATGTCTCTAGTTTACCACAAAATAAAAATCATCTTATTCAGAGCTCTACAGATCAAGATATCATCAAAATACTGAAATATGTTCCGTAGAATAAGACCAGTTCATAATATTTACGATCACACTCACTATACCCGTCCCATGTTTTTCACTCATATTCCTCAATTCATTTCAAATAGCTATGATTTTTGGTAAAGATGTAGATCAATGTCTTATGAACCCAATGGTTTAAGAATCAGGTCATTTGAGGGTCTATAGAAGAAGTTATGGCCAAAAGAATCAAACGTGATTTTGTCCTTACTCATATTGTACATATCTTGGCACAATTGTCATAACTTTTGCTATAGATGTCTGATTGATTTTGTGTTTAGACGGTTTGAAAAAGGACTTCGAGATCTACAACTTTCAGGAGACCTTGAAGACAAATTCTATCTTTTGAAGGATCAAAAATTGAACAAAATACAGAAGATGAATAATAATTAAGACGATGGGTATGAACAGTAACTAAGACGAAGTGAATGAACAGTAACTAAAATGAAGCATCTTAGATGAACAGTAACTAAGATGAAGCCAATGAATAGTAACTAAGACGAAGTGTCTTAGATAAACAGTAACTAAGACGAAGCGAATAAACAGTAACTAAGACGATGCGTCTTAGATGAACAGTAACTAAGATGAAGCAAATGAACAGTAACTAAGACAAAGCGTCTTAGATGAACATTAACTAAGACGAAGCGAATGAACAGTAACTAAGACGAAGCGTCTTAGATGAAAATTAACTACGACAAAGTGAATGAACAGTAACTAAGACGAAGCGTCTTAGATGAACAGTAACTAAGACGAAGCTTCTTCCTTCTTTCATTTGCATCGTCTTACTTTTGCTCTCCAGAGTATCTCCACTTATAAATATCATAACTTTTGACTCAGATGTCTAAAATTTTCATACTATATACTGTTGGAAAGATGAAAGAAAGATATACAACTTCAAGAAGGCAACTTTGTCAAAATCTATCTATATTAATCTAGATTTTCTCCCGAGGTTAGAACACGAATTTTACAATCAGCTCCCAACGTCTTGCATCCAGTTCTTAACTTCCTAAAATTTTGAGACTCTCAGAGGCAGAATTGAAATTTGATGTCTTCATATGAAATGTAGCCATATATCTCTAGTTTAATCCAAATTAAGAATCATCTAGTTTGGACAACTAGACAAAACGTTGTGGCTAAAATACTGAATCATACTAAGTGAACATTTTCCAGATTTTCAAACTCTCAATATTTTACAACACCTAATCGCCAATGATCTTTCAAAACGCTAAATTAACACTATAACCAAATTTTTCATCTCCAATAACACAACATTTATGAACAACCATGTAAATGCCATTTTTCATGTAAATGATAGTAACATATCAAATTTATTTCATAAATCCCCAACTATAAAGGATTTATTCACTACTTACCTGCTGAAAACTCCAAAATCTTCAAGCCCTAAACTCCACACAATTTTTGTACTTCACTGAGTACAATGATCAGCTTCTAGTTTTTCTTAAGGTAGAGGACACAAATGACAAAGTGGGTTTGTTGTAGGAAAAGAAAAGCATAGAAATCTCTTAGAAGGTGTAAACTCTGTGTATGGGAAGAAAATTTGAAGAAGATGATAATGAAGAAGGAACTTAGACATGACTTAACCCATCAACTCTCAAAGCACAGTAACCTACTTCTAGTAAAAGTACAAAAACAACTTAACACTTGTCACTTTCCTATGGTCTAATCTCTAACTTAGTTTCTTTGAAACTAACTCCATTTAGCTCTCCTCTTTACAATACAACTATCATCTTTACAATTCAATTTTTCCTAAAAATTCTTCTGATTCCTTTTTCCATAAAATTCAAAAAATTTTGAAATTATTCCTAAATTTGTCAAAATACAAAATAATACAATTCTACTAACCCGTAAAATTTCCAATGTAAAAACATTCATGATTTTAAAAAAAATTCACAAATCAATCCAATTATACCCGGAATATCAATGAATGTATGTACAAACATATTCATATGCAAATATCACTATTCATATATCTGTGTATGTCACATGATGCACGAGCATGCAAAAAATTTCTAAATTCTCATTGTTCACTCATATTTATTATTCTAACCTTCCCATAAGTAACGGGATGTTACAATTCTCCCCTCCTTAAAAAAATTTCATCCTCAAAATTCTTACCTATTTGCTCGAACAGATGGGGATATTGTCTCCTCATACACTCTTTTGTCTCCCATGTAGCTTCCTCAATTGAGTGGTTTCTTCAAAGGACTTTTACCATTGGAATAACTCTGTTCCTCAACTGCTTGATATGTGATCCCACAATCTTCATCGTCTCCTCAACATAGATTAGATTATTAGCAACCTTAATTTCTTGAGTCGGTATTACATGTGTCAGATCCGATCGATATCTTCAGAGCATACTCACATAAAACACATTATGTAACTGAGACATCTCATCCGGTAAAGCCAACTTATAGGCCAAAGGTCCTATCCTCTCAAGGATTTCATAAGGACCAATGTACCTAGGGCTCAACTTGCCCTTTTTACCGAATCTCAACACTCCTCTCCATGGTGACACTCTTCGGAAAACTCGGTCTCCCACACTATACTCCATCTCACGTTGATGTTGATTTACATAACTCTTATGTCTATCTTGTGTCGCTTTAATCCAACTTTAGATCAACTTCACTTTGTCCACTGTATCTTGTATTAAATCTGGGCCTTCAACCATTCTCAAGCCCTCTTCATCCCAATATAATGACGTCTGACACTTTCTTCCATCAATGCCTCATAGGGTGCCATTCCAATACTACTGTGGTAATGATTATTGTAGGCAAACTCAATTAATGCCATATATTGATCCCAAGCTCCTCTAAACTCCAATACATAAGCCCTGAGCATATCCTCAACAGTCTTGATTGTCCTCTCACTCTGTCCATCTGTCTGAGGATGAAATGTTGTACATAAGTTCAACTTAGTACCCATAGCAGACTACAAGCTCCTCCAAAACTTCGAAGTAAATCTAGGATCCCTATCCGATACTATAGACACTGGAACCCCATGCAGTCTCACTACCTCATTCGCATACTTCTGGGCCAACTGATCAAGTGAGTTATTCTCTCTCACTGGTAAGAAGTAGGCTGATCTAGTCAACCGTTCCACTATGACCTATATAGCATCATTCTGCCTCGGAGTCTTAGGCAGTCCCATGATGAAGTCCATAGTAATTCATTCCCATTTTTACTCCAAAATAGGCAACGAATGGAGCTTCTCTATCAGAGCCTAGTGCTCAGCTTTCACTTGCTGGCATGTCATACATCTAGATACATACTCCGCCACTTGCTTCTTCATTCCTGGCCACCAAAAATGTTGCTTCAATGTGTTATACATCTTGGTAGTACCAGGATGCATAGTATAGGCAACCATATGAGCTTCCTCAAGAATCTCCTTCCTCAGATCATCTAGATTAGGCACACACAGCCTATGTCTCAACCATAAAGTCTCATCCCTCAACTCAAACTCAGAATCTGGATTCATTTTCACTTTCTCCATAAGCTTTACCATATCAGAATCTTTGTTCTGTACTCTTTTGATTCTATCATGTAGCATCGACCTCAACTTCAAAGTAGCAATTAGTGCCTCATCTTTCTCCAGATTTAACTCTATATTCAGAGCTCTCAAATGATCAAATTAGGTAGCCTAGATAACTGAATCTGAATCGCATTGATATTAGACTTCCTGCTCAAAGCATCTGCCACCACATTAACTCTCCCCGTGTGGTACTCGATAGTGCAATCGTAATCCTTCAATAACTCAATCAATCTCCTTTGTCTTAAGTTCAACTCCCTCTGACTTAGCAAATATCTCAAGCTCTTAAGATCTGTATAAATCTGGAATGTCTCTCCGTACAAATAGTGTCTCCAAATCTTTAGAGCAAAGACAACTGTAGCTAGCTCTAAATCATGTACTAGATAGTTAATCTCATGAGACCTTAATTGTCTCGATGCATAGGCAATCACCTTGCCATGCTGCATCAATACACATCCTAAACCTTGATACGAAGCATCATTATACACTACATATCCTCCGGTCCCTGATGGAATGGTCAATACCGGTGCAGTAGTCAACCGATGTTTCAACTCCTCAAAACTCTTCGGACACTCCTCGTCCTATTGGAACAGTACATTCTTCCTTAGAAGTTTTGTCAAAGGGGCCGAGATCAAAGAAAACCCCTCAATAAACCTTCGATAATATCCGACTAATCCTAGGAAGCTTCGGATCTCCGACACATTTCTCAAAGCTTCCTAATTCATCATTGCCTCTATCTTCTTCAAATCTACCTGTATGCCATCTCCAGTCACTATATGCCCTAAAAATACAACCTGATCCAGCCAAAATTTACATTTATTGAATTTGGCATACAGTTGCTTCACTCTCATAATCTGTAAAATGACTTTCAGATGCTCAAAATGCTCCTTTCTGCTCTTTGAATACACCAAGATATCATCAATAAACACAATCACAAATCAGTTGCCTATAATCGGTGCACAACCTCAAAGTCCCACCCTTCTTCTTCACAAACAGCACTGGAGCTCCCCAAGATGAAACATTGGGCTTGATGAAACCCTTTTCTAACAACTCCTACAACTAAGCCTTCAGCTCCTTCAGTTCCATAGGTGCCATCCTATATGGAGGAATAGATATAGGAACGACACCTAGAACTAAATCAATCGTAAACTCTGTTTCCCGATCTGGTGGTAAACCAGGTATCTCCTATGGAAATACATCCAAAAACTCCCTAACCATGGGAAAATCCTGTATACTCTGCTCAACTCTAGTATCAATGATATGGGACAAATAAGCCTCACATCCCCCTTGCATCAATCTCAAAGCACACATAAATGATATCATCCTGGTTGGCACTACCTGACTAATTCCTCTGAATACTGCCCTCTACTAACCAAGAGATTCTAGTACTACTTCCTTGATGTAGCAGTTCATGATGGCTCTATGGGTAGTGAGTCACTCCATGCCTAAGATCACATCTATTTCCCTCAACTGCAATACTATTAGGTTTGCCTCCAACTCTGCGTGATCAATCTTAATTAAACACCCCTTGCAGACCTCACCTATAACTGTAGTACTGCCTATTGGCGTACTTACCTCCAATTTATACTATAGTAACTCCCTATCACAATGCAACCTACATGTCAAATGCGGTGCGACAAAGGAGTGTGTGGATCCTGGATCTCGTATGCAAATGCCTCAAAGTCATAAACAAGAAGCGCACTTGTTACTACATCTGATGAGTTTTGGGCCTCCTGCCCGGTTATAGCATAGACCCTAGCCTGGGACTACGATCGGTTGCCCTATCCCTCAATCCTCATGGAAGAACTCCCAGCTTTCCCTCTGCCACTAACTTGCCCTCTCTGTCCAGAACCACCACCTCTACTCTGCTGGACAGTCGTATTACTCCCAGATCGCCCACTGATAGTAGACTGAATTCCCAACATATCTGGGCAGTCTCTGATATGATGATCCATGAAGCCACATTTAAAACAAACTCCAGTCGATCTCCAACACTCACCACCATGCCTCCCCTCACAATAATCACAGACTGGAAATTGATCTTATGCTGAGCCTCTCCCACTGTCAATCTGTGACAACCTGCCCCTCTGCCTAGATCCTGATTGCCTGGATCCACCTGATGATCTGAATGCTCTATTCTGGCGCTTGCTGAAGCTCCTGCCAGAACTACCCTACCTCTCACTAGGCCTCTTCCCTCTGGACCCTTGCCCAGTCTCAACTTGTTTCTCCTTCATCAGCTACTTAATTCTAATTAAGGCAGCTCTCAACTCAGTAAAAGTGCCCATATCCTCGCTAACCTTGTTTTGATCTCCATATTTAGCCCATCCTTAAACCTCCTACACTTGTCTTCTTCTATAAGGATCAGAGCTGTAGTATAATCCATCAATTCATTAAATTGGACCTCATAGTCCACCACTAACATCTTGCCTTGCTTCAATTCTAAGAATTTTTGCATTTTTATGTCCAAGTAGTTCTTGGGCATATAGTTGTCTCTGAAGATCCTTAAAAAGTCCTCCCACTTCAATTGGCAAGACTTGGTGGTACTGCCTAGAACAGTCTTCCACCACTGGTAAGCTAGGCCCTGTAGTAATGATACTGCATAGTCAAACCTCTCATCAGGATCGCAGTCCATCTGATTGAATACTCTCTCTATCCTCTCTAACCA
Source organism: Erythroxylum novogranatense (assembly GCA_029891385.1). Lineage (NCBI taxonomy): Eukaryota > Viridiplantae > Streptophyta > Magnoliopsida > Malpighiales > Erythroxylaceae > Erythroxylum > Erythroxylum novogranatense. The sequence continues at coordinate 95,643,715 of CM057228.1, forward strand.
TCCCTCGACCTCAGCAGGGTCTATGCTGCCATAAAAATCCACAGCTCCCTGCTTCCATAGCCTATCATACCTCCTCTTCTTTCTCTTAGGAACTCTAGGGGCAACCCCTCAGATCGAAGTACCGATGACTCTCTACTGGCTCCTATAGATCCTTGGTCAACTGGTTGATCAATCTGATCACCTAAAGCGGATGACCTATAACAAATAATAACTTCAATCATTATCCACATTTTTCACGATAATTTATGTTTAACATTCCTATGTGTCCCAGATACTAAAACATGCTTTGATACCACCTAAATGTAGCGCCCCCTTACCTAGGGATACGTAATGGGGCGCCCGAAGGTCATTCCGGCACATACCCTAGGATAAGGGCACGTTACATTCGATTACTACACTCACTTCACATGGCATGGTATATAATCACTTGTAAAGCATCATAAGAAAATCCACAGTAGTTCAAAACCAACTTTTATCCTCATTTCATTTCATAAACACCAAATGTCTACATTGGGTCTTTCAATAAGTTCTATATGTATATTCACAAAATCCAATATAGGAGTACTACATGAAAGAGGAAAATACATCAAATCTATCTAAGCCACCCAAAAATCCCAACTGACCGACCTTTGAGCCATGGCCTCTCTTACCAAAACACAATCTATACGACAGTAGAATCCCTCAGTAGTTAGAGTCGCCTCTCGGTCTTGAAAAAACAACGTTGCAATTTTGATGAGTTTTGCGAACTCAATGAGTGAACCATCATTGATGGATTCACTGGATCTTATACACATATCACATATTGCATAATTACTCATTTTAAGCATACATTTATTGTTCAGATATTCACATAATATGGCATGTCACATAGTCATTCAATATCACCTTGCAAACCATTCATGATCTTCAGTATTATAATATTATATGCATGAGACTCGTGTTCATTCTTATTGTTGTGACTGAGTATCTATCACATACTTATACAATTACTGGCCCATAGGGCTTCAATCATAACAGAATCACGGAGCATAGTTCTACGTGCAGAATCAGAGTTCACGGAGCAAAGCTCTACGTGGAAACGCTTCAAACTGGCTACTCAAGTCACAACACCTTTATTTGAGCATGCATTTTATGAAATGCATCACATAATGATCATGTCATATCACATATGATGTTAAATCAGAAGCTTACATTCATTGATCCTAAGTCTGGCATTCAACTTTCATTGAGAATTCACATAACACATAGAATTTCACAACATATCAAAGCAGTTCCAATACATGCCCAACTATTATACTCCTCGGACTTCAAGTTCGGAATTCATAATCAAATCGCAAACATTTCAATAATATGGAAGTTTAAGCAAATCAAATCCATTTAGAACAGATCAATCCTAGGAAAACATCTAGGCTGACTCACAAGTTGCTCTCGAAGCTAATGCCTGGAAGATCCGGCAACGTCTGGAGGTTAACGTTCTAGTTGCCCCTATATAACAAATAACATACCCAATATCACAATTTGTACAACCATAAGTATTCAAGAATGCACATGTTTGAAAAGAATTATGTACAATGCATGTTCATGTTAATTCCGGGTATCATTCCATAAATTCTTCACAAAACCATCCCCATATCAAAACTCATCTAAGTATAACTTATACTTAGGTTTATGCCTCACCAAAACCATTAAATTCGCAATTCATTTCTCATTGAATCACTTCAGATTTTTCCAAGACCGAGTCTATTTTTCATTGAATCACTTATAAGGCATACTTCATTCCCCTCTCCAACTGATGTGGGATTTCACAATTCACCTCTCATCAAACGAATCCAGTGACAAATCAACTCATGGGTAAACAAAAGTCTTTCTTATGTAGGTAAACTCTAACTTTTTCACTCTATGTTTAACTTTTTGCATGTATACTGGAGTTCCTATGTATTCCTCTCCCAAAGCCTTATCAAAACCATTGAAAGACTAGTTATCCATTTGGATGATACTTAAGGTGTAGCTAAGGTTTTATGGATTGATGTTTTCCTCCGTAAAAAAGAAGGTGGCCTGAATATCTCATCCATCAAAGTCACAAACCAGGTTTCCATACTCAAACTTATTTGGTGGACACTGCAAAATAAACATTCATTGTGGATTCGATGGTTGCATTCTTATTTTATTCAAGGTCAACGTATCTAGCAACTGAGAATCTGCTCAACTTACTCTCACTTCCTTAACTGATTACTCACATTAAGAGATTTGGTTTAAAAGGATATCAAAAGTGTTCTAGGAAATGATCCAAACTTTGTTGTTAGAATTCATTGGAAAGGTCACCCAATCCACTCTTTTAGCAATCGAACTACCAAGGAACTCTTGTGAAGAAGACAAATTTAGGTTGAATGGCACAAGATCATATGGAACAAGGCACTCACTCCTTGAATCTCATTCATTCTTTGGCTCGCTATCAACTCCATGACGAAATGTGAGATCACTTCTTCTTCACTTACCCTTTCAACCTTCCCATATGGCAGAGGATTATGAGACAATGTATTTGGTTTGATTCAGGTAATACCATAGCAGAAATTGTACAATATGTATCAGCTAGATCAGCTCGTTCCCAACTTCCTCAACATATATTCATACTTGCCTTGGGGGCTTGCATATAAACCTTATGGAAGGAACAAAACCACAGGTAGTTTATGGACCAAAGTTTAACCAAAAAAGTCATTCAGTCAATCATCATTTGACATATTTGCAAGGTCCTAATTGTAAAGAATCTACATCAACAATGCATAGCTAACATTTTATCATCCTTTAATATCTAAACTCAAGAGTGTTGATTATCTCTCTTGATTTCCATGCAGTCTATTCTTACATTGTTAGGTTAGTAAAGTAAAGGTTGCAATCTCTTAACATTTGGTCTATTCTGTATTCTTTTTATTTAGATATTAATTCCAATTTCCTTTTAAAAAAACAAAGACCAAACATATTGTAAGGTAAGGTAATCGCGAAAAGAATGTTGCAAGGTTTCTTCTAAAACACCACAACAAAGGCAGACAACATCTAATGTAATTTTACAATGGAATAGGCTGACTTTGTATACAATCAACCATGTAAAACTAACCACAGGGAAAGCTTTACATAAGGTGATACAACAAGCTTCCATATGTTATTCCAATTTGAATTCATATGATTATCAACTGAAAATAGCTTATAAGAAAAGGAAACTTAAAACTTACTATATGGAGATGTAATCTAATAGTTTCAATCAACCTCGCCCTTTATTAAATGAATAAGGGATAAATTATCTCATGTATTAGGAAATAGTCACAAAATAATTCATTACAAAGTTTTTAAGAAATCTCAAATATGCATTCTGCTGCCACTGTAACTCCCCCTAGCCAATGATCATACCATAATGAGTTTGTAGCTCCATCCCTTATAAGATGCGTATAACCATTCCCTATTAAGCCTTGAGAAGCATGTATACTTCTCCATAAATGAGAAGTGGCCTATCTTAAAATAGAGTGCAAGGCAGCCTTACACTTATCCTAATAAACACTCTCCCACTTTACTAAAGGGACATTTTTTTGTTCCAAAATAGAAGCCTAAAGAAAATTTTAGTTCAAATTTTTAATCTCTTTAGAAAAGGAAATAGGTAGCTTAGTGGTTTGCATTGTATATGTAGCAATGGTACTAGTCACTGACTGAATCAATATTATGCATCATACAAGAGATGGTTTATTAGCTTTTCGTGAAGCCAACCTCTTTTTTACCTTATTAATTAGCTAGTCATATGTATGCTTAGTGACTTTATGGGTATTTAAGGGCAGACTACGATACCACCCAGGATCTATACAATGTTTCATGTTGGTGCATGCTTGAAAGTCCCTCATGACATTAGAAAAGACATTTGATAAGGTGGAAATTTGAGATTTAACAAAGTTAACTTTCTTACCAAGAAAGAACAAAATATATTAAGTCAATTCATCATCATATTGTACTGATCAATGAATGCCTCACACATCAAAATTAGATCATCAACAAAGCATATATGCAACTATAATGGCCCATCTCTGAATGGTGAAACTGGTTTCCAAGTAGCACTTGCAATTACCATATAAATCATATCTAAGAGCTTCTATAAGTAAAGAATAAATAAATATGAGGATAAGAGTTTGATGGTTTAAAATACCTTGTCGTTTATCCATTCCACATAAAATTTATTTAAGTGTAAGTAATAAAAAACATAATCCATCCATGACCAAAAAGTGGTTTCGACTGTGCATGAGAAACATCATTGTGCATAAGACATGCATCCCTTCCATTACCAAAATTTTCATATCGAAGATAAACCATCCGAAGGCTCGAATACTCCACACTTTGAAAAAAACATTCCCATGACAACAGATGACCTCAAAGGCTTAGTCAAATTCAAATCAACATAAACCCTGTCAAAGATTCCTCTCATCACACTTTTAGTCATTCTATCAATTTGAATGACTTTACCAACACAATAAACAATTCTCTTCAAAGCCATTAAAAAATAGTATTCCAGCAACAACTATGGAAAATGAGTCTATTCTATAATGAATGTATTCGAATCATTCCTAGGTATAAAGTGGGGATGTCATTGTCGAATAGTGATAATGGCCACCAATAATTGAAGGAACACCGTCTAGAACAGGCTTATAATCATTTTTTTTTTTCAAACTTAAAGAGAATATAATTGTTTTCAAAGTCAATAATCTTAAAATTCCCTTCAAGTTGCTAGAGATACTAAATGCAAGCTGATAAAGCCTCGTAGCCTACCACTTTTCCCAGAAGTTGCACAATAAGTGCATTACAATAGGGCTTGCACATCATCGTGGTTATTACGCTCTTTAGTCTCAAAAATAGATTCATTAACATGATACCATCATTCTCCTTAATTCGAATCTTCTGTCTAATTTTATGATATCTTATTCTGTCTCATAAATTTCAGTCATTTATTTATGTGGGTCTCGTATGAGTCTCGCATAAATAAATACAGGACTCGTACAAAGGAATGACTGAGATTCATATGACAGAATAAGATACCATAATATTGCCTCTATCTCCATTCCCCTATTTTCCTTCCAATCTTCTCATACATAAGGCTGAGATTGAGTGATACCCATCAAACGATTCTTTTTTGAGTGCCTTTCTTGGTACGACTCCCTTATTGAAATCGTCATCTTGCATTTGAACTAATCCTCTAAATTCAAAATTGACAAGGGAAAGAAATTTTGACTATCTAACTATGTTTCAAGCTAATCCTCTAAATTCAAAATTGATCTAAAACCAATAAATCACCTGACTTATTGATTTTAAACCGGACTAAATCAAATTAGATCGAATTTACCACTACTAATTGCAAATCACCCTTAACTCGTCTAACGCATAGGATAAATCATGTGTGCATTTTCATCTACACCTTGAGTATATAAAAGGAGGTTTATCAACGAAGACAAGAAATAATAACTTCACCATCAAAGTGTGCACACACAGAGTCCTCTTCAACGTTGTTTTACAGGCCCTGAAAATGTACAATGTAAGAAGGTGATGAGAGTTTGAGAGCAACAGCCCCGAAAAGCGCCAGCTTAAGAATTCAGAATCTTTGAATACCAAGAGCACGTACTTATGAGAGAGACATATCGTCGGTGAGAAACCATCGCTACAAGTTATTAGATGAGGACAGGAAGGATGTAGTCTATACGAGGCCAAAAATTGAAGTTATTAAAAAGACTACTTTCTGTTGGGGAAAAAAAAAAAAAAAGGTAAACTGAGAAGTCACAGTGACAATTTAAGGCTTGACTGTTTGATTTATGTTTTTTGTTTTCCATTTTTGTTTTGAAATTAAGTTTTTAAAAAATATTTGTTTCAGTTTTTAGTTTAAATTTTTTCCGATTGTTAAAATTTTCGAGAAATACAAAAAGTGATTTTATTTTTATAATCTGATTTATTATCAACTAAATATATATTATTTAATTATTTAATATAATAATTGTTAATAAGAATTATGAATAATTTAATTTAGTAATTTTAATTAAATTAAATTAATAATTATTAATTAAATTTAAAATATCTTCAAAATACCAATTTTAAATAAAATTTTGATTATTTATTTTAATACAATAAAATAATTTTTATTGATAATTTATTAATAATAAGATATTAAAATAAATGTAACTACGATAATTTATCTTTAAGTTTTATCTAATATGTAACTATCACAAGTAACAATATTATAACTATATTAGTATTGATAATTAAAAGATTTTTGTTTTTATTTTAAAAATAGAAATTAATAATAAAAACAAAAACAAACAATTACAAGAAAAAAATAGAAATGAAACCAAATACTATCGTAATTATTTCATTTATTGTTCTTTCTGCATATTTTGATGTGTTCTCCAGTTACAGATCCGGTTCAATTTGCCTTGTAGTTGACTTTTCTTTCTGGGATTTGATTGTTAAGCTTCTTTATGGAGCTTTAGCATCCTCTAGTGGTTCATGTGCCATCCGTTTTGGGCTGGGTGACATAGCCTGAAACATGGTTTGGACACTGCTTTGTTCCGAGAATAGAAAATTCCTTGATGTGGATACAGTACAGAAAACGTATAAATGTCTGCCCTATTGTTAGCTACGTGTTTGTTTATTTCCCTACAAAATGACATCGTGAGTGAAGGTTGATGTTCTTCTGGTGACTACGTACTTGAATGAAGGATGATGTTGTCTTGCGTAGCGTATGACAATACACAAAAATTTTATACCTTGTATTTTCTATTTTATTGGCTCAATTTATTTTTGTTTTAATTATACATGATAAAAACATAAATATTTTGTTCCTTTCAAAATCGAATGACAAAATTTCTTATCCCTATTTCTGAAACAAAACACATAAGTAACTTTCAGAAATACTCCTTCCTTTACATAAGCAATTTATCATTATTATTATTGTTATTTATTAATAAATTTTGTACTTATTATTATTAATTATTATTATTATTAATTATTATTATTATTATTATTATTATAAATTTTGTTTAATTATTATTATAAATTTTCTACTTATTATTATTCTTCTTCTTATTATTATTATTTTATTTATTTATTTTATTATACAAAATTAATTATCTTATTATTATTATTATTATTATTATTATTATTTTGGTTTAATTATTGTTATAAATTTTCTACTTTTTTATTATACAAGATTAATTATCTTATTATTATTATTATTATTACTATAAATTTTGTATTTATTATTATTATTATTAATTATTAATTATTGTTATAAATTTTCTACTTATTATTATTCTTATTATTATTAATATTATCAATATTATTAATTTTATTATACTAAATTAATGATTTTATTATTATTATTATTATTAATTATTGTTATTATTATAGATTTTGTACTTATTATTAATTTTATTATTATTATTATTATTATTATTTATTGTTATTATTATTATTATAAATTTTGTACTTCTTCTTCTTCTTCTTATTATTATTATTATTATTTATTATAGCTATTATTATTTATTATTATTATAAAATTTGTACCTATTATTATTATTGTTGTTGTTGTTATTATTATTATTATACAAATTTAATTTTCTTATTATTTTTTTATTATCATTATTATACATAATTAATTTTCTTATTATTATTGTGATTATTAAATTCCTTATTATTATTAATTTTTCCTCTTTTCTTCTATTATTATTATTATTATTATTATTATTATTATTATATGAAATTAATTTATTATTGTTATTGTTATTATTATTATTATTTGTTAACTTTTGGCTAATACAAATTATTCATTTTAAAATAATCAATGAATTACACATTTCCAATCATATTATGCTACAGGGGTACTTTAATTATTGACACTATTTTTTATGTTCTGTCAACTACAACCAAACACATTTATGTCCTTGAGACGAACACAGTTTTATATATTTTTTCCATCACAACCAAACATCTCATTGTCTCCAAATTTTATTATGTTCTGTCTCTAAATTTTTGTTTCGTTCCATCTCTGCATATAGGAGACAGTAACCATACGCAGCATTACATGTTGAGCTTGGTACTGATTTTTGCGTGCTGGTCTCACGTAAGTACCTAAATGAAGTTCATAGGCACTTCTCTGGAACTAAGGTACTCCATTGAATACTTCAAGATACTTGGAAGTTTTCCAAAACAAGTTGATAACAATGGAAAAAGAGAACGAATAATTTTGCATAGCAACGGGAATTGAGGATAGACATTTACGGGGTGCTTGGAAACCTTTGAATTGAATTCATTAACGAATTGGATTCAATTACATTAATGATATTAAATTGAATTCAATTTACACTATTTGGAACAAATCCAGTAATATTATAATTGAATTCAATTACACTGTTTGGAACACATTCAAAATGAATTCAATTATTTCATATGACACATTTACCCCCTAACCTAAAAATACTCCTATTAACTAATAAAAATTCACACTTACATGGAGCAACTTATAAACATCAATTTTATTATAAGTAATATCATCAAAAAGTTCATTATTAAAATGGAAAGAAAAATTGATTGCAAATGACATTAGGCTAGACCGACCTATGAAGATAATAGAAAACTATTATAATTTAGAAGTTTAAAAATGCATAAACAAGCAATAGTTCTTTTGCGTTAATAACTACAAGGCACTATCAAATTTTGAAATTTCACTCCAAATTATATATAATATCATAACAAGTTTAACATGTCTTCCTGTGATAAGGAGACATAAGATCGTTACATCAAAAAACTAAATAAAAAACATTCATACTTGCACAGAGCAAGCGACATCATCCATAAAGTTCTACATTTAAATAGAGCAAGTTATAAAAACCTAACACCAACCCATCTTCCTAGACAACCAATCTAAATGTAGTTTAACTGGACATACAAAAAACACACCAATAAAATTTGGATGCTCTACAAGCCAATCAACTGCATCTAAGAGAACACATCCTTTCAATCTTAATTCTTTCATTGTGTCAAAATTTTTGTCCTCTTTTCTAACATGAGGGTTTATGGCTACAATAGCTTGTGCAATTTCTTTCATTGCATTGGACATAACTTGTAATTCCGAAGAAATTTGATCTTCCACTCGTGCTTTTCTTTTCTTACCCATGTAGGATGGCTTTGACACTGAAGGTGTTGATGATGAGAGAGCTTGAGTTATTGGTATTGTTGGAGTACTCTTGCTCTCAATTGGATAAAAACTCTCTAAATGAACCTCATTATTTGCTTGCATATTATCAATGTCCTCAATATTTATATCCCACCTTTCCTTTTCCTATCTTTGAGCCTTCTCCTTTACCCTTTCGGCTTCAGATCTAGTGGCTCTATCTTTCTCATAGATCTCGCGAACAAGGTCCAAATTAGGTAGAGGCTTCCCTCGAATATGTTTCACCATTACGTTAACCTATCAATCAAAATACAAGAAACTATGTCAACAAACTTCATGCATAAAAACTAATACAAATAAAAAAATTTAACTATATAAGTATTAAATAAAATACCTGTATTAAACTTTACCACACCTCTGGAACCGCTTCAAATGTCTTGGTAACATCATTCCATCCAATTCCAATTTTTCTATCAAGAAATATTGCCAAATGCATTTCTTCCGTTAAAGTTCTCAACCGATTTACAATTTTGCTCTAATTAATCTTAACCCCAAACTTTTTGTTAATTTCCTTTATTACCTCTCTATATGCACCAGCACTAAAATTTCTAGGTAAGATGTATGTAAATTTCAAATCAAAAGTGCATGCAATTAAGACATTCATTGTAGGATAATTTTTCATTCCTTTGTACCTTGATATATTTTCCTTTGAAACTTTTACTTTGATATGTATTCCATCAAGAGCACCAATACAATTATCAAAAGTCCATAAAATGTATTAGAATTTTTTTATTAATAAAAAGTATGTTTTTGTGTATAAATTATTTTTTAAAAATACCTTAAAATATGGATAAAATCTTCCTCTGCTATTGATTATTTCAAGAGGGACAACTAAATCATTTGGTTGTATTGGGCACCATTTCTAGAGCCCAACTCTAAAACGGATACCCTATGATGTGATCGTACTCCGATGAAGTTTTCTTAACCTTCATCGATTCATCTTCTTGCTCTGATACCACCTATGTTGGGCTCCGTTTTCGGAACCCAATATTTCGGAATCATAAATCGAAAAACAAAGTGGGAGAAAATGAAAGAAATCAATAGGGGAATCAAATAAAGCGTGTGAGGAAGAAAACGAACGAAATCAAAAACTGAAAGTGGGACAACTTCGGATCGAAAAAAAAAGGAATCGAAAGCTCACAATCAAAGAAAGCAAAATGCTTAACTTCGACATCCAAACGTTGGAAACTATAAGGACACACTTGGTCCAACCCAATCCAAATCGATATAAAATTTTTTTTCTCAACTTTATTCAAAGCAATTTATTTCCCAAATGGAATTCATCAATCCCTCAACCTCAATTCCTTTCCACTTTAATTGTCAAAAGGACTTTATCAATCCAATTTAAATCATTCACACTCAAACTCAATTTATTTTCTTCTTCATATGCAATCATATCTTATCATTTAACAATCTTATTTTTCTTTCTTGCCATAAATCCTCACACACATGTCTATATACCATCAATTCATATACAAAGAGCACTTCAATAATTCAGATCAACCATCACAATCATCGGACCTCCTGTCCGGAATCCAAACACAATTAATCACATTCATAACATCTCATCCATATACAATTTACATGCCATATCCATACATAATTCCATAACTCATTACCATCATGAATAATTGTTACAAACTTTAATGGCATTCCAAGCCATAAAACAACATCAATATCAAAAATCCGAGTATACAAAAATACACAACTCCTAAAATTCTCAACAACAATCTAACTTAAAACAATACCTATGCCAACATACAAACAAACAAAAACCTTCACTTTCTTTCACCCGATCTTCTTCTCATCACCTGTGGATGGGAATGAAGGGGGTGAGCTTATAGCTCGTGGGTAACATGCTTATAACAAATAACAAGCAAAAATCGTTCAAAAGTTTATTCTCTTTGAACATTTTCATAAACATAGTCAATCCGCATTAAAATCACAAAACTCTTATTTCTTCAAATTCTCAACCAATTCACAATAATGCACATCATGTATGCATCAATTTAACAATTCACAAATACAATGCACAACAAATGGCTTGAGGGTTCAGGAACAAAACGGAGAAACCAAAGTTTACACCGTGAACGAAACGAGTCTATTTTTTGGAGCTCGTTGGCCACAAGCAGCCGGCTGGGAGAAGGCTTTACGTCGACGTGCACGTGACTACGAAACGGTTTCTCTCTCGCCCAAACAAAGCATATAAGCAATGCTCAAAATCATTTTATCAAAACGAATCGCTTTCATACTTTTCATGTTCTTTTTCTTCTTTCCATTCAAATCAAAATGCCATGACACATTGCAATGGTATAGCATTATCATTATTCAGAAATCGCAATGAAATTTCAATAATCACAATAATTTAACAATGCACATGCATTTTTTTTCACATTCATGACTATTCAATTTCCATCAAATAAGCATATATACACATATGCAAATTCTTTAAATTATTTAAAAAGAACTTTAGTAGCTCATTACTCAAATTATAAACATGAAACTCACCTCATATCCTTTCTTGAGACTTGTCCAAAGCCTCTACTCTTGCTCCCATAATTTCCCTTATTTTCCTTAATCTTTTACCAAATGAGAAATTTCATGGCTCAAAAGGAAGCTCTCATGCTCCTCTTCCTTTTTCCCTCTTGTACAACCATCAAAAGCTCTCTCGAAAATCAAGAAAAATCAAACCCTAGCATCTTCTTTCTTCTTTCTCCTTCCACCACCAAATACTCACTCTCTCATTTCTTGTTCTTTCGATCTTTCCTTCCTAATTTTCGTGCTTCTCTTCTTCTTATATGAAAACCCACACTTCTTATTCACAAAAGTGCCATTAATGAGTGAGAAATGACCCTTATACCCTTCCTTATAAGCCTTATAACTTAAAAGCTTAAGTGTTCTTCCAATTTTGCCCTTCATACATATCTTACCACTTTAATTCAAATTGTCATATAATCTTACTCAAATTAACATGCTAATTACTCACATTAACATGCTAATTAAGTCCTCAAAATCATATAATATTACAAAACCTCAACATCATGCTTAACTTAAGACATTTTTCTAATCATCAAATTGAAGGAATTTGCTAAGATTTCCTTCTAGAGAAAAGTTTCTCATTGTCTCAATTTTATAATGACACCAAAATCATTCAATTTGTTTCAATACTCCAAAAGTTATACTCCAAACATTTTCGGACTATTCTTATGCTAAAATATTTTCCTGTAATTGACTTATATCTGAAAATTGATAGTCTTAGAGACAAAATTGAAACTTAATTTCATCAGACAAATTGTATCCTTATATTTCTAGTTTAATCCAAATCAAGAATCACCTCATTTGGATGACTAGAGCAAAATTTATTGCCAAAACACTTTCAGCACTTACTAATCCGAGACTGAATACTATACCCATATTCAATTCAGAAATTGAAAATCTTAGGGACTAAATTGAAATTTGTTTCATTCACATAATTTGTAGCTCCATGTCTCTAGTTTATGTTGAAGCAAGAATCAACTCAATTGGATCTCTACAGATCGAGATATCGCCAAAATACTGAAGCATGTTTAGTGAGATAACACCATTTCATATGATTGAAGAGCACACTCACTATACCCGTCTCACTCTTTTCACTCAATCTCTCTCCATAAATTTTCTAGTAGCTCCAATTATTGGTGTAGATGTAGAAAAAAGTCTTACAAATCCCATGGTTCAAGAATCAGGTCATTTGGAGGTCTAGAGAAGAAGTTATGGCCAAAAGACTCCAACACGTTTATGCCCTCACCTGAAATGTACATGTCTCAATACGAATGCCATAATTTTTGCTACAGAGGTCATATTGACTTCGTTTTTAGACCATTGGAAAGAGGACTTCTAGATCTATAACTTTTATGAAGATATCAAAGGCCAATTCTATCGTCTAACTTCAGTATCATCTTACTTTTGTATCGTTAACATTTCTTCCGTCTACTTTCTATCGTCTGATTTTCTTCCTTTCACTTTCTATCGTCTGATTTTCTTCCTTTCGCTTTCTATCGTCTGCTTTTCTTCCTTTCGCTTTCTATCGTCTGCTTTTCTTTCTTTCACTTTCTACCGTCTGCTTTTCTATTGTCTGATTTTTGCCTAGAATGTCTCCACTTATAAGGATCATAACTTTTGACTTTTTATCGTCTGCTTTTCTATTGTCTGATTTTTTCCTAGAATGTCTCCACTTATAAGGATCATAACTTTTGACTTCGATATCCAAAATTTTCATACTATATACCGTTGGAAAGATAAAAGAAAGATTTACAACTTTATTGAGATTTTAAGAGCAATTTCCATCTCTATAAAAGTCAAAACTTCAGTCAAAGTGACTGCCCCTGGAATTCATCCTAAACAGCATCCAAAATTCTAATGATCATATCTTCCAACTCCATTGTCCAAAAATTTCATACTTTATATCAACAGAAAAGTAAAAAGACAATCTACAACTTTCATGAAGATCATTTTATCAAAATCCTTCCAGATCAACCCAGAAAATTCATGAAAGTTTCAATTTACAAATCACTTTCTGCTACTATTCATCAATTTTCAATTTTCTAAAAACTAACACTTTCACTATTTATTTTTTTATTTTTAATTCCATTCAAATCAACACTTTTTTATCACCCACAACACAAACCTACACAAACACCCATTTCCAACCAAAATAAATGTTCATGCTTTAACCTCAAAATATCATTTCAAAATCTTGAATTTTCCTTTTCTTTGCACATGAAAATAAAACCACCAAATCTTCATTTAATCTCATTTAATAATTCAAAATTTTCAAGAAAAGCTCGGGATCCAACAGGTTGAACCAAAAATTGATCCTTGAGGGTAATTATTGCTCTGAGTACTTAATGGAAGTGACGATTGATTGTTTTAGTAGATTGTCGGAAAAAGAAATTTTGTGAACGAGTGTTAGCTCTACCATTTAAAATATGTAAAAATGTTCCAACTTGTTCCTCAACCAAACTATATTGGTTAGCTCTTAACAGTCCCCTCCCACGAAAAATTGAACATAAGCGAATAAATGCATCATAACTCATGTGTAAAATGCTACGTGCATTATAATGTATCTCTATTGTGGTTAGTAATTCTTGACGTATAAGTTCTCTATGACCTATTTTTGGATGCACTAGTTGTCTATTAGCTCGAAACATATATTGATATATATGTCTCAAACAAACCAAATAACCTGCATAAGCTACTATAGTGAGTAGAGCATTTCTTTCAAATCCTTTCATATCGCCTGCATTTAAATTTTATTTTTTGTCACAACACAAGTAGAAAACAATATTGACATATCAATTTCTACTCCTATGACACGTTCACATCTTCAACAAGAAAGAAAGGGATCAGAATAGCTTCAAATTTTCAATGAAACCAAGAATTGCATAAATACATAAGAGAATGGTATTCTTCATAATAATCATCTAGAAAGATGATCACTTCTATAAGTACTGAAAAAGTTTTTGGATAATATATATACTGGTTTGGACCATGAGTTGGAGAAATTTGATTAAGATAAAATCAAAGGTTTTCCTTATACCAATTTTAAAATCAAAACTAGGGTGATTAATGAATATATGATAATTTCTATCTTTAGCAATGAAAATGTTATCACCTAAGAATCTACCCCAAATGAAAGAAGATAAGAGGAATTGATATTAATGCTAAGCGAGATTTGTTTAATTATGTTGACTAAGATTTTGGGGATTAACGTATAAATAGTATTATAACAAAAAAAATTATAATCAAAGATGGAGGAAGGATGGATATTTAAGGGATAAGAGTGAAAAGGATACAATTGATCCCTTTGAAAATTCTACGCCCTAAAAAGATACTCTAAATAATAATACATAGACTGCCTTAATAATATGCAGTGATTATTAAAGAATTTAGTGGTAAAAATCATCAAGACCTAAGCACTTCATAGAGTGGAAGCCAAATAGAATTTTGATTTTTGAACTCTAATTAGATCCACAGCTTATATTAATAAAGATCATGATCAATAATGTCTTCATTCTTAAAAATTCTAAGCACTGTGTTTTTGACATAAAGCATGCATTAGTTCCACTTAAAATGGTAGTTCATCCATCAACGAACTACCATGGAAAGATTTAAAGTTTCATGATCAAAATGATAGCTATGAACCCACCTCTCCTTTCATTCCCTGGCTCACTAGTGATTTTTATTAATATCAGCTTATCTGTTAGGTAAGTTTGTAGATATTAAAAGCTATTACAATTTTTGATAAGGTTTCACCACTAAAGGGTTGCTGCCACCATACATCACCAGCCAACTCAAATTGCCCACACCAATTACACAGTAATCAACCCGTTCAATTAAACCTCAAAGCCATAACTTTTATGCGGAGAACTCGTAAAAAAGAAACATTGCAGTGTAGAAAACCAAGTAAAAAACCAGCCAAAAATTGGAACTCAAAAGTAAGGAATGAAACAAACAAACAAACAATTTTTCCTAAAAATAATTAGAAAACATGATCGAATCGAAAAGGAGCAAGTGATGGGCACAACAAAATCATCAATCTGAAACTGAAAAGAGTTGGAAGACAGAAGAATATGTAGCTGAAGTTGAAGCAAAGAATAATACCTTCGATA
The DNA here is from genome assembly GCA_029891385.1 of Erythroxylum novogranatense. Lineage (NCBI taxonomy): Eukaryota > Viridiplantae > Streptophyta > Magnoliopsida > Malpighiales > Erythroxylaceae > Erythroxylum > Erythroxylum novogranatense. The sequence goes on from CM057228.1 coordinate 95,659,609, forward strand.
GATAGAGTAAAATTGAGAGATAGAAAAAGGAAGCAGAGGTGTTGTTGCGTGGACGAAAGGCAGGCTACTGTTGCGTCGTTTGCTGTTGCGTCGTCTGCTAGTGCGTGGGTCTACTGTTGGGAGAAGAGTGGCATCGTCTGCTGTAATGATAGGGTTATTGTGTTGAAGTCGTGGGTATTATTGGGTTTCAACGTTAAAAAAGAAGAGTAGTAGTCTTTGGAATTGAATTCACGTGAATTATACTATGAATTGAGTTTACAAAGAGAGTGGGTTTTTTTATATATAAGAGGGGAAAAAATGATTACATAATGAGTCTAGGGAAACAAATTTTTGACATATTTTCTAAAAGGAGAACATGACACCCGATGGGTAGAAGGGCAAAAAAAGTAGTTCCTATAGCAAAATGTTTAGTATATGTCGCTAGCCAATCTACACAGCGGTTGCTCTCACGATAGATATGATGATGGACCATCGTCCAATTACGCGTAAAAAGTTCATTGATACCTTATTCATGGCTTCTTTTTATTATGTTCAATATCAACAGGGAATAGTTTATCAAGAACCCTTCAATTGTCTGCATATTTGGTGTAGCACTACACGAAATTCCAGGAGTTCTTAGCTAGAAATCCCATATGTGCTCTCGTGCGAAAAGTGCGGTCTTTCGGCAGCAATATCTACACTTCATTCCATAATCATATTTGTTGCATGTGAAATGGCCCCTCCACTTGGTTGCCTTGTCAAAGAAGAAGGCTTTGATTGGTGGCTAGAAGTCTATTAATGCAGCTCTCCTTTCATGCATACAAGAAAGTCAAATATTACTAGTTGACAATTGTGAGCAAATTTCGGCAAGTCTTGGGAAGCAGAAACGAGTCAGTTTCAATTCTCCAGCTGTTCACAAAACTAAAGGTACTTTGGATTATATTCATTCTGATCTTTAGGGGCCCTCTCGTGTTCCATCTAAAGGTGGTGCCCGGTATATGTTGACTTTTATTGATGATTATTCAAGGAAGGTTTGGGTGTATTTCTTGAAACATAAAAATGATGTTTTCTTAACCTTTAAACAATGGAAAGTGTTGATTAAAAAGCAGACAGGAAAACATGTTAAGCGGCTACAGACAGATAATGGTTTGGAATTTTGTGGAGGTGAATTCAATGAATTTTGTAAGAATGAAGGAATTGCTCAAGATCACATCGTCGTAATGAATCCATGAACAAAATGGAGTTGCTGAGCTTCTCTTTTCGATCTAACTTACCGTATGCTCTGTGGTTGCCACTAAGGTGGACCCTCCACATCAGAAAGTAACATAGATTTTTTTTATTGTGAATCTTTGCGAGGCCCACTGCCTCGGTTATATCTCATGGGGCCCATTGCCTCTGATTTATCTTTTTGGGGCCCACTACCTTGGTTTTATATCGTGGGGCCCACCGCCTCAAATTTATCTTGCGGGGTCCACTGCCTCGATTTTGTAGAAGGAGTTCAACTTTTCTTATAGGGCCCACATCCACGTATTTGTGGGGTCCGCTATTCCAGTTTCTTGTGTGGCGCCCACCTGAAGAAAATAGTCCGAATATCAATTTTTTTTGGCCATCATGACGTTAACGAAGACCTCTATTGAAAAGTTTGACCGGAGCATTAACTTCGGTATGTGGCAGCTCAAGATGCAAGCCATTTTAATACAAGATGGATGTGAGATTGCACTTGATGGAATGGAGAAAAAACCAACAGATATGGCGTTAGACATATTCACGGATCTAGATAAAAAGGCTAGATCAGCCATCATATTGAATCTCTCCGATGAGGTTTTGCAGGAGGTTCTTGCCGTGAAAACACAAAGAAAAGGTATGGGGACAAATTGAAAGCTATGTACATGAAGAAGACGGTGGAGAATCGGCTTTATTTGAAACAAAAGTTGTACATGTTGAGGATGATAGAAGGTACATCTATTCTTTCACATCTAGATAAATTTGATTCTCTTATTTTGGATTTGAAGAATGTAGATGTGAAAATTGAGGATGAAGATCAAGTCATATTATTGTTATGTTCCGTTCTCCAGTCCTTTAAATATTTTCGTGATACTATAATTTATGGGAAAGAGTCAGTCTCATATAATAGTATTAAGTTTGCATTAAAGTCAAAAGAGCAGATTGATAGGGACATCACTGGGGAGACTAGTGGAAGTCAGGCAGAGGGACTATTTGTGTGGGGTAGATCTGAAAATAAAGATTTTGAAAGAAGTAGATCCAAAGGCAGGTCAAAATCCAGACATAGAAATAAAACTTGTAATTATTGCAAGAAAAAGGGGCATATAAAGGTTGACTGCTATAAATTGAAACATAAGGTGAAAAATAAAGTTAAGCAGAATAACAGCAACACCGCCGAGGCTAGTGTAGCAGCAGATGAGAATGAGGGAATTATCTTTGTAGCCACAGAAGATAAACTTAGGTCTAATAAGGAGTGGATTTTAGATTCGGGTTGTTCTTACCACATGAGTCCCGACAGGGAGTGTTTTTCCACTTATGAGTTATTGAATGGTGGAATTGTTTTGATGGGTAATAATGCTGCCTGTAAAGTTGTTAGTAAAGGTACAGTTCGGATCAAAATGTATGATGGTATCATTAGAACACTCGCTGACGTTAGACACGTTCCTGATTTGAAGAAAAATCTCATCTCTCTTGGCACTCTCGATTCTCAGGGGTGCAAGTTTTCAGCTGAAGGTGGAGTTTTGAAAATTTCTAAAAGTGCTATTGTATCGATGAAAGCTTGCAGGTCTGGTAGTTTGTATGTTTTGCAGGGATCTACAGTAACAGGTGCTGCGGCAATCTCTACTGAAGGTGACATTACCAAATTGTGGCACATGCGTTTGGGACATATGGGTGAGAAAGGTTTAACGTTGTTAAGCAAGAGATGCCTACTTTGTGGTCAAAGCTTGGTAAGATGGACTTCGTGAGCATTTTATTTTGGGAAGCGTAAACGAGTCGGTTTCAATTCTCCAAATTGCTCACAAAACTAAAGGTACTTTGATTGTATTCATTCGATCTTTAGGGGCCCTCTCGTGTTCCATCTAAAGGTGGTGCCCAGATATGTTGACTTTTATCGATGATTATTCAAGGAAGGTTTGGGTGTATTTCTTGAAACATAAAATGATGTTTTCTTAACCTTTAAACAATGGAAAGTGTTGATTAAAAGCGACGAGAAAACATGTTAGCGGCCACAGACGATAATGGTTTGGAATTTTGTGGAGGTGAATTCAATGAATTTTGTAAGAATGAAGGAATTGCTCGATCACATCGTCGTAATGACTCCATGAACAAAATGGAGTTCTTGAGCTTCTCTTTCGATCTAACTTATCAGATGCTTCTGTGGTTGCCACTAGGTGGACCCTCCACATCGTAAAGTAACTTAGATTTTTTATTGTGAATTCATGAGGCCCATCGCCTCGGTTATATCTCATGGGGCCCATTGCCTCGGATTTATCTTTTTGGGGCCCACTACCTTGGTTTTATATCGTGGGGCCCACCGCCTCAAATTTATCTTGCGGGGTCCACTGCCTCGATTTTGTAGAAGGAGTTCAACTTTGCTTATGGGGCCCACATCCACGTTTTTGTGGGGTCCGCTATTCCAGTTTCTTGTGTGGCGCCCACCTGAAGAAAATAGTCCGAATATCAATTTTTTTTGGCCATCATGACGTTAACGAAGACCTCTATTGAAAAGTTTGACCGGAGCATTAACTTCGGTATGTGGCAGCTCAAGATGCAAGCCATTTTAATACAAGATGGATGTGAGATTGCACTTGATGGAATGGAGAAAAAACCAACAGATATGGCGTTAGACATATTCACGGATCTAGATAAAAAGGCTAGATCAGCCATCATATTGAATCTCTCCGATGAGGTTTTGCAGGAGGTTGCTGGTGAAAACACAGCAAAAGGTATGTGGGACAAATTGAAAGCTATGTACATGAAGAAGACGGTGGAGAATCGGCTTTATTTGAAACAAAAGTTATACATGTTGAGGATGATAGAAGGTACATCTATTCTTTCACATCTAGATAAATTTGATTCTCTTATTTTGGATTTGAAGAATGTAGATGTGAAAATTAAGGATGAAGATCAAGTCATATTATTGTTATGTTCTTTCCCCAGTCCTTTAAATATTTTCGTGATACTATAATTTATGGGAAAGAGTCACTCATATAATAGTATTAAGTCCGCATTAAAGTCAAAAGAGCGATTGATAGGGACATCACTTTGGGAGACTAGTGGAAGTCAGCGGAGGGACTATTTGTGTGGGGTAGATCTGAAAATAAAGATTTTGAAAGAAGTAGATCCAAAGGCAGGTCAAAATCCAGACATAGAAATAAAACTTGTAATTATTGCAAGAAAAAGGGGCATATAAAGGCTGACTGCTATAAATTGAAACATAAGGAGAAAAATAAAGTTAAGCAGAATAACAGCAACACCGCCGAGGCTAGTGTAGCAGCAGATGAGAATGAGGGAATTATCTTTGTAGCCACAGAAGATAAACTTAGGTCTAATAAGGAGTGGATTTTAGATTCGGGTTGTTCTTACCACATGAGTCCCGACAGGGAGTGTTTTTCCACTTATGAGTTATTGAATGGTGGAATTGTTTTGATGGGTAATAATGATGCCTCAAAGTTGTTGGTAAAGGCACGCCGGATCAAAATGTATGATGGTATCATTAGAACACTCTCTGACGTTAGACACGTTCCTGATTTGAAGAAAAATCTCATCTCTCTTGGCACTCTCGATCCTCAGGGGTGCAAGTTTTCAGCTGAAGGTGGAGTTTTGAAAATTTCTAAAGGTGCTATTGTATCGATGAAAGCTTGCAGGTCTGGTAGTTTGTATGTTTTGCAGGGATCTACAGTAACAGGTGCTGCGGCAATCTCTACTGAAGGTGACATTACCAAATTGTGGCACATGCGTTTGTGACATATGGGTGAGAACGGTTTAACGTTGTTAAGCAAGAGATGCCTACTTTGTGGTCAAAGTACTGGTAAGATGGACTTCTGTGAGCATTTTATTTTTGGGAACCAGAAACGAGTCAGTTTCAATTCTCCAGCTGTTCACAAAACTAAAGGTACTTTGGATTATATTCATTCTGATCTTTGGGGGCCCTCTCGTGTTCCATCTAAAGGTGGTGCCCGGTATATGTTGACTTTTATTGATGATTATTCAAGGAAGGTTTGGGTGTATTTCTTGAAACATAAAATGATGTTTTCTTAACCTTTAAACAATGGAAAGTGTTGATTAAAAGCGATGTGAAAACATGTTAGCGAGCTACGACGGATAATGGTTTGGAATTTTATGGAGGTGAATTCAATGAATTTTGTAAGAATGAAGGAATTGCTCGGCATCACATCTGTCGAAATGACTCAACAAAATGGAGTTCATTGAGCTTCTCTTTCGATCTAACTTATCAGATGCTCGTGGTTGCCACTAAGGTGGACCCTCCACATCGAAAAGTAACTTAGATTTTTTATCATGAATCTTTGAGGCCCATCGCCTCGGTTATATCTCATGGGGCCCATTGCCTCGGTTTATCTTTGTGGGGCCCACTACCTTGGTTTTATATCGTGGGGCCTATTGCTTCGGATTTATCTTTGCGGGGCCCACCGCCTCAATTTTATCTCGGGGGGCCCACAGCCTCAATTTTATCTTGCGGGGTCCACTGCCTCGATTTTGTTTGCGGAGTTCAGCTTTGCTTATGGGGCCCACATCCATGTTTTTGTGTGGTCCGCTATTCCAGTTTCTTGTGTGGCGCCCACCTGAAGAAAATAGTCCGAATATCAATTTTTTTTTGGCCATCATGACGATAACGAAGACCTCTATTGAAAAGTTTGACCGGAGCATTAACTTCTAGTATGTGGCGCTCAAGATGCAAGCCATTTTAATACAAGATGGATGTGAGATTGCACTTGATGGAATGGAGAAAAAACCAGCAGATATGGCGTTAGACATATTCACGGATCTAGATAAAAGGCTAGATCACCATCATATCAATCTCTCAGATGAGGTTTTGCGGAGGTTCTTTGGTGAAAACACAAGAAAAGGTATGGGACAAATTGAAAGCTATGTACATGAAGAAGACGGTGGAGAATCGGCTTTATTTGAAACAAAAGTTATACATGTTGAGGATGATAGAAGGTACATCTATTCTTTCACATCTAGATAAATTTGATTCTCTTATTTTGGATTTGAAGAATGTAGATGTGAAAATTGAGGATGAAGATCAAGTCATATTATTGTTATGTTCTTTCCCCAGTCCTTTAAATATTTTCGTGATACTATAATTTATGGGAAAGAGTCAGTCTCATATAATAGTATTAAGTCTGCATTAAAGTCAAAAGAGCAGATTGATAGGGACATCACTGGGGAGACTAGTGGAAGTCAGGCAGAGGGACTATTTGTGTGGGGTAGATCTGAAAATAAAGATTTTGAAAGAAGTAGATCCAAAGGCAGGTCAAAATTCAGACATAGAAATAAAACTTGTAATTATTGCAAGAAAATGGGGCATATAAAGGCTGACTGCTATAAATTGAAACATAAGGAGAAAAATAAAGTTAAGCAGAATAACAGCAACACCGCCGAGGCTAGTGTAGCAGCAGATGAGAATGAGGGAATTATCTTTGTAGCCACAGAAGATAAACTTAGGTCTAATAAGGAGTGGATTTTAGATTCGGGTTGTTCTTACCACATGAGTCCCGACAGGGAGTGTTTTTCCACTTATGAGTTATTGAATGGTGGAATTGTTTTGATGGGTAATAATGATGCCTGTAAAGTTGTTGGTAAAGGTACAGTTCGGATCAAAATGTATGATGGTATCATTAGAACACTCTCTGACGTTAGACACGTTCCTGATTTGAAGAAAAATCTCATCTCTCTTGGCACTCTCGATCCTCAGGGGTGCAAGTTTTCAGCTGAAGGTGGAGTTTTGAAAATTTCTAAAGGTGCTATTGTATCGATGAAAGCTCATGGTGTCCGTAGTTTGTATGTTTTGCGAGGATCTATGTGAATAGTCTGCCGCGGCAATCTCTACTGAAGGTGATATTACCAAATTGTGGCACATGCGTTTGTGACATATGGGTGAGAACGGTTTAACGTTGTTAAGCAAGAGATGCCTACTTTGTGGTCAAAGTACTGGTAAGATGGACTTCTGTGAGCATTTTATTTTTGGGAACCAGAAACGAGTCGGCTTCAATTCTCCAAATTGCTCACAAAACTAAAGGTACTTTGATTATATTCATTCGATCTTTGGGGCCTCTCGTGTTCCATCTAAAGGTGGTGCCCAGATATGTTGACTTTATTGATGATTATTCAGGAAGGTTTGGGTGTATTTCTTGAAACATAAAATGATGTTTTCTTAACCTTTAAACAATGGAAAGTGTTGATTAAAAGCGCATAGAAAACATGTTAGCGGCTACTTTACGGATAATGGTTTGGAATTTTATGGAGGTGAATTCAATGAATTTTGTAAGAATGAAGGAATTGCTCTAAGATCACATCGTCGTAATGACTCATGACAAAATGGAGTTCTTGAGCTTCTTTTTTCGATCTAACTTATCAGATGCTCGTGGTTGCCACTAAGCGGACCCTCCACATCGAAAGTAACTTAGATTTTTTATCAGAATTCATGCGAGGCCCATCGCCGGTTATATCTCATGGGGCCCATTGCCTCGGATTTATCTTTGTGGGGCCCACTACCTTGGTTTTATATCGTGGGGCCTATTGCTTCGGATTTATCTTTGCGGGGCCCACCGCCTCAGTTTTATCTCGTAGGGCCCACAGCCTCAAATTTATCTTGCGGGGTCCACTGCCTCGATTTTGTTGGCGGAGTTCAGCTTTGCTTATGGGGCCCACATCCACGTTTTTGTGGGGTCCGCTATTCCAGTTTCTTGTGTGGCGCCCACCTGAAGAAAATAGTCCGAATATCAATTTTTTTTTGGCCATCATGACGATAACGAAGACCTCTATTGAAAAGTTTGACCGGAGCATTAACTTCGGTATGTGGCAGTTCAAGATGCAAGCCATTTTAATACAAGATGGATGTGAGATTGCACTTGATGGAATGGAGAAAAAACCAGCAGATATGGCGTTAGACATATTCACGGATCTAGATAAAAAGGCTAGATCAGCCATCATATTGAATCTCTCCGATGAGGTTTTGCAGGAGGTTCTTTGGTGAAAACACAAGAAAGGTATGTGGACAAATTGAAAGCTATGTACATGAAGAAGACGGTGGAGAATCGGCTTTATTTGAAACAAAAGTTGTACATGTTGAGGATGATAGAAGGTACATCTATTCTTTCACATCTAGATAAATTTGATTCTCTTATTTTGGATTTGAAGAATGTAGATGTGAAAATTGAGGATGAAGATCAAGTCATATTATTGTTATGTTCTTTCCCCAGTCCTTTAAATATTTTCGTGATACTATAATTTATGGGAAAGAGTCAGTCTCATATAATAGTATTAAGTCTGCATTAAAGTCAAAAGAGCAGATTGATAGGGACATCACTGGGGAGACTAGTGGAAGTCAGGCAGAGGGACTATTTGTGTGGGGTAGATCTGAAAATAAAGATTTTGAAAGAAGTAGATCCAAAGGCAGGTCAAAATCCAGACATAGAAATAAAACTTGTAATTATTGCAAGAAAAAGGGGCATATAAAGGCTGACTGCTATAAATTGAAACATAAGGAGAAAAATAAAGTTAAGCGAATAACAAAGAACATAGAAATTAGGCTAGCGAAGATGAGAATGAGGGAATTATCTTTGTAGCCACGTAAGATAAACTTAGGTCTAATAAGGAGTGGATTTTAGATTCGGGTTGTTCTTACCACATGAGTCCCGACAGGGAGTGTTTTTCCACTTATGAGTTATTGAATGGTGGAATTGTTTTGATGGGTAATAATGATGCCCGTAAAGTTGTTGGTAAAGGTACAGTTCGGATCAAAATGTATGATGGTATCATTAGAACACTCTCTAACGTTAGACACGTTCTGATTTGAAGAAAATCTCATCTCTCTTGCACTCTCGATCCTCGAGGGTGCAAGTTTTCACCGAAGGTGGAGTTTTGAAAATTTCTAAAGGTGCTATCAGATCGATGAAAGCTTGCAGTGTCCGGTAGTTTGTATGTTTTGCAGGATCTCTGATAAGAGTCTGCCAGCGGCAATCTCTCATGAAGGTGACATTACCAAATTGTAGCACATCGTTTGGACATATGGGTGAGAACGGTTTAACGTTGTTAGCGAGAGATGCCTACTTTGTGGTCAAAGTCTTGGTAAGATGGACTTCATGAGCATTTTATTTTGGGAACGTAAACGAGTCGGTTTCAATTCTCCAAATTGCTCACAAAACTAAAGGTACTTTGGATTATATTCATTCGATCTTTGGGGCCCTCTCGTGTTCCATCTAAAGGTGGTGCCCTAGATATGTTGACTTTTATTGATGATTATTCAGGAAGGTTTGGGTGTATTTCTTGAAACATAAAATGATGTTTTCTTAACCTTTAAACAATGGAAAGTGTTGATTAAAAAGCGATAGAAAACACATGTTGCGCCACTTTACGATAATGGTTTGGAATTTTATGGAGGTGAATTCAATGAATTTTGTAAGAATGAAGGAATTGCTCGGCATCACACTGTCAGAATGACTCCGCAACAAAATGGAGTTGCTGAGCTTCTCTTTTCGATCTAACTTACCGTATGCTCTGTGGTTGCCACTAAGGTGGACCCTCCACATCAGAAAGTAACTTAGATTTTTTTTATTGTGAATCTTTGCGAGGCCCACTGCCTCGGTTATATCTCATGGGGCCCATTGCCTCGGATTTATCTTTGTGGGGCCCACTACCTTGGTTTTATATCGTGGGGCCTATTGCTTCGGATTTATCTTTGCGGGGCCCACCGCCTCAGTTTTATCTCGTGGGGCCCACAGCCTCAAATTTATCTTGCGGGGTCCACTGCCTCGATTTTGTAGGCGGAGTTCAGCTTTGCTTATGGGGCCCACATCCACGTTTTTGTGGGGTCCGCTATTCCAGTTTCTTGTGTGGCGCCCACCTGAAGAAAATAGTCCGAATATCAATTTTTTTTTGGCCATCATGATGATAACGAAAACCTCTATTGAAAAGTTTGACCGGAGCATTAACTTCGGTATGTGGCAGTTCAAGATGCAAGCCATTTTAATACAAGATGGATGTGAGATTGCACTTGATGGAATGGAGAAAAAACTAGCAGATATGGCGTTAGACATATTCACGGATCTAGATAAAAAGGCTAGATCCGCCATCATATTGAATCTCTCCGATGAGGTTTTGCAGGAGGTTGCTGGTGAAAACACAGCAAAAGGTATGTGGGACAAATTGAAAGCTATGTACATGAAGAAGACGGTGGAGAATCGGCTTTATTTGAAACAAAAGTTGTACATGTTGAGGATGATAGAAGGTACATCTATTCTTTCACATCTAGATAAATTTGATTCTCTTATTTTGGATTTGAAGAATGTAGATGTGAAAATTGAGGATGAAGATCAAGTCATATTATTGTTATGTTCCCTTCCCCAGTCCTTTAAATATTTTTGTGATACTATAATTTATGGGAAAGAGTCAGTCTCATATAATAGTATTAAGTCTGCATTAAAGTCAAAAGAGCAGATTGATAGGGACATCACTGGGGAGACTAGTGGAAGTCAGGCAGAGGGACTATTTGTGTGGGGTAGATCTGAAAATAAAGATTTTGAAAGAAGTAGATCCAAAGGCAGGTCAAAATCCAGACATAGAAATAAAACTTGTAATTATTGCAAGAAAAAGGGGCATATAAAGGCTGACTGCTATAAATTGAAACATAAGGAGAAAAATAAAGTTAAGCGAAATAAAGAACACACCGAGGCTAAGTGTAGCAGCAGATGAGAATGAGGGAATTATCTTTGTAGCCACAGAAGATAAACTTAGGTCTAATAAGGAGTGGATTTTAGATTCGGGTTGTTCTTACCACATGAGTCCCGACAGGGAGTGTTTTTCCACTTATGAGTTATTGAATGGTGGAATTGTTTTGATGGGTAATAATGATGCCTGTAAAGTTGTTGGTAAAGGTACAGTTCGGATCAAAATGTATGATGGTATCATTAGAACACTCTCTGACGTTAGACACGTTCCTGATTTGAAGAAAAATCTCATCTCTCTTGCACTCTCGATCCTCGAGGGTGCAAGTTTTCACCAAGGTGGAGTTTTGAAAATTTCTATAGTGCTATTGTATCGATGAAAGCTTGCAGTGCAGTAGTTTGTATGTTTTGCGGGATCTATGAATAGGTCTTTGCGGCAATCTCTCTCAAGGTGACATTACCAAATTGTGCACGTCGTTTGTGACATATGGGTGACAACGGTTTAACGTTGTTAAGCAAGAGATGCCTACTTTGTGGTCAAAGTACTGGTAAGATGGACTTCTGTGAGCATTTTATTTTTGGGAACCAGAAACGAGTCAGTTTCAATTCTCCAGCTGTTCACAAAACTAAAGGTACTTTGGATTATATTCATTCTGATCTTTGGGGGCCCTCTCGTGTTCCATCTAAAGGTGGTGCCCGGTATATGTTGACTTTTATTGATGATTATTCAAGGAAGGTTTGGGTGTATTTCTTGAAACATAAAAATGATGTTTTCTTAACCTTTAAACAATGGAAAGTGTTGATTAAAAAGCAGACAGGAAAACATGTTAAGCGGCTACGGACAGATAATGGTTTGGAATTTTATGGAGGTGAATTCAATGAATTTTGTAAGAATGAAGGAATTGCTCGGCATCACACTGTCAGAATGACTCCGCAACAAAATGGAGTTGCTGAGCTTCTCTTTTCGATCTAACTTACCGTATGCTCTGTGGTTGCCACTAAGGTGGACCCTCCACATCAGAAAGTAACTTAGATTTTTTTTATTGTGAATCTTTGCGAGGCCCACTGCCTCGGTTATATCTCATGGGGCCCATTGCCTCGGATTTATCTTTGTGGGGCCCATTACCTTGGTTTTAAATCGTGGGGCCTATTGTTTGGATTTATCTTTGCATGGGCCCACCGCCTCGCTTTATCTCGTGGGGCCTGACCACAAATTATCTTATGGGTCCATCGATTTTGTAGGCGGAGTTCACTTTGCTTATGGGGCCCACATCCACGTTTTGTGGGGTCCGCTATTCCATTTCTTGTGTGGCGCCCACCAAGAAAATAAATCAATATCAATTTTTTTGCCATCATGACGATAACGAAGACCTCTATTGAAAAGTTTGACCGGAGCATTAACTTCGGTATGTGGCAGTTCAAGATGCAAGCCATTTTAATACAAGATGGATGTGAGATTGCACTTGATGGAATGGAGAAAAAACCAACAGATATGGCGTTAGACATATTCACGGATCTAGATAAAAAGGCTAGATCAACCATCATATTGAATCTCTCCGATGAGGTTTTGCAAGAGGTTGCCGGTGAAAACACAGCAAAAGGTATGTGGGACAAATTGAAAGCTATGTACATGAAGAAGACGGTGGAGAATCGGCTTTATTTGAAACAAAAGTTGTACATGTTGAGGATGATAGAAGGTACATCTATTCTTTCACATCTAGATAAATTTGATTCTCTTATTTTGGATTTGAAGAATGTAGATGTGAAAATTGAGGATGAAGATCAAGTCATATTATTGTTATGTTCCCTTCCCCAGTCCTTTAAATATTTTTGTGATACTATAATTTATGGAAAGAGTCGGTCTCATATAATAGTATTAAGTCTGCGTTAAAGTCAAAAGAGCGATTGATAGGGACATCACTTTGGGAGACTAGTGGAAGTCGAGCGGAGGGACTATTTGTGTGGGGTAGATCCGAAAATAAAGATTTTGAAAGAAGTAGATCCAAAGCGCAGTCAAAATCCGCACATAGAAATAAAACTTGTAATTATTGCAAGGAAAGGGGGCATATAAAGGTCGATCGCTATAAATTGAAACATAAAGAGAAAAATAAGTTAAGCGAAATAACAAAGAATAATCGAGAGGCTAGTGTAGCGGCAGATGAGAATGAGGGAATTATCTTTGTAGCCACGTAAGATAAACTTAGGTCTAATAAGGAGTGGATTTTAGATTCGGTACGTTCTTACCACATGAGTCCCGACAGGAGTGTTTTCCACTTATGAGTTATTGAATGGTGGAATTGTTTTGATGGGTAATAATGATGCCTGTAAAGTTGTTGGTAATGGTACAGTTCGGATCAAAATGTATGATGGTATCATTAGAACACTCACGTGACGTTAGACACGCTTCTCGATTTGAAGAAAATCTCATCTCTCTTGCACTCTCGATTCTCGAGGGTGCAAGTTTTCACCGAGGTGGAGTTTGAAAATTTCTAAAGGTGCTATTGTATCGATGAAAGCTTGCAGTGCAGTAGTTTGTATGTTTTGCGAGGATCTACAAGAATAGTCTTCTGCGGCATCTCTCTTGAAGGTGACATTACCAAATTATGGCACATGCGTTTGTGACATATGGGTGAGAAAGGTTTAACGTTGTTAAGCAAGAGATGCCTACTTTTTGGTCAAAGTACTGGTAAGATGGACTTCTGTGAGCATTTTATTTTTGGGAACCAGAAACGAGTCAGTTTCAATTCTCCAGCTATTCACAAAACTAAAGGTACTTTGGATTATATTCATTCTGATCTTTGGGGGCCCTCTCGTGTTCCATCTAAAGGTGGTGCCAGGCAAATGTTGACTTTTATTGATGATTATTCAAGGAAGGTTTGGGTGTATTTCTTGAAACATAAAAATGATGTTTTCTTAACCTTTAAACAATGGAAAGTGTTGATTAAAAAGCAGACAGGAAAACATGTTAAGCGGCTACGGACAGATAATGGTTTGGAGTTTTGTAGAGGTGAATTCAATGAATTTTGTAAGAATGAAGGAATTGCTCGGCATCACACTGTCAGAATGACTCCGCAACAAAATGGAGTTGCTGAGCTTCTCTTTTCGATCTAACTTACCGTATGCTCTGTGGTTGCCACTAAGGTGGACCCTCCACATTAGAAAGTAACTTATATTTTTTTTATTGTGAATCTTTGCGAGGCCCACTGCCTCGGTTATATCTCATGGGGCCCATTGCCTCGGATTTATCTTTGCGGGGCCCACTACCTTGGTTTTATATCTTGGGGCCTATTGCTTCGGATTTATCTTTGCGGGGCCCACAGCCTCAGTTTTATCTCGTGGGGCCCACAGCCTCAAATTTATCTTGCGGGGTCCACTGCCTCGATTTTGTAGACGAAGTTCAGCTTTGCTTATGGGGCCCACATCCACGTTTTTGTGGGGTCCGCTATTCCAGTTTCTTGTGTGGCGCCCACCTGAAGAAAATAGTCCGAATATCAATTTTTTTTTTGCCATCATGACGATAACGAAGACCTCTATTGAAAAGTTTGACCGGAGCATTAACTTCGGTATGTGGCAGCTCAAGATGCAAGCCATTTTAATACAAGATGGATGTGAGATTGCACTTGATGGAATGGAGAAAAAACCAGCAAATATGGCGTTAGACATATTCACGGATCTAGATAAAAAGGCTAGATCAGCCATCATATTGAATCTCTCCGATGAGGTTTTGCAGGAGGTTGCTGGTGAAAACACAGCAAAAGGTATGTGGGACAAATTGAAAGCTATGTACATGAAGAAGACGGTGGAGAATCGGCTTTATTTGAAACAAAAGTTGTACATGTTAAGGATGATAGAAGGTACATCTATTCTTTCACATCTAGATAAATTTGATTCTCTTATTTTGGATTTGAAGAATGTAGATGTGAAAATTGAAGATGAAGATCAAGTCATATTATTGTTATGTTCCCTTCCCCAGTCCTTTAAATATTTTCGTGATACTATAATTTATGGGAAAGAGTCAGTCTCATATAATAGTGTTAAGTCTGCATTAAAGTCAAAAGAGCAGATTGATAGGGACATCACTGGGGAGACTAGTGGAAGTCAGGAAGAGGGACTATTTGTGTGGGGTAGATCTGAAAATAAAGATTTTGAAAGAAGTAGATCCAAAGGCAGTTCAAAATCTAGACATAGAAATAAAACTTGTAATTATTGCAAGAAAAAGGGGCATATAAAGGCTGACTGCTATAAATTGAAACATAAGGAGAAAAATAAAGTTAAGCGAAATAAAGAAATGACACCCGAGGGCTAGTGTAGCGAAAGAGATGAGAATGAGAGAATTATCTTTGTAGCCACAGAAGATAAACTTAGGTCTAATAAGGAGTGGATTTTAGATTCGGGTTGTTCTTACCACATGAGTCCCGACAGGTAGTGTTTTTCCACTTATGAGTTATTGAATGGTGGAATTGTTTTGATGGGTAATAATGCTGCCTGTAAAGTTGTTGGTAAAGGTACAGTTCGGATCAAAATGTATGATGGTATCATTAGAACACTCGCTGACGTTAGACACATTCCTGATTTGAAGAAAAATCTCATCTCTCTTGGCACTCTCGATTCTCAGGGGTGCAAGTTTTCAGCTGAAGGTAGAGTTTTGAAAATTTCTAAAGGTGCTATTGTATCGATGAAAGCTTGCAGGTCTGGTAGTTTGTATGTTTTGCAGGGATCTACAGTAACAGGTGCTGCGGCAATCTCTACTGAAGGTGACATTACCAAATTGTGGAACATGCGTTTGGGATATATGGGTGAGAAAGGTTTAACGTTGTTAAGCAAGAGATGCCTACTTTGTGGTCAAAGTACTGGTAAGATGGACTTCTGTGAGCATTTTATTTTTGGGAAGCAGAAACGAGTCAGTTTCAATTCTCCAGCTATTCACAAAACTAAAGGTACTTTGGATTATATTCATTCTGATCTTTGGGGGCCCTCTCGTGTTCCATCTAAAGGTGGTGCCCGGTATATGTTGACTTTTATTGATGATTATTCAAGGAAGGTTTGGGTGTATTTCTTGAAACATAAAAATGATGTTTTCTTAACCTTTAAACAATGGAAAGTGTTGATTAAAAAGCAGACAGGAAAACATGTTAAGCGGCTACGGACAGATAATGGTTTGGAATTTTGTGGAGGTGAATTCAATGAATTTTGTAAGAATGAAGGAATTGCTCGGCATCACACTGTCAGAATGACTCCGCAACAAAATGGAGTTGCTGAGCGTATGAACCGGACTCTTTTGGAAAGAGCTCGGTGTATGATCTCTAATGCAGGGTTGACACTTGATTTTTGGGCAGAAGTCGTTGCGACAACTTGCTACATCGTCAACCGCTCTCCTTGTGCTCCTCTTAATTTCAAAACTCCAGAGGAAGTTTGGTTAGGTACTCCTGTTGATTACTCTACTTTAAGAATATTTGGGTGTCCAACATATATGCATGTAAATGAGGGAAAGTTAGAGCCTAGGGCTAAGAAATGTATTTTCCTTGGTTATGCTTTAGGGGTGAAGGGATATCGTTTGTGGTGTCCTGATCCCAAGTCACCTAAATTTGTAATTAGTAGAGATGTTACATTTGATGAGTCCTCTATGTTGTATCCTAGAAAAGAGTCTTGTAATCCTTGTAATTTAGAAAAAGAGGATAGTACACAGAAATAGGTGGAGTTAGAGATTGGTAGTTCAGGTCCTTCACAGATGTCTTCTACACATGAGACAGATCAAGTTGATCATCCAGATCCTGAACATGTTCAAGGTGAACCAGTAGAAGAAGAACATTCCATAGCCGAGATGTACTCAAGAGGCGAGAGATTCGACCACCACTGAGGTATGCAAATTTAGTTGCATATGCTTTATCAGTGGCACAAGAAACAGGTGAAGACAATGAACCTTCCACATATACGGAGGCAATTTCAAATGTTGATGCTGATAAGTGGATGGTAGCCATGAATGAAGAAATAGAATCTTTGCACAAGAATGATACTTGGGTTTTGGTGAAGCCGCCAAAGGGTAAGAAAATTGTTGGTTGCAAATGGGTCTTTAAAAGAAAAGAAGGTACTTCAGGTATTGAAAATGCAAGGTATAAGGCACGTTTAGTTGCAAAGGGCTACAGTCAGGCACAAGGTGTTGATTTTAATGATGTTTTCTCACCAATGGTGAAGCATAGCTCTATTCGTGTATTACTTGCATTGGTTGCCATGTTTGATTTGAAGTTAGAACAACTTGACGTCAAGACAGCATTCCTACATGGCGAATTAGATTAGCAGATTTATATGAAACAACCTGAAGGTTTTGAAGTTACAGAAAAGGAAGACCATGTGTGTTTATTGAAGAAATCCTTGTACGGATTGAAGCAGTCTCCAAGATAATGGTACAAGAGGTTTCATTCTGGGTCATGATTTCTCCAGGAGCATGTATGATAGTTGTGTTTACTTCCGGAAGTTAGATGACGACTCATTCATCTATTTATTGTTATATGTTGAAGATATGCTCATTGCTGCAAGAATGTCATAGATATTCATCATTTGAAGGCCTTATTGCATGGTGAATTTGAGATGAAAGATTTGGGAGCAGCAAAGAAAATTCTTGGCATGGAGATAAGACGTGATCGAGGAGCTGGTAAATTATTCTTGACCCAGGAGAATTATCTTAATAAAGTTTTGGAGAGATTTGGCATGCGAGATGCCAAAGCGGTTAGTACTCCTCTTGCTAGTCATTTTAGACTATCTGCTGCTCAATCACCACAGTCACAGGAAGAGGAAGATTATATGGCACGAGTTCCGTATTCTAGTGTTGTTGGCAGTATTATGTATGCAATGGTATGTAATCGTCCTGATATTTCACAAGCTGTTAGTGTCGTTAGTAGATATATGGCCAATCCTGGCAAAGAACATTGGCAGGCGGTGAAATGGATTCTCAGATACTTGAAGGGCACTTCAAATTTTAGTTTGGAGTTTGGTGGAACCAGCAACACTTTGGTTGGTTTTGTAGATTCAGACTATGCCGATGATCTCGATGACACGCAGTCTCGACGAGTTATGTATTTTGCATTGGAGGTTGTCTTTGTTAGCTAGAAAGCTACTCTACAACATGTAGTGGCTTTATCTACTACTGAAGCAGAATATATGGCAGTTACTGAGGCAATCAAAGAAGCATTATGGTTGAGAGGTTTATTTGGTGAGTTATCCCTTCATCAAGGGGTTACTACTGTTTATTGTGACAGCCAGAGTGCTATTCATTTGACGAAAGATCAGATGTATCATGAGAGGACGAAGCATATTGATGTGAAGTATCATTTCATTCAGGATACTATTGCTGAGAAGAAGATCCTTATTCAGAAGATTAACACTAAAGGCAATCCTGCTGACATGTTTACGAAGGTTCTTCCAGTTTACAAGTTCAAGCAGTGCTTGGACTTGATTAGCGTCTATAGTTGGTGATATAGCCCTTTTGGGGCATTGTCGTCGGAGAAGGTGGAGCAGATCACTAATTGTTCGGGACCAATTCAAGGTGGAGATTTGTTGCATGTGAAATGACCCCTCCACTTGGTTGCCTTGTCAAAGAAGAAGGCTTTGATTGGTGGCTAGAAGTCTATTAATGCAGCTCTCCATTCATGCATACAAGAAAGTCAAATATTGCTAGTTGACAATTGTGAGCAAATTTCGGCAAGTCTTGTAGGCTACATGTAGGTGTGCTTGAAAATAAGCTATATGGTTAGCCTATTTTCTTGACTAAGATTTAGGTGATAGCATTATAAATAGATGCATCTTCTGCATCTTTAGGACACCTAAAAATAGAAGAGAAAAAGAGTGTGGGAAATACTTTTAAGAGCTTTGCATTTGTATTAGCTACATTTGGGATTCATTGGGTAGAGAGAAAATTCTAGAGTGACACTTTGTAATTTCCTGTTATTCTCTCATAGTGAAATATCTCCGATTGTCTCTGGCCGTGGACGTAGGTCACATTGACCGAACCACGTAAATCTTTGCGTTCTGTCCTATTTAGTTTGACTACCTTTATTTTCGTTACTATTTTTCAGGCCATTAAATTCAACCGATATCTAATCCGAGGGCATTTTATCTTAATAATATTATAGTCGGCATACTTCTCTCTATTTTCTTTTAAGAGAAGTCCTGATTCTTTCGCGAGAAGTCCTGACAAAGGATACATATAATAATAGCATCGACGCTTCTCAATTTATTACGGATGTAACTTTTTGGAAACATATTATATTGTATTACTTAAAGTGTAATCTTTTCCTCTCTATTCAGAAAAAAGTATACCTTACCACCAAAAGTTAAATGATCATTTTATGAATGAAATGAAAAAAGTTACATATTGTAAGAGCCCCACCTAAACAATTAGTTATGATAACAACTCAAAAGCAGCTGGAATGAATTTGATGCTTGTGTCTTCTCAAACACACTATGGTGGTTATCAAATTGTCGTTGTTGTTCATACTCAAAAGAGAATTAACAAAAAAATTCTTTCGTCCAACTACTTTGCTACTTGCAGACTCAGCTTGCACTTGCATGTGTTAGCCTAGAGAATTTTTTTTTTAATCCAATACAGTAAAGCAAGCATCTAGAAGCATTTCCCTTTATTCCTTTCTCAGCATGCTTTTCTTCACTTGCACATAATTGGTAACGATAAATTATATATTCTTTTCCAGAGAAAATTAAAGATGACTTGATTCTCGAAAGAAAGACAAGAATTAAAAAATTAGAAAGATCGCAATTGTATTGCGTAAAGATCTATGTATAACCTTTATGCAGTCAAACAAGCAGTTTTACGTCTTTTATAAAACATAAAGAACTTTGAAAAATCTGCAACTTTATTCTGAAGATGAAGCGATTAAGTCTCGAACACTACAGTCGGGTCGCAGCAGCACTCATCCAGAAGGCAGCAGCAACATAAAGCAGCAAGGCTGAACAAGCCATAGAGAAAGTTGATACTTACATAAAATTTAAGTATTCTGTATATAGTATTGGGAATTGCAAATGAAGAGAACGAAGAGAACTACCATCCTTCAAGAAATCCTACATCCTTATTTGGTGGTGGAGCAGCATAGTACTGTGGTGGTGCCATTATCGGCGGAGGCCCTTGAGTACCTACATCATATTATTCCCATTAATACAAGTCTCAAAACACATATGTTCTCCACTTGAGTATAGGGAAGGTTGAAGTACAAGTCAATCAAATATCCGTCATGCTGAGGAATAATACTTCTTGAATGATTAGAAGAGCAGAAGAGTCTGCAGCAGAAATTTTGGCCTTTTAAGGAAGAAGTAGCAAGTTTCAAACTAATAATAACAAGAACGTTTAAAAGACGCAGAATTTGGTTATTCAACAAACAATCATTAAGATAATCAAACACAAATTGTTGATGATAAAATCAAATCATAGGACAAATGACAAAAAGATGACTTGAAACGTAGAGAGATCTCCTCATGATGTAACAACAGTTCTCAACACAGACAAAGTTCAACTTGGGTATGACATGCAAAATTTTGAAGGAGTACAGCTATAGGGTAACTGAGAAAAGCATGGCTACCTGGGGGCGGGTACCCGTACGCATACTTGGGGTCGTGCATGTTCTCAAGACAAACCCAAAATGAACCAAGTGACTGATTTAATGGCAATGTAACGACTGATGAATGTAAAATCTATGACAAGCAAGGGGAAAGAATATATTAGGTGGAAAGTTAAAGAAAGCACGAGAGACGTTTTCCTTGGGTGATCTCGAATATTGTCGACGTCTTTCCGTGGAAAACAGCTTATCAGGAGTCGTTACTTTGTAGATTCTGGAGGAAGATGCTGAAAAGCAATGGTTGGTACTTAAAATATATGAAAAGGGTTCAAGCATTCCTCGCACACGTGAGCCTGCACCCCTTCTGCTCCTTGCTGTTGGTTATGCTTCTTTGGCTTCCTCTCAATAAAGTAATATTATAAATAGTGTACAACATTTGGTTATGTTACTATTTGAGATAATTATTTAAAATTATAAAATATTTTTAATTTAAATTCCATAAAATTATAAAATAGCCTCTTAATATATTGTATTATATAATTTTATCTCAAAATGAATTTAATATATTATTTTAATATTAGTTTCACATATTTCTCACAAATTAAGGTGAAAATATCGTTTAACTCTCATGTAAATATAAAATAAGAATAATATAAAGTAAAAATATGCATTTGTTATAAGTGAATATAAGTTCAAAGGTTATCTTTATATATTTCAAAAGTTATTATAATAAATTTTCACATGTATGCAATAAAAAGTATATTGTCAATACTCAATATGAAATATATAAATTTTAAAATATTTATGAAATATATTTAAAATCTTAAACTAATATATTTAGTTATATACTTTACAATCACTTTATATAGGTCTAATTGTATAAAATTATTTAATTCATTTTATTTGTATCTTTACTATTTATTAAATAAATGGTAGACAATTTCATATTTCTTTTATGTATAGGTAATTGTTATTTTATATAGGAGAAATTTAAGTTTTTCATTTTAGTCCTGATTTTTTAAAATTACAATTTTGATTAGTATTTTAACTAATTGATACTAGTTCAAAAGAGCCATTAACTTACCAATATCAAAATTCAGTATGAAATTTTTTTGAAAATTAGCACCAGTCAGTCCCGACCGATATGATGCCTTATTTATTGATAAAGAGACTATAGAAATCATGATGAAGAAGGATTACTTCTTGTATGATTTCTTGAAGCATGTTAAATCGCATACTATTTTACTACTAGGATTTGAACTTAATATTTTCTCCATAAGATCCTAGTGCTTGATATTCTACTCTTACACCTTACATTTCCTCTATCTCAAACTTTCTAGTACAATAACATATATTGCACCCCATATCAACTCTCAAATCTTTCCAAGTTTGTTAAGGTTCAATGCAATTAGTCTTAGAAGGTTATTAAAATAATTCTTAAATTTTGTTAAGAAAGAATGCAATGTCTTAGAAGGTTATTAAATCCCTTAGCATTGAGAAACATGTACTAGGGTGTTTGTGTAACTCATTTAAATAATTCTTAAAAAATATTTTGTACGAACACTTTTGTTATAAAGAGTAGGATTACATGTGCACTTTTGATCAAAAACCCTTACCTACATAGGTACATACGAGTATTTAGTCTATAATATAAGGAAGCCTAAATATTCATGATAATAACCATAAAAATTGAAAATTATAACCTGAAGGCTACTTAGATCTCTCATAAAACTAGTAAAATTGTACCATTTGTAATATTTATTCACATCTTTGACTGATTTTTTTTTATGTTCTTAGTAAAAATGAAGTTCTTTCTTTTATCAATAACATGGTCATAAAGTGATTCTTTAAAATGGTTAAAATTGTCAAATAGCATGCCCATCTCAATCTCAAATTTTTTTTTATAAAGGTTGAATCTAGAAAATTTCAATTCACGTTTTATCCCCTCATCACCATTTGAACCACCTTGGCAATTTTCATATAACTTAAATAATTTGTCATATTTCAATTTCTATATTCACCCATCAGTAACATTTCCATCATCTGCTCCAAATTTTTCTTTACCTTTCTCCTTTTATGTTATACATTTGCTCCTCTCTACTCCTTTTATGTAGTTGCCCCTTTAAA
The DNA here is from genome assembly GCA_029891385.1 of Erythroxylum novogranatense. Taxonomy (NCBI): domain Eukaryota; kingdom Viridiplantae; phylum Streptophyta; class Magnoliopsida; order Malpighiales; family Erythroxylaceae; genus Erythroxylum; species Erythroxylum novogranatense. Next base: position 95,682,188 of record CM057228.1, read on the forward strand.
GGAAATGGATAAATCCATAAACATTGCTAACTCTTTATGATTCAAACTGGAATCAAAATTCTCCTTAATCTTTAAATCAATAAATATGTTCTTTTCTTATTCACTCAGATCAACTTTACTATCACTTACAACGACAACTTCTTATGTTCAACCCTTTGCATGTTTATTCATAGACTATACAAGAGTAGACTAAGTGATATCTTTAGGGACATCATCTTAAACCTAGTAATAATCTTAACTTTGACAACTTCAAACCATTAAATACCAAATTCAGCATCCACATTTTATTCTAAATGTAAAAAATTGGATTCGTATCAACATAGATCTCTATCACCTTGTTTTTTTTAAAATAATCTCGCATAGTGTCTTTATACAATCATCACTTTGTCACCTCCGTCAAACTAATTTTGAGACATCACAAAGCACCCTTTATAGTAACTTATTGGCTTTAGATCCTTTAATGTCTTCCACGAACATCCTCCCAAGGTCCTAATAATAAAACCTATCAGTTTCAATTTTTTAACTTTTAGCATCTCCATTAACTTATTCCACATCTTCCTTATAAACAAACTTTTCACCATAATTAATTTTCCTTCCCAACAATCTTTCTTTGGGTACCACAAATAAAAATGAGAACCTTAGATACAAATATCAAGATTATACTAAGCATAAAAGGCATTAAAGAGAAAACAAAAAGGTTTTACATTGCAACTTTATAGGAATTGAGACTATTAAACAAGTTTATTAACAAAAATGTAAAACTGTTTTCTAGATGATTAAGGTATAAAAAGGTTCAAATTGAAGAAGCAATAAATGGAACCTATGTTGCAATCATACCAACATTCCACCTTTGACTAAATTCAATTGATTTTTCTATTCACCGTTCAAATTTAGTTTCCTCAAATACAACAAGCCTAAGATTCTAAGAATTAATCTATAGGAGAATAGTCAAAATATGAAAATTTAACACTTTCTTAGCAATATCTCAATATAGAATACAAACTCTTATATTTGATCACATAAACAACATTAAAAAATAACAAAATTTTCAATTATCAATAAATTTAATTTAAAACAAATAAATAGAAAAAATTAAAGAAAAAGTAATTACCTAACAAAGAAAAGGAAGAGCAAGCCTAGGATGAGAGATAGGAAGGAATATCCTCACCACTAAATACAATAAGCATCCATCATCAATTGTACATAAAATTGGAATCAACCTATAAATTTCACTACCATGGACATCGAAACTAAGCTCAGACACTTTTTCTTTAGTTCTATGGTATATTTTCAAACTCAATAAAACCGAGATTATTTTTTCATGTCCTTGCATAAAGCATTGCTCTTCTCATATAATTACAAACTAAACTCATGTTTGGTATCATATAATTACAAACTAAACTCATGTTAGGTATCATATAATTACAAAATAAACTCATGGTAGGTATAATAAATAATAAGCTAAAGAGAAATATAAAAACAAATAAGTATGTAGTTAAGTACTTCATTAATGAGACACAAGCATTATTGGGTCATGTTTCTAAGTACTAAAGTTGCTTGTGTGATCATTCCTTCCATATTAAAAGGTGGCTTAGGGATGAAAAAGATAAGGATTAGGATTGTATTATTAGATGGATAATTATTAAGCCTAAATAATAACCATGTAAGTTGTCCATGTATCCATAAAAACATGTTGCATTAGTCACATTAATAAGTTACTAAAATGACAATATTTTGACATAAATGGTATGAGTTTTGAAAGCTTTAAGACTAAATTAAAAAATTTAAAGATTGGACACTAAATTGAAAAAAATCAAAAGTTGGGTTTGTTATGAATTTGTTATTCATATTATAGAGTAAAGATAGAGTAACTAAACTATAAACATGTAATATGAAAAGAAAGAAAATGTGTTACCCTTTTTCCTATTTTTATCCTATTGGCTTTAGTAATCATTGTAAGAAAAAAATATTTTCAACTCTACTAATCATTATAATAAAAGAAAGGTAAAATGAATTCACAAGTGCCAAAATTTTGAAAATTTTAGTTTTAATGCCTAGTTTTCTAAAATTATTAATTTAGTAAAAACTTAAAATTTTGATTACTCTATTTAAAATATTATCTTTGTTAATATTTTGCTAATGAGGCTAAAGGAACATGTGAATATGGATACTTAAATAGGTTATAAGACTCTTGTTTAGGACTTAACAACCCTATAATAATAACTTTAGTTTATCACTTATTCCTAAATTTTTTGTTGTCTTTATCACTGCTTCATTGCTTGTTTATGTCTTTTAGTCATTTGAGTTTTTATTTCTTTGTAGTTAGGCATACAAAGTGAAAAGGTAGAGTAGAGAGTGGGACTCCCTAGTGCTTGCTAACTTATTGGTAATATGAACCTTCTTGTCATAATCAACCCATTTATAACCATTAATAAGTAACCCTAAATATTTTATTTTAATTAAAAGGGCAAACTCATAACAAAAATGAATTTCTCCCCTTTTATTCATATTACAATCAACAATTTAGTCGTCCAAATCCTGATAGCTCTAAAATGTACTTGCTCAATTATCCACCTATATTTATCTTTGTATTTTTGCAAAATCAAGCTTAAAAATTTTCTCCTCAAAATTTTCTTCAATTTTATTACCTCGAATGTCAACAATCAGTTCTCAAATGACAACTTATAAACAATGGTTATTATGCATTTTTTTTACTTAAGAAAATAAATTTGAATGTACATTTTGTTTAAAATTAAACTTAATTGAATTTTGCTAATAAAAGTTGAATGAAAGAGAAAAAGATAGAAAAGAACTTGAGTTCAACCCCTGTAAAGTCAAAGCACCAAAGAGATTAACCTAAAGATCATTTCTATCCTTTAAGATAAAAAACTAAAACACACACATAGGTGCTTGTGAGAAAACTCTCAACCTAAATTTTATTGCTTAAAATTTCCTTTATTTATTATAATGCTCCCTATTTAAAAAGGTCTTCATCTTTCTTATTTTCAAATAGGAAAACAAAACTAATATCTTACTAAAGTTAGCTAATCATCATCATCATCATCACCATCATCATCGCACCCAGTCTGAAATCCCACAATGAAGCAGGGTCTAGGGAAGTCAATAGTATGCAGCCTTACCCCTATATAATAGAGAGGTTGTTTCCGGTAGATCCACATGCAAATGTGACATGAAAAAAAAGATACAGAAAAGAAAATATTTAGAACAGTTAATAATAATAATAATAATAAATTAATTAATTAATAAATTAATAAAATAATATAACGAATATAATAATATAATAATTTAAAAAATAAAAATATAAAAAATAATAAAAAGGAATAATAATAATAAATAAATAAAAATAATACGAAGAATAATAAAATAAAAATAATAAAATATAATAATAAGAAAATATAAATAATTATACTAATAATAATAATAATAATTGCAAAAATCAGAAAACGTCAGGAAGTTACGCCTAACAGAAGTCTTTGCGGGCATGTCAGGAGGCTCGATACCTCCGAGTTGTCAGCAGATGCCTGCCAGGGGGTTTACGTCTCACATCACCATCTGCGCCCCTCCGCCACTGTCTTGAAGCACAGGAAACCTAAATACTCCGTCGCCGGCGCCATCTTCAAAGCTCGTATCGTCATCGAATGCGTGAAGGTTACTAATGCTTTACAGTGAAGTCATATACAGTTATATCAGAGGTAGCGATTGCTGACCCAGAAACTAGATCGTGACGGTGCTCTGCCTTGTTCACTGTGTAGATCTCCACCAGAAACTTCTGTCTTGTCCATGTGTAGACTCTACCCCCAAACCTGGTGAAAACAGAGCAGAACAAAGAAAGCAAAAGAGAGAAAAAGTTGAAAACTTTACTGTCAAGCAGCCAACAGAAACTGTGTCGGGCCTCTGGTTCCCCGGTCTTCGGCCTCCACTTGGACGGCCACCCATCCGCTGGATATATGAAAGGCTATAGTTCTGGCTGGTAATCTCCTTAATATCATCAACTGTGTGTGCTCTCAACGAAACATTTGCAAATGTTTTCAGGGTCAACTTTAGTAAATCCGGAACCTTGATAGACCCAACACTTTGGATGTTCAGATTTAGTTCAGAAGCCATATGACGCAAGATCCGTATCAAAAGTCGACCAAGAGCATCGATTTCATCCTTGCCAGATCCTCCTTGACCACTGCCTCCACCACGGTTGCCCCTTCTCGATCTTTCTCCATCATCTTTCATCTCCAAGCCTCTTCCTCCTTTTAGCTACAGTTAACTGGTGATTTGAGTTTGCACGCAGCCAGGAGATTGACAGCCCTAGTGGCGCTCAGTGTAACACCCATAACACAATCAATAGATTAAAAGGCTCTACTAAAGAGAGACGATTCCCACTTACTAATCAGAACCTTCACCCCTAAAAGATTGAAACTTTCACCAGCATAACACAATCAATATATAAACAAGTTCTACTACCCAAGTCACACAATACCGACTTACTAATCATAAAATCCTGTCATAAAAATCGAAACTTTCACCTGGTCGCCGACTTTCCACCTTGAAACTTTAAAATGAAGAAAACCGGCAAACAAAAATAAAAAATAGAAAAGAAATCAACTTTATCACCAAAAAATCCATCTTATGCATATATCTACATAAATAACCGACCAGAGGCGGTTTAACGGCGTATGAGTAATTTCAAGATCATATCTGATGTATATCCTTATTTTTCACCATCCTTTGAAGGGTATATCAAGCTCTACAGAGAACTTCGACTAGGAAATAAAGAAAACAAATATGTCTAATTTGCCTAGAAAACAAATAATAATTCAATGGTAAGTAAACCTACTTTCCAACCGTTTTCTTAATTATTATCCTTCCTAAAATTATAATAACAAGAAAATATGAAAATAACAGGAAAAATAAAAAAGAAAACATCTTAAAATTTAATTAAATAAGTGTGCAACCTATATTCATTCTAAACCTAATTACTTTCTTGTCCAACCCATGAAAAGTGTTGTCCCTCACAATTAACCCATGAAAAGTGTTGCCCCTTACAATTAACCCATGAAATCTAAGTATTAATGCTTTACGATTATCTGCATGTACTAGACATTCTTGAACTCTCTTGCATCATTCTCCCTTTCTTCAAAACAAGTTGTCTTTAACTCTTTAAGCTTATCATCTTCAAGATAGGGAGAAAGGTCACCAATGTTAAATGTAGCTGAAACTCACACAATTCTAGGCAAATAAAGCTTGTAAACACTTTCTCTAATTCTCTTGAGCACTTGAATGGACCTTTAGCTTTAGGAATCCGTTTGTTTTTCCTTTTGATAGGAAAACATTCCTTATAAAGATGGAGCCAAACAAGATCACCTAGTTTAAACGAGGGTTGTTTGCATAATTTATTTGCTCTTGTTTTGTATTGCTCATTTACCTTTTCTATTCTAGATTAAATCTAGCTATAGAGCTTGTCCATCTCTTTGACACGTTTCTTAGACACGTTTCTTAGCATCAAAGTTCAACAAAATGACCTTTAGGAGAGGTAATAAATCAATAAGAATGTATGGACTAATTATGTACATCACTTCAAATGATTACTTCCCCTTTATATGCAAAGGCTACCTATTGTAGGTAAACTCCACATATGTAAGTTTGAGATCCCTATCTTTGGTCATTTTATTCACCAACCTATATATCAAAGCTCCTAAAGTTTTTTTGTAACTTAAGTTTGGTTGTCAGGTTGTGGATGATGTGATGTACTAAACAAGAAACTTCAATTATATGTGAAGTGGTACTTGTCTTATAATAAGGGACACAGTGCGCTATCTTAGAGAATCGATCCTCCTACTATCATGATTACATCTTTTTCTCAATACGTGCAATGTAGCCCTATTATGAAGTCTACGCTCATGTCTTCCCAAGGTCTTAAAGGTATAGATAAAGGCACATAAAATCTTGATGAAATGTGCTCTTAACTCATTGATGGGACCCATATATTTATTAATAAAGGCTTCAACATAAGTTTACATATGAGGCCAATAGAAGTGTTCCTGAAGTAATTATAAAGTTTTGGCAATCCTCCTCCGTATGCTTCTCTAACCAATAAATTACAAAAAGAACATTTGAGAAAATATAATTTGTTGCCCTTAAATAGAAAACCATATTAAAGAACAAAGTTGTCCACTGTTTTTTTACATTCTATATATATGGATAAAGAATTCAGACCTTTCTCATTAAATTCTTTCGAAGCTCAAATCATAAAAGTCTTGAGTTCAAAACAATAAGCATAGAATATCATTGAAAAAGTGCATCTGCAACCATATTAGATCTTCCCTCCTTGTATTATGAAAATAAATTGAACAACTCCAAGAAAGTAACCCATTTTATATGCCTTAGGTTAAGTTTCTGTTGCTCATTAATATGCTTCAAAGCTTCATGATCATTATGGAGCACAAATAATCTTGTCTTAAGATAATGACTCTAACTATTAAGTGCCAAAAAAACATAAAATTCCTTATTGTAAGTGGATTCATTTAATTTAGAAGTCCCCAATTTCTCAATTAAATATGCAATAGGACCTTGTTAGAGAAGAACAACACCTATTCCTATGTTTCTTGCATTGCATTCAGTGTTAAATAATTCATTGAAGTTAGGAAGTACCAAAATTGAGGCATTGCATAATTTAAGGTTAACTAGTTCAAACAAATGTTTTAAAGTACTGCCCTATTCGCACTTACCTTTCTTCAAGCACTCAGTGATAGGGGTTATGATTGTGTAAAAGTTTTTAATAAATTGTAGATAGAATGAAGCAACCCGTGGAAACTTTACACTTGAGAAATGTTTGTTGGAGTTGGCTTCTAATAACTTTAACATTAGCTTGATCATATTGAGATTCTCTCTTCAGATATAACATACCCAAGGAAAACCATACTTGAAGTCATGAATGTACACTTCTCCACCTTACCAAACAACTTGTATTATCTCAAATTTTCAAATAATAATCTCAAACGCTTTAAATATTCTGTATCACTTTTAAAGTACACAAGAATATCATCAAGATAAACAATGATATATTTTCTAAGGAAAAGACATACTACCTAATTTATGAGATGCATGAAAGTACTCAATAGATTGGTTAGACCAAAAGGCATGACTGACTACTCATACAACTCATACTAGGTTTTAAACATTATCTTCCATTCATCTCCCTCATGCATTCAAATTTTGGTGATAGCTACTGTAGATATCAATCTTAGAAAAGACCTTATAGCTATATAACTTGGTAAGCATATCATCAATCCTAAGCATGGTAAACCTATTCTTGATTGTTATATTGTTCACAACCCTATTATCTATGCATATTCTCCATGACCCATTCTTCTTTAAAACTAACAATGCTGGAATGTTGCATGGGGACACACTCTCTCAAATGCAACCATGGTCTAATATCTCACTTACCTTTAGAATTCCTTGACTTCCTCAAATTTAATCTATAAAGGGCTTATTAGGTAATGACGCACTTGGTATTAAGTCAATTTGGTTCTCAATTCCATAAAAGGAGGCAAACTACATGGCAAATCTTTAAGAAACACATCTAAAAATTCACCCTTTAGCTCCTACAAATATGAATGAATTCATATGGCCTCCATCCCTTTAGCTTACTTTAAGCCTCCTTATATTTTGGTAAATCCCTTAAAAATTAAGTTCTATCAACAAGTAGAAGTAGTTGCTCCTTGCTTAGTTTGCTTTCTTTTACATTGCAGATTTTAAAAGATGGTAACGATAACAAAGTTATTCAATTTTCATCCTTTTTCATTAAATAGAATTTTTCAAATCCATCATGATTTATCCTCCTATCATTCTGCCATGGTTACCCAAAAGGACATGGCATCCATCCTTTAGGATTATGTCACAATATACCTCATCCTTGTACTTGTTTCCAATTAAAAATACCACCACAACCTGTTTAGTTACCTTTAAATCATTCCCTTTGTTTAACCATATCAAGGAGTATGGTTTAAGGCACTTCTTAGTAGAAAAGTTCAGTTTCTCTTAGTGGATAATTTCAGTTTCTCAACTAAATAAGTTGTGGTAATGTTAGCACAACTTCCACTATCCATAAATAAATTGCAAAGCTTACCATTAACTATACATCATGTATGGAAAAGTTGCTCAAGTTGATATATATTTAATAGGTCACTTTTACCCTTTATGACACATCTAATCATTAGGAACTCCCCTTTCTCATCAACTTCCACTTCTAAATCTTTGACAATTCATACTTGGCATCACTTTCTTGTGGGGCATAATGGAGATGTCTTGAGATTTCTTCCTCAACCTCGTGCATCTCTTAAAATGTCAAGAATTGCTTAGTGGGACACTTATATTGATAATATTTAAACCCTTGGCACTTGAAGCACTTATGCTTGAGCTTTTCTCGTGGTTAAGGCTCGACATTCATCTTTTCTTTACTATTATTCTCTTTCTTCTTAAAATTAGCCCTTTTTGAACTAGAACCCACCTTTTCTTTGCATCGGTGCTGCTTTTATTAGTCACACATTTGTTTTGGAAGTTCATATAGCCTTTAACAACTATTTTACTAATAGACCTTTTCTCTTATTTTTCAAACTTAAAATAAAAGTTACATGCCTCATTAAAAGTGATATAAATTGAAACCTCCACTTGATCAATGATCTAAGGCTTTAAACTTCCAATGAAGCATGCTATATGTTATGTCTACTTCTCCTCCACGTCACAAAGTAAGGCCAACTTCTCAAATTCTTTAATATACTCTTCCATGCTCAAGTTCTTTTGTTTGAGCTTTGTAAGACATATATAAAGATCTTTCTCATATTCTCGACAAAGGAACTTTCACCTCATAAGTTTCTTAAATGTTTCATATAAGCCTATTTTCTCCTTACCATTTCTTTTGCATTTAACCTTTAAATTCTCATACCAAACACCTATAAACTTAGAGAGTTTGAGAATTTTCACCTTGAACTTCTTCTTATCATCAGATCCTTTGTAATTAAAGATCTTTTTTGTTTTCCTCAACCACCCAAGGAACTAATTAGGGTTTAAACTACCATCAAAATCTGGAAGTTTAAATTTAAGCCTATGATCATCGTCTAAAATTGGTTTCTAGGGTTATGAGAAAATTGGCTCCAATTTGGCTTGAATCTATAACTCTACAAACTTGAAGTTACTCTTTCTTCCTTTATGCTAAATAACTTGACTAACCATGCCTTTAATATTATCTTTAGTCTCTTAAATACTTTTCTCCTCTAGTTCCACGAGTCGATGTTTAAGAAGCTTCAAAACATAGCTCTAATACCATTTAATATATTTGTTTACTCAAAATTTGAACATGTTTTGTTTATCTAAAATTAACTTAATTGAATTTTGTTGTAAGAGTTGAATGAAAGAGAAGAAAGATTTTAAAAAAAAGAACTTGAGTTCAGAAGTTGAATGAAAGAGAAGAAAGATAATTAAAAAAAAAGAACATGAGTTCAGCCCCTCCAAATCCTTAGCATCAAAGAGATTAACCCAAGGGTCATTCCTAACCTTGTAAGGAAAGAAATTAATAGTTCACACACACACACACAGGTATTTGTGAGAAAAATCTTAACCTGAATTTTATTACCCAAAATCTACTTTATTCATTACAATGCTCCCTATTTATAGAGGTCATGAGCATCCTTATATTTTAATAGGAAAAGGAAACTAGAAATTAGCTAACAAATTTGCCTAATTTGACTAAGAAATAAACAAACAAATTTGCCTAATTTAACTAAGAAACAAATAATACTTAGGTGGCAAGTAAACCTACCTTTTAACCATTTTCCTAATTATTAATTCTTACAAATATAATACAAAAATACAAAATAAAAGGAAAATTTTTCTAAAATTTAGATATAATATCGTGCAGCCCATATTCAATTTAAACCTATCTATTTTCTTTTTCAGCCTATGAAAAGTGTTGTTCCTTACATATAACCTATGAAATCCAAGTATTAGTGCTTCATGATTATCTTTATATACTAGACCATTCTTGAATTTTCCCCCATTAAGTTGCCACCGTCCACTTCTTTAAGCCCAATATTGAACAGTTCATATTCGGTCCTTCCTTTAGGAAACCACATCTCAAGATCTCAATCTACATCAGTCATCACAATATGACCCACATTATGAGCTCCAATAAGCTTTTGGGCATGGTGATAGTACCATTGGATCTTTCAATAATAGAGTCTACGACCCGCATATTGAATATAATAATTAAATTACTATTAATAAAGAGACCAATAAAGGGTCCTTAGCCAATTTCACTTGAATGCAAAAGTTGAGCCTAATATGAGACTAATGTTTTAGTTTGATATAGAGCCATATTGTGGCTTATATGAACATATTGTATTTTCTTTCAACCCAATCATAATATCATGCTTTTTTCCAATCTAATAATCTTAGTAAAACTCTTTTTTTTTCAAAAAGGTCTATGTAAGGTTAACTGACTTGCTTATTTCAAGATTCAAATCAATGCAATATCTAACATATACATGACATTTTTTATAAACTAGACAAAATCATCAACTTATAGTGACATAAATTAGATCGGAAAAGGGAAACAACGGTCTTTCACATGTTTTACTAACATTCCTATTCATCTTCTTATTAGAGCCACTTGCAAGCATAACCCAACGAAGGAATCTCTATCATGTTGATTCAAGGTAAGACCCTTAATACATTGGTTGTAATGTGAAAATAGTTCATTCAATTCCCATGATTTGCAAGATTATTGAGTTCATCTCCTTTAACTTACTTGATAAATATAATTTTTACTTTCTAACAAGAAATCCTTACAAACTTAAAAATTAGTAGTTGATTTATTTGAGAGTCTAAAATTTTGAAATTGTAATACTTATAATTTGATAGAAATTGACATCTTAGCAATATTTCTTAATATTTCTTAATTAAATTGGAGATTGATATTGAATAATTAAAAAGTGTAGTATTGATTAATTATGATAATAATATTTTATGAATAAAAATTTGGATAAAATATTATTATTTTGTTGTTACCATGAAGCATTGTTTGACGAAACATTGAATTGAGTTCATTTAAGAGGATATAGTATAAAATAATTATATAGAATTCAAAAGAAAACATTAAGAACTAATAATGAAAATAAGAAGGAGAATTTAGTGAAATATATTTGTGAGTTGATTTTGTGTCACCATTTATCATTTTTATATTTTGATCATAAATCTTTATAATAATAATATCATATTGAGATGATTCAAGAAACTGAAAAGTTAAGAAAATTTTCTACAACTCTTAAACCGTATTTAGAGCTAATTTTAATTTGTCAAACCTATAACATTAGCTAGTTGATATCCATGATTATTTTTATAAAAAAGTTCACAATAACTTTAGATGTCATTTTCTACAAAAACAACAGGGAGTGACAAGAGGAACAAAGAAGAAGTGTGCATAGGTGTGATGATCCAAATTTTTGTTAAATTACTCAAAATAGACCAATAAAGAGAAAAACCTACAAAAGTATAAGTTGAGCTTAAGAAAGCTTAAGTTTATTTCTCTCTTAAACTCTTTTCTCTATAAGTTACTATTCACTCATAACTTCTGAAAATCATAACTTAATAGTCTAACCACCATTTCTAACTACCTAGGGCTCTACAGAAAGCTCTTGGGATGTTTTACAAAACCCATAAATTTGTTTCATAAAAAATGACCTACATTTGGAGGAATCACGACTGGAAGTTTTGGTTCATTTAGGTAAGTCACTAATCTCATATTTTAGTCATTGTTTGGGTGAAACTAACACCATCATCATGTCTAACGACCCAAAAAATATAGAAAAGAAGGAAAACCTGACACGAGTCACTTTTGAGCTTTAAACCTTAGATTCTCACAAACTAAAAGGAGTTTCAACATGAGACCAATTCCATTGGATTGCTGAAGGTAAGCTCATCATTTCTAGAGGTGGTGAAGATCATCGCCCCTCTAGTGCCAGCGCATGTAACCCCGCACTCTGATGACAGTAGTGATTTTTTGACCAACCTAAAAATCATCGAGAATAATTTTAAAAACTCCCAAATATTATGTAAATCAATTTTCATAAAATCAATGTATTGAAATCCTTCATATTTTGTGAGCTAAAAATTTAAAAAGGGTTATGATCTTATAGAAATGCATGAAATTGATTAAAATGAGTTGTTCTTGATTAGAATTGAGAATATCTTGATGTACTGAGTATAAATGAGGGGGTATGGGGTAGAAATTCGTATTCTTGAATTATAATTAGATTTATTATGAATTTAAGATGTAATTTTGGATTCAATTGGGCTTGGATATGTAGTTTGGAGGCCCAAATTGAGCTATGATTACTAATGGTCATAGAAATGTCTTTTCATTGTAAGAATTACCCTTCTTTCATAAGGGAGATGCCTGTTTTATAGGGTAAACTCTCCCGAAGTTTTCAGTATGCTCCTCTTAAAACGTGACATCATCATTTTTAAATAAAAAATAGAGCTCTTTAATATTAAATCATAGTCTTATTCTCGAAGTGTCTAAAAATTGGTTTAAGTTTTAAATCCTAATAGACATTCTCACTTTTCTTTCAAGACACTAGGTTTGGCACGAAGGAGCACATTATACCTGTGAGTTAATATTCTTGATTATGAGCATGCATTAGAATTTTATATTCATCATGAAAATCACCTTCATTTTTTTATGCACACATGGCATTCATACATATGGATTGACATATGTATATATATATTTGTTGTGCAATGTTATGCTTGTTTCGCTATGTGATAATATAAAGGATTGTTATAGTATGAATTACTGGTAGGTGTCACTAGGTTGTGTGCACAGTAAGTCATTAGTTGGGTATAGATTTGGGTTAGTATTGGGTTTATTGATTTAGATATGACGCAATTGGAGCGGTTCAGTCGAGCTTGGTCTCGAGCACTTACCGATATATGGTACATGATAGGTAGCATGATTGTGGCAATTCAGTCGAGCTTGCTCTCGAATGACAATCATGTCGTAGTGAGGCTATAGCAGTTCGGTTGAGTGTGGCTCTCGGATGACAATCCACTAAATTGGACCAAGTGACTCGTATGAAACAAGAAAGCCCTTATGGCTATAGTTTATGGGTAAGGGGTCTGTCATAGGGTCGTTCGTTAATCCTCCGCTATTATTGTGATTGTGATGATTATGTGACATGGTATTGTTATGGAAAATGCATGCATGTTTATGAAAAAAAATATGTTATAAAATTGCATTATGAATGTAATACATTATAAATATATACATAAATATGTATCATTTGAAATCCTTAGGAGAACGAGAGCATAACATAACCATAGTATCAATTCACTCAGTGAGGTCTGACTCTCCTCAACTATTTTTTTCACGATCTTTTTTCATATCTATTTTAATAAGCTACTTTTTCGGTCTTCTTCCTCTTTGATGATTCAATGTATGTTTGTTAGTGATCTTTGACTCTAGAGCTGCACTAGTTTTGTATTTATTGGATTTCCCTGGTATTAACTATCTTAATATTGTAGCACATTAAGTATCGTATATTATTAGAACTATTTAATTATTATCAACATGAGTTTGATCATTTTCAAATCTCATCTTTACTATGGATATAGGGATTTTATGGCATTTTAGGCTTAATAACGGTCCAATAAACCTTAAGTTTACTGTTCCTTAGCGTCAGTGACAATCCGCAGTCGGTCGTGACAAAGTTGGTATCAGAGCTTTAGGTTTAAATTTGAGTTACTAGGTTGATTAGAATTAAGTCAAATTTCTCTTAGAACTACCGTGGCATTAGGATCATGTTTGTTTAAAATCGTTGTCTTTACTTCCATCCTTTCATAGTACTGCTATGAATTTTATCCTATATAAAGACTTTCCTTGTTCTTTGATCATAAGGAGAAAAGAAGGATGTTTGGGCTTATGATTCTCATTTTCAATCTTTTCTTCTTCAGCTTTCTCTCTTTTTAATAAACTACTTAGAAGCCTCACCCTCTCTAAGAGACTAAATTTGAAGATGCTAATTTCCCTTATTTGTAAATTCAATGAGGCAACACCTGGTATGTTTTTTATGCTAACAATGGCAACTTTTGCAATGGATACACTGTAAAAATGACTAGCAATTGTTTCTTTTAGTTTATAGAAAGGGATCACTTCTTTTAGTGCTATTAGGCATCACCTAGCAATTCTAGAAGACCAAAACTCAGTGCTGGAACTATTGCTTAGTCTATTATGGATGTAAAGTTTCGTGATGATTTTGAAGACCCTGGTAGCTCATTTGACTACTCAAGCTCGGTACAAATCACCAGTTCAATTGGTAAAGATAAATAGTCCAAGTCTGACAAAGTGACCATAGCTTATCTTCATCATATTCAGAAAGGCAAGCTCATCTAACCTTTTGGATGTTTGATGGCCTTAGACAATGAAACTTTAAAGATAATTGCATACGGTGAAAATGCATTTAAAATGTTGACCATGTGAGTGCCTTTACTTTATAAAAAGCCCTGAGTTTTGGGGAGGTTGCGCTTGTGAATCTTATTTTAGTTAACTGTAAGACATTTGGAAAGCTTTTTTTAAATGCAATTGTTAATTAAGTAATTGGTAGCTTGATTGTTGACTTCGAACCTATGAAGCCTTATGATGTCACCATGACAACTGCTGGGGCATTACATTTCTACAAGCTTACAGATAAATCAATTATCATATTGCAGTCTTTACCTCGTGGAAGCTTAGAAAGGCTTTGTGACACTATGGTTCAAAAGTTTTCTGATCTCGTTGGCTATGACAGGGTGATGGCTTATAAGTTTCATGACGATAACCATGGGGAAGTTATTTCTAAAATAACTAAGTCTAGTTTGGAGTTCTATTTGGGTCTGCGTTATCCAGTCAATGATATTCCTCAAGCTACATGTGTTTTATTTATGAAGAATAAGGTTTGAATGATTGTTGATTTTCATGCAAAACATGTCAAGGTGTTTTACGACAAGAAACTTCACTTTGAACTGACCTTATATGGTTCAAAAATATGAGCCCAACACAATTGTCACTCACAATATATTCAAAACATGAATACAATTGCTTCACTAGTTATGGAAATTTAATCAATAATAAAGATGATTATTTTGATGGCCCCATCTATACACATACGTCAAAAACAAAAAGCCTTCGAGGTCTAATAATATGTTATAACACTAGTTCGAGGTTTGTTTCTTTTCTTATGAGGTATGCTTATGAATTTCTAGCTCAGGTACTTGCTATTCATTTCAACAACTGAAAATAGAAAATTAAATTATTGAGAAAAAACATCTTCCAAACTTATGAACTGTTATGAGATATGATAATGCGTGATGCCCCATTGGATATTGTTACTTAGTGCCTATACATGATGGATCTTGTGAAATATGATGGTGTCGCACTATTGTACAAGAATAAGATATCGAGGTTAGGAATAACTCTAGTTGATTTCCTGCAACATCCCACCACCACAAGATACGTACCCAAGCATTTAAGCATATTCAAGTACATATCTTATGAGAATGGCATGTTAGAGCAAAAGCAAAACCAAATTATACATGGCATCATCTAACATAATCGAAAGTCACTAAATTTTAAAACCATTCATTACACTACTCCAAACAAGTTTACACTATTTCCCTTACACAAATATTTCCATGACCTTATATAGGTTCTACGAAAATACAACAAAATGCAAAATACGATACTCCTGGAGTCAGTTGACAGACCTTTGATCCATAACAAAATCCAAAGGGTCTTTTAGTCCTGCCTAAGAACTAAGTCTCATGTCTCGTACCTGAAAAATCACATTGCAATTTTTATGAGTTTTGCAAACTTAATTAGTGAACCATCATTGATGATTTCACCGGATTACAAACACATACTACATATCTCACATATATTCATTCAGATCATGTATACACGCCAAATATTCGCACAACATGATATTTCATATAATCTCACAATCCACATAGCCAAGTACAACAAATAGATCATAATAATTTATCATTCGTTTCAGCTTTGCAAATTATTAAATATTATATGCATGAGACTCTCATTCTTTCTTATTATTGTGACTGAGTGCCTATCACAAACTTATTCAAATATCGGCCCATAGGGCTCAGTCAAACAGAATCACGGAGCAAAGCTCTACGTGGAAGCACTTTATACTAGCAACTCAAGTCACAATATCTTTATCTGAGCATGCATTATATGAAATGCAACAATTTCAGAAAATCTCATATATCACAATCTTAAACAAATGTTCAGGCAAAATTCCACAGTTATCGGACCTAAGTCCGGCATTCAACTTTCATGAAGATTCCAATTGTCAAAATTTTATATCAAGTCAAAAACACTCCCAATACATGCCCAACTATCAAACTCCTCGGACCTCAGGTCTGGAATCCAGAATCAACTCACAAACAGTTTAATAATAATAGAAATGTAATAAATTAAATTAAATTTAAATCAAATCAATCCTAGGAAATCATCTAGGTTGACTCACTGAATGCGCTAATATGTTATTGCATGGATGGTCCGGCCATGTCGGTCTGGCATCTACTTGGCTCCTCTAAAACATACACAACATATTCACAAATATCACATTTTTATACAAATATACAAGTATTCTTTTATGCACATCAATAAATAGAAAGTATGCACAATGCATGCTCAATGACAATTCCGGGTATCTTATTATAATTTTCATCATTAAACTAATCAGATATTAAATCCCTCATTAATAACATTTGGTACTTATAATTTGGACCAAAATAAAACAATGTGAAAACAATTTCATAACTTAATTGACCACTTCAAATTTTCTGCTCACATAATTTTGGGTCAACTTTGCATAATTAATCTGATAGTGTAAAAGACAAAATTGGTCAACACTTCCTTCTGGAAAGTTGTTATACATTGTTTCTAACGACTCCAAGATCCTCCAATTTGATTCAGTATTCAATGAGTTATGCACAAAATACCTTAGACTGTGCACATTTGAACTTTTGGCTAGTACATGATCATACTCTCTAATTGTACAACTCATATCTTTTAGCTCAGACATCTAAAAATTTCAAATTTTATACCAATTTAAAACTAAGAGAATAAGCTACAATGTTTATGAAGACAATTCAGCCTAATTAGGCCTACATCAATACAGTTTATTCAATAACCACAGGATATAATTTCTGTCCCTGACAGTGCTTCAACTTAAGCTACAACTCACTTACATGCCAAATTTGAAACTCATAGAGATAGAATTAAAATTCTACTTCTTCACAAAAATTGTAGCAATATGTCTCTAGTTTATTATGAATTAAAAATGAACTCATTCGGAAATCTACAGCTTAAATTATAATTAGAAAACCGAAACATGATCATAAAAATTTCCAGTTCTTAATATTCCAGCAAACTTCCACACTTTCATCCTATCAATCACTTTCAAATTAATTCAGATAGCTCAAAATTTTTATTAGGAGAAAGAAAAATATCTTAGGAATCCATTGGTCTAAGTTTCATGTTATTTGGAGTTCGGATGAAAGAGTTATAGGCAAAAGATTGAGAGTTATTCAATTAAAAACTCAAGTTTTTAACCCACACATATAAACCATCAACTTTTCTCTCTGAAGCACGCCAACTTCATCTTCTTCACCGAACTACACTACAAAACTGTAGATTCTCTTCACTCTTCTTCCTC
Source organism: Erythroxylum novogranatense (assembly GCA_029891385.1). NCBI lineage: Eukaryota > Viridiplantae > Streptophyta > Magnoliopsida > Malpighiales > Erythroxylaceae > Erythroxylum > Erythroxylum novogranatense. The sequence continues at coordinate 95,699,971 of CM057228.1, forward strand.
TCTTCCACTTACCCTATCATCTTTAATTTATACCCTCACATTTTCTCTTCATTTTAGTTCCCATTACAATTCAACTTAGCATCAAAACCTCTCAAAACTCAAGACCACATACAACATCACAACCAAATGTTATATACGGTTTTCCATTTATGCACTTGTTTCATTTTCTGTTTTTCCCCTTTTTTTTCTTGTGCTTCATCCCCACACATCACAACTAATATATATGTTGCATAAACCATTGTTTTTTTTTCTCCATCTCAAAAGAACCCATCACAACCAAATCTAAAATCCAAAATTTTATACCTACATAACAACCATTGTACTATTCACGTTAGCAGATATCAGTTTCTGCATCTTTCTTTCTTTCTTTTTTTACAACACAATAGCCCACGTTTTCACTCCTTTTCCTCCTTCAAATACCACACCTCATTATACTCTATGTTTTCTTCAACTTTAACTTCACATAAATCCCTCACTATAATTTCCCAAACATTAACGCATATATCACAAAAACATTGCATGTTCATCTCTGTCTCTCTCTACTGCGACCACACTTGTTTCAATTTCTTTTTTTTCTGACTTTCAGCACTCTTCCTAAACACAGTTGAAAGATTCTACTAGCTCGAAATTCACCTCAACACTACCTTATGGAATATTGTTCCACAAACATGCAAAAATAACCTATCCATATTTTTTACAAACCTTCCATTACGTTCATTCAGTACCGAAAATACAGTTCTCCAAACTCTCATACACATATGCATTTATACAGTGGAAACAACATTAAAATCACTTACTTGAGTCCACAATTACTCCAGCACTGAAAGGGAAATCAACAACACAATTCGGTGATGAAGAATAGGGAAGAGCATCTCGGTGTTGAGTGTTTTCAGTAGAGAACGAAAGCTAGGGTGGTTTCTTCCTAACTAAAACATAATAATACGTGGTTCATTGCATGTCCTTCACGTGTGCTATTTGTCTCCACCTATTCACCATTTGTCTTAGTAGCAACTTGCCATGTGTCACATATATATTTTTTGCACATGTCACCACATATACTAGCCATTTGTCAAAGACATATGTTGCCATGTGTCACACCATAATTGGTCCAAAATATTCCAAATTTTCAATTTTTTTTGAAAATTTCTAAATTCACCTAAAATTATGAAATAATGATATGACTCTCCAAATATATTTTTTTAGCTCAAAATAATTCACCAAAAATTTTAAAATATACAAAATGTACAAAAATTGCCAAATCACATTTAATACATTCTAAATAAATCCACAATTTCTATTTATAAACCAATTTACTCGAAAATGTCATTGAATGCATATACAATGATATGAATGTGCAAAATAAATGTGTATGTCACTGTTAATTATGCATGATGTGCATTTTCCTAATTTCTCATAATTTTCCATAATTCACAATTGTAGTCCTAATATGGGTAACGGGATGTTACATTTCCAGATACGAGATATAGCTATATGGCTCTTTGAGTGCCATATGGATTCCACAGGTATAAGTACAAATAGCTTGGCTGGATATCCAAGTGCTCGAGCTATAGGTAATATGGTGTGTGGTATGAAAACTGTAAGAATACATTTTGAGGATACAATATTTTGGTTTTAATCTCTGACTGCTTCAAAAATTTGATAGGGTGGTACAAAACATAAACCAGGTGAGAAAAATAACATTAGGAAGATGCATCCATGATCATCTTTCAAGGCCTTTCTCGAAGTTGTCAAGATGAGGAGCATGCCTAGAAAGGACTATGAAATGGATGCAATTCATTCTCTATAATTGATATTAAGAAATGTAGTAAAAGATATAGAAATTGTGCATTTAAACACCAAAATAATTCATTCACGGCTTAGTGGCCTAAAGGTTGAAGGAATGCAGCAACTAGAAGCAGTGAATAATATTTGTGATTGAGGTTAATGGCCTTGTTAAGGGGTGGAATGTAAAAGTTGTTGAACTAACAGATATCGTTATTGATAATACTATTGGGAAGCATCTATTGTACTATTGGGAAGCATCTATTGAAACTTGTTGAAGATTCTTCTATTGACAAAGTCAAAGATATGTTATTCACCGCATTGTAGAGCAAAGAGGAACAAAATATCAAATCGAGCTTAAAACATATGGTTGCAAGGTTGACAATGGCCCCATCAATATAGTTGTTAATGCTCATGCAAACAATAACCTTCAAGAAAATATGGTAGGGATGTGTTTTGTTTCTCAAACATCACTAGGCAGAAGACAGTTATAGACAAGTTCACCCAAATAGAAGATGATTATAAATCAATTTTATAAAAACCAAACCCCTTGATCCCCCCAATATTCGAGATTGATGAATTTGGTTGGTGCTTTGAGTGGAATTTAGCTATGAATAAGTTTACTAGTTGGAAACGAGAAGTAATAAATAAAATGCTTTTAGTAGGGGTTTTAGGACCAATGGCATGTTGTCATCTTAAGAATCAAGACGCCTTTATAAACCTTGGTATTGTACTTAATAGTGTCATTACTGCCTAAGAACTTGAGGAGATAAAAATTGGATTCTTTTTCTAGGAGTAGCACGTATGTAGAATGCTTGCTATGCATGAAAAAGAGGAAAAAGAAATTGGACAGAGAGGGTGCAATCATTGGGGTATTCTACTTTTTGCAGCTTTGAAAACAAAAGTTATTGCAAGCACTTCATTTCCAGCGATTAACAGAGTAGACTGTTGTGAAAAGATTAAAAGCATTCTCTTATATAAAAGGATAGGTCATACTCCTCTGGCTAACATTATATTTTCTAGAAAAATGATGGAAGATATGGAGTTGGGAACAAAATAAAAAACAACTTTTACATATTAGTGCCTAGTGTCAGCAATAACTTAGTAAGATTCTTGATGATTCTGATATTCACAATATTGTTGAAGCGTATGATTATCTTCTCTCCATTGAAAACTATATTTCTAGAAATTATACAATCCCAGGATGTACTGGTTAATATAAATACTTCCATGGCATTTTTAAATCCATAATTCAAAATGAGACAAATCCATTAAATGTTCAATGGAATTGTGTTGCTTACAGAGTTTGCATTTTACCCTTTTATCTTGGAATATGATTACTATAGATTTTGTAACTGGATTGCCCTACACTAATATTGGATATAATGATATATGGGTGATTGTGGATAGATTAACAAAGTCTACACACTTCTTACCTATCAAGAAGACTTGTTCGACTCTTAAGTTGACTAGGTTATATGTCAATAAAAATTATGTGTTTGCATGGGGTACCACAATCTATAGTCTTTAATAGGGATTCTAACTTCACATCAATTTTCTGGCTAGAGTTAAAAAAACTTTGGGTATAAGATTGGACTTCTACAATACTTTTCATCCTTAAATAGATGACCAATCTAAGAGAACTATTCAATCTTTAGAGGATATGATTATGATGTGTTTTATTGATTTTGGTGATTATTAGGATTTGCATTTGCCACTGATTGAATTTACTTATAATAATATTCATTATGCTAGTATTGAAATGACTCCTTATGAAGCTTTGTAAGGAAGAAAATATAGATCACCTTTATATTGGGAAATTGGTGAATGAAAATTGACAGGACCTAAGTTAGTACAAATCACTTCTGAAATTATCCTTATTGTTCAACAAAGATTGAAAATAATTTTTAGCAGACAAAAGAGTTACGCAGATCCAAAAAGGAAAGATGTGAGATTCTCAATAGGTGATATGGAAGTTTTGAAATTATCACCAATGAAAGGAGTTATGAGGTTTGGTAAGAAAGATAAACTAGCTCCTAGGTGTATTGGTCCATTTTACATTAAATCTAGAATGGATGAAGTGGCATATAGGTTGGTGTTACCGCCTAACCTCTCTAGAGCTCTTCCTGTATTTCATGTGTCAATGTTGGGAAATTATATTTCGGATTCTTCTCAAATCCTTCAGCCATGTAATATGGAGATTAATGGCGATTTAACTTATGAAGAATAACTTGTTGCCATAGTAGATTTTCATATTCATTAGCTAAAATCAAGAGAGATACCAATGGTGAAAGTGTTATGGAGTAATCATACAATGGATGACTATGCTTGGGAAACAGAGATGGATATGTAGAGCCAATACCTGCATCTATTTCAACAATGAGGAGATATTTAAAATTCAAGGATGAATGTTTTTATAAGGGGGAGAATGTAATGATCCAAATTTTTGTTAAATTACTTATAATGGACCAATAAAGAGAAAAGCCTATAAAAGTATAAGTTAAGCTTAAGAAAGCTTAAGTTCATTTCTCTCTAAAAAAATTTTCCCTATAGGTTACTATTGACTCCCAACTTCTGACATTTAATTGAAATCTTTTGGAAAGCATAACATAACCATAGTATTAATTCACTCAATGAGTTCTGACTCCCCTCAACTATTTTTTTTCAGAATCTTTTTTTCTTATCTCTTTTAACAGGGTACTTTATCGATCTTCTTCCTCTCCGGTAATTTGATGTATATTTGTTGGTGACCTTTGACTTTAGAGTAGCAGTATCTTATATATATTAGATTTCCTTTATATTAACTATCTTAATATTGTAGCACATTGAGTATTGTATATTGTTAGAACTATTTGATTATTATCAGCCTGAGTTTGATCATTTTGAAATCTCATCTTTATTATAGATATAGGGATTTTATGGTATTTTAGGCTTGCTAAGAGTATAGTAAACCTTATGTTTATTGTTCCTTTAGTGTCGTTCTTGATCCAAAGTTGGGTCGTGACAATAGGAATTAGAAAGGTGATTTCAAGTGGAAAAAATGGGATTCAATATATATCTTAATGATTATAAGATAAATTTAAATATTAAGACAATTGAATTTTGTAACAAGAATGAATCTATAAGTACTTTTCATATGATAGCCAGTTGTACATGTCAATTGGACCATTTTTAATAAATTATTTTCTTATTTGAGCATATTAAATGTTTTGTGTAGTGTTGATTAATTATTTGTGTTTTAAATTTTTTGTAGATTGGTGGAAGACTCCATTTTAGAATATTTAGTTTAAAATTTTCATGAAATTATTAATCCTAATTTGGTTTATATAAATTTTGTGTGGTTTTATCGATTTATGAACATATATATGAATGTGGCTTGTAATTTAGGATGTCAACGAATATCTATAGTTATGTGTGTTGAATGATTGAACTATATTATTTATATAATTTGAGGTCCTAAAATGACAATATGCACGTGTATAACATACGGTGATAAATATTACTAGTTAGTATGTATTAATTAGTACTAAAATTGACAGACCCCTCTCCTGAAATGATTGGAAGACCTGCCTGACATCTCACGGTAGCCCTCTAATCGATATCTGAACCATCTGGAAAGTCCCTATAGAGCTAAGCCTATTGCCTTTTTATCAAAAAGCTTATTAATAAATATAAACAATCAAGTTTTTTTAAAAAAAATTGACAGCATAATGACTACATTTTGACATTCTCAAAATTTCCAAAGTCCTTGTAAAATTTCAAAACACTTCTATATTCACACCAAATTCTCCACTACAAATTTTGGACCTTATATCCACTCACAGGCAATTTGAACAATTAAATCAATTGATTTTAAAAAGGCTAAAACATGTTCATGCATTTAATTTAAAGACCTTTATATACATGAATTCTTTACACAAAAATGCATTTAAAACATATTCATGGATATGCAACTTTTCTCAAAAAGTATTCACAAGATCATAATGCCTACATAGCAGCACTACTCGAGAGGTAGAGCCCCTGCTGCTGAAGCCTTTGAGCATGCACTTGGGAGGTTTAATTTTAAAAACATAAAATAAAGTGAGCTAAACGAGCTCAGTAAATGCTAGATTTTTTTTTCAAATCATAATTAACAATTTAAACCTCCTTAAAACAAATTCATTTCTTTTCATATAACACAATTTCAATTTTTCTGAAATAATATTTGGAAATGCTTTTTCAAAGTTAAACTCATAATATAAAAGTTTCCATTTTCCATTTTCCATTTTTCTTATAGTGGTGGCAACAAGTTTTCTGAAAACTTTTATATTAAAAATAAGCTAACCATTGGAATTGTTACCCTACGGTGCCCTAGGTACAAAGTCAGAGAGATAGTTTTGTTTCGCCTACCAACGACTGGTTAACCACTAATTGCAGACTTGATTCTATATCACTTACCTACAATAGGTCAACCACTGTAAATTGGTAGTTATAAAGCTAGTTTTACATTGCTTATGCATAACAATTTTGCCTAGCACAATATATACCCAATATGTTCAGAGGGCGACTCACTAGCCTACTGATAGACATAATACCTCCCACTGTTAGTAACCGATGCCCCCTAACACTGCAATGCAAGTTTTAAGGTACTCCAATTGTTAAATCTGTAATTCAATTAAGGCGTACCATAGGATAAAAATTCATTTCCTTTCTATTAACAAATAACATAATTTCAATGATGATACTAATTAAATTCATAATCATACAATTTAATGCATAATTTAAAATACCATGTCATCAATTCTTTTGCAAAGAGTTTATTCATCTAAAACAATTAAAATACACCCACTGTTTTGTAACTTTATCGTCAAGCACACTCACGTGTTCTATGCCTCTTTTTTTACCTATATAAATTGCATTTTATTTAGAGATTTATTTCCAAATTCGGAAGGCATTAAAACTATATTTAGGTTTAAATAAATTTGATATTAGTGTTTAATCGTGTTACATGTATGCTAATCATAATTCCAGTTTAACTTCCGTAAGTTAATCTATTGTTCTCCGTTTTTTAAATCTGACTTTGAAAATTACTTAAAGACCATCTTTTACCTATTCTAACTCATCAATTTCTTCAAAATGCTATCTCACTAGTCAATTCGACATATGATAGAATATGTAATGCTATTAATGCTAACTTTTCCATTTGATTTTACACAATAATAACCTTAAAATTTCTACTTTTTTACACCTTAACAAAGTTCAACAAATCACACCAACAACTACATTTCCTCTTAAGATCGAATTGCCCTCACCACATACACATATATTATCATTTCATTTTCTTTCCAAGTTTTCAACACAATTCACCTAAGATCCATGCCACGCATCATCTAAACACATCACTAAAAATTACAATTTTTCTCCAACAATTTTCTAACTTGGCCGAATTGATACACGTCAATTATCCTTCCATTTTCTTAACATATCATATCACAAATACATGTTTTAAAACCTATAACATTACTCAATTCATATAATATCAACCTCAACCATTTAACCACAAAATTCCTCAAACTTACATAAACTTCACCTAGTCCAAATTCATCATCTAATCCACCAATCAATTTCATTTTTATTTTCAACACACTAATTAGCTTCCTACTTATATAAATTGATGTCCAAACACAAAAAAATGAAATCAACCAATTCTAAATCATTTCTTTTCTTCATTATCATTAAAACCATGTTATGAATATCTTAAAACATCAAAATAGAATTTTGGATCATATCACACTAAAAACCATAGCCATGGTTGATTCTATCAAGCTTGATTTCTTGATTTTCTTTCTTGGTTTCAACCCTTAAATGCTTCCAAGCTTATTATCTACTTTATGGCAAGTTAAAAACCACCATTGATTTCAAATAAATCTATCTCACTCAAAAATTCACAAAATTAGTAGCTTAAACTAGGAAAAACTTACCACTTTTTCTTTCAATCTCTTGGATAATTGGTAAGCACCTATACTTGATCAAGATTTCTCCAAATCATACTCCAAATCCATCAAAAACATTAGCCCTCTTCTTCCTCTTCTCCTTGGCCGAAAGTCACCTTGGCTACTCTCTTTTTTCTTTTCATTTTGGCTGTCACGGTCCACTCTCCAAATGAAGCAATTTTGTCTTAATTCTTGCTTTTTATACTCTTTAGTGCATTACACATGTCATCTTCTAATTGCTCATCTCTAATGACTCATCCCCATTCAATTAATGATTAAACCCTTAAGAAAGCTACTTATTGGTCATTAAGTGTAACTCATTAATCCACTAATACCATTTTATACAAAAAGATCAAATTGCCCTTTAATGAGTTTAATTCACCTACTAACCAAATTAAATTCCAAAAATATTCCACAACCATCTTATCATTAAATTGACCATGAAATACTCTAATTAGGGTCAATACTTATTGATTGGATTCTTTACAAAAATTTCGAATGGGTTTAAAATCATCAATACCAATTATTTTCCAAAAATGACATTTTAATCCTAAACTTTTGAAACTTCTCAAATTCATCCAATAAAAATTATTTTCAATCTGTTTCAATATCATTAACTCTAATACCTAGTCTAGATATTTCTAATTCTTTCAAGGTTGGGTCCCCAAAATTACTATTTAAGCATAAATACTATTCACCCGGATTCACTATTCATCCCAAAATACTATTCATCGAAAATAAAAATTTATATTCAAATGTAAGGAAAAGTTTGTTTTTTTAAAAAATGGGATATGCAATATTTCGTTAATCATAAAGAATTGGCTAATACTTGAATGAAAAAATATCATTAGAACTTTTGAACAGGAATCCTTATAGGATTTACAGGAACTTAAGAAAGAGAGAGACAATTTTCTTAAGCTTATGTGACGAGTTAAAGAGTTTAGAAGGCCTAAAGCTAACGAGTCATTTGACTGTGGAGGAACAAGTTGCAATTTTCTTGATAACTATAGAGTATAATACAATAACCAGAGTCAAATGCAAACGTTTACAACATTCTAGCTAGGTAAATTCAAAGTATTTTCACAAATTCCTATCCACAGTTAATTTTCTTACGAAACGAGTCATTACTTCACCATCTTTTATGAATACAGCTCCTGAGATTTAACATAATTCAAAATTCTTTCTATATTTTTAGGTACATTTATATACTTAATTACTTTTTATTATGTCCTTATGATTAATAATTATTTTAATAGCGTAATTTTATTTTTAAGGATTATATAGAAGCAATAGATGGTACACATATTAATGCACATATTCCAACCAATGAATAAATACCATATAAGGGTACATGGATTAATTTAACCCAAAATATTATATTATGATACTCATTTGACACATATTTCACATATGTAATGTCCGGATGGGGAGATATTACAAATGACTCTCGAGTTCTTTTAAAATAGTAGCAAATCTAGCAAACTAATTTCTATGCCTCTACGAGATATGACATTGTTTTAAATAAATATAATAATTACAACTGATTTTTAATATTTTTGTTAATATTATGTTCTTTTTTATTAGGTAAGTTCTATTTGTTTGATTCAGGCTATACCAATATGCCTCTTTTTTTACTATCTTGAGGTGATAGATATTATTCACAAAATTGTTTAATTATAGGATTCTTTTTAAGAAATGTTATTGAAAGATGTTTCATCGTTCTAAAAGCAAAATTCCTATTCTTTCAGATGTGTCAAGCTATGATATAAAGAAATAAAATTCATTATTATTGCTTGTTACCTTATACATAATTATAGTAGAATGTATGGACAAAACGCAAATTATTTGACGATTGTGTTAAAATTAAAGAACAAATTAGGAATGTAAATGAAGATGCAAGTTCTTAAGTAGACTATAGTATTACTCTAGCATAACTTTAAAGTATGTCTCAAAAGTAAGATGAAATTGCTATAACAAAATAAATGATTATATCAATTCCAATCAATGTGTATTACTTTTTATAAGTGATACTACGAAAAGTATTATATCAATTCCAATCGATTTATATTTTGAAGTATTATAATATGATGAATATCTTTTATTAATTAGAATAATTTAATGTAATTTTAAATTTTTAAATTTTATTATATAAAATTAATGTGTAAATTTCTTTACTTATACAAAATATTAACACATTTTAATTCTAATCATAATGAGAATTAATTATTTGAAAGAATACAATTTCTTATATGAAAATAATTAAATTAAAGTTTAATATTACCGTATAAACATGATTATGAAATCAAATATGTTTTTATTTTTAATTTTTATTACAAATCTCAATCAAATATGTTTTGTTTTTATTCTTTTATTACAAATTCTCAGTTAAATTTTTATTTTAATAAAATAAAATAAAAATCACAATAAAATTTTTTAAAAATAAAATAAATTGTAATTAAACTGGCCCTAAATTATTTACGGGCTAAGCAGTAAGCACACTTTACAGGAAGATCGGAAGAATATGATTGAATAAGCCGGCCTATGGGATGGCTCTTTTTCCACTTTAAAGAAAGATATTGCCATCAAATCCCTCCTTGCATGGTCACAGTTAAGTCAGGTCCGAAGCAATAATATCTCATATCTCCAAATAAGCAAGCTCGGCTGCTCCGCCAATTTGTCTGCATGTTATACAATGCTTTTAAAGAAAAGTTGCTAGCATGGTATAGAACTCTGATGGCTCTACTTGTTCTTCGCTCATAAACATTGTGATATCTGCATTATCTTCTTTCAATTTGGATAATCCTCTCCTTTCTAAAGCGTATGCATAAACCATAGCTTGCACCTATTGTCAAAGATTTGAAGTTGCAATTTCAGAATATCTTGGAGACTAACTTTTTCTTAATTGTAAGTTCTTTTATGAGTTAGTGTGTAAGCATGTAAACAAACTCACGTTTCAATAATAATTATGATTATTATTAAGATGTGAAATTCTTGTTTATTAGAAAATGAAGTAATTATGATTATATTTGCATTTATTAGATGCTTGAAATCAACAATAAATGCAATTTGTTCCAAACACTAACACGAGAAAAGGAAGGTGTGAAACTAATACATATACTATTAATCCAATGACAAAAAAAGTAGCAGGATTAGAATCGTACAGAAGTGAAGAAAATGGCCTAAGTGGTTCGATTATTGATCTTTGGGTGTCAGGTGCTAATGGCGAATAGGACAATAAGCAAAATGGTCCTTGGAAGCATAAGACATTGAAACATCCACCTGAAATGGGAAATGACAATTATTGGGTATGGTTCATTGCCAGAACATATTATGCAGAGAATCTATTATAGAAAACTCTGTTAAATAGAAGATTTACAACCCATTTTTTTGCTTTCTCCACATTTTTAGTGCAAATAAAAGAAGAACTTAAAGAAACAAATGTGATGCAGTGCATACCACAAATATCGCCTGCACAGAATGTATTGTATCCAGACAAAGAGTTGAATATAACATCATTGATGATTGTCAACTTCGAGGACTCCATAACCTATGGAATTACTATGAACAAAGAGGTGAAATTTGACCTTGCAACAATCAGACCGTTAAGTAATTAAGGATACCTTTAGGTTTACCAAACTAGCTACCTTGTAAAACAGAAGTATGGGAACATTGACAAGACTATGTTTTAAAAGCAAGTCGCTAGACACAATCAAACGGCAATCTTCTTGTGTCTAGACCAACATTTTTACAGCTACTTTAGACTCCGATGCCTATGTCTCATTTAAGCTCTTGAACAGTCTCAAAATTTTCAGCCTGTTTCGCAATCCATAAAAGCTTCTACTTCTACATTTCTGCTTGAAGTTCTGAAACTTTAACGAGTTATTGAGGTAAGTAAAGCATCCTGCTGTCTTCTGTCCTTATCAATGATTAAGATATAGTGACAGAAACGAACTCAAAGTGACCAAATCTCAGTCTTTGATCTTTTTTCTTTTTATTGTTTTGGTTGGAAAGGAAAGATCAAGCAAGCAACTTTGTGATTTTGAAACATAACCCAGTTGTGTTTTATGTCTCAGAATGAAGTTTATAACGTTTACTTGCTCATTTATATCTTTCTTTTTGCTTTGCGTCACAAGCTGGAAATAAGTTAAGAATTGGCAGTGCAATTTGTCTTTGAAGAATGGGAAAGAAAAGAGTAATGGTGCCAGCTAAGGATGTGAACTTGTCCACCGTCAAGTACGTACCTGAGATCATCCAAGGTCCGTGTTCACAACCTTTACACAAGTATCTAAACCTCTAGCAGTGTAGCTGTTTAAGTTTTGTTATGTTTAAGGGAAAGAGATAATCTCATTCTTGTTGACTTACACAGCTCCACGCTTAACGGGGTGGATGATTAAGTTGTTTGTGAGGATGCTTGAAGCACCAGTGGTGGGGCCTTTGATCATATCAAAATTGAAGAAGCAAAACAAGATGGATGAGGTCTGCCTTGAAAAAATTTTCTTCTTCATTGTGCATTGGATTGGAGGCTTTATTGAGTGCAACGGCAGAGATATCTTACTAAGACTGTTTTCAATGTCTTTCATTCTCAGTTATTGCGAAACACGGAGATTCCAGAAGCACCCATGTTTAAACCTGAATTTCCTCCACAAGGTTTGTTGCCACAGTGCTTCTGGTATAGTTTATATTGAAATTTGCGTACGCAATGTTGCCTACATTCAATGTAAAATTAGAAAGATTGAGCTACATTATTAAATGGAAGTAAGTCTGGGGACCATGTAACTCTGCAGGAAAGCATATCTAATTCTAAGAAGTTATGGCGTGAATTTTATATTATGTAACTGCAGAGGCAGAACCTGGTGTTTTTGTCCTCGACGAACAAGGAACAACTGAAGAACGCGTCAAGTCAGCCTTGAAGTGCCTTCCTGATTACGATCCTTCTAGCTGTTGGAGTGGGGGCCCGGCTTCTTCATTTAGGTATTGGAGGATACGTGATTATGCACATGCTTATCGGTCGAAGCTCCTAACCCCATCAATGGTATGTCACATTACTATTCTCCTCTTTAGCAAATTGTAGTGTAAGGATCTCACTTTTTTTTATCTTAATGAAGGTTGCAGAGCACATAATCTCAGTAATAAAGGAGTTTGGAAAGAAGGACCCCCCAATGCCGTTATTGGTATCTTTTGATGAGGAGGGAGTGAGGAAGCAAGCTGCAGCATCTACAGGGAGGTTTGAGGAAGGTATTGAAGAAAATTTGTAGGATAATTTATTAGTGGCATGAAGAAGTATGGTCCACTCTGAGAGATTTGATTGTGGTTGTTCTGCAGGAAGTCCGATATCCATTTTGGATGGCATTTTCATTGCAATCAAGGACGATATAGATTGCTATCCTCATCGAACTAAGGGTAAGTACGTTGCTACAAGTTATTTTTCTTCTTAAAATAGGTGGTAAAACTAGAGTAACTTGATATCAAACCACCGACGTCGTTTGAAAACTTAGACAGGGTTGGACAGAATAACTTAGACAGGTGATCTGCTCTCGTAAAACTAGTACATCATATATGACAGGTGCAACAACATGGATGCATGAGGTTCGAGAGGTCGAAAAGGATGCGGTTAGTGTTTCTAGACTACGAAGCTGTGGTGTGATATTTGTAGGCAAGGCAAATATGCATGAGATAGGAATGGGAACAACTGGAAATAATTCCAACTATGGGTCAGTCAAAGTCAGCTCGTTACTTAAAATGTGACTCTGGTCATTTTTTAGCATACTTTTTAATATCTTCATCTTAATCCATAGATTTTTTTTTTATTCGGGTGCAGAACAACGAGAAACCCGCATGACTTGGATAGGTATACTGGTGGATCTTCATCAGGCCCAGCAGCCATTGTTGCTTCAGGACTGTGCTCTGCTGCTTTGGCAACAGATGGTGGAGGTTGTGAAACTATTTCATTTGTGAATATATATTTGATTTGTGATTAATTTACTGTGGAAAAGACAGGTTCAATCAGAATTCCATCTTCACTTTGTGGTATAGTGGGACTGAAAACAACATATGGTCGAACAGATGTAGGAGGGTAAACTTTCTGTTGTATAGCTTTACCATCAAACTTGCTATTCTTATTTTTTCACCGAATGCTACCCTGTGCAGTTCCCTATCTGATTCTGGGACAGTGGAAATAATTGGACCACTTGCATCTTCGGTGGAAGATGTCATGCTAGTGTAAGTCTTTCAATGCAAGCATGATGCGAGTTAGATCTAACAAGTGGCAGTTTTCAGAATCTGATACTCTTGGCATTAATAAAAACAATATTGTTTTACTTGGTACATCAAAAGGCATCAACAACTACAATCCTCTCATACATCTACTGGGATCTGATCATTTGAATCCCAACTTCCCGGACACTAGGCTAAATCCCTATGGTTAGACATAATCGTTCTTCATTTGTTGGTCTTTATAGTTTCGTAAGTGGTAGGATGTGATTTTTGGACATTGCAACTCTGTCCATCCTTGCATTTATCATCTTGAGTTATCGTGTTTGTTACTCATGTTAACCTACAGGTATTCGGCAATCTTGGGATGTTCTCCTGAGGATAGAATCAGCTTGAATCCGGTAACCTAAACTTTACTTCTTTGTTTTCTGCATAAAAGATAATATTCTTGCTTTTTCTTCCGTTTCTGTCATTAGAGGCCCCTTCAATCCATGCTGCTTGTTTCTGTCATCTATTATGCTTATTGTGTGTTTTCTTTTTTCTTTTAACAGCCTCCTCCTTGTTTGCCAAATTTGTCATCATACGAAAACATAGATGCTTTAGGTACAGTGCGACTGGGGAAGTATTCGGCGGTAGAAATCCAACCTCTTCCCTTGTTGACATAGATTTAGTTCATTGTGGTTCAAGCCTTGGATAACAATCTTTCCTAAATGGAGCTTACTTACACTGCAGTGGTTTAATGATGTAATTTCAACTGATATCTCTGATACTTGTGAGGACATTCTTAACCTTCTAATGAAAACACATGGCTGTGAAGTAAGTCCTTGATCATCAGTATTCTTACTGCACAGATATACTGAAACAACATCTCAGCATCATATATATTTAATTTTCCCGTCCAACTGAACCTGGTTACAGATGGTTGAGATTGTTATACCTGAGCTTCATGAAATGAGCACCGCTCATCTTGTTTCAATTGGATGTGAAACACAATGTGGATTGAGCTCTTTTTTGGAGGATGGGTATGCCTTATTGAGTTATTTCCTTTTTGTGGAGTGCATGATACAATCTGAGCTTTCTCAAGCAGATAAATGATAGTAAGATGATTATAACAATCGTCAACTCTCTGGTTGGTCTCTAATTGACAAGATCCCCTGTTCCTCGTTATTTTTGCAGGAAAGGTGCCAAGTTTACATACGATGTCCGTTCAAATCTAGCAGTGTTTCAATCATTCAGTGGAGGAGATTATGTTGCTGCCCAGTGCATAAGGTGAGGCTCACTACTGCCTATCTACCATACAAATTGGCAGACCGTTGTGTATATTTTTTTAGTTTTACATCTTTAGTGAAATCTCCTTGCTCAGATTGTCACTTATTTCTTCAACCTATTGGTTCAGGAGAAGAATAATGCACTATCACATGGAGATTTTCAAAAAGGCTGATGTCATAGTGACCCCAACAACTGGGTAGGCAACCCTTAATATCTACTTTCAATGTGCTCTTTTGAATGAAGTCCTGAATCTGCGGCAGATGTTCTTATGCATCCAGGAAAATGAGCAAGCATTTACTACTGTAGGGACTACGGTTGACTCCCAAAAGATTGTCATATATATGCTTGCATCTACTAAATGCAGTTATTTGCAATTCTTGGCATCTTCATTCATACTTTGATATCTAATCAGCAGAAATGCTATTGTTATTGGAAATTTTGTTTGTCATTCAGAATATTTTGCTCCAGCTGGAAGGTGGTGTGCTGCTCATTATTCTTAACATCCATCAACTGAATATAGGATTTTTTTCAGTCTATGAATTTGTTTTCATTTTCTCCCTTTCTTGGTTTTGTGAATGCCAGTATGACAGCACCCAAAATACCTCCAAGTGCTCTTAAATACGGAGAGACTGATATGCAGGTTACAGGTTTGTCTCGTGATATTTGTTTTTCATAACCGTCACGCATAAATCAACTGATGAATTGAAAAGCACGAGTGTAGGAATTCTTTCATGGAACTATTATATTTTCTTCCTCTTGTATGCCTTGTTTTGTTTTTTTTTTTTTCATTGAAGATCTGCTGCGGAGACCTACTTGTCCTCATCCAGTTTAGGTCATTTCATGTTTTTGAGGCAGTGCTTTATGCTTTAACACTTCTAATGAGGATGAATCTTATGCAATTCCTTTAGTGGCCTGAATCATTGAGTAACGAATATCATTGCTTCCGAACAGTAAATAATCACATGTAGAAGTAGAACACTGCTTAACTTGCATCGCTTCTAATGACCAAGTTTCTTAACCATAAATATTCCTTTTTTAAGCTATTGGTGGTACTCAAAAGAGTATTGCATCTTATGTCATCATAAATACTTTATGATGATGCTGATTTCCTCGGTTGCAGGTTATCTGATGCGGTTTATAGTAGCACCAAACCTTCTTGGTCTTCCTGCTATTTCTGTTCCTGTGAGTTACCTTCTTTGCTCTTCTTGACCATGAGAAACCTCTCTCTGATATTTCAGGAGGGCAATGTCAAATAAACTAAAATCGCCCATTTCAGGTTGGCTATGATAAAAAAGGGCTTCCTATAGGATTGCAAATAATTGGTCGTCCATGGGCTGAAGCAACGATTTTGCGTTTAGCTACCGCAATAGAAGTACAATTTCTTATAAACTGTTGTTTGCTTCATTACTCATTAGTGAACAATTTGTATAAAGACACTCTTTTTTTTGTGCTTCCAGGAGCTATGTGTAAAGTCCAGGAAGCAGCCTGCATCCTTCTATGATGTTTTGAAGGCGAAATAAAGGATTGCACATTTGCTTGGTATGGCTTATGATTTCTCTCAAAAGTCCCTGAAATGACTTGACCATTTTCTTTTCCTATTTCCATGCTTGAGAAAGACAATTCAGTATTCCGCTTTACAGAAAACAGATAAGCTCCACACTTTCTATATTAATCAAAGGCATATCATGGATGGTTCATACTAAACATCCACTTTATCTGGGGTCTCTTTCTGAAGTATCCTTCTTTTATGCACAAGTTGTTGCTTGAAACAACTAGTAAACATTGCAAACATTATACAAGTTCAAAACTAGCTGCTGGATATACATCAACTTACAGTATCCTAGAAATTCTTCCTCCAAAATTGGGAGATTACTGGAAGCAATGCAATACCAAGTTGCACCAAATAAAGTTGATTGCAACACATAAGATGAAGTAAGATAGGATGGCATTCTTATGGTAATGGAATACAAATGTAGAAATGAATTTTGCAACACTTGTTACTCAACCTTCAAAACAGGACACTTCTTTCAATAGCTTAATTAAGACAGGTGGCCAGCTTCATTGTCAATTAGGATCGAGTACCAGTTTTCATGTCAAAGAACCCATCTGTTCTAACAAGTAACGCATCCATTCTAGGCAACAGCAATAGACATAGCACGACAAAGAAGCCACAGTTTTCCAATAATTGCAGTGTTAAATCATCAATACTCCACTCAATTTCATTCTTAAAACCGTTAGGTTCTTAGACTAGTGAATTTGTTTGGATCCATCCATCTCTGCAAAATTACTTGGGTTACATAGGCCAGGTGGAATTTTTCCAGGATGGTTAGTTTTTGAAAGATCCCAACTTAGCGATGCTAGAGAAAGAGAGAGAGCGTAAAAATCCTGAACATGAATAGAAATTCAAGAACATGTATTAGTAAACACAAAGAACTCACTTTCTGTAAGCAATGACCATTGAGCAAAGCTCACAATTCACGAAGCTGCGAGTATAAAGATAGAACAACGCAAAATTTCAGCACAAGTCTCTCTTGCTCAACTAGTCAAAACAGAAATAGAAAGATACCACATAACTTACTAGCTACTAGTGTATGATTTAAGCGTCATGCAATGTCCTAAAGCTTAGACAAAGTACAAAATGATACTTGCCGTTCGCTTATTTCCTTTTTCACTAATGGGTGATAATCACTCCCAAACGCATTTAAGGTATGAAACAATCCATTATGAGTATCTATAGCTATCTCCTCCTCTTTCCTTGTCCACAACCTGTAGCATTTCATAATCTCCAGCACTCAGTAAAACGTTGACAGATACATTTCAAGAAGTACCACCTATAACATATTTAAAAGATGATGTTTTCTACCAAAAAACAGAACTTGTATGATCATGATTAGTCAAAAATCTGAAGCATAAAGAAACTCAAACATGAACGTGTGGCAATACTGTAAGAATGTTACAATTTGAAAATTTCCACCTAAATGCAATAACTTATCCAATTAGCAGCATGACTAAAACTGTCTCTTTCAAACAATATAAATGCACTTTCATAACTAGTGGAACATTTCAATGTCGCTTGAGGTTTAGAAGGGTCAAGTTTCATCAATATGTTACAGCATAACTTCCATTTGTTGTCTGAAGATAGTACTGTTTATTGTACTTTGACACAATCATAAAAGAAAAAATCAACACAATTAAAGAAATAAGAATGTGAGTAATGATCAACCACTTGAAGCACTTCAGTCCCCTGGCAGCAAGTCCATCGGTAGTCTCTCTCACACTGGGCTTCCATAGCATGTCCTCATCAGTTTCTATCTGAACAGAACCTCAAAATGGTTAAGAAAAGCAATTAGGAAATAACTAAACTGCGCCAGATCTAATATAAGTCAATGAAAGATAGGAAGCATGAATGGAGAGCTCAAACTTGCCAGTGAAAAGTCAATTGCAGGAAAAAAGGAATTGATAGTGGCTAACATATTGCCTCCTACCACAAACATGAAATAGAATATACAATATAATCAACGAGGCAGTTTATGAACTTTTAAAGTTGAAAAGCAGATGTGTAACATCCAATTCTTTTGTCTCTAATGAGTGTGAGAATAAATCATTGAGTTCTATGTCAGCTTGAAGAGCTCGGATCATGAATATATTGAATCAGGCATCATAGTCCACACTTCTCCTTAGGATACACAGTAGATAATAGCATAGTAGTGATAGTACACAATTCCAATTAATATAATATAAATTTAATTTGTATATATGCTCGCCTTTATTTTTATTTATCTCTACCATATTAGTATTTATTGATGCATTGCGTTATTGTATTGATACTTGTATTAACAAAATATATATATCTTACACAACGCAGAGATGATGGATCCCTGTACCTACAATGCAGCTGAAGCTACCTTCAAAGTTACCTTACTTGATCCTTCTCTCTGTCATCGTTGTTTACCTCTACTCCACTATTCTTCTCCAGCAATCCTCTACACTCAGCGCCACCGTCACCACCACCTCTTCTTCTACTTCTGTATCCTGCAATTTCTTCCAAGGCCGTTGGGTCGTAGACCCCAAATTCCCAAAGCCATTCTACGATGAGACGTGCCCATTTCATCGGAACTCATGGAACTGCATCAGAAACAAGAGAGAGAACATGGTTCTCATTAATTCGTGGAAATGGGTGCCAAAAGATTGCGACTTGACACGGATTGACCCGAAGAGTTTTCTTGGTCTGATGAGGAATAAGAATATTTGGTTTGTGGGAGATTCTTTGAATGAGAACTTTTTGGTGTCGTTTTTATGTGTTCTTAGAGTGGCTGACGTCGGTGCTAAGAAATGGAAGAAAATGGGTGCCTGGAGAGGTGCTTATTTTCCAAATTTTAATGTCACTGTGGCCTATCACCGCGCAGTTTTGCTTGCCAGATACGAGTAAGTAAAGTTTTCTTAATGAGTTTCGTCAGAGTTTTGTTGGGTTTGATTTGTTGTCTTAGTTCGGTAGCGTATGATGTGGTGTTGTCTTACGGAAATAAAGCTCAGAACTGATGGTTCATATGAGTCGTGTTGGATTACAAATACGACTTGGGCTATAGTAACATGACTGATACCCAGCTGCTGTAATTTCATTTATGTGAGGAACATTATACCGACTTGTGTGTAGGTTCATTTGTACATACATGTAGTTGTAATGCCTTTGATATTTTGATCTGGAATAAGGATGGAAGGAACGGTTTTCTTCTTTTCTCTTCCTTTTCCATTGAAGTCTATTTTAAAGAATAGTGGTGCCTCCTAGCTGTATTACATCCGTTTATACACTGAAAATGGTGTTCATGTTTAGATGAAGTATTTAATACTCTGTTAGTTGTTGATCCTTGAACCCATAGCTTATTATCTTTATCACCAAACATTTGTTTTAGACCTTGAACACACATCTTTAGATCCAGTCTGTGATGGCATTTGATACATTTTGCTGCTAAGCAACTTTTCTCTGTAGGATTGTGATACTCCATACAGATCTGAATTGTTAATCTGGTGTTCATGTTCTCCTTTACAATAATGTATAATGACAACCTTACTTGCCCGTGACTGATTATGTAAAGGTGGCAGCCTTTAAAATCTGCTGTTGACAGTGAGGGATCGAAAGGAACATATTGTGTGGATGTTGATATACCAGCGGATGATTGGGCCACTGTCACTGACTTCTATGATGTGGTCATCTTCAACACTGGTCATTGGTGAGTTCCTGTTTCCAGTTTTCAGTTGATTAAATTTTGATTGCTGAACGATTTATTAATCTCATTAATGCTTTTGAGATCTCAGATGTGGAACTCTTGCTTTCCTACTTCTAGTCATGATAGAAGCTTGTGTATCATCTCCAGCAATGAACCAATGAACCATTAAAACTTGAAACTTTCTGCTCTTGTTACTTGTTTGTGTGTGGCATTTATTCTATCTTTTGATGGAATACCTGATGTATATTAAATAAGTGTGTTCTAATCATTTATGTCTTGCCATTGATAAATGTATTGAAATCATGTAATTTGTCTAACATGCGAAATCTTGTAAAGTTTCAGTATCTCTACTTCTGTGGATGGCATTTATTAATGAACATCAAAAAGTCTGGAAGTAAAGGCATGAGAAACTTAGTAAATTTCTTTTGAGCCATATCAGTTTGACACCTATTTGGAAGATGTGCTTTTAGTGACTTTGCACATTTCTAGTGTTGGACTGAACTCAGCGAAGTCATAATCCCTAATTAGTTGAGGAGGTGCTAGTTTTAAAATATTGAAAGCCTTGTAATTACTAATTCACTTGATCATCTTCAGGTGGGGTTATGACAAGTTCCCAATGGAAACACCCCTTGTCTTCTATCGTGATGGGAAGCCGATATTTCCTTCCCTTGGCTTGTTTGATGGACTTAAAGTTGTTCTTCAAAGTATGGTCTCATACATACAGAAAGAAGTTCCTGATAATACGCTTAAATTTTGGAGGCTACAATCACCTTGACATTTTTATGGTGGGGACTGGAATCAAAATGGCAGTTGCATGTTCAATGAGCCCCTCAAGGAACATGAGGTATCCCTGCATAACCGTTGTGTGTGATAGTTTCTGATTCTGCTTTCTGACATTTACCCAATCAAACCATGGATGGTTCTATTATTTTCAAATGACATGGTGCAATGTGAGTGTCTTGCTAAAGGTTCTTACTCTTAGTGCTATATTCAGTGTAGCAAATCACACCTTGGCCCAAGTTATTGTAGCATATTATTATTGTAGACTTTTATTTTTGGTAAAAGAGTTGAATAAACCATTAAAGTTTAGAACGAAGTATGATTTAATTTTAACACATAAAAGTTTATGTTATGGGCCCTAAGGTCTATTGACGCTAACAGTTTAATTAAGCCCCTAACATGAAGTAAATTTGAATATTTTAGCTTTATTTGAACTTAATTTCACAAAAAATATACATAAATTGGATTGGAAATATATATATGTATGTATGTATGTATTTATCTATATGTAAGCACTGAGGATCCGATTAATTTTGAAAGATTTGTAAGTATACATAAATTAGATTGGGAAAATGTATATAGAAGCATTGAGGATCCGATTAATTTTGAAAGCCTTGTATCACTAATTTATCAAAGGTACTTTTAAATCTTCAATTTGTGGTTCTAAGTGAAAGCATATTATGTTCTGATCAGTTGGATGGGACATTCTCACATTCAGTCTTTTTACTTGTGTGATACTACTTAAATTTAATTATTTCTATATTGTTTATTCACACCAGCTAACTTTTAGCAGTTCAATTTGGGTAAGTTAAGGGGCTTATTTATGTAACATGTTGAACTAATTTACAAGTTCAGACCTGAACAGCTTGACACATGGTTCAATCCCAGCAATAATGGAGTCAATAAAGAAGAATGGTGAATAATGTGATTAAAGAGGCACCGCATGGTACAGAAATCCGGTTGCTGGAATTTTCTCATTTGAGTGAGTTCAGGGCAGATGCCCACCCAGCAGTTTGGCTAGGGAAGAGAGATGCTGTTGCAATTTGGGGTCAGGACTGTATGCACTGGTGCCTACCTGGTGTCCCGGCCACATGGGTTGATATATTTTCACAGCTGACACATAATCGGTTTGAGACAAGGTGAGGAAATTGAATAATAATCTATGCAATTCTTTTTGTCAAAAAACGCAACTTCTGCGTCGCTGCTGCATATCACCTGGATACTTTCAAGTGTGAGGGACATTTCTTCCTGAAGTCTTGTTGCCAGTGGGATGAGTTGAGCGAAGTTCACTGCTTTGTTATTTAACTGGAATGCTCAAGAAAATTATTTGTCTCCCAGTTGTGAACAATTCAGCGGCATGCTATGGCTAGAGAAAAGGATTGTATGGACAACAAATAGGACTTAAGATTCATGTTGGGGGTGGAGGAACTGCATAACGTTTACTGAATACTCTGTATGGTGCTGCCACGAGCTACTTTAGGACTTTTACACTTGAGCTTTTTTCTATATGATATTGACAATTTACTCTTGCATTTGAGCTTTTCATATACGCAGATTGACGGATCATTGATTTAACTTGAGTCTAAAATTACGGAAGTCTATTTTTGTCAAGCTTTTGTTAGAAAATGCTACATGACTTTTTTCTCTGATGTAATAAGAAGTTTATCGTTGCTAACATGTCATCTTATTTGATAATAAGAGTGATGAATCCTTAATTCGATGAGCAGAGGAACTGCTCCAGCATGAGCACAATTTGAACCGTGTTAGAATTGTGGACTGCAAGATTAAACAGTGCACTTGCAGCATCTCTTTTCCTAATGTTGTTCCTTCTCTTAGCAGTAAAACCAAAGCTAGGATTGCTCTGTGATGAGATCCAATCGTTATCTTGGTTAGTCATTGACAATGCATTTTCTCTTGCTTCCATTGTTTTACCCTGACTCTAGAATTGTTATAATCCTATTAATAGCTCTTGCTACCATTATTAAAGCCATGTGGTTCTCTAATATGGAAAGGTTAAGCAAAGCATTAACTGCATTTTATTGAATTCTTGGATCGTTGGAGCAGGAAAGGTTATGGCTCCAACGATCCAAAGCTTCATATCCACGTGTGTTTTTGCTAGTAACCTTAATTCAACTTAAGTTAATGCACCAGGCAGTAGTAACACGGACAGGAGGTTAAGATCAAATGATCAACATCAACTTTCTCATTGTTACACAACATGAGATAATCTATGTTATTTGCATTTTGCTATATGTCCAAAGCCAGCAGGTGACAATTTATTTCTGATAACAAAATATCAAATTACGAAAGGTGCTACTCATTGACCCAGTCGTTGCGGTCTTCATTCTCTTTTTGTCTATTCGTTTCATTATCAGTTTAACGCTACCCTCCCAGTCCCACCAAATCCCAGAGCAATCCATCAACAAACCTTTAATATGGCCCTAAGTCTCCTCTGCCCGTGTACCCTTTTCTGTCCAATAAAACTTAAATTTCGTTCCTTCTCCACATCCACCTTTCTCACCAACCGAGCCAAAAGCCAAATCCTATGTAACAAAGACAGCGGAGGTGATGCTGATCTTGCGTCAGATTTCGCCACGGAAGCGGCAAAGATAAACACCCAGTTGGCTCAAAGAGAAGAGGCCATGAAAAAGAGTAAAGAATTGCTTTTTACCGAGTTGTGCCACTATTTGGCCATGGAAGCATCGGAAGTGAATAGAAAGTGGAGTAAAATGGATCAAGAGGAGAAGTTGGTTCTTGTTAAAGGGTTTGTTAACGAGTGGAGTGTCAATTTCCATCCTTTGTCTGCCAGGTCTGTCAAAGACATGATTGAAGAGTATATAAATGAAGAGAACTCACAGACTTCAAATTCTTCTGCTTCCTTGCTGTTTCCTGATTTTAGGAAAATGATGGGGTTTTATCAAAACAAGTAATTTTGTTCAAGATGGCATCTGGGTCTGCTTAATCTTGTTATTTGTCATAGTCAGTAAGTTCGAATGCTATTTGTTATTGGTTGTTGATTCAGGATATCTACTTGTTCTGTTTATGTTCTCTCCTGTTATCGAAATCGATGTAGATTGTGGTTAGGTGTAGTTGATACAGAGAAGATAGGCCTGCCTAGTGTATTTGTTCACTCTTTAGTTTTATACCACAATTATGTTAGTTCACTGTGAATTTCCTCCTCCCTCGTTCTTGGTCCTTTAATTTTCTCATTAGCATCTGGGGCAAGAAAGAAAGAAGCCTTGCGTGATGTGCAGTCGCTGAGGTGTATTTGTTTATGAATTAAGAGGGCAGGCGTTTAATGTGCCCTACTCTCTGCATTGGGTAACAGCATCTCCAGTTTAGATGGATTTAGCTTAGCCTAGGATGGTCTCCATTAGCTTATCAATCATGCTAATGACTTAACAGGAGACAGCAGACTAAAATCATAAAAGCTCAGACCTTTCTGTGTTCGTAGATTCACCAATTGTATAGTTGGCTTCCTCAAATTGGCAAGATTGCTGCCCTTCCCAACAGTTGTATGGATACGGTCACTCACTAGTTGGTCAATAGATGATTGGACTTTCCTGAGGTCTATGGTTGAATGTCCAGTTTTGACAATGAAGAGAACAAACGTCCAAACTTATCCTAGGCTACGCAATCTATAGTTGAATGTCCAGTTTTGACAATTATGAGAACAAACGTCCAAACTTATCCAAGGCTAGGCAATCTTTCTCATGCTTCGAACCCACAATCACATTGACATCATTGTGCCAAGAAACTAACTTCATTGTTGCTATCTCCAAAATGGACGACTTAATAAAGCATATTAATTTCCATTGGTAAGTCCACTAAGACTATCAACTTCTCGACATACTTGTAGGGTTCGTCAGGCAAATATTCACCTTAAAGTTGAATTGGTGATACCCACGAAATGAAAACAGTGAGGCTCTGTCGGTCAAGAGTGTAATCGGCGAGCTCTTATGTACTGAAATGCCCATTGTAGGACCTATGCAAAGATTAAAACATAAATCCAAAAGAATATCTATTTACAGTAGCCCCACAAAAAATGTATATCACCTATCATAATGCAATTATTACAAAAACAGCGTTCGTCTAATGAATTCCATCAGACATATAGTTGCTTGCATTGTGCAAGTGAAGCTTCAGCAGGACAATAGGGGCACTTGAACACTCTTGAGCTACCCTTAGAAAGCTTCATGATTGACTGCTTGCAAAGAACGTGTAGACATGGCATCAACATTGGAGGATTTTCTTCACTGCTTTGATCTCTACTCACAGGGCAAACAAAAATAGAATGGAACTGAAACTCCTTTCCCAGCTCCACTGGCACAGGCAACTGTTTCATAGCCAGCCAATCCTGCTTTTTTGCAGCCATTACGTTTGCCAGCTTCAAGAGAGTCGGTAAACCTTCAATACCAGCTGCTATAGCTAATTTTAATGGGCTACCATAAGACTCCCCCAAGAGATTGCAAAATTCACGACTCAGCTCTGCAGCCAACTTATCCCAGTGAGTTGGAGCCAACAACTCAGAATGAGGGCACTTTTCAAGCTTGCCGATCCATGCAATGCAAACTATTATCTTCAGGATATCTTTTGTGTGATAAGCAAAAGGAGCTAGGTGAGTTCGGGCATAGACCAGGGCATCTTCTTTATTTCCTCTCGTTAGAAGCTCAGCAAACTGTAGGCTATGAAGTTTCAGTTCAAGATTGGAGCCACTCAGCAGAAGCTTTTCTCGGTTGCAACAAACCCAGCTCAGAGCAGGTTCAAGGTTTTTAACCTTGATAGCCTCAAGTATTTGATGCATTTCCAAGAATTGTGACCTTATAAAATTTGTCTCTGATTCTCCAGACTCATTTATTAGGCAATCTCCAAGATCAAACAAACCTTGACGGTAAAAGTGGCTTGCTATTATCTGGTTCACTATATGGAAGTCAAAGTCCACATTTCTATACGCCTTGGATATGTCAGGGTTGAAATTTTTTTCAAGGATCTTTGGGAACTTGGTAAGATGTAGGTTCAGCTCCTTCTGTGACATTTCTAACTGGTTCAGTGGACTAATGGTGTTAAGTTTATTTCTTAGCTCTGTAAGAATCAATTTTGGGTCATCTATTGACTGAAGTTTTGCTAATGCCTGCTGAATCTCATGGCTGACCTGGTCGATTACATCCTGGGACCTAGAAGATGATAGCTTTTGTTTCTTAGAGACATGGTCAAATGCATCTTTTACAGTAGTCACCTCCATTTCTGTAAAGAAAGAACAAAAGAAAGGATTAGCCTTAGTGAACCCAGGTAAAACAGAGGATGAGATTTGTAACTTATTTCTTCATCCCACACATAAGCAATGAATATAAAATAATAAGCATCCATTTGGATACACAAGCACAAAATTAGACATACTACTACTTAATTTTGACAGTAAAACCATAAGACACTATCCATTAAGAATTGTTGTATGATTGGTGAGTTTGTAAACAAATAGCATCCATCTCAACAAGTGAAAATAGTAAAAGCAAGCAAGTTTTGATGGACATTACTTTCTCAGTTAAAAGCATCAGTCTTTCATCCGTTTTCACAGATTCAATTTGCTTATCAGATTTTTCTACCATTAATATTATATTATAACAAGTTGTCCTCGAGGACCAAATGTCCCACAAATCATGATAATGAACAAGGGACATGATAAAAGAAATCGATGATAGGTTGCAAAATTCAATGAAGAATGCCATAAAGTATCACCAGCCAAGGCTCTTCCTAACTTTTTAGTTTGTTCTTTCTTTGTTAACCTATTTTGTTGTCTAGTATGTGCATCATCAAACCAAAAAAAGAAAAGGGTCAAAGTGGAAAGCATAAAAGATAGAGATAG
Source organism: Erythroxylum novogranatense (assembly GCA_029891385.1). Classification (NCBI taxonomy): domain Eukaryota; kingdom Viridiplantae; phylum Streptophyta; class Magnoliopsida; order Malpighiales; family Erythroxylaceae; genus Erythroxylum; species Erythroxylum novogranatense. The sequence goes on from CM057228.1 coordinate 95,727,072, forward strand.
TTCACATTCAGCTGTTTTTAGAAAATGGTTCCCTTAAAAGTTTGAAAAGATGCCTCGTCTATATCAAGTTCAATGGAATATGTCCTTGCTACAGAGTCGTCATAGATGAAGCCACAGAACAAGCAGAACAGTTTCAGGCAGCCATATATTAAGATACAGTTTCTAACTACATAAAACAAGTCAATTAGTTACATCAAAGTAGGTATCAGTGATGCTGGTTATGCCATAACGGCTTCCCAATTCTGAACTTAATAACACCGCAAACAGATTCTGCATTAGCTAATTTTTCTCTACACAGCAGTGCTAGCCAAGCATTATTCCTTTGATAACCCGTCCAGTAGGAAGTTCGAAAGGTTATATCCACAATTAAGTTTATATGCTCAGCCCCTGAGGTTCAATCCCATTCACATTAAAAAAGCCCACACATTCCAAATCCTAAAATAAACTCCTCCCCAATTAAGTTACTGAAACCCTCATTATTCCAAACAACACGAATACAGAACACAACAAGGAGAAGCACTCCAATTGGAGAAACCGGTTACTTCCAGCAATTACACATTAAAAAGAACACTAGCCTTAGCGATCACAATTCAACTGCACAATAACGATAACAATTCAAAAAGAGCAAGAACCAAAATTTATGAAATTTTAGGGTAAACACACACATGGACACACGCAACAATTCAACATCAACCACAAATTCAATCAAACTAAAAAGGAAAAAGAATAGAAAAGAAACCCATATACAAGAATCAAATTTCCATTAAAACGTGTTAAAAAAATGCAAAGAGAGAGAGAGAGAGAGAGGGATTATGTACCCGAGAGGAAGCGAAGGAAATGATGGAAGAAAGAGAGAGGGCCAGAGAACGTTACAAAAACTTGCTAGGACAACTACCACACGTGTCAAATGCTAGGATTACCGTACTAAACTGCCCTTACTTTCCTTGTCTTATTACTACTCATGCCCGCCTGTTTTTGTTTTCGGTGAAAAAAATAAATAAATTAATACTAAAATTATAGTTTTTAAAAAATTCCTCCTAATTTTTATGTTTTCAGGAAAAAAATTTTCTTTAACTTTGGTTATAAATATAAATAAAATATAAACATTAAACGTGAACTGATCAATTATTACTAGTATAGTAACTTATCTAATAAATTTAGCATAAATCAATTAAATTAAATTTAAATTAATAATGTAAAATAATTATAATAAATTATTAGTTTAAATTAAAATTAATTAAATTAATTCAAGTTTAAATTAAACTTAAGAGTTGAGTTGAATAATTATATAAACAACATTTGATTAGTCTATATTTGATATTTATTATACATGTGTTTTTCTATCCGAATTTTAAGAGAAGGAATGTTTCTAGACAATTTAAAATTAAAAGGGTATTTTCGAGAATTTTAAAAGACAATTTAATATTAAAAGAGTGTTTTCAAGAATTTTAAAATAAAAAACTTTTACAATTCTTTTACCTACTGAAAAATTTATATCTTTTACCCAAACTATAAACTTTTGATTATAAATATATAAAACTTTGCATTAAGTTTGAAAATCAATTAGTTATTGAATTCTTTTAAGTTTAAAATGTTGGAAACAACCTCTCTACTAATTAAAAATAAAGTGAAATACTATTAAATTTCTTCAAATTTTGTACTTCAACGAAAATTTTATCGGATATTGTGGCTGTTGTAATTCAACAATTATTTGTACTTCAAATAATTGTTTAACATTGTATGTTCGTACTGATAAAATCATCCCTTTTTTTCTAATAACTAAATTATATACTAAAGAAGAACTTAAGTGCATAGATTGCAACACCAAATGGTGGTTAACTTGATTCCTTGAATTGGTCACACGCAGCAACAGGGATCTAAAAATAGAACTTTGACAAAAAGATGAGTTAAAATCAATTGATAATAACAAAATATGTATATACACAATTAAGAATATTTATAAAAACGAGAAATAAAGATACGAAAGATAAGTTAGGAGTTCTGGGGAGGGCTTGGAGGTATTTGAGGTGGCATGTCGGGTACTATCATCTACTGGTCCTCTAACTCATTAATTGCATGTTATGTATTTTTAACGAATAATTATTCCTTTATTTAGTTAAAATATAACATACATAATAACTAATTTTAGATTTAGTTATTCCTACACTTTCAAAAATAGCTAAAAATAGCTTTCCTTCTGTCCTTATCTATTCCGTGAAACGCAAAATAGGTAAAGACAATATTTCTCTCTATTATTATTATTATTAATTTTCTTCTTTTGTTGTCATCATCATCATTATTATTATTCTTATTATTATTGTTGTTGTTGTTATTAATTTTATTATTATTATTATTATTGTTGTTGTTGTTGTTGTTATTTAATTTTCTTCTTCTTCTTCTTCTTCTTCTTCTTCTTATTATTATTATTATTATTATTATTATTATTATTATTATTATTATTATTATTATTATTATTATTATTATTCTTATTCTTATTATTATTATTATTATTATTATTATTATTATTATTATTATTATTATTATTACTACTATTACTATAATGGATAATTTGGTCTTTTGTTAGTTATTTCTTTGGCATCTCAAATTTATGATTTCAAACTAAACTTGACATACATCATCATTAGAAATTTTTAGGAATAAACCAAATTAAGTAATATCGTTCCATTCTATTCCTTGTCTATTCTATTACTAAGAATAACCATTCTATTCCTTATCTATTCCAGCAGGTGAACCAAACACTCTATAAGTGAGATTATTTTTATGAGGCTCCCAATAGAGGACTTGGTTGCCACATTCCTCATATCATTATTTGAAACAATAATTCGCTTTCTCATCCATGCAGTAATCTTCTTTGAGTTTTCATATTCTGCATCCTTAACATCCATCTCTCCAACTAGCTTATTAAGATCTTCAGGCATATCAGGAACATCTCTATATCCTTGAGCTTTGTTGGCTAATGCTCTATCTCCTTTTTGTATCTAGCTATTCTAATAGCATAAGTGGAGGTATAATCTCGACTCCTAAGTGTTATACTATTCTACTATGTGTTACCCAACCAATATATGTACATCTTGATGTATGTAAGGTTGGTTGGCTAGGTCACTAGGAAAGCTGGTAGTGGTAGAAGTAGGTTTGGAGCTCTCTCCAGAAGTGCAGTATAGTCCTTTGAGGTCAGTGCCTCCTCATCAACCTATGGTGATGTAACTTTAAGTGCAAAGTATTGCCCATAATTGTCCTCCGTAAGCTCAACCATCCTTATTGCCCTAAAAATCTTCATAGTTACGGGCATATGAGTCGTCATTATTGTTATGTCTGTGTTGTATAGAGGTACTCCTAACCCTTATCCTAATTGTGTAATGATTAAATCTTCGTCAATGATCCTAAATTTGACCTAGTTTAGGTACTCGTAGATAAACTGTATGAAGATGATGCCAAAGTGCACCCTTTGCCTCCATCATATATAGTTAATCAAGAATAGATCCTACTATCAACCACTTTGGTGTTTTCACTCCTCATGCACAGTGAATACAGGTAGAGCTTGTGTACAAAATACTTCTATAGAAATTTGAATTGGACACTTTGGATTTGGTGGGATTGTAAGAGTGCCCAAAGACCATCAATTGTTAGTAGATAAGTGAATCCATATCAAAATGGTCCTAATTGAGGGAGATCTTACTTGGTTTTAGTGCCACTGTATATTCATATATGTGTGGACCACAAATTAATTATAGATCAGACTATGATCCATATCTCCTAATTTGAACTTGAGGATTGATACATCCACAAGTTGAATGTACTAAAATAACCTAAGTAATTCACATAAGCATCTTCAACCATATAAAACATACAAATTCTCAATTCAGTTAGGTCATATTTTAGCATCCTAAAGAAATACATAATAGATATTTAATCCTTAAATACACACTAAGTTGCACTATAAGAGGGGTTAGGGGTAGTTTATCACTTTAAGAAGTAAAAGGGAACAAAAACTTCAGGTAAAAGTTAACAAAGTGGTAATTAAGAGAACAAAGGCTAAGTAGGACTTATACAGTGTGGTACACGACCCTTACATAATACTATATAGGTGTCATGTACTATAAGAACTTAGGGATATGTAGGTAGACATAAGTGTGTGTTGATTAAATTAAATAAGTAGGAAAAGAAAAGAAAAGTAAAAAAAATGGGGTTACATGGTCCCATGTAAAAGTGGTTTATTCTATTTATTTTTTACTCCTATACACAGGTTATTATACGGGCTATATATATTTGCATTAGGGGTGTGTTCTTAATACGAGATTGATAAAGTACCATATATAGGGTTGTGTTTAAAAGTGACACATTATGTAACTTTTTGTTCCTTTCTTATAGATGAATACAAGTTTAGGAATGGCAAATATGGTCCAACTCGTCTTGGGCTAGCCCGGTTTTAGCCCAAGTTGACCAGTTCACTGGCCAAGTTACTTGGCTCGATTAGGCCACAGGCCTAGCCTACCTTAGCTTGGCCCAGGCTGTAGCCTGAAGGGAAGGTACAATATGACATCATTTTGTCAAAAGGGACATTATTTTTATTTTTTAAAAAATAATAAAGTTGGGCTAGGCCAACAATTCCTACTTGGTCCATGGGTCGTCCAGTCATTCCCGCTCGGGCCATAGGCCGTCTAGCCTATGGGTCGACCCCATTATCATCCCCACATAAGTCTACCTTTTGAGAAATACAAGGGCATGTTACATAGTGCTATGTTAAAAAGTGTCACATTATATTTCTCTTAGAAGGTCAACATAAGACTGATCATTATGGTGTGTTTAAGCCCGTGTTTGCCTAAAAACCTACAAAAATAAAGAACACACTAACTCAAAACACTTAACATAAGATTTCAACCAAAATTCAACAAAATAAGATCAGAAATATGACAATGATGCTAAAGAAATAAATAATAATAACCTAAATAAATAGATAAAAACAAAGTCTATAACATAGAAGGGTAAAAAAGTATTAGGTTGCCTCCTAACAAGCGCTTGTTTTAAGTCATAAGATCAACCTATTTCCATTAATTTCAACCTAACATACCTCTACTTGTGGGATATAAGTTACCTTGAGATCCTACTTAAGTTTAGTATTCTTTTTTTCTTAATAAGATGATTAATTTTCAAGCACATTGTATGCTTAACTATGATGGGTTTGCCAATCCCATTGCTTCTTTCAAAATTAAACATATCCCATTTACATTTATTATGCTTGCCTCCTACACAACATAAGGTGTATCCTCGTCAATTATATCAAAAGAGAGACACTTATTACACTTACCATCAATATGGTTCTTGGGTTCATATATCTTAAACTCTAATTTCTCATCCTCAACCCTTATGGTTAACTTTCCTTCATAAACATCAAGTAAGGCCTTAAACGTGGTTAAGAAAGGTCATCTCAAGATAAAGGTCATATTCCTATCCTCAATCATGTCAAAGATCACAAAATTAATGGGAATAAGGAATTTACCAATTTTGATGGGCACATCTTCTAGTATATCTATCAAACATTTGATATAATGGTCTAACAACTGCAGAGAAATGATAGTAGGTCTAAGATCACACACCTCAAGCTGCTTGCTAATAGACAAAGTTATAGGACTAATGCTTGACCCTAAATCACATAAAACATGATCAAAGCTTGTGTCACCAATAGTACAAGCGATGGAGAAGTTACTATGGTCCTCAATTTTTAGAGGTGGTACATTTTGAGTTGTGACTTTACACTCCTTAGTCAATATTGCAGCTTTCATACTCCTCTAGCCTTCTCTTATTGGATACGATCTCCCTTAAAAACCTAATATAGGAAGACATTTGTTTTAAAATGTCAATAAAAGGAATATTAATATCATTTTCAAAGATTATCTAAAAACTTCCTAAATTCCTTATCTAATTTCTCCTTAACCAATCTTTGGGAAATAGTATAGGTGGCTTGTAAGATGCAAAGGGGATGTATTTAAGTGGCTTATAAGATGATCTTATGGATTTCTCTCAAATATCTCATTCGTAACCCTCGTTATCCACTCTATGGAATAAACACACATCTCATCTCTAAAATCCTCATACATAAATCAAGTATTAAATCTTCTAATTTTTCTCCTTCAATTCAATCAATATAAAAGCATGAAGAAATTACAAGAAAACTAAAAAGTCATTGAACTAAAAATCAATTAAAGTATATTACATCCTAGTTTTATCCTTCCTAAATCTATATCTAAATTTAATTCATAATCAAACAAAGAATCTCAATATAAAAATAATAAAGAAAATAATATAAAGAAATGATTGTTCTTTAATCTTGAATATTTAAAGAATTCTTATTTAAATTTTATTTTGTCTTCAAAGAATGCTATAATCTTGATCAAAATTGATGTAGAATAGCTTTAAAATGACATCTTGATGTTTCTTGGTCAAAGAACTTCCTTTTTTTTACCTCTCTTTTTCTTATTTGAAATCTTAGTTTTTAAATGAGCTACACGACTCGAAATAAGGGTTTCCATAGTTGATTGTGATCTCTTAAAAGTTCAAAAATCTATAATGCCAACATGGGATTATGTAGGGTGCCATATTAGTCATCTAGGGAAGGTGTGTGGGGTGCGTAGGAGAAGCAAAAGCAACCATTTTTAAACACGGCTCTCAACACACTGGGTATAAGTGATGTTTATATGTACTTCAATTCTTCTAAAATTGCTCTAATTCAGTCCAATTCTTTTCAAGTTTCACTCCTCTCCCTGATATAAGCAAAAATAAGACTTGAAATGGTAATACTTTTCAAATTCAGTATTAAATCCTTTAAAAATATCAAAAATATGAACGATATATTATGAAAATAGTGTTAAAAGTAATTTATATCTAATATACATTAGAATTCTTACCTCTTTTGAACTTTGGTAATTCAAGATAAAAATAATTATCTCAATCAAAAGCAATATATCTCCTAAAATCAATCAAGAATGACTTCAAATAGAGAAAATAACATTTTGGTCATTTAATACTTATAACAATATTTTTAAAGAATTTATATATTTTCCTTCGTTAAATTTTAAATAAATTTTACACACTAAAATGAAGTGTGTGGCTTATTCTGAATACTATGAGAGTTTAAAGGTGATTTTTAATAGTTTAAAATTACCAATAATAACACCAGTGGAAATTTCACTAACTCGTGAAATTTGAAGAGATTTAGTAATATGTAGCGTTACCCTTAATAAGTAAATATTCCAAACAAATTAATAGTTTAAGAACTAATTTAATAAAATGAAATTGATAGTATAATTAATATAATATAATATAATTAATTAATTAAAATATAACTAATTAATTAATTACAATACAATTAATTAATTAATTACAATATAATTAATTAAAATATAATTCATTCATTAATTAAAATATTTTAATTAATTAACTAATTAAAATATACCTAATTAAAATAATATTAAATATTGAATAAGATTTGGATTTTAATTAAAATAATAATTTAAGGAAGGTGTTATTAGATAACAAAGTATCTAATTTGTAACTTATAAGTTATTAAAAAATGAAGTATACTTATGAACACAAATGTTATTTAAATGATATAAGTGATGTGTTAGTTATGAATGTTTATGAATTGGAAACTTACGTGAGTACATGTAAAGTGTAATTATTTAATGTATCCTTTGGAGCATCATTACAACTATTTATGTTTATAAGGCATGTCGAGTTTGATCAAATATGAATGAGTACGTTCAAGTTGAGCTAAGTGGAATAGAGTCATATGTTTGGCAATATATCTTTTGCACGAGAATTTAAAATGTGACATGTTTTGTTTTAAAAACTGTCAAGTCCTAGTCGTGGGTAAATAGGCATGCCTAGAAGGGTCTACAGCTACTCCTGTAACTTGACACTAAAGTGTCTCCTGATTATTGACATTATGGTGCCCCTTGATTATCAACACTACGGTGTCCCCTGATTTTGAGACATAACTCTCTTCTGCTCTGCGATACCAATCATAGTATCTTTTGTTTTGATCTCGTAACCCACTTCTGTAAAAAGTATCAGTAGACTAACGTTTTTTGTATTATGATACATGTTCAATTTTGTTATAAACAAGTTCTATTCTAATACAAAATGATTTGATATAAGACATATCTTAATATGATACAAGTCATATTCTGATCTAAAAGAAATATATCCTGTTCTGATTCTTGAACATTCTGTTTTAATATTTATATGGCTTGTTCTATATTAATGAATCATATTTTGTTATAAGACACACAATGTTTGAATTGCTCTATAATATGAACAATTAAAGATTGTTGGTGATATAATCTGATTATGTTTATGTGAATGCTAGACGACTGTTAGAGACAGTTGCCAGTTTATATCTTGTTTAGTTATTCCCCACTAAGTTATATGCTTAGCACGACAATTTTGTTTCCAGTGTAGGTTCTAATAGGAAGATCTAAGGCTGGGACAACCGTAATAGCCAAAGAAGGATGTGTTTTCTTTTGGAAGATGTATATTTGTGTTGAAGTTTAAGTTGTATTTCAATGTAATGAGACATGTTGTATTTTGTGTTTTGTTTAATGGTTTCTAATAACATTAATGCATGATGGATTTGGAACTTATGGCATGTATTTGGAATAGGACAATATGTTTGATATGTTTTGTTTACAACAACATCTAATGATATGTAATGTATGTTTACTTAAGTTTCTGAAAGTGCTTTGGATTGTTTGGCATGTTTTAGTTCTGTTTTGTGTGGCATATGTATATCCTCTCGGGGGGCATTAGGGTGTTACATTATTTGATATCAGAGAATGGTTTAGGCGATTCTGGTTTAACTAGCGTTTAAATATTGCTTATACTTGGATATAAGAGTTGTGTTAGGCCTAATCTGTCCCACGTTTCGGTTTTAGATTTAAGTATGGAAAGATCTCATGAGGTTGTCAATAAGGTTGTTGAAAGTAAGATGTAATACTCCTACGTGATCTCGTCCGTTTATAACTGGACCCTCTGAGGTAAATCGAGATGAATGATGATCTATCAGAGTGTGAAAAAATGAAAGTTTGTCAATATCCTGATATAGGAGATATTGCATGGCTCTATATGTTGGATATAGAGTTAGTATACTTGTATTTGTGGTTATATTAAGGAATATGAGATTAGTATTATGTTGTGGTTGTATACTTTTAAATTGATATGGAAGTGAATATATTTTTGTGGATTTGATGGAGAAAATAATAGAGATATAAGTAAAAGTGTGCAAGAAAATAATGATGGTTACGTATTATCTTGAGAGTTTGTGATTCACTATAAGATTATAACATTGGGTTTGATATTAGAATTTCATGATGGTTACGTATTTTATATTTCTAAATTGATTGAGAACATATGTAAGTGAGATGAACTAAACTATAATGATATATATAGAAGTCCTCAAGATTTAAGTTGATCAGTTATTGTAAGTGTATATACGATAATGTGATTGCTTTGGCGAATGATATTATGGTGTACATATGTATTATATGCTTGGATATGAAAGTAATTGAGGTCAAGGTATCATCCGCGTAAGATATTAATTGTCGACCTTTTGAAAACAAATCTCTCGATAAGCTGCAATGATCTTGATGGTATATACCAAGGTATAAGAGGAAAAGTGTATGCCTATTGCTTCACCGAGCTTGAGTATATAGAACATTCTTATTATGTGAGATATGATAGTAAATGATCTCATCGAGATATTGTGAATAGCTAAAAAATGATGACGAGCATAATTGACTGATAAAGATTTCGTGAACAGTACAAACAATTAAGGAAAGAAATCTCTTTTTATGAGAACTTTCACTGAATTGTATCATGTAAATCAAATGTTCCACTTTTAGGAATGGATAAATATTAAATGAATCAGAGGTAAATATTGGAGTTAGATAATTATGATACTCAGGCACGAGATACCACATAGGAAATTAAAGAGAACGTAAGACAACATAGCCCCCATCTATTGACTTAGTCAGTTACGAATTTTGAGGACGAAATTCTTTTAAGGGGGATAGAATTATAAGGCTCCAAATTATGCCCTAGTTGAAATATTACATGTTCCTGAAAGTAAACGTGATAGGTGTTGAAATTGTGATATGATTGTGAATTGTATATGTCTTGAATTTTTGGTTTAATGGATCATACTTAGTAACTTGGAATTAATTGATACCATTAGAAAATTGAAGTACTAAATGTACAATTAGACTAGGAAAATTGTTAAGTGACAAGACAAATTGGTATATGAAAATTTGGATGACTAAGCCTATTCATTTAATGATATTTGGCATAATTAAATAAAGGACAAATGGCAGTATAATTGAAGGACATTTGGCAGCATTGATTAAGTAACAAATGGCTTAATAGAAATATGACATTTGGTAGCTTAAATGGAGGATAAGTGGCTCATTTCTATGTATGACATGTGGGTTATTCCATTGAAGGACATGTGGTTTGTGTCTTTATATGATAAGTGTCCCTTGAGTAAGGACACTCATCTTACACATGGCATGGCCTTATGCGTTAGCTAATTTATGCTATAACTCATCCTTCTCTTTGCTCATTCACCATTGAAACACCATACTCTTCCAATCTTGAGTTTTTGGCTTATGTTGTGCTTAATTATCACATCAAGATGCTGCATTAAGGAAGTTAGACCATGTCATCTTCTATGTTATTGTTTTCTTGGTGTTAAGAACATCCTAGTTTCACTTGGATTTTAAAATTGTGCTTGTTGTTTGGAAGGCTAGTTTGGCTTGTTCTTTGAATTTACATAAATAAGGAAATTCTAAACTTGATAGCATGTATTAATATAAGTTTTATGATAATTGAATTGGCATGAAATATGTGTTATGATGTTGATAATTGAGTGCTGGAAAATGATCCTTGTTTAGCAAATTCTGTTTTGGTTTTGATGTATATAAGAAAATAATTTATGAGTTATCTAATGAATGGTTTTTGAATTGGGTTTGAAAATGAATTTGATAAGGGATTGAAGCATGAATAAGGAATGGTTGAAGTGAAATTGATGGACTTTGGTAAAGGTGTATTGAATGGAGTATGAAGGAGTAAAATTTGGAAGCAAAATGAAGGTCGTGGGTGAGTGAACCTTTGGTTCACTCATCCCAAGATCGTGGGATTTATATGGCTCATTCCCATAGTTGTCGGAAGTACTTAGGAAGGAGAAAAAGTTGGTTTTGGGCAATTGTTGGACTATATAAGGTTAAGGTACTTTATAATGGTGTAATTGGACTTAATTAAAGTATAAAATGAACCTAGTTTGATATGGAATAAGTTAATTAAAAGTTTAATAAGATTTGAATTTTTAATTGAACTAATAACTTAAGGAATGTGTTATTAGACAACAAAGTATCTAATTTTGACCTTATAATTTATTAAAGAAATGAAGTATACTTATGAACGTAAATATGATCTAAATGATATAAGTGATGTGTTAGTTATGAATGTTTGTGAATTGGAAACTTAGGTGAGTACATGTAAAGTGTAATTACTTAATGTATCCTTTGGTGCATTATTGTAAATGCTTATGTTTATAAGGCATGTTGAGTTTGATCAAATGTGAATGAGTATGTTCAAGTTGAGAAAAATGGAAAAGAGTCATATGGTTGGCAATATATCTTTTACATGAGAATTCTGAAATATGACATGTTTTGTTTTAAAAATTGCCAAGTCCTTGTCGTTGGTAAATAGACATACCTAGAAGGGTTTGTAGCTTCTCCTATAACTTGACACTAAGGTATCCCTTAATTATCGACACTATGGTGTCCCTTGATTATCGACACTACGGTGTCCCCTGATTATCGACACTATAGTGTCCCCTAATTTTGAGACATAAGTCTCTTCTATTCTACGATGCCAATCACAGTATCTTCTATTCTGGTCTCATTACCTACTTCTATAAAAAAAGTATTAGCAGACTAACGTGTTTTGTATTCTAATACATGTTCAGTTTTGTTATAAACAAGTGTTTGTTTTGATACAAAATAAGTTCTGATTTGATACAAGACATATCCTAATATGATGCAAGTTATATTTTGATCTAAAAGAAATATATCATGTTCTGATTCTTAAACATTTTGTTCTGATATTTATATGTCTTGTACTATATTGATGACTCATATTTTGTTATGAGACACAATGTTTGAATTGCTCTATAATATGAACAATTAAAGATTGTTGGTGATATGATCTGATTCTGTACATATAAATGCTAGACGACTGTTAGAGACAGTCACCAGTTTATATCTTGTTTAGTTATTCCCCCACTAAGTTATATGCTTAGCATGGTAGTTTTGCCTCCATGTAGAGCCTGATAAGAAGATCTAAGGCTAGGACAACCATAGTGGCCAAAGAAGGAAGAGTTTTGTTTTGGAAGATGTATATTTGTATTTAAGTTTAAGTTGTATTTCAATGTAATGAGATATGTTGTATTTTGTGTTTTGTTTAATGGTTTGTAATAACCTTAATGCAGGATGGATTTGGAATTTATGACATGTATTTGGAATAGTAAAATATGTTTGATATGTTTTTTTTACAACAACATCTAATGATATGTAAGGTATGCTTGCTTGAGTTTCTGGAAGGGCTTTGGATTGTTTGGCATGTTTTAGCTTTGTTTTGTATGGCATCTGTATATCCTCTCATGGGGTATTCGGGTGTTACATGGTCACTTCTGTTTCTCCTACTCACCCTACTCACCCTTTTGTTGCCTATTGGATGAAGAACAAAAAGCCCTACACGATCTTATATAGGTCCCATATTGGTGTTATAGATTTTTAGAGAATTTTCAATAGAACACAGTTAGTTACACAAACTCATATTTAGGGATATGTAGCTTATTAAAAAGATAGGTAAGTCATTTTGAAACTATTCTACATCAATTACATTAATCTTTTAAGATAGAGCAAGATTTCAACAAGATTTTTTTGAAGATTTAAGAACAATGATTTCTTTATCTTGTTTTTATTTTTTAATTAATATTCTTTATTTGATTATTAACTCGATTGGGATATATATTTAGGTTGGATAAACCTAGGATGTAATATACTTTGTTTGATCTTTAGTTTAATAAATTTCTATTTCTAATGACACCTAAGGGGTGAATTGGGTGTTTATAAAATTTAACAAAAGTTTTAACCAATGTACTTAATTAATAACAATCAATATAAACAAGGATGAGAAAATTTTTTGTATAAATTAATCAAACAATTAAGGAATAAATTAAAGAGGATAGGCAAGAGAGTGTGCAAACAAATTTATAGTGGTTCGATAAATAACCCTTGCTTACATCCACTCTTAAGACTCTTCTTAGAATTCTAATATAATTCTTCTTTCAAGGAGAAGAGCAACCTTCATATAATCTTTCAAGGTAAAGAGAAACCTTTCTTGCAATCTTCTTCCAAGATGAAGAGGAACCTCAATACCACTTGGATCACCCCCTAAGTATAATATTCAAAACCTCAACAAAGTTACTCAAAAATATCTCACTTATTCACTTGATAACTAAAAAATGACTCACTCATACAAATATGACATAATGATGCTCAAATAATTGGAAAAGTCTTTGTACTGTGTGTATACAACACTCAAAAACTTCTTAATTCTAAATCTAATGAGAAAATACCTATTTATAGTTTTTTGGGACCTAAAATGGCTATTGGAGCAAAGAACTAGCCATTACAACATCTATATATGATGTATTGGTCATCTAGTATAACATACTAATCGACTAGTATGCATTCGCAACACTAGATTCACTAGTCGTTGCAACATTGGTCAACCAGTACACATATTGACCAACAAATATGGCACATTAGTTGATAAACATATCATCCAAAATTAGTACAAACTCAAAGTACATCAATTTTAACAACTTTAACCTATATTGGTCAATCACTAACCCATATTGGTTGACTAATCACCCTAAAAACATGATTTTAACTATTTTAAATGCTCAAAACTAATTTGTTTAATCCAAATATGATTAAAACACTTTCCAAAATATTTCGCAAAGTTTATTTGAAAGATTAATTAGCTTTTATATTAAAATCAAAAGCTTCAATGCCTCTTCATAAATGTCAAGACTCGTATGGTGAAGTAAGATGAATGATTATGTATAGTGAGCCTTTTGGATCATCAAATTAACAAAGTGAGCTTCTAAATAATAATATAAAATGTGAAATGACGTTGATGAGCCTTGATCTTCTTTTGTTCTTATTATGATCGTCATTTCATTAGTTGCAAACTTCAACTTTACCTTTTTAACTTCATACACTATCTTCTTGAGTTTATGGCTTCATTTTATTCTAAAATTTCTTTTCATCAAAACAATAAATACATTGATAGTAATTATGTTTTTTTATCATCAAAGCATCAATTTGATCCTCACTTGGTTCAATATCAACTTCTCTCATAATTTATCTATGTTTTTATATATTAGTTGAATTAAAAGAACAAAAGTGAGACTTGATTCATGCATTAAAATTCAAAAGATGAGATGTCTGTTTAGATCACAACACGGATAATGAAGTTAAACGTGAACTATTTTAGAGAAAGCTACAAGATCTTTATGGGTTAAGGTAAAACCTATCAAGAGAGATTATAGAGAGAATTAAAGCATTCTTAGATTACTTAGATTTAACAGAAAATTTTGATTAGCTTGTACAGGACACATATGAAATAAATCACGCGTTATTATAGACTTTACATTCAATAGATAAAATGCACAAGAAGGGGGGGTTGAATTGTGTATCCTTTTGCGTGAATACAATCCCCTTTCAAATTTCTTTGAAAAATAACTTTTTCAAAAACTATTAAGTAAACAATCACAATGTATTGCAATTAACTTCTATATACTTATATAAAACAATAGAAATTAAAAGTTGAGAGTTAGAGAGTAGAGAATGACACAGTGATTTTATCCTGGTTCATCCTAAACTGTAGGCTACGTCCAGTCCTCAGAATCCTTTCTGAGATTTCACTATTCTTCTCAAAAGTACAAATATTCTTTTTCACAGAGCCTCTTTAGGTCTCTTAAACCAAGTATTGTTTTTCTCACTTAGCCTCTTTAGGCTCTCAGCTTTTCTTTTTTCTTACTGAAAGATATTGCGAGTTCTGTTACAGTAATGATAGCTCTAGTGTTTCGCACAATGAATACAGTGTTTGCTAAAGATCAAAAACTTTTTAAAATCTCTAACCATTTTAATCTTCGACTTCGACTTGTATTTATAGCCTTCGTCTTCAACTGCTTCTTAATAACTGCTTCTTTCTTATTGCTTCTTAATTCTTGATTCTTGATTCTTGATTCTTATAAAAATCGTTATCTAGTTGAGTTCTGTAACTAACTCAAACTAGTTAACCGTTCGACGTAGTATCGGCTCTTCGTCTTAGTTTCGTTTCTGCTTTTTCTTACTTTTGCTTCCATTTTTGTCTTAGTTTCACTTCCGCTTCGTCTTACTTTTGCTTCCGTTTCGTCTTACTTCCTTTCGTCTTACTTTTGCTTCAGCTTCCGTCTTACTTTTGCTTCAGCTTCCGTCTTACTTTCTTTCGTCTTACTTTTGCTTCTTCTTCTGTCTTACTTTCGTCTTACTTTTGCTTCCGCTTTGTCTTAGTTTCTTTCATCTTACTTTTGCTTCCGCTTTGTCTTACTTTCTTCCGTCTCACTTTTGCTTATGCTTCGTCTTACTTTCTTCCGTCTCACTTTTGCTTCCGCTTCGTCTTACTTTCTTCCATCTCACTTTTGCTTCTGCTTTGTCATACTTTCTTCCGTCTCACTTTTGCTTCCGCTTCGTCTCACTTTCTTCCGTCTCAGTTTTGCTTCTGCTTCGTCATACTTTCTTCCGTCTCACTTTTGCTTCCGCTTCGTCTCACTTTCTTCCGTTTTACTTTTGCTTCCGTTTCGTCTCACTTTCTTTCATCTTAGTTTCGCTTCCACTTCGTCTCACTTTCTTCTGTCTTACTTTTGCTTCCATTTCGTCTTAGTTTCTTTCGTTTTACTTTTGCTTCCGCTTCGTCTTACTTTTGCTTCCGCTTTGTCTCACTTTCTTCCATCTCACTTTTACTTCCTCTTCGTCGTACTTTCTTTTGTCTCACTTTTGCTTGAACTTCCTTCTTACTTTGTTTCGTCTCACTTTTGCTTCTGCTTCCGTCTTAGTTTCTTCCTGATCAAAACGGTTCAACAATTTCTAATATTATTATTATTTGAATGTCATCAAAATTATTATACGTGAAGTCATTTTGACTTAACAATCTCCCCATTTTTCATGATAACAAATAATCATAATTTTAAAAAGATAATCGAGTATGATTTATAAGAAGATATACAATTGAAAAAATTGTAATCTATACTATCTTCTTCTTTCACTTCTTCTCTTCTCCCTCTTTCTTATTTTCTCCTCCTATGTTTCTCATTTTCTCCTCTCCCCTATTTGTTATTAATCAAAAAAAATTTCACCGTAGATGCTTCATAATCTCCGAGAACATTAGTTGTATCTCAGTGCGGAGTGACTTGAGGTCTTGTCGTATATGAGCTACTTCCTTATGTAAATCACCCATTGAAACACGCAGATCATCAGCCTTGTCATGAACTTCTTCAATTTCTTCGACTAAGGCTGCATCACTTTTCTGTTGTACTTCTTCCAAACCAATAGTAGTACTAAATGATTCTGAAAGTATGGCATCCGGTTCAATAATTGTAATAACAATAGGTGTGAAAGATAAGTTTTCGTCAGGAAGATCAAGGCTATCAAGTCGAGGTAGATTTGGAATTTGTTTTCCAAACAGGTGTAGTACATCTCCAATTGACGATATAGAGCTCAAAGGTCTAAGGTGCATAATTAGGTGCACAAAAGTCTCTATGTTGAAACTAATATTTCCAACTCTGATGGTTCTGTACTGCCCTTCTGTTATTCTTCCAACTACCTGAGAAGTTCCATCAGTGGTAAGACGACCACAATAACTTCCTGATGCCTTTGAATTATGGTGGGAAACATAGATTCCTTTATGTTGAGCTGCATAACATGTTGCATCTATATTCCTCACTTCTTCTTCAACCTGATCTTTTGTCAAATCACTTGTAATCCCTTCTGGATACATTTTCTTCTTCCCCTTATCTTCATTGCGAATAATGTAAGGTCTTGGCTGAATGTCAAGTACAATCTTTATCACAGTTCTTTTTGTAAGTGGGTAAATAGTATACTTTTGCTTGGTCATCTGTGTTAGATATGGTTCTGATTTCTCATCTCGCAGAACACTATACAACCTTTTCTCTCCATCATTCAACAGATGTATTATACGACTATTTACTATAGTTGGTTCAAATTGTACCTTTACCAACCTTCTCAGGGGTTCTATTATGATTATAGAGCTTCTACTCCTTGCAGGTTCAATTTCTTTAATGATCTTTATTTTCAAATCCTCTTTTCTCATTGGTTGAAAAGTATTAACCTGTGCTGGACTGTGTTCAACTGACCTTTTCTTTTGTTGAATAGCAGTTGGAGTGCTCTTTTTCTAACTGATTTTTTGCTTCTTACTTTCTTCAATCAGCCTAGGAGATTGTTGTTGAGGTTGAGGTTTCTTCTTCTCAAATTCCAATTTCCTATTAGTTTCAGTTTCTTTAGCCAATTTTACTGAATCTTCTTATAAAATTGAGACTAAAAATCTAGTTGCCTACGGTGCTTTCTTTCTAGAGTCCTCACTATGAGTTAACTCTTTACCTTTCTTCTGCTCTTGTTGACGCAGGTTCTATAGTCTATGTGACCTTTTTACTTGTTTGGATTTCTCCGAAAACAGTGTCTCCCCTTTTCTCTTCAAGGACACTTGTTTCTCTGTCTGGCACACCTGACTTTCTTCTTTTTGAGAAATCGTCTTAACTTTCATTGCATCATCTGACGATTTTTTCAATCCTTCTGTTGGCATTCTTCTAGTGAATTGAGATTTTGATCTTCTCATGGGATTTACTTTTTCACTTAAACTTTGTTTGACAACACGCTCCCCCTTAATCCTTGCTATCGTCTTGAAATCTGTATCCTTTTTTTCCTGATTCTTCAAGCTCATTCTACTGATAGTTGTAGAGTTAATGACGCTTTTGATGTTCATCTTCATTCTGTTTCCTATCTCAAGACGAATTCTAGATTCTCTGAAGATTCTTGTCAATATCATTCCATACGGTAGGGCAGTCGAGTCTTTCTTTGACTTCACCGTGTAATTGAGGATTAGGTATGGAAGATCTATAGGCTGGTGATTGAGTAGATGAAATAAACATTGCTCATCTAACGTTATTACTAGATTCCTCAATCCTGTTCTTGGTAGAACACAATGGAAGAGTAGCGAATGCAGAACCCTAGCCTTCGACACAAGACTTGAGGCCTTCTTCTCCTTCGGGTCACTACATCCATATAGTTGTCGATTGATTTGTATCTTCTCTACACTAGCTTTAGTCATTCATCTTGCTTTATGAGCGATCTTTACACCAACACATGGACACTCAGTAGCCTTCTCGATTGACTTCAGTGTTATTATAACCGACAATCTATCCACCACTGATACTAAAGTATCTTCGACTATTTCTACATTCTTCCAGAAATCATATACTTCATTCAGGTAAATTGTCTCATGAACTTGAAAGAAGTTCTTCCATCCAGCTACCGCAATCTCTGGTTCGATATCCATCTGGTCCTTCTTCAAGGACTCGAAATCAACGTGTGTTCCACTAGTCATTGATTACTCCATTTGTATCTGTAGTCAACAAAGAACTAAATGCACAAATGTATTTCTTAAAGAGGTAATGTTAGTTTTTGAGATTGAGAGTGTGAGCAAAGAGAGTTTGATATCAAAATAGAGTAATGAAATGTTTTGTTGAGTGTTTTTAAAGAGCCGATGTTAGGGTATTTCAAGAGTGTTCTAGAGTACATGATATTCTCGAGGCTTTGAGACGCTTCCCCTCCAAAACTTTCTCATGACAGAAGTTACCGTCTGTAACTCACTGTTACTGTTACCTTGACTTTTTACGACTTTTTTTTCTGGGTCATGACATGTCAGATGGTTGATTACTCAATATTACCATGTTCAGGTTTCGTCTGATTTCTTTGAATCTTTCTTCACTCAATGGCTTAGTGAAGATATATGCCTATTGATAAACAAATTGTAAACTTACGATCTTCCTCTGTACATAGTCTCGTAGGAAATGATGTCTGACTTCGATATGCTTTACCCTTGAGTGTTGTATTGGATTCTTTAATAGGTTGATAGCACTTGTGTTGTCACAGAAGATTGGAATTTATTCTTCTCGTATTGAATAATCTTCTAACTGGTACTTAATCCACAACGTCTGTGAGCAATAACTTACAGCTGACATATATTCAGCTTCTGCAGTGGATAGAGCAATTGAGCTTTACCTCTTACTTGACCAAGAGACTAGGTTGTGGCTAAAGAAGTAACATCCTTTACTCGTACTCTTTCTATCAATCCTGTCTCCGGCATAATCAGCATCACAGTAGTCAATTAACCTGAAATATTTACCTTTTTCATACATTAAGCAAAGATCAGTAGAACCTGATAGATATCTCAAAATTCTTTTAACAACAATATAATGAGACTTGCTAGGATCTGCTTGAAATCTCACACACAAAGAATCACTAAACAAAATATCAAGTTTGCTTGCTGTAAGGTAAAGTAAAGAACCAATAATTCCTTTATACAGATTTGATCAACCTTTTTACCACCTTCGTCCTTAGACAAAAGGTTTGAAGGATACATAGGTGTTGACATTGATTTCACTTTTTCCATCCCAAATTTAATCAACAGTTCTTTGATATATTTATGTTGATAAATAAAAAAAAATTCTTTAGTTTGCTTGACTTGCAACCCAAGAAAGAATTTTAACTTACCCATCATGCTCATCTCAAACTCATTCTTCATCAAATTCTTAAAACTAGTACATAACTTTTTAGATGTTGCACCAAAGATAATATCATCAACATGAATTTAAACTATGATGAAATCATTCTTAATGCATTTTCTAAATAAAGTCTTATCTACATATCCTCTACTAAAGTTATTCTCAATTAGAAAAGAACTTAGATGATCATACCAAGCTCAAGGAGCTTGTTTCAATCCATACAAAGCTTTATGAAGTCTATAGACATAGTCTGGTTTCTTGAAATCTTCAAAACTAGGAGGTTGCCTTGCATAAACCTCTTCATATATAAAACCATTCAAAAATGCAATTTTCACATCCATTTGAAATAGCTTTATATCATGGCAGACAACATATGCAAGCAAAATCCTAATAGCTTCTAATCTTACTACAGGAGCATAGGTCTTATGGTAGTCTATTCCTTCTTGTTGATTATAGCCTTGTGCTACTAATCTCGCTTTATTATGACTCACTCTACCTGATTTGTCTAGTTTATTCTTAAAAACTTATCTAGTTCCTATGATGGACTTTTTTAAGGGTCGGGGAACTAAAGACCAAACTTTATTCCTAGTAAATTAATTCAGTTCCTCTTGCATGGCCAGAATCCAAGCTTCATCTTGAAGAGCTTCATCAATTTTCTTAGGCTCTATTTCAAAAATAAAAGCTACATTTGCTTCTCTTCTAAATTTGGACCTAGTTCTCACTCCTTCTGAGGTCTCTCCTATAATCAGACCTTCTGGATGAGAACTCTTATATCTCCAGTCCCTTTTCAGATCAAGTATTTCAGAAATATCTTCTACTTTGTCTAAAGGAGTATCTGATGGTGACACATCTTCACAATCAACCAAGGGTGCTGATAGAGTTTCATTATCAGTATCATTTCTCTTATTTGGTTGAAAACTATCATCAATTCTGGCATGAATAGTTTCTTCAACAGTCTTAAAAGTAAGATTGTAAACCCTATAAGCTTTCGAAGATAATGAATATCCTAGAAAAATTTCTGAATAAGTCTTAGAATCAAATTTATGCAGAATTTCCTTTGTATTCAATATAGTACACTTGCAACCAAATGGATGGAAATAAGATATATTAGGCTTCCTTCCTTTCCATAATTCATATGGAGTTTTCTTCAACAAAGGTCACATAAGTATTCTATTTTGAATATAACAAGCTGTATTCACAGTTTTGCCTAGAAATACTTAGGAAGATTCATTTCACACAGTATAGTCCTTGCCATTTCTTGAATCATCCTGTTTTTCCTTTCTAAAACTCCATTCTACAGTGGAGTTCTAGGAGTAGAGAAATTATGAAAAATTCCATTCTCCTAACAAAATATTCTAGATTTCTCATTCTCAAACTCACCACCATGATCACTTCTAATACTAGCAATAGAAATTCCTTTTTCATTCTGTAACTTTTTGGAAAGCACTTTAAAACACTTAAAACACTCATCCTTATGTGATAAGAATAATATGCAACAAAATCTAGTGAAGTCATCAACAACTACAAGACCATACTTTTTCTTGCCAAGACTCAATGTCCTAGTTGGACCAAATAAATCTATATGTAACAACTCTAGAGGTCTAGACAAAGTTATCATATTTTTAGAAAAAAAGATGTTTTAACCTGTTTTCCTTTATGATAACTTTCACAAAAGAAATCCTTGTTAAAACTTATTTTTGGTAATCCTCTTACCAAATCATGTTTAATCAACTTGGAAATATGTTTAAAACTAACATAACCTAGCTTTTTATGCCAAATCAGTTTTTCTTCATCTGTTGATATAAAACAAGAAATATTTTGACTTTGTAAATCTTCTAAATCAATGTTATAAAGATTGTTTCGTCTTTTGGCAGAGAAGAATATGGAATCGTCCTTGTTTTTGACTACACAAGAATTCTGATTAAAGGATACATCAAAACCAGAGTCACATAATTGACTGACACTAATCAGATTATGTTTTAAACCATCAACTAGAAAAACATTATCAATAGATGCAAAAGAATCTTTACCAATTTTACCGATTCTAATTATTTTGCCCTGCTGGTTGTCTCCAAAAGTTACTAATCCTCCCTTCTTATTTTAAAGATCTAGGAATATAGACCTTCTTCCCGTCATATGTCGCGAGAATCTACTGTCCAAATACCATTAGTGCTGGTTGCTTTTTCCAAGGAAGGAGATTTGCAGTAGATATTATATTTTCCTTAGGTACCCAGATTTTCTTGGGTCCTTTGGGGTTAGTCTTAAAATGATTCTTGGTATGATGATAATGTGACTGATGAAATTTCTTCCTATAAGGAACAAAGTTCTTTTTATACTGAGTATTCTTTTTAGCAAACCCTAAACCACTCTTATCATTAGGGTGTCTGTATCTTCCTACCATGTCATTCATCTTTTTTGTACTCTTAGTGAATGTTGATAGATCAGTTGAAAGGATATTAATTCTTTGTTTCACCTGACTAATTTCATCAGATCTATCTATAGCTATCTTTTTCTTCATATCGTCTACTTGTTTCTTTAGGCAGACATTTTCTCTCTCTAACACTTGCGTGTTCTTTAAGTTTTCTACAAATTTTTTCTTTAATGATCTATACTGCTTAAGTATAATATGAGAATCTTCTAATAATTCTAAATATGCATCTTGTAATTCATTAAAATTAGAAGTTACCTCCTCATCACTTTCTCTTTCGGCTACCAAGAAAATGTTTGCTTGAACTATTGCCTCTGAATCAATGTCAGATTCAGATGAATCCAAATCTTCCCATGTTGCCATCATACTTTTCTTGTTTTCTTTATTTTTCTTTGGTTTTCTTTTCAGCAATGGACATTCAGACTTGTAGTGTCCAAGTTTATTGCATTCGTAGCAAATGACAGATGTTTTCTCGTTCTTGCCTTCATCTTTGCTATTCTTCTTGAAAGAAAACTCTTTGTTTCCTCTTGCTTTCTTCTTCCACATGTTCTGATCTTTCTCGAGATAAAGGATAATTCATCATCTTCTTCGCTTGAATCTTGTTCAGATTCACTGGAATCGTCATTTTTGACTTCTTCAATCTTCAAGGCTTTTGATGATGAACTTCGCTTTCTCTGAATCTTGTGATTCTTTTGTCCAACCTTTAATGCTATAGATTTATTCCGTCTAGGTTTATCTTCTGCATCGAGCTCTACTTCATGTATCTTCAAGGATCCAAACAATTCATCAAGCTTTAATAAGCTCAGGTCCTTAGCCTCTTGTACTGCGGTGACTTTAGGTCTCCATATATTTTATGTAGGCTTCTGAGAATCTTCCGAACATGATCTTGATTATCATAGGTTCTCCCGAGAGCTTTAAGTCCATTGACGATAGTTTGAAATCGTCCAACCATCTGATCGATAGAGTCATCTTCCTCCATTTTGAACAGCTCATACTGGTGTACAAGAATGTTTATCTTGGATTCCTTAACTTGATTGGTGCCTTCATGTACGATGGATAAAGTATCCCACATCTCCTTCGCAGTGTCGCATCCACGAACTTTATCGTATTCACTTCTGCTTAGGGCACAACTTAGAAAGAACTTGGCTTTTGAATTTAGCTGGAATCTTGCTTTTTGATCAGCTGATCATCTGGTACGTGGAATGGCATGTCCTTCATCATCCATCGGTATATACGGTCCATTCTCGATAATCTCCCAAAGGTCAATATGTGTAGATTCAATAAAGAGTCGTATCCTGTCTTTCCAATAATGATAATCTTCACCATTGAACGCAGGAGGTCTACTGACAGAGGCACCTTCAGCTATATAAACATGTGATTCTGCCATGAATCTTTATCCACACTTTGTAACGGTGGTTCTTAGACACCGAGCTCTGATACCAATTGAAGTAAATCACGCGTTAGTATAGACTTTACGTTCAATAGATAAAATGTACAAAAAGGGGGGGTTTGAATTGTGTATCCTTTTGCGTGAATACAGTCCCCTTTCAAATTTCTTTGAAAAATAACTTTTTCAAAAACTATTAAGTAAACAATCACAATGTATTGCAATTAACTTCTATATACTTGTATAAAACAATAGAAATTAAAACTTGAGAGTTAGAGAGTAGAGATTGACATAGTGATTTTATCTTAGTTCATCCCAAGCTGTAGACTACGTCCAATTCTCATAATCCTTTATGAGATTTCACTATTCTTCTTAAAAGTACAAATATTCTTTTTCACAGAGCCTCTTTAGGTCTCTTATACCAAGTATTGTTTTTCTCACTAAGTCTCTTCAGGCTCTCAACTTTTCTTCTTTCTTACTGAAAGATATTGCGAGCTTTGTTACAGTAATGGTAGCTCTAGTGTTTTGCACAATGAATACAATGTTTGCTAAAGATCAAAACCTTTTTAAAATCTCTAACCATTTTAATCTTCGACTCCAACTTGTATTTATAGCCTTCGTCTTCAACTACTTTTTGATAACTGCTTTCTTTCTTTTTGCTTCTTGATTCTTGATTCTTGATTCTTGATTCTTATAAAAATAGTTATTTAGTTGAGTTTTGTAACTAACTCAAACTAGTTAATCGTTCGACGTAGTATCGATTCTTCGTCTTAGTTTAGCTTCTGCTTCGTCTTACTTTTCCTTCCGCTTCATCTCACTTTCTTTCGTCTTAGTTTCACTTCCGCTTCGTCTCACTTTCTTTCGTCTTAGTTTCGCTTCCGCTTCGTCTTACTTTTGCTTCCGCTTTGTCTCACTTTTGCTTCTGCTTCGTCTTACTTTGTCGCCTCACTTTTGCTTCAGCTTTCGTCTTACTTTGTTTCGTCTCACTTTTGCTTCTTCTTCCGTCTTAGTTTCTTCCTGATCAAAACGGTTCAACAATTTCTATTACTATTATTATTTGAATGTCATCAAAATTATTATACGTGAAGTCGTTTTAACTTAACAACATATAGGATCACAATCTCTAAACCAACGATCTTTTGTTTGGAGTCTATTTTTAATCGCTAGCCATGAAAAAACTGCAGCTTTTGGATTCAATGATTGCTTCCAAATCGTTTCAAATGATTATAGTTGCTGCCATACGAGGACATATTATTCTTATTAATTCCTAAGCTTTACATGTATAAGTTCCATTTGCAATGTCACACAAAAAATTGTTCATTCCATGCTCTACTTCATGTTCATCAATCCCATTATAGTCAATAGTTAATGCTCTCGTACTTGTTCTCTTCCTACTTGTCCGTGATCTTAGGAAAAAAGTTATGATGCCATTTTGAAGCAAATGTCCTCTGTTAATGCATCGTATTTATCACCATTCTTTTATATGTTTCATCATGCTAATGATTAGATTTAATCTTATTTCTAACATCTAACCATTAAAGATTCCACATATACTATTATCAATATAATCAGTTTTGGTTTCATCTATAAAAAGTCATACACTGTGTCTTATTTAGACATTTTAACAGTGTTTTTGCACAGCCCTTTCCAATCGTAGGTTGGGTTTTGCTATTGTTTGATACTTACGTGAACATTTTCTTTTATTACTATTGGTTCTGCCAGATTCTGGCAGGACGGAACGTTTCCATTGTGCTCCATATGATTGACTGTCTTCTGTGGTAAATTCGGTGTGAAGATACCTGCAAAACAAGGAAGGCTTGACGGGGGTTGTGTCCCGATTAGCCCCTCTGACGCTTAAGTCAGTTTTCTGGTGAGGGTGAGGTTGATAAACGCAGAAAAAGCTAGGTTAATGATTGTCCGTCCCTCTATTATGAGAATAATACCTTTTATATGGTTTTTCAGCTAGGTTTTGGTCTTCACGTATCTGCATGGGAGATGTTCTTCTACTGTTGGGCCATGGATGTGTGGGTCAGGCCCGAATTAACTGATGGATGTGAGACCGACCGATCCGCCTGTGGGATTGGGCTCGGGTCCAATATAGCCGACCCAACCATAAGCCCCCTACTCCTCGAGTATGAGCGAAGAGCAGGGTCGAAGGAGTATGTTGGACGTTGTTGTTCGTCGGTTACCCTATAGCTCGTAAGCAAGACGACTCGTAAGGTGGTCGATCGATCGTATTGGCCTTGAGCTCGGTCATGGGATAGCTTCGGGCGCTTCGATCGATGGGGTGCCGACTAGTCGTGCTCGATCGTCATTGTGGTCGGTTGGTTGAGGCCCCGATCGATCGGGCCTCGCCTTATCGCGTAATAGTCTTGCTTATAGTAGGTCGGATAGCCATCATTGGCGACGCTGGACTTGCTTGAAACATTTATTATTTGACGCGCGTGCTCTCGACAACCGCTCGTAATCTAAACGTATCGTCCTTGTAACGTTCTTGCACTGTCTCCGACGCCCTTTCAACTACCGCTCCTTTCCGGATTTCGAACAACCCTAATTCCTGTGACTTGGATCATACCGCGTGTCTGAGCATAGCTCAGATTTTGTCCACGCGTCGTAGTCCGATTGGGTCACTTTCGAGTGTTCCTTCTGCCGACCCTCTATAAATACTCATAGTCGACGAGTTGTGGCGGTTTTCACCTTTTGCTTTCGTTCTCCCGCTTACACTTTGCCTTCGCTTGTTCTTTATCATTCGCGGTTCCCAGAAATTTCCTTTCATTCCGCCGTCCGATTTCCCTATTTCCAACCTCTGATTAGGTACGTCCTTTTTCTTCATTCCCTCTTCTTTTCCAAAAATCTTTTCTTGGTAAACATGTCGACGGGTAGTTCTGGGAGCATGGTCGGAGGTACGGAGGAGATGTCGATGAGAGAGAGAAAAGATGGTTTAGTTGTAGAGTTGCCGCCAAAGACTGCATCGTCGATGACTGTGGGGGAGTTGAACAAATTGTCTATTAGGTATAATATCCCTACGTCTTGGGGGGCCCGACTGGCCTTTAGGCATGAGCGGATCCACAGCAACCTCAGTGGATACTTTGCCGTCTCTGGTAGCTTTTTCTCAGTAGGCGGCATGAGGCTCCCGTACGCCCCGATTGTTGACGAGGTGTGCGCCATGTTCGGATTATTGCCTAGCCAAATTCATCCGAATAGTTGGAGGTTTATAAACGGGTTGGCATTGCTGTGTCATCAGTTCGGCCATCCGCCTACTGTCGGCATTCTGTGCCACTTCTTGAGGATGAGCCATAGTCCGAGCTCTGGGGCTGGAATCCCCTTTCTGCAATATAGAGATGCTCGGTATCACCCGGCCAGGACACCCTCGAAAATTTCTTCCTGGCGAATCAAGTATTTCTTTGTGAAGCCCCCAGGATCTTCCTCTGAGTGCCGACCATGGAGGTATCCTCTGGCCGAGCAATGGAATGATTCGTCGACCACGCCCCTTAGCAAGGAGGAGTGGGAGGTGGTCCGTCGTATCAAGGAGCTCGGCAGATACGACTTTGATCGACTCATTCAGGGATACCCCAGGGGGGCCTCGGCCGATTCTTTCCTCGTCGAACCCCCACCACGAATTAGCGGGCTAAAGGAGGAAACTGCCCCGTCCGGTTGACTCCTCGTGATTGTACTAATTGTTGAACTTTTGTGCATTAGTTTTGTTCTCTAACTCAATTTATCATCGTGCAGCCCTGGTGAGGATGGGAGCTCGAGCTTCTACGTCGAGGAAGCAGACCTCTCAGAAGAAGGGGAGTGAGGCGGAGATCGGTGAGGGCGCCGCCTTGTCTGCCGGGTTGGTCTCCTCGGTAGTGTCAGCGGGTGTTCCCCCTGTCGGGGACCTTCCTATTGCGTCGGAGCCATTGCCGATTGTGCCAGTCGCCGTGGTACGGGCGGCTCCGGTAGAGGAGGAGGAGGAGGAGGACGCGGGTCCTCCTCTTAAGAGGAAGAGGTTGGTTCGGCTGGGTGACCTTCCATCCCGCCTGGCCGAGTCCAAATGGAGCAGTAAGAGAAAAAGGCAAGGGGAAGGCGCAAGCCGTGAACCTTGGGCAGTGGGAGCCTGCCATCAAGTTGGATAAGGACGTCTCGATCGGGGACCTCGAGGTGTCCCGCTACCTTGCCGAGAGGGTTACTCCCCCTGTGGACGAGCGGGTCATGGAGAAGAAAGGTAACCTGGAGTTGGGTTCTCAACTTGTTCGTCTCGGTATGCGAGTCATGACGACGTCCTTTGCACAGGCAGCGGCGTTTGGAGGCTCTGGACCAGAAGTCCAGGATCTCCATGGCGGATGAAGGGTTTGAAGGACGAGCTTTCAGGGTAAGGAGGAAAAGACCTCCTCAGCTCAAAATCGTCCTTGGAAGAGGAGAAAAAGTCCCAGGAGAGGGAGAAGGAAGTTGTGTTGGCTCGATTGGCCAAGGTAGAGGAGGAGAAGGAGAAGGAGAAGGAGAGAGAGAGGAGGGAGAAGGAGAGTGAGGAGTGGAGGAAGACTGTGAGGGCGGAGCGGGAGCTCAACAAGAAGTACCACCAAGACTGCCATTCCGTCGTGGTGGATAGAGATAGAGCCGAGAACACCTTGCGGGAGGTGCGACGCTCTGTGCGGGAGCAGCTGGTTGAAGTGATCAAGCGATGAAAGAGGCGGTTCTTGTACGAGGAGAGTTTGGAGCTCGCCTGTGAGGTAACCCTCTCAGTTCTGAAGAGGGGCTACGAGCTCTATGCTCCTGAGGGGGTGGTATGCCCTTCATTCGAAGATTATGCCGAGCCGCTTATTCCTGCAGCTTTTGGGCTTTCTTTGGAGGAGATCACGAAGAAAGTCGAGGGAGAACCGGGCGACGTTCCGGATGAAGAGCTAGATCTCAGCTCCTAAGAGGAAGAGCTCCCTTATGAAGATGTTCCTTCGGTTGCTCCCCCGGGTCCTGCTCCTGTTCCCATTGTGTCGCTCTCCGAAGAGGAAGAGCTTCCTAGTGAAGATATTCCTCCGGTTGCTTCCCCGGGTCCTGCTCCTACGTCTTTTCCGCCCGCTTCCGAGGCTTCTCCTGGGTATTCCCCTGGGTATTCTCCTTCTCCTTCGGCTGTTTGTAGCTCCCTTCTCCCAAATTGTAGAGCTCACTGGTGGGCTTGGGCGGGATCAATTTGCAATAATAGAATTCTTTTTTGAAGTTACTTTCCGTGTTTTCGCTCTCTGTTTTCGATCATAGTGTAGTTTGGTAAAGTCGCTCATGGTCGACCGGCTTCGAGGTCGACCTATAATTGAGGCCGAGCTACGGTCCCGGTGATTCTGCCTTGGTGACCGATCGACCTTAGTCGATCCGTGTCGAAGGCGAGCGAAGGGTCCCAAGGATCTCGTCTTGGCGACCCGACCGACCGTAGTCGATCTATGAGAGTACCGAGCAATGGCGATGGCGAGGGTCCCAAGGATCTTGTCTTGGCGACCCGACCGACCGTGGTCGATCTATGGATAATACCGAACGATGGCGAACGAGGGTCCCAAGGATCTTGTCTTGGCTACCCGACTGACCGTGTCGATCTATGGAGAATGCCGAACAATGGCGATGGCGAGGCTCCCAAGGATCTTGTCTTGGCGACCCGACCGACCGTGGTCGATCTATGGAGGTACCGAGTAATGGCGATGGCGAGGGTCCCAAGGATCTTGTCTTGGCGACCCGACTGACCATGGTCGATCTATGGAGAATACCGAACGATGGCGAACGAGGGTCCCAAGGATCTTATCTTGGCGACCCGACCGACCGTGTCGATCTATGGAGAATGCCGAACAATGGCGATGGCGAGGGTCCCAAGGATCTTGTCTTGGCGACCCGACCGACCGTGTCGATCTATGGAGAATGCCGAACAATGGGTACCTGGATTTTCTATTCTTTGCCATACATGATTGAATTCTTTATTGCCAAGAAATCTGAAAACTCCTTTATTGATGATAATGAGGGCGTGGGCAGTTAAAAAACTGTCTGGCAGGGACAGGAAAAAGTACCCATATGTATACAAAAATGATAATAAAGAAAGATTAACTAAAATAAAACTTATCTATTGGTAGAACGCCTTCAAGTTCTGTGAGTTCCAAGGCCTTGGTAGAAACTTTCCTTTCTCATCGCTGAGGATGTAAGAACCATGCCCGACTTGCTTAATCACTCGATAGGGTCCTTCCCACGTCTGTCCGAGCTTTCCGGGATGCTTTCCAGCCGCCTCGGCTTTTCGTAGGACGTAACCACCTACCTTTACATCGCTCGGCTTGACCCTTCTGTTGTAGAACTTGGTCGCCTTTTGCACGATGGCTTCGAGCGGCGGCTGCCCTTTCTATCCTCGCTAGGAGAACGAGCTCGCTCTGCGGGCTTCATCATTCCGCTCTTCTTCATAGCCCGACACCTTTGATTGTGCAATGCCGCTCATCGAACTAGGCTTCGCCTCGAGGTCATCCTGAACGGTGTTTCCCCTGTGGCTCCGTTCGGTGTGGTTCTATATGCCCACAATACTTCGTCTACTTCTTCCACCCAGGTCTTTCGGCCGTCCAGGCGCTTCTTGAGGGCGTTCATTATCTTTTTATTGGTGTTCTCTGCGAGACCGTTACTTTGGGGATGGGCTACCGAAGTCAACCGTAGCTTGATCTTTAGTCGGTCGCAGAAATCTCTAAACTTGTCGTTGTCGAACTGCCGACCATTATCTGTAACCAACACCATAGGCATCCCGAAGCGGCATAGTATATTCTTCTTTATGAAACTTTCCACCTTCCCCTCGGTGATTGTAGCGACAGACTCCGCTTCTACCCACTTAGTGAAATATTCCACTGCCACTATCAGGAATTTCTTTTGTCCGGGACCGAGAGGGAAGGGCCCCAGTATATCCATTCCCCATTGAGCGAAAGGGATAGGATGGCTCACGATTTGCATCCGCTCGGTCGGCTGGTGAGACAGGCTGCTGTTTCTCTGACAGGCCTCACATCGGTCGACCTTTTCCTGACAGTCTCTTCTCATTGTCAGCCAGTAGTACCCCTGTCTGATCAATCGGTGAGCCAACATTCTACCCCCTATGTGATTTCGACATCCTTCATGGACTTGACCATTGCACCTTTCGGCTTCTTCTTCATTCAAGCATCGAAGCAGCGGCCAGTCGTAAGACCGCTTATATAGAGTACCGTTGACAATCGTGTATTCGGCTGCCCTTATCCTTAACTTCTTGGCCTCTGACGCGTCTTCCGGTTGCTTTCCTTCTAAAAGGTACTGCGCGATCGGTTCTGTCCAACTCGACCGACCGATACTCACGTTGAGAACTTCCTCAACTTTCTGAATGCTAGGTCGATCAAGTCGTTCGACTAGAACATTGTTTATGGCATCACGATCGGAAGCCATTTTTGAGAGCGCATCCGCTTTAGCATTTTGAGCTCGTTCTATTCTGCTGATTGAGTACTGTTCGAAATTGCTCAATTCCTGCTTTACTAGCTCCAGATACTTGATCATGTTGTTCCCTCGCCCTCATCTCGCCTTTGTGACTTGGTGACCACCATTTGGTCAGTCAGATATCTTCAGTGCTTCACCTCCATCTCCTCAGCTAGTTGGAGGTCAGTTATCAGAGCCTCATATTCTGCCTCGTTATTGGAGGCCTTGAATTCTAGCCGAAGGGCATATTCCACCTTTTCTTCCATATGCGGGCTGACCAGCACTACTCCCGCTCCACATCCCTCGGCATTGGATGACCCATCGACAAACAAGCTCCAGGCGGGGAACTGCTCGTCCTTCGAGCTCGGTTGGCTCATCTCTGCAATGAAGTCTGCCAACACCTGCGCTTTAATGGTCGTGCGGGGCTTGTATTGTATGTCGAACTCTCCAGTTCTACAAGACACTTTATCACCGACCAAGTTTGGGCTTTTGAAAACATTGCCGAGGGTTGATCAGTCCATACCTCAATGGTATGACTTTGGAAGTAAGGCCTCAGCTTCCTGGCTGCCATTATCAAAGAGAGGGCTAGCTTCTCTATGGGCGTATATCGCGTTTCTGGCCCGGTCAACACTTTGCTGACATAGTAGATGGGATGCTGCTGGCTTCCTTCCGATCGGATAAGTACCGCGCTGATCGACCCCTCCGTAATCGCCAAGTATAAAATCAGGTTCTCCCCTCTCGGGCTTTGCGAAATAGGCGGCTAGACAAATATTGTTTTAAGTGTTGGAAAGCTTTCGCGACTCATCCGCCATTGAAACGGGTCACGTTCGCTTTCCTCAGACTTTAAAAATGGGAGACACTTGTCTCTAGTCCGAAATGAACTCCTTTCGTGAAACTATCCGACCGGTCAATATCTGAACATCTTTCAAGCATTGAGGCGAAGGCATCTGTATGATGGACTCAATCTTCTCTGGATTAGCTTCGATTCCCCGCTAAGTGATCATAAACCCCAGGAATTTTTCGGATGCCACCCCAAACATGCATTTTTCCGGGTTTAGCTTCATCTGGAATTTATTCAGGGTCTGGAAGACTTCCTTGAGATCTTGTACATGCTCCGTGGACGTCTTACTTTTGACCACCATATCATCCACATAAGCTTCCACCGTCTGGCCAATCTGTTTTTTAAAGACTTCTGTGACAAGCCGTTGATAGGTCACCCCGGCATTTTTCAGGTCGAAAGGCATTACTTGGTAGCAATATGTGCCTTGGTCGGTTATGAAGGCGGTCTTTTCTTCGTCTTCCAGGCTCATTTGGATCTGATGATAGCCCGAGAAAGCATCCAGGAAGTTGAGCAGCTCATGCCCTGAGGTGGAGTCTACTAATTGGTCGATCTTAGGCAATGGGAAGCTGTCCTTTGGACACGCTTTGTTCAGGTCGGTGAAATCTATGCACATTCTCCACTTCCCGTTCTTCTTTTTTACTAAAACGACATTGGCGAGCCATTCAGGATATTTGACCTCTCGGATGAACCCGGCCTCCAGCAACTTCGCTACTTCCTTCTCGATCACCCCACGCTCCTTCCTCACGTGCCATCGCTTCTTTTGTCTGATCGGCATGTAGTCATGCCGAATACCGAGGGAGTGAGATGCGACCGATCGAGAAATTCAGGGCATGTCGCTCGGTACCCAAGCGAAAACCGACATATTTTTCACCAAACAATCTATGATTTTTTTAACCAGGTCCCTCTCCAGCTCGGAACCTAGGTTTGTGAACTTAGAAGGGTCGGCTTCGTCCAGTACGACCATCTGCGTTTCTTCCACCGAGTTCATCCTGTCCGTCTCTTCGTCGGTTCTCACATCAAGAGAGCTCGTTAGCACTACCGCCCCATCTAATGTTTTAGTCTCTGCTAAGTAACATTCCCTGGCGATTCTCTGTTGACCTCTGACAATACCAACTCCGTGGGGTGTCGGGAACTTCATAACTTGGTAGTAGGTGGAGACGACTGACCTGAGGGCATTTTGAGTTGCCCGCCCGATTATTGCATTGTACGCCCCTTGAAACTTTACGACCAGGAACTCAACGTCCCTTTCTATCTGACACGGTTTACGCGAACTTCACTTTCAAGTTCACCAGTATGACGGGTAGGCCGACGCCTTGTTACCCTTTGATGGGGCCGTCTGTGGGTAGTAGTCGATCTTCGGGTATCTTCATCTGTTTGAAGGCCTCATAATACAACAAGTCGACTGAGCTGCCCGTGTCAATCATCACCCGTTTCACCTCGTATCCGTCCATGTTCAGGTTTACCACGAGGGAGTCATCATGAGGGCAACTTACTCCATTGAGGTCGGACTCGTCAAATGATATCATCCCGTCGCTCTCCCTCGGCTTTATGATGTATGAGTCTTTGCCGACCTGTTTGGCATATCTTTTTCTCCCTTTGTTGGTGGATCCCCCGACTGTTTTTCTACCGAATATCATATTAATGACCCCAGTCGGTCGGTTGTCTTGTTGCACGACATTTCCGTCATTTCTTTCCCTCGACCACCCTCTCTCTTCTCGTCGATTATCCGAATTCGCATTCTGCCTCCTTTCGTCATTTCTGTCATTTCTACTCTGTATGGTTGTCTATTGTCCGCCGACTGTCTCTGCGTCGATTATCCCGATCGGCATTCTGCCCGTGCTTCACAAATCGGCCTAACCTTCCCCTTTGTATGAGGAATTAGATTTCTTTTTTCAACTGCCAGCAATCTTCCGTGTCATGACCGACCTCTTTGTGGAAACGGCAATACAAATTAGGGTTCCTATCCTTGTAGGGGGTCTTCATTTTTTCGGGTTCTCGGATAGTTTCCCCATCTGCTCTCATTGCTGTCAACACCTCTTCATATCGCCTGTTTAGTGGGGTGAACTCCTGTCGATATCCCTGTCGGTCAGTCGATCTTCTCCAGTTCGACTGGCCTTTTTGCCGCTTGTGCGAATTGCCCGCCCTGTCATTCGGCGAGCGATCATCCGTTCGACGCCTCGTATTTTTCAGCACTTCTTCAAGCTGAATATACCTATCCGCCCTGTTTCTTATTTCCTGAACGGATCGGGGCTGATCGAGGGCTAGTGACTTCTTAAACTCCTCGTCCCTCGTATTGGTCATGAGCGCCAAGATGGACGAAAGTGGAGGTCGGGCACCTCGACCGCTTCGTTATTGAACCGAGTGATGAACTCCATGAACTCGTTTCTTCCTTGGTAAGTTGCATCACCTCAGAGTTGTCTTTTGTGGCCGCTTACTAATGGCGAACCGGTTCAGAATAACAACACAGAAATCTTGAGCGTGTGATATGTACTCGGTAAGTTGTTGAACCATCGCCGAGCTCCCTCTTGGAAGGCCTTGCAGAAAGCCTTACATTGGATAGCGTTCGGAACACAATGTAGATTCATCATGGACTGGAAGTGCTGCAGATAATCCAGGGGGTCGGTCTTTCCAGTGTATTTCTCGGGGGTCGGTAGTTTTGTGCCGGGTGTCAGGAGGCTGTCCAAGATTTCTGGGGTGAAGGGAGAGTTGTACTGCGCCATTGGACTATCCGGACGAAAGCTCATTGCCGCGTTAATCCGATCATTCGCGATTTTTTCTAGGGCTTCAGATGGGCGATGATCGGTTGTTAAGCTGATTTGTCGGGCGGTGGCCATGCAGACGAGGTCATTGTCTTGCTTGAGACTGCAGGATCTGGAGAATCACCAGCTCAACCGCCTCTATCTGCTTCCGGTCGGTGGTGGGCGTGGACGGAGGAGGATCTGCGCTAACCGGTCTTTGGAGATTGGCGCGCGATTGAGTGCAACGTTATCCTCTAAGGCCACGCTCTGTTCTTCTTGTTCTAAGGTTTGAGGCTGCAGTTGATCGTTAGGATTAGAGGATTCCGTGCGGGAGACATGTTGTGCAGGCGGCAGAGTCGCAGGAAGCTGTGAGCTTATACGTTATATCGCCAGAGCCGCGACAGCAGCTATATCAGGATTCATCACCGATGCCTGGCTGATTTGTGTGTTTCTGGACGTGGTGCCCAGAAGTCGGGCCCCACGGTGGGCGCCATTTGGTTCTGCCAGATTCTGGCAGGACGGAACGTTGTCGTTGTGCTCCATATGATTGACTGTCTTCTGTGGTGAATTCGGTGTGAAGATACCTGCAAAACAAGGAAGGCTTGACGGGGGTTGTGTCCCGATTAGCCCCTCCGACGCTTAAGTCAGTTTTTTGGTGATGGTGAGGTTGATAAATGCAGAAAAAGCTAGGTTAATGATTGTCCGTCCCTCTATTATGAGAATAATACATTTTATATGGTTTTTCAGCTAGGTTTTGGTCTTCACGTATCTGCATGGGAGATGTTCTTCTACTGTTGGGTCATGGATGTGTGGGTCAGGCCCGAATTAACTGATGGATGTGAGACCGACCGATCGGCCTGTGGGATTAGGCTCAGGTCCAATATAACCAACCCAACCAACTATAATAATAATAATGGTATGTACGAGTCAATAATTAGTATATCTTGTAGGTGCTTTTACTCCATGTTTTCCAGATATTATGATATGTTATAAAGTATGGTGGTTTAACTATTTTCATTATGTGTATGGTGGTTTAACTATTTTCATTGTATCATTTTTAATATAAAAATTACCTTATTAATCTCTTTCAAATCGGAACAAATGTTACTTTATATTGAGATAATTTTAATTTAGCAATTACATTATTTTAAAATAACAAAAGAGAATAAGATAGAAATAAATTGAGAAAGAGAATATTTTTTCTAACACACAAAATACAAAAGAAAAAGAAAATAATGATAATAAGTATCAAAATAATTTTTATTTGTTGTATTTTTATTGTCAAGAACGAATTTCATTACTTAAAATAATTTTTACCGAATTATTTCAGATAATTTTATCTTTTCTGTGTTGATAATTATGATGTTAATATCTAAATAATTTAATACATGTTTCAATGATATTTTAATAAAATAATAAATCTATACAGTTAGTGTTGTAATATTCTATATGCAAACGACGCTTGTTATGCAAAGTTGTCATGAAAGATTATTCCATCGTCTTTTATTGTTCTTATAAATTATTAATAGAGTCTTCGTAATACTGAGCTACTCTTATTATTTTGTATTTAAGACACTTTTAGTATACCTAAATTTGAATTCAATTTTACGAATTTAAAGTGAAATTTGGTTTCAAGAAATCTCAAATGATACTGTAGTTTTATTTAATTCATCTACTGCTTATATAATTTTATGAGAAATAATTTGAAAATATAATGAAAAGAAAATCAAAATTTATAAAATAAAAATAAGGTAAAGACGTTATATCATCACTTTCCATATAAAACTATTTTATAACTTAATTATAAAATATTTTATCTAATAATTTTAAACTTTAGAAAGTCAAAACGGGATGATTTTTTGTCTTTCATTTATACTCAATTCCTTAATCGAGTATATATATATATATATATATATACCACATCATTACTCCATATTGGTATATAGTACCACAATTGACATTTGATATATCATGTCACCGTGATATTGATACGTCATTGATGATGTTGTCTTAGTTTTAACCGCAAGCACACAGTATATTAACTGTAGTTAGTACTGACGAGTATGGGTCAATTTCATAAGGACTAAACTGTTACTTATCATCTTTCTATTATTTAGTTTAATAATTTATGGTGCTTATGATTAATCAAATTCAAAATTAAAATCAAAATAAGTCAATACAGTTGACTAATTTGAATGAAGATTAAAATAAGAAACAATCCAAGACAATAGCACCTAGAATTTGAATCCTCCTGTCACTTCTTATGAAATTATAATTTCACTAATCAATTTAATCTATAGTTCGTTGGACTATGAAGATTTCTCAATTATACTGTTATCTTTCTTCAAACTATTAACATCTAATCCTAGGTTGATTAATTAAAATTTCTTTCTAATTAAAACTCCTAGAATTGTATTAATCGATTTATAAATTTCACTATTTAGTTTAACTTTAATTTGAAGATTTATGTCTACATGTCTTTAAGTTTGCATGTAACTCATTTCAATTATGTTAGATCTATTAATACAAAGGTTTCTCATTCTCAATTGCATGAAATCATACATGAATCAACATACTAGCAATATTAATTCAAGAATAATTAAGAACATATAATTGAATTTCAATGAAACTAAAGAATGAATTACATTAAAATCAAATCATGACAAGCTTTATCCTAAGGTTCATTTAATCCAAGTACCAACAAAGTTTTAGTTCCTAATCATAGAAGACATAACATCAAAACTAAAGGAAAACCATAATGAAATCTCTTTCAATCTTTAAGAAATCAACTTTAGATCGATGAAAATCCGCTCTGAATGTATTTCCTTGCTTATTCTATGTTCTCTATATCATCTTAGGCTATCACTTTGTGTTTCTCGAGCCTCTCTTTTATTTTTTCCTTTTAAATTTGCCTTTTATAATTTAAAAATTAAGGTTTTGGACACGAGCATCAGACATGGGTGTGTTAGTGGCTGTGTTGATTAAAAATCCCTTAAATTTGAAAAGAAAATAGGCTTAAAATGTGAATAAGGCACATGACATAGAAGTGTCTAGCGACTGTATATGTCTCTAAAACTTTGTTATCACTTATTTTGCATGAAACATATCAATGGCCATGTCCAACAAACATGTTGAATTTTAGCTTTTTCATAACTTGGTCAAAATAAGTCCAAATTGACCCATTGAATTATAACCTAAAAATATAATAGGAACGAATTAAATACTAAAAGCAATAAAAAATCTTAGATAAACATGCAAAATAAACTAAGCATAAAACTAAAAATATGAACAAATCACCACTTATCATTCATCCATATAGATGCTACATGAATATTTTAAATTAATAATAGATATGGTACTGTAGATCTCACAATGCCTCATTGATGTGATAAAAATGAAACAAAACACACAAATAATACTAAAGATTTATTAAGGCAATTATATATATATTAGTTTCGGTGAGTGGAGGGTCAATCCCACGAAGACTGTAACGACCAATAATGATCATGTTTCTTTTATTTAATCTAACATAATAAGTGATAAGATTAAGAGGAAAATAAACAAAACTAAAACAACGGATAAGAGAGAATCAGTTAAATTGATAGATAACAATAAATGATCAGTAGATATAATAGGTCTAGATGAAAAATCCCTCTTAAAACTAGTCCATATTTAAATTTATCTTAATAATTGACTCTAGTTATTTGGATCGATAATAGTTTCAAAGTTACAAGTATATGCTCACTATCAAGACAATACAATCCTTATCCTTTAGTCTAAGAATTCATTAATATGATACATGAATTCCTTTATAGATTTCATTCTAACTCTTAAAGATTGTGAGGCTTATATCTAGGACTCCATTCAACCCATATTATTCATATTATGACCTATGCTATATATAAAACCTTCTACATTTGCTTCTTTAATCATATTTAAGAATCTTAATGATAAATCTTTTATTTTCATTACTTCAATTCAACATAATAAGTAAATATAAACAATTTTTAAGAAACAAGAATCTTTTATTAAATCAAGGAAATCAATTCAAAACAAGAATAATTGAGAGTATTTGTGATAAGTTACATATTCTCGCATAAAAAGTCAAGTGACTTTTCAAACAAGCCTCTAAATGTTCTTTTATTAATTTAAACTCATTATTTTGTTTCTTTTAATCATAGTTATGAAAATGTTTGAAAGTTGATGTGTGTTTATTTTATGCATTATGGTCAATTTTATGAATTGATTTAAAGTTTGAAGGATTATGAAATAATTTAAATTTATTTATAAATTGATACAAGTATATAAATACTTAACAACTTTTCAACGAAAGACTTAATTAATTTTTGTAACTTATTTAAGTTAAAGGGTTGGAATTGATTGGGAGGAAGATAGGCAAATGCTTTATTGTGTGAAAATTTAATAATTTCTAATTATGTTATGTTTTTAATACGATTCTGAGAACATTTGTTTGTGATTAACGGGCTGTTTGAAAACCTTCGAATTGAATTCATTAACGAGTTGAATTCAATTACATTAATGAAGTTGGGATTGAATTCAATTTATATTGTTTGGAACAAATCCAGTAATATTAAAATTGAATTCAATTACACTGTTTGGAACAAATCCAGTAATATTATAATTGAATTCAATTACACTGTTTTGGAACAAATCTAATAAGATTAGAATTAATATTATAATTGAATTCAATTACACTGTTTTGGAACAAATATAATAAGATTAGAATTGAATTCAATTATTTCATATGACACATGTACTCTCGACTAAAAATAATATTATCCAAAATAAAAGTCGTTTTAGATAGATTTTAATTATTCAAAATAATAATAATAAAACTATAATTATGTCAAAAAACTATAATTTAAAATGAAATGGCTTGCAAGGCGAGGAATTATAGTTTTATTTTTTGGCATAATTATAGTTTTATTATTATTATTTTGAATATGGGTTATTATTATTATTAATATTATACATTGGTCATTATTATTATTATTATTATTATTATTATTATTATTATTATTATTATTATTATTATTATTATTATTATCATATAATAATAATAATAATAATAATAATAATAATAATAATTACAAATTCCTTTTGGATATTTCATTATTATTATTATTATTATTATTATTATTTACAAATTCCTTTTGGATATTTCATTATTATTAATATTATTTATATTATTAGTATGATTATTTTTCCTTAATAATAATAATAATAATAAGGGTTGAAGAAGAGGAGAAGAGGATAAGAGAAGAAGAATTCAAGAGAGTTTGGGGTTTTAAAGGTTAAAAATGAAATCAACATTCTTTATATTTCAATTCACGTGATAAATGAATTCAATTTATAAAAGGAAGTGGGTTTAAATCCATACATGAAATGAATTTCTATCATTTTTTTTGTTCCAAATAAGTGACAAGATTGAATTCAATTTATTATGTTACAAACAGGCTGTAAATGGTTTATATTAGATTTGATGCTGATACTTTTCAACTCTCCAATGAAGAATTAACGAATTCGAGTAAGATATAACTAAGTTGATGAATGAATTCTCCAATAAGGAACGATATAGAGCAGTTTTGCAGTAATTTTGGAAGAATACAAGTACGATGATGTATGAGATAGAGGGAACGAGAATTACATAAAAGTTATTTCATGAAATATTTTAAGAAGATCTTAATTACATAAGAGCGAATTATTCGTGACGGTTCGACCGAATTGATCGAGCTCCACGTAACTTGCTCAGGTGGCGGACAATTCAACTGCTTCTGTCTTGCTAACGACCATAAAAAAAGAAAAAGAACGTGAAAATATCCTAAAATTCAACACCACGATTCGTCATGATAATAACAGTCAGCATCTCCTATCCGCCAGGTGGATATTCAGAGGTCAGCTTCTTTAGCTCAAAGCCAATGTTAACGTTTCCATTTCCTCTTCCACAAAACGGGAAAAAAAAATTCTCTCTCACTGCGTACGAGAACTTGAACGTGTGGTCACTTGTTGGCCTCCCCTCCTTTCGCCGGAACATAGTTAGGGGATAAGCCAGTGCTGGGAATTCTTGTCTCTTTCACTTTCTCTCCTTCCGCGAGTACAGGAACTTGAACGTGTGGTCACTTGTTGGCCTCCCCCTCCTATCGCCGGAACATACTTAGGAGATAAGCCAGTGCTGGGAATTATCTATCTGTTTTTGTATCTCTACCCCTCTGTTAAAAATCTAGTCTTGGGGCTTTATAGGCGCTTGTCGGTGACCAAGCAAATGCACTTGAAGTTCTCTTGCCCCTATTTGATCAGTTTGTGTTAGTAGAGCCATTTCACCATGTTGGAGTCAATGGCTTGTCGCGGCAGTCCTAAAGTGAGTTCCTTTATATTTAGTTCGATTCCAGACTTCTATTTTTGGTCAACATCTTTAAGTAGGCTATTCTTTGTTCAATCCCCACTTCCCTGTTCACTTTCTTGGTCAGATAGTTTAGATTGGATTATCTTCATCAATTAAGGCCTTTTTTTTTTTTGGTTATTTGTTTTGGAGAAACGAAATTCTATATTTGCTTGCAGTTTGTTGTAAACGAAGGATGTAATTTACCAGTCCAAAGTCGTGAGCTTTGGTTCTTGATTCTACTTTACCTTTCCTTGTCATGTTTCTATTGGGATCAAGTTGCTGGCACCTGGTGATAACCCCTACTATTACAGTGTCAACAGTGGAAAGTCCTTTATACTTTTATACCATCAGAAAGTTCCCTTGATAACTATTACTGGATCGGATAGCACCCTTTTTAGAGGTGCTCCTTGAGTTGATAGATGTTTCCCATTTGCAGAATATCTCTGATATTTGACCCTTTTTAGTATTTAACTTTAGTAAGAGGATT
The DNA here is from genome assembly GCA_029891385.1 of Erythroxylum novogranatense. Classification (NCBI taxonomy): domain Eukaryota; kingdom Viridiplantae; phylum Streptophyta; class Magnoliopsida; order Malpighiales; family Erythroxylaceae; genus Erythroxylum; species Erythroxylum novogranatense. Next base: position 95,768,765 of record CM057228.1, read on the forward strand.
GTTGCAATGATAATCTTCCATTTATTTGCCAACTTACAGGGACATGTCATTATCAAACAAAGAAGAGTGGCCAGAGCTTGGTCTAAAGGTCTATCTAGTCTTTCCGTGCATTTTATGTGTAGTCCAGATTCCCTAAAACACAACACGCATATCACATCACGTGCTGTGAGTTACAGAATAAGTAGTTGCTGCTTTGTTTCTCAGAATGTCATTGAACACTCACCTTTGTTAACTCCTTCAAATTCTGCTTCGAGAGGATTTTATATCTTCAAGCGCAGATTGGGCCATCGGGACAGATGTCGACTGCTAGCAGCAGTTGATGTTGCTACTGCAATGGATGTCATCAACGATTTAGGAATGGATACTTTAACATTTTTAGCCGTGACTGTGGTGGTTGTCCCTATGTTCAAGATCATTAGAGCTAGCCCTGTAAGAAAACTATGTGCGTTTTTCTTTTCACTCTTTTCTCGTATCAGTGATCCTTGTTTGTTGCAAATCTTGTAATAAGCATATATGTTTTCTCATATATTTATAACTTTTTAGGTCTTGCTTATTTGCAGTCCTCCACCTCATGTCATAACTTTATTGTGCTGATTGATTTCAGATTCTTGGTTTCTTCTTTGCTGGAATTGTACTTAATCAATTAGGGTTCATCAGAAATCTTACTGATGTTAAAGTTCTGTCAGAATGGGGAATCCTTTTTCTGGTATGGATTGTCTCTCAATCATATTTTGCTGTTTGCTACTGCTTATTTTATAGGCATTGTTAATCTTCTCTGAATAGAATCAAATTTAATGATTTTGATTACTGCTGCTGCTGCTACTTCTACTTCTTTTCATTTAAATTTTTCATAAAATTGGCTGTAATTAAACAAAATGGCATAACCAGCATTACCTGTGATCAAGTTGTGCGCTTCTAATGCTGTCATCAGATCCCCTTGAAGTATTTGAAGGCCATTACCTGTGGCCCTTTGGCCCTCTTATGGGTTTAGATAAATTTGTTTTTTGTATGTGTTGTGGGGAGGGGATCTAAGAATTTGTCTAATGTTTAGTTTCTTTTTTTTTCAAATTTCTTTGAGAGGGTATGAAGAACCCACGTCTTGCATTAATTTAACTTTCACTGTGAATGGAAACAATATTTAGACAAGAACTAAATGTGTGAATAATAGGTAAATGTGTTGTAAAATCTTTAATCTGCACTGCCCTTGATTTCCATGCCCCTCCCTAAGTTTCATTTAGAGTAATTATAAACCATGAAGTCAAAGCATTCATTTTGGAACTGTGCACATTCTGTTTCAGCTGTTCGAGATGGGTTTGGAGCTTTCACTGGCACGACTAAAAGCTCTTGCAAAATTCGCCTTTGGTATGGGATTGACTCAGGTAAAATGAAAAGAAAAAATGGAAGCATAATGGTTTCTGTGATTCATTTTGAATTTATTTCTTTTCAGTTGTTCTCTAGCTTTCAAGAAGTCAGATGCAGTAATTGATATGCAAGGTGCTTGGTGCATCTCGTACTCCCTTATAGTTATTCACTATTTCCCCACGCTTTTGAAGGTTGTGTTATCAACTCTTGCTTTCACAGCGTTTGAACTTCCACCTAATGGAGCTATTGGGACAAAAATCTTGGAGTTCCTCTTTCACTCTAGGCCTGATTTGGTGAGTATTCTATCTTCTAGATAACCTTGCTTCTTACTAATTGTAGCATATGCAATCTCTAACAACTTAAAAGTCAGAATGGGTGTCAAATGAAACACTTCTGACAATTTATATGTTTGATCCTGAAGTTGAAAACCTCAAAAAAAGATTATTTCGGCCTCTACATAGAACTGAAATTGTTTGATATTTGCTTTGAATGAATTTCAGGTCAACATTAGAAGCATTGATGAAGCTGTTGTCATTGGTGCTGCTCTATCACTGTCTTCGTCAGCGTTTGTTCTGCAGGTATTTGGATCTTCGACATTGGACACGTATTCTGCATTTGATGTAAGAGAATCTTGTTCTGTCTATGATTGGCAGTTTGTTTTGCTGCCCATGGACTGTAGCTAGATTTAATTTGAGATTAGAAAATTTGGAGGTTTGGCCTTGATCTAATTTCATTATTCGTGATTAGTGAATTGAGTAAAAAAGATGACATAGGAACGTGGAAGAGAAACTGATAATGGATAGGAGAGCTAGGTGTTAATGGTGAAGCAAAGTCTTCTCTTGGTAACTTTTTCTTGATCACCTCTCCGAAGACAGACTTAACGGGAAAACCTGTGGCTGGCAATTCTGTCAAGCTTTTCAACAAAACATTTAAATGCGGAAATGGATATATTCATATATTAACTTTTTACTTTAGTTTAATTTCTTGTTACATGGCAATATGATTGCTATGAATTTCAGTAGAACATAATGAAGCTTATCAAACATACTTAATAGCTTCTTGCAGAGAGAGGGGAGCTACCAACAAGATTTGGCTCAGCAACTTTGGGAATACTTCTTTTACAGGTTTAATTTCTCAAGCATGAATTCTTATTTGTAACATAACTACTTAATACACACTCCTATAGTTGCTGTGATGTTGTATATGCAAATTCTATTAGGGTCTTTATGCAAATCAGGTACTGACTTGTGGGTATCTAAAATCTTCATCCAAAAATTTGCAGGACATAGCAGTTGTTCCTCTCTTGGTCATACTCCCTGTACTGGAGAGCCAGGTAACCAAATACATACATCTTTTACACTTCTCAGTAGATGGGGTGAACTCATTTGTAGCGCTTCTTGAATATGGACATTGGACAAGAAAATTCTGTGTTCCTTTCTTTTTCTCTCAACAGCTAATTCTTGGAAGTTTCTAATGATAATAATTGCCTACTCATTTATATGTCAACATCTTACAGAATCTTGTTCAGGAAAGTATCTGGCCAATGCTTGCTCAAGAAAGTTTAAAGGCTTTAGGTGGACTAGGATTACTTTCTCTTGGAGGAAAATACCTCCTAAGGCGAGTTTTTGAGGTGTGCATCTCTTTTATTAGTACAATAATAATCTTTTGAAGGGAACTGGACTGACTGATATTATATAAAGATTGTGAAAGACTCATTAAGTTGTTCAGGTTGTTGCAGAAGCAAGGAGTTCAGAGGCTTTTGTTGCTCTCTGCCTGCTGACGGTAGCTGGAACTTCACTTATGACGCAGAAGTTGGGCTTTAGTGACACGGTTTGAACCTCTCTAACCTCTGATAGACACTGGGTTAACCTGATTTGTTTTCAAGTGCAAGTAACTAGTGAAGTTGAGACCATCATGCAGCTTGGAGCTTTTTTAGCTGGGGCATTGTTGGCTGAGACAAATTTTCGCACTCAAATTGAAGCTGACATTAGGCCTTTTAGAGGTTTACTTCTTGGTTTATTTTTTGTAACTACAGGGACTTCCATTGACATGCAGGTAACTATAGCTTCTCTTAACCTTTGAACTCCTCTTTAGTTCTGTTTATCATAGATATTGAGAATTTGATATTTTCGGGAGATGGTTTCTGAATCGTATGTGGCAAGTGTTAGTTTCTCCACTTTTATGAGCAAGCTCATTGTTCCACATTCCCTGAAATTTAATCCAAATATTCCCTACGCAGCTCCTGCTCAGAGAGTGGCCAAATGTGCTTTCGCTCTTGGCAGGTTTAATTGCCATCAAGACAGTGATCATAGCTGCAATAGGTCCTCGTGTTGGACTAACTCTACAAGAAAGTGTTAGAATAGGATTCCTACTGTCACAAGGAGGCGAATTTGCATTTGTTGTTTTTTCTTTAGCTAACAGGTCAGTCTCATATTATTCATTTTTAATGTAGTTTGTAACAAAGTTTTGCAAGTTAGTTTCTGCGTATGACATGCAATTTTTTTTGGAGCAGGCTGGGAGTGCTGCCTCTTGAGCTAAACAAATTGCTTATAATTGTTGTTGTACTATCAATGGCATTGACCCCATTCCTAAATGAAGTTGGGCGAAGAGCTGCTGATTTCCTTGACGACAAATTGGACAAAGAGGATGTAAATCCACAACTTTAAGTTCTTGATTTGGTGTCTTAGTGCAACCAACTAACAAGATTGGATTTTCTCATAACATGCTGTCTATTCCTAGTTTTATGCATACCTATGTGCTTATATGTTGAGCAATTTCCACTTCTGTGGATTCATTAGGCGTGCAAACAAGCTGAGCTGCTTTAGATTCTTGGGTTTGGTTAGTCGAGATGAAAAGTTGCTTGAGGTCGGAGTGGCTAGTCTTGACCTGAGTTTGAACAAATCTTTATTGAACACAGCTCTTTAGGTTCTAATTAAAATATTGTTTTATTTGCAATGATATGGAGTATAGAACTATTCTGACTACAAGTTAAGCAACTGTTTCAAGCCTTGTGAAGTTACTTTTTGACATAGGACATAATGTTAAAATCACCTGGACCAGTTTCTCAATTTTCAATTCATTTATCTTATCTTAATCTGCAACTGGTTTGTTATCTGGATTTGTCATGGACATATTGGTCATGTTTTATGTCTCCTAGCCTTGATGCTTAATTGAATTTTCCAGAGAACTGCTGAGATGGTGAATTTCAATATTAGGGAGCCTATTGTCATCCTTGGATTTGATCAGATGGGTCAGGTGAACTACTGATCTATTGGAAACTATCTGCTTGAAAATTCTAGCTTGATTTTGTAATGTTCTGATTTTCTACAAGCAGGTATTAGCCAATTTCTTGTCAACACCATTGGCTTCTGGAGGGGATGGTGATAACCCGGGATGGCCTTATGTAGCTTTTGATTTGAATCCTTCCGTGGTGAAGGTCAGGAATACTTTGACTCGATCTAATTACTTATTATGATGCAAAAGATGTCTTCCCTGCTCTTGAGAAGTATTGTCCAAATCAGACTTTCTTTAATTTTTGTGTGGTTGCTGTTTAGTTAAGCAAAGAAAGAAAAACTTTAGACATTATATTTACTTCAGGATCAAATAAACTATATATGACTATTTTCTATTGGTTGAATTTAGAAAAAACGTAGTATAATATTAACATTTGTCTTTTGTAGTATAATATTAACATTTGTCTTTCGTTTTGTGGTTTGATATTACTGACGTATTCTATAGCCATTCTGCTTCACAAATGTTACTTGAACCAAGGCTAACTGACTTGTTCTTTATTGTCTTATTCTTTTTATACAACTTGTCTTCATATGTGTATTTATGTAATTTAAATCTAATGATGGCTTACTCCACACATAAAAAAGTGATATACCAACTTATGATTTGGTCTTCTCAATCTTCCCCGGTAGTTCTGTGGCGTTAAATCTTTACTGGGCAATGCATTTTTCTCATATGAAAAGATCATGCCCTTGAATTAAAATTTTAACCATCACACTCACAGGCATCTGTGAAACTTGGTTTTCCAATCCTTTATGGGGATGGATCACGCCCAGCAGTTTTGCAATCAGCTGGTATCTCTTCACCGAAGGCGGTCATGATTATGTATACAGAAAGGAAGAGAACAACTGAGGCTGTTCAAAGGCTACGGGCTACCTTCCCAGCAGTAATGTTCTTGCTTGACAATTCTGTGTTTTTGGAGTTTTGCGGGTTTCTGTGTAAAGAATGGAAAGTGAAATTTTTCTCAGTAAATTGTAGCAGGAGGCAGAATCTGGTGGACATGATTATTAATAAGAGAGAGTTATTTGTCAAATACTAAAACTTGGCATGTCACTATTCAACTAATGGATTTGGCTCGTATTTCTCACAGTATGTTATATGTATGAAATCACTTATGCTGCACTAATTTTCTTATTAAGTGCAGGTCCCAATTTATGCCAGAGCTCAAGATCTTGTGCATCTTTTGGATCTCAAGAAAGCTGGTGCAACAGATGCTATTCTGGAAAATGCTGAGGTACTTTGGTACTTTTCTGTTTCCTTTTTTAAGTCCATACTACCCACCCTGACTAAATTGTGGTACCTCCATGCAGACGAGCTTGCAACTTGGCTCTAAGCTTCTCAAAGGCCTTGGTGTCATGTCTGATGATGTCGATTTTTTGAGTCAGCTGCTTCGGGACTCGATGGAATCACAGGCTCAAGAAGCAATCAACAGGAATGTTGAGGAAGAATTTGATGTCAATAAACCATTGCAGGTACAAGATAACTAGTCTTTGATGTGAAGAATCTCTTTAGGATCTTTGCTTGCCAATCAGTTTATGCAATTGCAAATAATATATATATATATATATATTTTCTTGAGGTACGGGTTGCTGACTTAGTTGGCCCGCAATTACCTACTTCATCAAGCTCATCCAAAGACAAAGTTTCGAATAAAAATCAGAACGATGGAACTCCTGCGTTGGTGTTCCGAGAGGATGCTGTTGAAGCATCAGACGCTGAGGAACTTCAAGAATCGGAGGATCTACGTGGCAAGGGTGTTCTCTACTGTGACCTTGTGGAAAATGGTCCACTAGTTGAGACTGACCTATCAACAACTTACGAGACTGTTGGGGAACCTTAGAACTGAATTTAACCATGCATAGGTTGAGTACGTGTGTGGTAGACCAGTAGTGTGATACATTAAAGTTTTCTAGTATGACAGCATCTCATTATTATTATAATTAGGTTACCTATTACTTACTATCTACCATTTCTCACAACTGTGTATAATGATTACAGAAACTCATCAATTTTGTCAAGACTCTTTTAAGGGGTAGTTGTTTTTATTAATTTCACCCCAGCTCAGGTTCCATTATGAGATTTCACTTCTTTTAAACTGCACTCTTTTGATATTACAATTTATACTATCATTTTGGTGTTGCACAGTGTTGGAGGCGCTTTAGGATTAGGATATAATTTATGGATATGGACCGGACCACGATGCAAATTACACATGGATACGGACCGGACCAAAGTTATTAATATTGTATCAGGGTTGGTATCAGATTTGATTTTGATACAATACTGTATTATTATTGGTTAATACCGAGTGCTATTTTAGTTAATTTTTAAATTTATAAAGTAGTTTTGAATTTTTAAGTTGTAAAATAATTTTAAATATATTATATTATATATTTTATAATTTTAGATTTCGTCTAAAAATCATAATAATAGAAATTTGAAATAATAATCTATTTATTTATTAATATTACTTGTCACTTATAAATAATAATCACAATTAGTGAGAAAGAGATTATTTAATTATTATATAAATATTAAATTAAGGACAAAACAAAGAATTATTAGTTAAAATAAGATTAAATTATTAAGAAATAATATCCAACTTAATAATGATAATAATACATTTTCCAAGCTTTAAATTATATCAAACAAAGACCAAGTCAATCAACAATGAGAAAAATATCATTTAATCATTATATAAATGTAAATTTAAGGACAATATAAAGAATTATTATTCAAAATAAGATTAAATCATTAAGAAATTATATCCAACTTAATAATAATAATAACATACATTTCCTAAAACTTTAAATTATATCAAACAAAGACCAAGTCGTTCAATCTATTCATTTTCTTGAAATAAATGAAGGCAAAAGAGTTACTTTTGACCTTAAGTTTTTCACCAATGACAAGCTTGACCCTAATATTCTACATTGAACAATTATAACCTTAATATATTCATTTTCTTGAAATAAATGAAGGCAAAAGAGTTACTTTTGACCTTAAGTTTTTCACCAATGACAAGCTTGACCCTAATATTCTACATTGAACAATTATAACCTTAATATTTGGAAAACGTTAAATTTTGACCCCACCCTAATAGAAAATTCAAATGCTTCTGTTAAGTGTTAAGTCAGTGCTGACTTGGCAATTGGAAAATGATTTTTTATTGATTTTAATGGCCCCCTATGCCATGTCAGGGCTGACGTGACAAGGTGAGACCTAGTTTTTAATTAAATAAAAGAAAATATTTATTTTATTATTAAGTGTTGAACTTACCTTTTTAATTAAACCTTAAACTAAACTTAATCAAACAAATTAAATTACTAATTATTTTATTAAGATATTTAACCATAGCAAGATTTAATCATATCATTAGTTGAATAAAACAAATAATAACATAACAAAGATTTAGTTAACACAAATTTAATATTTCATGAAACATATACAATGTTGTTTCATGTGAATACAACAGTGTTTTGGAACGTTCTCCATCATTTCTCCATCGTTTTCAGTAGACCATCATTCTACATTGTACACTTCTCCATCATTTCTCCATCGTTTTCAATAGACCATCATTCTACATCGTTGTTGCTCACCGACGGTGAAGTTGGTCAATGGAAGCACCATTCACACAACATAGTGGTTAGTAATCCTCGGGAGAAGTCGTGAATATCGAAGTGTGTTATGTTAACTGAGGTATGTTAGATTTTATTACTGTTGTTTGTTAGATTATTTTTGTGTGTTTCGAATGATTGCTTCTTGTGGGATGTTTTGTGACCTACATACGCTCTTTATATTGGTTTTGTATATCTCTTGGATTTTGATTAGGTTAAGATTAGAGAACTTGGAGAACATAAAACAAGTTTTACTTAACTAGTCATTAAACATTTAACATTTCTCTCCAAGTACTGAACTAGTCATTCAACATTTACCATTGCTCCATCCAATTTCTATTTGATGTGTCAATTAGAGCTTTGCTTATTACTCTATGTAAACAAAATTCGTTATTTTAAGTTTCTCCATACTATTCTTCAGGTCATCATTGTAGTTCCTGATGTTGTAGTTACCTTTTGCCTCAAATCTGTAAAGTGTATTGTTATAATCTTTAATCATTATCCAAAATACTAATAATAGGTGGCTTTTCTACCATTGTTGTTCTACACTGCAATTCTGTAAAATGAATGGTTAGAAGCATATACAAAGCAATTCTCACTTGTTTCACGCTAATTAATGAATTAGTTGGTTTATACCCAAAGACTAGAGGATATTAACTCTATATGGATCAAAAGCTACTAAAATTCTTTCATAAATGTGACATTGACGGTTAGAAATGACTTACCAATGCTTCCACAAAACTTAAGATTCTTAGATTTATTCTTGATAACTTTATTTCTAATAAACCAACTAAACAATGTTTGACATTATAAACATAATCCTATAGAGAATTATCCTTGAAGAGGATATTAAACCCTTTAACATTAAATGAAAATGTTGAAATTAGGGAGGAGATGGTAGGTTTTCTTCCTCCTATTGGTTTTTCTCCAAACAACTCCTTTAAAGAGCCTTTAAATTAAATACGTCCTTCAATGGTCTAATATTTACTAACAAAGACACATTGTTGTAATGTTCATTCACTATGCCATAATTTTTCTACCACAGTGGTGATGAACATGTTGCTCAGAAAATTTTGGTGAGATCCTAAGCATCTTAGACACTCTATAATTTGTAGCGGTAATTTGGTTTCCAAAATACTAATAGTAGGTGGCTTTTTTTCTATGACAAAATCTTTAAATGCTTATTGCTTTCTTAGGTAGTTTATATTGCAATTTTTCTTCTTCTCTAATAGTGTAGTCAACACTTGAATTTGGTCCACTTATAGCCAACCTTAATGTCTTGTTATAGCCAACCTTAATGTCTTTAAGTCTCTAAATTTGCATGAAATCATTGCATTGCTTTTATATTTTATGATAATCAACGTTTTTTAATAATCTTTGCATTCCATAAATATTTTTATGAAAATCAACATGCTGTTTTTATAATTATTACATTGCTTTTTATTTTAACTTGCGTGTATGCTTATGGTGAAAATTTTATAATAATCACCATAAGGCTTTTTATGGTGAAATTTTTTTGTCAAAACCTAAATTGAAATATGTTGGTTGGGATATGTTGGGGTATGATAAAATTGATAAGGCATATTATAAAGAACTTGGTTTAAACTTGAAGGAGTCAATAAAAGTTATAAACTAAAATGAAAGTGATATTAGGCTAGCAAACCTAATGGAAATATATGGGATTGTTGTTGCATGTGTAACTCATTATGCAGACACACCTATTTATGCTATTGATGATGATGATGAGAACATGGAGGGGTAAGGTGCACAAACAGATGAGAATGTGGAGGAAGAGGATGCACAAATGGGTGAGAATTTAAAGGGAGAAGGTGTACAAATGGATGAAAGGGCAAGTGCATAAATATCGAAAATGTTGTCTTCAAGGTCATAACTTTAGAAAATGAAACAACAACGCCTTAAGTCAACATGATGAGGCTTTTTCACAGGTGTGTACATGTTACTTCAATAATATGAATACAATTTTATAAACATACGGTTATTAATGTTTATGATTGCATTAATCAGGTTAGAGCATAGGTAACTTCACATGTATACCAGTTTTTGGTTTTATATTACTTATTATTTTTACTAATGACTAACAAAGATATTTTCATTATAACTACAATTAAGCGATGATAATTTGGTTTATAATAATGTTGTATTGAGTCAACAAAGCAATATTGTAAGCAATGTGTTTTTCTATCAATTTGTCTAACTTTAAATAATTACAAAGGGTGTTTGTAATGTTTTTTCTTCCATTTTGTAGGTTGGTATACCTGCAGATGCCAATATAAATAAGTTTGGAGATGTTGACCCATATAAGTTTCAATTATCATTTCAACCAAAGGGTTTACAATTCAGAGGGCATCCCGGTATTACTTCACAACTTTTATAAGTTGAAGCAAGTAGAGGTAAAACTTCATTGACTTTATCATCATAACCTGATCTTATGCAATCAAATACAAATGAAGCAAACATCGATTAGTTGTATACATACAATGTAAATATTGGTGTTGTATACATAAAAATGGTTTTTGTTGGTTACATACAATGTCAATATTGTTAAAATCAATAAGATTTATTACACAACCCCTCTCTCTCTCTCTATATGTCGGTCTCTATCTAACATTGCCTTTTTTTCATATTTGACAACATATGTAACAAGTAATTATTCATTATATATTGGTTATACATAATAGTATTTTTTCCTTCATTACATATGTAACGCCCCACATTAGGGGTTAGAATATTAAAGGAATTTCGTACGAAATATGTTTGTTATTTGTTTATTAACTATTGACTTAAATTGTGCATAAGTATTTTGGCATGCATTCATGGAATTTTTCGGGTTATTTGGTTTAATGAAACTTCGGAGTGATTTGGATAGTATTATTATAATTTTCGTAAATTTTGTATACTTCAAACATTTTTAGAAATTAATGGAGGATTAGTTTTGAGTTGCCAATTTCTTTTGAGAGTCATTATTTTCTGACAGAATTTTGGTAAATTTTCGGAAGTCTTATGGAACTTTTGGGTATTTGTTGGGTAATTGTTACAACTAAGATTCATAACAATATTTTTTGGTTATTTATTACTATTTGGACCTATTAGCTGTTTATTATTGTATCGCAATCTAAACCTACTAGCAACGATTTAAATCGAACAATTATCGTTTATTTCTCACCGAATGCCACCCTTACCCATCCATTAGTAGAGTTAGCGAAGCCATTCACTCACCAACACCTGCTATTGGAGTTTTCTTTGGAAAGCTGGTAAGTTTACTTTATCATACGCGAGTTACATCTTTGTTTTTATTTTTGTTTAGATTTATCATGTTTGAACCTTAGGATAATTCTGATAGGTTAGAATTACTAAATAGGTTAGTTGTAAAGTGAAGAAGTTAAAGGAAGGTGAAAAAAGAAGAAGAAGAAGAAGTTTCAGAGTCGAGGTCAAGACGGTGAATAGTGCGAATAGTGAATTGTGAATGATTCGTGAACAAATGTCTTCTTCTACAAGAACCATACGTATTTATAAACAAGAATCGTGACGTATTTGTGAACAATGGCGCACGTATTTGTGAACAGTAGTCATGCGTATTTTTTTCACCCAAAAATGTATAACGGCTAGGTAATAACGGCTAGTTAACGGTACAAAAACGACTAGTTTACAAAAATGCTCTATAAATAAATACCACTCCTCTATCATTTACTTCATCCCTTACCTCACAAGTGATTCTTGACGAAAACCAAATTTCAAATGTTGTCCGCTATTTCATTTTTTTGTCTACTGCTTATTATTATATATCTTTGTTTCATTCTTAGTGTAGAGCTAAATGATTCAGCTCGCACTCTTTTTCTCTTCTTAACATGTCCTATGATCGTTATGTTGCTTATTGGCATAACATTTGAGAATTAATGTAATTTGTACATTTTCAGATTTAATAAAGACTTGCTTTCATTTGAATACTTGCTGTATCGCTAATTTCCTGAAACTTCATAGATCATTTGGTACTATGAGTTGTTGATTAATCCTGGAAATTTGTCATGAACATGCATCATACTTAGTTATCATACAGTAATGAAGCACAATAATAATTTGTGTCCGTGTTCCCTATTATAGAGGAAAGACCAACGCCGATATTGTCGGACAATAAACACTAAGTCGATTTAGGTAAGTAATACAGTCGATAATTTCAAGATCTGAAATATAGGTAGAAAATTTCAGTGTAAGTACTTGAGGTAAGTAAATTTTGGTAATGATAAATTTTGTGAGTCAACCTGGATGATGTTTAGGATTGATTTATTGGGAGTGCTATTTGCCTGCACATGAATGACTGAAATGATCTTGTTCTGTTGTAAAACTGTTAAGTCCTACTTGTGGGTAAATAGGCATGCCTAGAAGGGTCTGCAGCTGCTCCTTTTATTTGACACTTTGGTGTCTCCTGATATCGAGACATATGTCTCTCCTGCTGATACTAATTATGGTATCTCCTGTATAAGTCCCGTTACCCACTTCTGTTTATGAATTTATAGTTTGATTTGTTCTGTATTCTGATATCTGATTGATTAGTCTGATTCTGAAGGATCTCCTGTGTTCTGCCGTTCTGTTTAGTATTTCTGTTTTCTGAAATCGGTTAATATAGATTAGTTATTACTCACTAAGCTATATGCTTAGCACGGTGGATTTGCCCCGTGTAGGTTCGGAGCTAAGAGATTATGACTGAGACAAGTCAACCGCAGTGGCCAAAAGAGTCTGAGTTTTGTGTTGCGAAAAATGTATTTTGTTTGGTTTGTTTGGGCCTGTAAATATTCTTTCGATTTGTTTCTGAAATTATGAGATGTATTATATGTGTGTTACGTTTAGTTTTTAAAAATGCATGTGTGAAACGTTTTGATTTGTTTGTCCTGTCTTGGGTGGCATCCATTTATCCTCCCAGGGGGTATTTGGGTGTTACAACATAATTCATATACCAATTTTGTTATTTATATACTACATACTAATTATAAGTTCTAATACAACTTATCTATTGTATATTGGTTATATATAGTAGTATTGTTTTTGCTTCATTACATAATTCTTATACAAATTTTGTTATTCATATACAACATATTCAAGTATGAATTTTTATACAACATACCCATTCTATATTAGCTATATATTCAAAATCAAAATTTTCATAATATAATTGATAATCATTACATTGTTGAAATTCAATACAATATCCTTATAACATAATTACAAATAAAAAGTATTGCAACCATAACTAATCCTATTACAATGTTCATTAACATACACTTAATTTCTTTTTTCCTCTTTTCTCAATAAATGTATATCCTCCTTCAAAATATTCTTTTGTTCTTTAAACTCCTTTGTTGTTGTTCTTTGAACTTCTTTCTTTAACATTGATAATTCACTCCTTAAATTTTGAATCACTTCAAAGCCTCTCTTAGTAAATTCTTCATTGTACCCATTTGAAAAACTTGCATCTCCTAACCTAAAACATTCAATTTCATTAAAAAAAATGCCTTAAACACAAGTTTAACATTCAACTTCATTAATCAAATAATAATAAATTGTCACCTGATAATTAGGGAGTATATAAAACCTTTAGCCAAGATTATGATCACTTCATGAAGTCCTCAATGGGGCCTATAGCCCATAATAGCAAATGATATTGCCTAATTTTGAACTTACTGTTGTATTAGTCGATGATAATGACTCCATCTGCATACTTAAAAGATGATAATAAGATAATATGTGATTGGGTAAACATGCATTCTATTGACTATGTTATGTGAACACACATATAATTTGACAATGAAGTGTCATCTGTTTATCAATAATAACTCCAACTATTCCAATGCCTATAAAATAGGTTAAAAAAAAAACCTTTTCAAATTGCGAGAGAGTTTTTAAAATTGAATGTATTTCACTTGTGAAAGAGCTTTTGAAATTCAATACATTCAATTTGGACAACATATGGAAAGAACAACAACATGTTTAAAGAACAAAATGTAGTGGGTAAGCAGTTAATTTCAACAATTGAATAACACAAAGAGGTTTTACATCTTTTTCTTACTCTTGATTTTGCATTCTTCACATTAGTTAGTATATGTTTGGATGGCATCTCATAACTAAATTTATGATCTTATAGACTTGTGTAGACTTAGTTATTTTTGTCTAAAGCTTATTAAAACATATGCCTATCTACTAATTGCAACCATATCTAACATGTTTATAGGGTTGCTTTACTTAATAATTTAAAGCTTAAGTTGTTTTTCAACTACGTATAATGCAGTTCCCATGAGCCATATAGCGACTATTGTTAACTTAACTGAAATCTTTTTATTATAATTAAAACTAAGGACTGTTAACATGGTGTGCAAGTTGAGTATACGCAAATAGTGTATGTAATAAGAGAACACTTAATGTAACATCCTATTCCCATACTAAGGAGTAGAACCCTAGACTTCTATAATTGAGAAAATAACAATGAGAGATTTAAAAAATGCATTTCATGCTCATGCATAATGTAGCATACACACACACACACGTGAATATTAATTTTTGCACACTAAAATGATTGTACATGCATTCATTGACATTTTTCGGATATAATTAATCTATAATTGTGATTATATTTGGAATTGTGAATTATGAATTATATGTCTTAAAAATTGAGTTGGAGTGTATAAATAGTGAACTGAAATTTTTGGTTAAATATGAGAATTTTTTAAAATCAAGGATATGTTTGGACTAGAAAAATGCCAAGTGGCAAAACAATTGATGAATATTAGTAGGAATAAGAGTCAAATGGCAGTAGAAATTTTTATATATGACATTGGGATTTAATGACAAGTGCCATTAAAAATTGAGAGTCAATTGGGTTGAAAATTTGAGACAAATGGACTAGTAGATTAAAAGACCAAAAGTGGGACCATAGGAAAGTGACAAGTGTCACTACCACTCACCACTTACTATTCTTTTACCCAATTAAAGACCATTTCATAGTCTTTCACTTGCCCATTCACAACATATGCTTCATTTCTCCATTTCCTTCATTTTCTTCAACTGTCTCTCCTTTACTCACGACACTCTCGTCTTCAAGCCTTAAAGTTGAACTTTGCTTTCTTCCATTAGTAGCCACTTAAATACTTTTCTATCTTCTTCTTATTGCTAAAGGACCTAGCCTATTCCACCTTGAAAGTTGATTTTCGTGTATGATGAAGGAGCTAGGGTTCTTGTACACTCTTGAAGAAGCCATGGATAAACAAGTATAAGCATCACTCTTCTTGAATTGATAAATGAAACATGTTTTGATGATAGTTAAGAGTTAAATGATCATAAAATAAGGATGGGTTCATGTAAAAATGTGAATAAGAAATGTGGGTAGATTCATGTCCTACTTTGGTGTTTTGATGGGTGATAGATTATGGAATGGTATAATGTTGGATTAATTGAGTAAATGGTGTTTAAAGGGTGTTGGAAAAATGTTAGCTGAAACATTTTTCCACTGATTTTACATCTTTGATTTGGCCATAACTTCTTCTGTAGTTATCCTATTGAGATGATTTTTTATTTGGATTAAATTAGATATATATGGCTACATTTTTTATGAAGACATCAAATTCAAATTATGTCTTTAAAAATTTCTAATTTTGACTTGAATTGAGTACTGGGTGTAGAAAATTGATGAATGAATACATGTCTTTGTGTTCTGTTTTGAGAGTATGAAAACCATGGGTGATGAGTTGTTATGTAGATGTTATGAGTTGAGAATTAAAGTTATAATGAAAGTGATGGTCATGTTAACCAAGATGTTGAGTTATGCTCTTGAGAATGAGATGAATTAAGGTGATAGAAGTGAAATGAAAGTGGAAATGAAGTTGAATATATGCAGAAAGTTGATGATAAATGTATATGTGTATGTGTTTTGTTTTTCGTGTTCATGATCAGTCATAGAATATAATTTATTTATGGACAATATTGAGTTGAAATAGAGTTAGAATGATGGAGAAATGATGAGAAAATTAAACTAGAAATGATAGACCAAGCATAAGGTAGTGAATTTAGTAAGTAAAGAATTGAAATATGGAAAATGAGGATACAATTGGATAGGTTTGGGGCAAGAGGCATAAATTTTTTGTAGAACTCGTATTTAGGTCATTTAAGTATACATAAAAAGAGGACTTCGAGATCTACAACTTCTATGAGACCCCAAGAAGAGATTTTGATGTCTAGAGGGTCAAATTTTCAAGTTTCTGAAGAGACTTGTAAAGGTCCGTTTAACAGACATGGATGTCCGCCTAACAGACATTCACGGGTTAATTGGCCTTAATTAAGGCTTAAATGGGACTTGGAATGAACCTAGAATGATGCTTTGATTAAGTGACTAATGTGTGATATGTTTAAAGTGATAATTGGGGTTATAACTTAGTGAATAAATAGATGATATCAAGTACCAATGGCATGAGTATATTGGGAATGAAGAAGTGCATATGATTATAGTTATGATCCAAAGGAGTTGAGTAATATATATTAAGTAAATGTGAATGAGAATTGAGTATTATGAGAGCATATGACGTTAGAAAAGAAATGACGAGAAACTGTATTATGACATTAGAAGAACAAAGTGTTCTTGAGGTGTAAGCTTAAGAATAAACTAGACATATATAAAAGGTAAAGATCGATTGGTGAACTTAGAATGATCATGTACAAATGGAGTGTAAACATAAGTTCAATTAGACATATATGAATTATGAAATAAGAATGAGCATAAGATGTGAATTTATATAATATACCCGGGATTGTCATTGAACATGTATTATACACAACATATATACATATATGTATGATTAAGTGTTCATATGATTGTGAAATTATTAATGTGTGTAAATATGTGTATTGCATAATGTTGATGTGCAGGATAAACGTCCACATCCAGGCATTTTCAGATCATGGAAGCTAATGATAATCTGAAGCGTACTGTGAGTCGACCTAGATAGTCTCATTTCATTATTTGTTTTGTCTTCAGTTTCTGCATTGAATTATTAATGATGTGAATATGATTGAGATAATTCTAGAAATTAATAGTACAAGGAGTTTGATAAATGTGAGAACATTGAAAGTGCTCCTTGTATGTGAATTTGATGAAATATGTGCTTTCTTAACTTAAATGATGAATGCCAGACTAAGATCCGATGACATGTGAAAGCGAATATAATTATGGGATCTGAGCACTTTTAATTGACTAAAAATATATGGCACATTTCATTATATGAATGCATGAAACATAAAGGTTGTTGTAACCAGAATAGCCACTGAAAAAAAGCTTAAAGCTGATAATGTGAAAAAGGAGCTTAAAGCTCAAAAAGTGATTAAAAGCCAAAGGCTCACTATGTAAAATGAGCCCGGTATTTCCAACGGATACAGGACGGTTATCAATAAGCCCAGTATTTATAATGGATACGAGACAGTTATAGGCACTCAGTCACAACAATAAAAATTTGAAAGTGAGTCTTATAAGCATTGCATATGCATAGGATAGGTATAATTTAAATAGTTGACTGATTTTTGAACATAGTATATGTTGAATGTGAAATGTGAAACGAATGATCAAGTGTATATGATGATAAATGATTACCTATAAAATGATGTGAATTATGTGATTATATGAACTGTATGTGTTATGTGATCGAGTGAGCCATCAATGATGGTTACTCATTGAGTTTGTAAAATTCACCCAAAATTTACAATATTTTTCAGGCTTAGAGAAGATCTCCAATAAAACAAATTAGAGTCTAGCCACTACATTCGAGTAAGAGATAAAAGTTGGGATCAATTCGCGTTTGCATTTGTATTGTCCTTATTTTTTTGTATCAAATTGAGTCTTCCGCAATTATTATAACATGTGTATTTAAATATTTTTGTTTTTTAATAACTTTCCAAATTGGAAATGTTTGTAAGTGATTTTAAAGTGTAATAATATTATGTTTATAAGTTTTTTGTCTTTGCAATAGACCCAAGTGACTAGTGAAATTCCAATGAGTTGTATAATGATTGTAATGTTGTGATTGAAATGTTTCTGAATAAAAGTGGGCCCAATTTGTTATTGATTTTTCGAATATACTTGTAATTTATAAAAAATTTTGAAACGAGTTTGATTGTTGGCTATTCTAGCATGTCACCCTTTCAAGGTATATACCCGGATATCACTCAAAATTTCTAGTAAGTGTCTGGCGAGAGTGGGGTGTCACATTTAATTAATACCAACTATTTCCTTGTAGGTTTCTGTTACATATTGGTTACATCAGGGGTAGGCATATTAATATAACTTTGATTAAGTGCTTACATATTGGTCGAAGAAGCTTAGGAGAATTATAGTAAACACAATCAAATGTCTCAACTAAAAAAAAGGCCACCAAATTGCAGCAATATCAAACATCGACTATTCTTGGACTACATGTAGAATTTTGGAATTATGGGATCTCAAGTATACAACAGTCTCTCAAAGCACCAGTAGAGGCCAACACAAACATGGCCATTCCCCTCAAATATAGCTCAGATGGAATGAATACTTCTCTCAGTAAGCATTTCCAATGAATACTTCTCTCAGTAAGCATTGCCTAAGGTGAATAATCTTATATTGCAATTTTGGAATTCATATAAATAACGAATATCCTTAACAAAATTAATACGACATTCATATGCCTACCCCTAATGATAGATGCAATCAAAATGCTCAATATCAAGCATTTTATGGCAAAACCAAGCAAATTGATGACCCACCCATTTCATCACAACAAAGGTAATTTAAATAGAGAAAGCATTAATATACACAGAAGTTTGTTCTTTTGTTTGTTCTATAAATAACACAAAAGAACAAATGAAAGGTGATGGATTCCAGAAGGTGAACACAACAGAACCCACTCGACAGGCAAAACATGCCATACCCATCTAATGCTAAAACAAATATCACAGACACATATTAATAAGAGCGACTGTTAGATGATGATGCTAGAGGCAGATACTCTCCTAATCTAGCGGCTCCTCACCTTGTAATGATAATAATGAATGAGAGGGATATAAGAAGGTAAAGGATTCCAGAAATTGACAAATTCTAGACGTAGAACACTTCCAAACACTTAAAAAAAATACGATGAGGGAGGCTTGGAGGAACGAGGGAGTGTAGAAGGGATTTCAGAGAAAAGGTAAACAAAACATAAAAAGTAGAATTGTTTTTCTTACCAGTAATTTGATTTGTTTGTTTTAATTTAGCTTAAGGTTTAATTAAAAAGGTGAGTCCAACACTTAATAATAAAATACAATTTTCTTTTATTTAATTAAAATTTAGGTCCCACCTTGCCACGTTAGTGTTGACGTGGAACAGGGAGCACTAACATGGCATAGGCAGTCCATTAAAGTCAATAAAAATTATTTTAAAAGTGTCAGATCAACGCTAACCTAGCATTTAATGGAGTCGTTTGAATTTTTCGTTAGGGTGAGGTCAAACTTTAACCTTTTCCAAATGCTAGGGTTATAATTGTTCACTCTAGAATGTTAGGGACAAACTTATTGATTGGTGAAAAGCTTAGGGTCAAAAGTGACCCTTTTGCCAATAGATGAATTTAAATGTGCTTTAATTCCTTTCACACCCTATTTCACTCTCACATTGAATAAAAATTTGAATTACAAACATTTTCAATTATGGAACAACACTTCTAAATTTGTCACACAAAGCAACTGTAAGACAACAAAAATAGCACTATAAACAAAATTAAATGATGATTAACTTTCAACAAATAATAAAAGTGAAAAAATACCTAGATAGAAATTGGCATCCTAAAATCACAGAAGCATCATTATAAATATCTATTTGTGAGCTTAAAAGATCTTGCTTCATCTCATAGACAACAATTGTTATAATAGTTAATAATATTCTCTTATTAATTTCAACACTCTTTGTAAAACTTGGTCTAAAATAGACATTAGAATTAAAAAATGCTCCAACTGTAAACAACATAGAGTAAAGTTGTCTTTCATATCTCTTATTGATGACTGTAAGATAAGGTGTGTACAAAAAAAACATATTTTTCATATAGGCCTTGAATGCTTCCTTCACATTCTCTACGACATCATAAAAATAACCTATTGTCGTCTTCTCATTACTATTAGCGAGACAAAGTACCCTCACCAAACACTTACAAACTCAAATGATAAATTGTCATTGGGACTAAAATTCATTATCTTCAAGTATAATTCTAAAAGCCTCCAATCTAGCATTAAACTTAGCATACTGAGATTCAACCTACTTATCACTTGTAAACATTTGCCTCAATCCCTTCTTTATCATAATAAAACATTGAAGTAACAAGAAATAAGTTACAAATCTTGCAATAGCAGGACGACACAAATTCCTACCATTGGTGAAGTCCCTTCTCATTAAATTCATGATCTATGCATGATTATAGATGAATTTGATCACTTTTTTTGCTTTCTACACAGTCTTATAAATAATAGAAAAATACCTAACATCAGTTATATTTTTAACAACAGATTAATGTAATATGTAGCACAAGGAGTCTAGTAAAAAGAATTAAACTTGCTTTTCAATCTTCTTTCAGTTGCTTTATGAGTGGAATTATTGTTAGTAATGAACTAAATAATATGTTCTAGCTTAACTTCGTTTACAACTTTATCAAATATTTTAAATAAAGTATCAACATTTCTAATAAAATCATATGCATTAATAGACAGAAAAAAAAACAATGTCCTCTTTATATAATAAATCAAAAATTTGATAATAGAATTCTGTCTTTTATTTGTCCAACCATCACGCATGATTAAATACCTAAAAGTAGCATAAGCCATTATTCTTTCGTCTAAATAATTTTTTATTTCATAAACATAGTTTCTCAGAAGTTTATCTCTTTAGTCATCAATTGAAGGAGGTTTGTATCACATATTGTAAAAGGTAATAACATCTACCATAGGCTAATAATAATATGATTAGGCAACATTGAATGTTATATTTGAATAATAACACCATCTATACATTGCCATGGCCATATTATAAGTCAATTATCTAGATTGTAAGGTACTATAGATTGAAGGTTGAGCTTTTAGAGTTGTTTATGGTGCAAAAAAAATTAGACATCTATCTTCTTCTTTTCTTAACATTAGGTGCAATATTTTCTTCTTATTGGATAGGAATATTATCATCTTTAACATCCTTACTATCATCTTGAACAACAACTAAAGAACTTCCACTACTCATTTCATAGTTCAGTCTTCACCGTCTATCTTTCTCATGCTGACACTCTTCAAGCAAGTCTTTATTTGTCATTTCACATTATGAATCACTTTCTTACAAGGCTCTACATCACCTTTGATAATGCTTCTTTAATCTGGTGATTAACCCACCTTTCAAATGCTTATTACAATACAAACAAATAGTATTATTCTTCATTTCAGGAACCAATCTAGCATGAGCTTAAGCTGGATCATCGAATATTCATATACCTAAAGCGAATGAATCATTAGGTGTACTTGAACTTTCTTCAATTTATCTGTAAAAATAAATGAAGACATATATTAAAATTAACTTAATAACTTCATATCAAAATCAAGTTTTGTATAATAATATGAAGAAATAGAACAACAACAATTTCTCCACAATCATATGATATATACATGCAAGTGACCTTTATAAACTTTTATAAATGATTCCGTAAGAAAATTTGATGATTAAACACATTCTATCTAAGAAATTCTCTTGTTGCTAACCCAAAATTCAAATATATATGTTAATTGCTACACTTTCACAACTAGAATACATTTTGTGTGATTACATAATTTAAACATAAAGTCACAATTCACAATTATAAACCATTTTATGAAATTAAATAATTCTACAATAAAGTTACAATTATAATCATTTTGTATGATTACATAATTCAACCATAACTTACAACTATAACTCATTTTGTGTAATTACATAATTTAACTACAAACTCAAAAGTCCAATCACATAATTTAACCTAAATTAAATATCACATTTTATATTACAAAATCAATTTATAATATATAACTCAATTTATAGTAAAGATCAATATTTAATTCAATATTTCTCAAATTTCAAACAATAACACAAACTTTAATTTTATATTGAATGGTTTGAATCCCTAATTTTTAGAATCCAAACAATACGAATGACAACACACATCCAAAATTCTAAATTCCAAATATTGTAATTCTATATAAAATATTGAATCTCATTACCCAATTTCTAAAATTCAGATAAAACCAACACATATATCCATTCTAGAATTCAACTATCTATTATCCTCATTTTCAAAAATGCAATTTCCAAATTGCAAAGCCTAAACCCACAAGTCATAACTATAAGTCACTCACACACAACACAACTACTCAATTAGCTCAACACTCGATAATTAACATAATATAACACAAATCAACACACTTTATATAGTTTAATTGTTTAAGGCTGATTTACATTTACAACCTTGAGG
The DNA here is from genome assembly GCA_029891385.1 of Erythroxylum novogranatense. Lineage (NCBI taxonomy): Eukaryota > Viridiplantae > Streptophyta > Magnoliopsida > Malpighiales > Erythroxylaceae > Erythroxylum > Erythroxylum novogranatense. Next base: position 95,791,566 of record CM057228.1, read on the forward strand.
TTTAAAGTTTACAGCTCCACTCAATGTCAGTGAGGTCAAGATGACAATGTCGGAGGAAAGACCAAGAGGTGACAATATAGGTGAGGCTAAGGATAGGTGAGGTGATTGGTAAGGTGAGGTGACAAGCGAGGCGAGGAGTAGGCGAGGCATATGTAAGAGAGGTGACTATTGAGTGGTGAAAACAAAAGCAGAGGCACAGGTGACTGCGAGTGGGTGGGTAGTGGTTTGGGTAGGCTAAAATTTAGGGTTATTTTTAAAAAATTACAATTTAGTCTAAAAGTTTCAAAAAAATGCAATCCAGTCCCTATAAGTCACTCATATTTTGGTACCAACCAATATCAACTTACTGTATGAAATTACTTAATACCATATTGTTTTCTACTGGTACAATAGGTACAATCAATATCGCTCAACACGGTACAGTACTCGCACCATTGCATTAAACACTTTCATTTTCGAGAAACAACCCTAACTTCTTGCTTTAACTAAGAATAGTGATTTATACGTCCATTAGTTTCTTATTGAAGATGAAAGAATATTATATTATAAGCTCTCTTAAGATCTCGTAATCATTTATATAAGCATATTTTGTAAAAACATGATGTTTCTGACATAAAATCAAAATTGACATTTATAACTTTACGATCTTAAATAAATAATTCTCTTAACTCTCTTGCAGCTACAGAAACTTGATAAAAATTTGTCTATAACACTAGTTAGTAGAGAGAGGAAAAATTTATATATCTATAACTTTTAATTTGGTGTGTCCATTAAGTGACCAAAATAAACGGTTGAGACTTATTCCACTATTAAATAGAAAATATTAACTAATAAGACTCTTTAATTATATTAGTTATGATATTAATATATTTAGAATATAATCACTAATTGGGGCCATATACTTACATTCCCTCACTTGGCATAGTACATCAAACTTTATTTTAATAGTGTAAACATTAAGCTCGCATAGACAAATCTCTTAATATCTTCATGATTTACCTTAACATAATAAACCATATAATGCAGGTTATGATTGTCATACACTTCAGCTTTGCATATTTCCTTCCATATACCACAACACTTATGATTTATCAAATCAGGTAGCAGAAGTGATATATAAATATCATAAAGGTCCTTATTAATGTTTCATAGACAATTTTATTTTTTATTTAATAACAATTACATGTACATAATTATGATAAATAAAAATTGCCAATAAGAAATTTTATTGAGCTCAAGAGTGTCAAAACATTATAACAAACAATAATCAGTATAACCATGACCTATTTTTTGAACATGTTCCTTAAATATCTTTAGTGGTAAGCCTTTAGTTAAGGGATCCGTAATCATAAGATCCATTTTAAGATGTTCAATACACACTTTTTGTTTCTAAACTCCCTCTTTTATGGTATTATATTTCAGATCCATATGTTTAACACCTCGAGAGTACTTGTCATTCTTGGAGAAGAAATCTACTGCAAAATTGTCACAATAAATTTTCAGTGGCTTAATAATGGTATCGACAACCCCAAGCCCTAAAGTAAAGTTTTATAGCCATATACATGAATTATGGCCTCAAAATAAGCTACAAATTCTGCTTCTATAATGGATGAAGCAATGGCAAATTGTTTAGTACTTTTCCATGAAATTATTCCTTTTACTAGTAAAAACAAATAGTCAAATGTTGATTTTTTACTTTTATAATCCTTTATTTTTTGAAGATACCTTAATATTAGGTCTCGTGCAGTTTTTAAATACATCAAACTTCCAACAATAGAAGCATATGGACTATATTCCATTTGCCTATGTCTACATCATTCTTTGAGCATTGCATGAAACTAAATTTATCACCTTTTTGTATCGGGACAATCTATATTGAACATTTTTTTATATTAAATCTTTTAAGAATTCTTTTCGATATAGTCTTTCCAAAACAACCCTACCAATCTTTGTGATCTATTTCAGAATGTTGAAATTCCTATCATTTAGGATGCCTCACTCATATATTTCATTTCAAATCTTAGAGAAAATCTTTAGTCTTATAATGTCCAATTAATTAGCATCATGTAAAATATCATCAACATACAAGGCTAGAAGTATAAACCTACCCTTACTAATGTTTCAGTACATACAAGGATCAATAGTATTTTTTTGAAAACTAAAAGAGTTATGGTATCATTAAAATTAATATACCATTATTAGGAAGCTTGTTTAATTCCTCATATTGATTTCTTAAGTTTACACATCATGTGAGCTTTTCCTTTATATGGAAAAACCTTTATGTTGATTTATAAAAACTTCCACTTTTAGATCTCATTCAGAAAGGCAATTTTTATATCCATTTGATGTAACTCTAAATTAAACTGAGCCATTAATGCAATAATTATTCTCAATGAGTCTTTGATTGAGACTAGTGAAAAATTCTCTCTACATTCAAGAAATCCTTTTGAGTATAACCGTTGGCAACAAGTCTAGCTTTATGTTGTTCAATATTGACATTTAATTCATATTTGGTGTTAAAGATTCATTTGCATCTTACTCACTTAGATTCTTTTGTCAAATCAACAAGGTTTTAGACATTATTTTATGCCTTTGAATTTAACATATTTTTTATAGCATGAATCCACTTTTTAGACTTATCACTTTTTGTGGGTTGTGAAATTAAACATGATGATTGTTAATGCCATGATCAACTTTTGACTCTTACAAATAAACCACCTAGCTATCAGGAAGAGTTGATCTCTTTATTCTTACAAATTTATTTAAATTTATTCCACTTAGTTCATTTAAATTAACTGTTTATAAGTTAGTTTCTTCATAAGGTACTATTTCATCCAAATATTTTCCAGAATTACTTTGTTCTTCCATTATTGGGACAACATTTGGTATAGATGTGGATACTAGCACAATTAAGGATAATAGAACATCAACCCTTATTTCACTAATATCCACAAAACATTTTTCATCACTCCCAATAATGTCACCATTTTTAATGACCTTGGCATTAGTTGTTTTAACAATTCTTAGACTATGATTTGGACAGTAAAGCCTATACCCTTTAGATTTTTATGGATGACCGATAAAGTAACCATTGATTATTCAAGAATCTTATTTCTTTTCCTGTGGGTTATAAACTAGTGCCTTTATTGGACAACCTCAAACATACAGGCGTCTTATACTAGATTCCCTTTTAGTCTATAACTCAAAAGGAGTTTTAGGGACTGTCTTACTAGGAATCATATTCAACAAATACACAATAGTTTTAAGTGTATACATTCACGAAGTTTTGGGTAATGAGGAATTACCCATCATACTCTTAACCTTATCCATTAATCTCCTATTATGCCTTTTTGTCACACCATTTTATTGAGATGTGCCTGACATAATATATTGTGCACATATGTCATATTTCTTAATAAAATTTACAAATGTGCTAGAACATTGTCCCGATTCATTATATTTTTCATAATGTTCACCACCTCTATTAGATCTTTGCAATTTTCATTTTTTATCTAATTTCCTTTTAACCTCCTTTAAAAACACCTGAAAGGTGTCTACAGCTTGAGATTTGTCATTAAGAAAATAGATATATTCATAAAGTAAAAAATCATCTATAAAGATTATAAAAATACTTTTCTCCACTAAAATATGGAGTGTCAAAAGCTTCATATATATCGGTGTGCATAATTTTAAGGAGCTGAGTACTTGTGGCTCCTTTTTACTATGTTTAGTTTGCTTTAATGGAACCCATACATACATGATCAATGAAATCTAAATTTGGAATATTTTCATTCTTTACCAATCTTTCTAATCTTTCTTTGAATATACGACCCAAACTTTTGTGCTACAAGTATGTTAAATTATCATTACTTATTCTATGTTTAGTTATAATGGTATAATAAACATAAAATAGGGATTTAAAAAAATTAACATCAAGTTTCAATTTATATAAACCATCAATAAGAATTCGATAACCAATAACCAAACTGAAAAGTAAGCCCACTTTCATCAAGTTTAGAACCAAAATTAAGTTTTTAGAAATTAAAGGTAGATAGATAGTTTGGATTAGATCTAGGTCATAACTAGTATCTAATATTAGACTATAAGTCCTTATGCCTTCAACTGGGACCCTTTTACGATTTCTCACTAGCAGAAAGTCCTTAGTTGGGTTTATAGTCTAGATTGTAAAAAATCCCCACATAATATTAGAAATAAGAGTAGTAACACTAGAATTAAGCCACCTATTAGAAGCAATGTTTGGAATTTCGTACCTTACTACTCAATACTAATTATAGTAGATAAAAAATGGTACAAATTAAGTCAATACCCTACCAATTTCTAGTATCAAATGGTATCGAAGATTTTGGCTAATATCGGTTGGTATTAATAAAATATTATAGTCAAATTATAATTTTTGAAACTTTGATAATTTAATTAAAAAACCTCAATTACCCCTCTCCCCTAACTCTATCCCCTAACTCTATCTTTGGTTTCCACACCTCATTTTGTTTTATGCCTTACTCATAGCTCACTCTTCATTTACTTTCTTTGATTGGTTTAGTCCTCAACATTCATCAACTCATCATCTGCTCATTGCTGCCAACCCACTCTTTTTCTCTCACTGGTCTCCCTCTTTGTCTGCTCATCACCTATAGTGCCATCACCATATGTTCTTTTGGCTCTTACCTTCTTGATTCTCAGATCTGCTTGAACACCACCATCACTATCTATAACTCTTTCACCTCATGAAGGTATTTCAATAGTTAAGCCTTTTCTCTTGTCGTCGGCTAGTCCTATCACTAGTGGTTAAGCCTTTTCTCTTTTCGTCGGCTAGTCTTATCGCTAGTGATTAAGCCTTTTTATGATTTGACTAGTTACTGGTTAGTAGTTAATTGGTCTCTTAAATATGTGATTCTAAATTATGACTTATAAGTTTATGTCGGTGCCTTGGTGGTAAAATAATAATTCATAATTGGTTAATAGATACACTTAATTGGCTAGTGGTTGTGGCTACGGATGAGTTATTTTTTTTAATTAATGGATGGTGGGTCAGGAGTGTGGATCGTGTGGTATAAAAGTACATAATATAGATTGTGAATTGTGAATTTTTGAGGTTGTAAGGTTATGTATTATATATTGCTGATTACAAATTACAAATTACAAATTAAGACTATACTTTTAATTTTAAGTAACACTTTATTTATGAGTTAAAGTTTAACTTTTTTTAAATTGTTTATATCATTAACTAATTATACATTTAGATGTCTTATTAACATTATTTTGTAAGGATTAAAGGTGATTTTGTTAACACAATTTAAGAGAACATTGGTTCACTCGAGCGGATCAATTCTTTGAGTACTAAGGCACTTTAGCATCAGAGAAAGTGTCATTAGCCTCTTTTCATATGGAAGGAGAAGCCAATCAATGGTGGTAGTGGTTGCAAAGGGCTTACTAAGAGGATGGAAAGGACGTTATATGGGATATTTTTGTTGAGGAGCTATGGTCACGATTTGGTCCTACAGATCCTTAAGAGACTATCAACGAAGTTTGAGAGGTTAGGTAATAAAGTGCAAGGATGAACTCAAAAGGCTTTGGTAGGCACATTCATGGAGGGGGGGCTAAAACATGACATTGTTGACAGTATTCGGATGTTCAAACCTAAATCGTTGAAGGACGCTATTAGCTTGGCTCATATGCGGGATAAGCAACTAGCTCGACAAAAGAAAGTAGCACGGTCTTTTATTTCACAGGCTACTTCTGTCCCAACTAAGAGCACAATGTATCCTCCAATGAAGTGGCTCGTTGGGATGAGATGTAGAAAAAGTGGGCTTAGGGGCTTTGTTTCAATTGTGTAAAAAAATTTTACCCCAGGTCGCCGATGTAAAGGGGTAAAACTTCTACTGTTAGAAGGCAACACTAAATGTCTATAGGACGTTGAAATTCAAGGGCCAATGGATTTTCATCTAGAGATATTGTTTCATGCACTCTCAAGATGGACAACTCACAAAACAATACGGGTGATGGCAAAGATCGGTCATTATGTGGTAGTAGTCTTAATTGATAGTGGTTCTACTCACAATTTTATTAGTGAAAGGGTGGCCAATATATTGCAATTACTAGTACTTCTAACTGAAACTTTTGATGTCAAAGTAGCAAATGGGATATCATTAAAATGCCTAGGACTGTTCAACAATGTCTTGATTTCCAAGGTATTCCTTTTGTCCTCACTTTGTATGCTCTACTGTTAATCGGGTTGGATGTGGTCTTAGGAATCCATTGGTTCGCATAACTGGAAACGATGGCATGTAATTGGAAGCAATTAACTATGGAATTTCAATGGAACAACCAAACTCAAAAATTACAAGGGTTGAACACACAAGTCATTCAATCCACATCCATGCAAGCTATTTCCAAGGATGCACAACGAGGGAGCTCCATGTTTGCTATTTGCCTTCAATCCACAGTTGAGTCTACAGATGTCCATCCCGAGATGAAAGCATTATTATAGCAGTATCAAGACTTGTTCCAAAAACCTTCGCAGCTCCCTCCCATTAGAGAAGTAGACCATCACTTCAACTTAAAGGAAGGCACTAAACCCATCAATGTGAGATCATATAGTCCCTTTTTGTCTCTTATTCGTTTCCCAATTCTTACAGTTGATGACATGCTTGATGAACTCCATGGAGCTACGTATTTCACCAAACTTGACTTAAGGGCAGGATACCATCAGGTATCAGTTTATCTCACCGACATTCCTAAAACTACCTTTCATACTCATAATGGTCATTACGAATACTTAGTCATGCCTTTTGACCTTTATAATGCTCAATCTACCTTTCAAGCAATCATGAATTCCATCTTTTTCCCTTACCTTTGAAAATTTATACTTGTCTTCTTTGATGACATATTAATTTATAGCCCCAATTGGACCATGCATCTTGAACATGTTCAACAAGCTTTTGAAATATTAAGGCAACATCAGTTTTTTGTCAAACTCACTAAATATGACTTTTGTCTCTAAGAGTTAGAATACTTATGGAATATTGTCACTCCTCAAGGGGTCAAGATGGATCATCAAGGAAAAGTTAAAACCATGTTGAATTGACCTACACCTACTAATGTCTTTGAGTTGCCTGGATTTTTAGGACTCACAGGTTATTACCAGAAATTTGTCCATAACTATGACCTCATCACACATCCTCTCACAATCATTCTAAAAAAGGGACAATTATTCTAGACAGATGAAGCAGAGAATTTTTTTGAGGGGCTCAAGATAGCTATAACGATTACACCAACACTTGCAATGCCAAATTTCAATGAACCATTCATCATTGAATAAGATGAATCGGGGGATGGCATAGGTGTAGTTTTGACTCAACAAAGGAATCCTCTTGCATTTATGAGTCAGGCCTTGGGCATCACCAAACGTTCATGGTCAGTCTACACAAAAGAAATACTAGCAATTCTTCATGCAATTTGGACATGGAGACCATATTTGCTAGGCTAGAAATTTTATATCCACATTGATCATCGCAACCTTAAGCACTTATTGGAGTAGCGTATTACAACGCTTGAGGAATAAAAATGGGTCTCTAAATTGCTTGGCCATGATTATGAGATTCAATATAGGCCAGATCGGGACAACAATGCAGCTAATGCACTATCAAGGGTGGCGAGAAGTCCTAGCCTAAAAGCCTTATTTGTGTCTAAAACACAACTATGGGATACAATCAAATCAAAAGCTAGTCACAATCCTTACATGAAGATGATTAGCAAAAAAGCAACTAACAACCTAGGAAATCCTTATAGCTGGCAAAATGGGTTAGTGTGTTACAAACAATGAGTGGTGATGCCTCCTCAATCTAGTCATCCAAAAACTCTTACGGGAATTCCACAATTCACGCTTTGGGGGGCATTTAGGGGCATTAAGAACATACAAGAGACTAGCACAACAATTTTATTGGCCATCCATGCACTAAACAGTGAAGAATTATATTGCTTCTTGTGAAGTATGTCAGCGCACTAAGAGTGAGACTTTGTCACCGACTGGGCTTTTACATCCACTTTCTATACCATGCCAAATTTGGGATGACATCACAATGGACTTCATTGATGGTCTACCACCTTCAAATGGTAAGAATACATTTTTGGTCGTGGTTGACAAGTTGAGCAAATCAGCACATTTCATGGCTCTTGCACATCTGTATACGACAAAACTAGTGGCTGAACAATTCATTGAAGAAGTGGTGAAACTTCATGGCATGCCTAAGTCCATCATTAGTGATCGTGACCCAATTTTCATCGACCGTTTCTGGTAGCAATTCTTCAAATTGTCGGGCACTCAGCTGAAGATGAGATCAGCTTACCATCCACAAATAAATGGATAAACAGAAGTGGTCAACCATTGCCTTGAACAATACCTTCGTTGTTTTGCATATCAATAGCCCCGTAAGTGGTCTACCTTCCTTCCATGGGCAGAGTTTTGGTATAATACTACATATTATGTGTCTATAGGAATGACTCCTTTCTAAGCTTTATATGGTAGACCACCACCAACAATTCCATATTACCAAGATGGAAAGTGCCTAGTTAATGAAGTCGACCACAGTCTCATTTCATGGGATGCCATGTTACAACAACTGAAATCAAATTTACATGCAATAAACAATAAACAACTAGCAAACTCCAAACGGCGGGACATTGAATTCCAAATTGGTGACTTTGTATTTCTGAAACTTCATCCCCACCGACAACAATCGACGTTTAAAAGAACTTATCAAAAGCTTGCCAGCAAGTTTTATGGACCTTACCAAATTGAATAATGAATTGAAAAAGTGGCTTATAGGCTCAAATTGCCACAAGATTGTCGCATTCATATGGTATTCCATGTCTCTCTTTTAAAAGAAGAAATTGGGAAAAACAATTGCTGCCAATGTGGAGTTACCACCCAGGGCTGCAGATGGTGATTTAATCATAGAACCAGAAATGATTTTGGATAACCATTGAGTTAAGAAAGGATCTAAGTTCATTACGCAAAGTCTGGTTAAATGAAAAAATTTACCAGTGGACGATGCAACATAGGAAGACTCACAAGAGCTACAAGACATTACTATTGGAGGAGGTGGTATTGATAAGCCAAGAAGATCACAAAGAATGCCCATGAAGAATCCCAAATATTTTGACTAATATTTTGGTTTGGCATGCATGATTTACATGGAGTTTTACGTGAAAGGTAGTACATACAGCATGATGGAGATTATGGATCTAAGCAGTTGTTATTTTATCGCTAGTTGCTTGCTTAAGGAAAGGAGTTGTTATTTTAAGAAGACTTGCAGATGTGATCCTATCTCTTAGAGACGTTACCTAAGAAGTAGGAAAGTTGAGTTTCTTGTGTATTTAAATCTCCATTCAATCACTAATGAAGGCAAGCTTATTTCAAACTAAACTTACTGGTTTATTCTCACCATAAGCAGAATACTATTTTCTATTAAAGAATTGATTTAGCTTGATTGTTCCTAACACTTTTTGAAAGTACTTTAGGTAGATATTCCAAAAACTAAAAAATATAAATTGTTAGAACTATATAACTCGTATAGCACATAAACTAACTTAGGCAAAATCTGCCCTTACTACTTAATACAAACAATTGATTGGTGCACATATCTTCAACATAGTTGTTAATATAAATGCTAGTTCCTTTATTATTACCCATATGTTAAACACAATCAACAATTTCTTGAAGAGCATCATTAGTTACACAAATGATGATCTCCTAAGCTAATAAAAACCCATTATCATATACCATATTTCCTAAAAATTAAATTAAACAATCTTCAAAATTATGGATACCTATTTCCTACTAAATTAAATGTAACTAACAATTTGACTTGACTATTTCATAAAAAGATTGTAATTGACAAAATCGTACTACATATATAAAAAGAGAAATGACAAGGGCAATTCATAATCCTTGTTTTCTTTACTTTCTTACCAAGTAATCGGAAAATCCCCATATTAAAATAGTGTTCTTCGTCTTACATTCAGAAGGAACAAATCAAAACAGCACTTGTTGTTTTCTTTTTTAGTAGGCTATGGCATGCATGTAGCATAGAGTACAAATTATTCTCATAGTATCGTCCACCAGAACTAGAGTCCTTGAGAGCATAAAAGCTGAAGAAGTTAAAAGCAGCGTGCAACTTAGAGAAGCCGGCTCTTCCATCACAAAGGCTTGCTATAAAACGGAAGAGGGAATTATGGTGAACTATCCCATTTATACAAGTCAATAGATATGGCTGAGGATACCACCAAAACACTCATTTTATTGCTCTTTATTTCTCTTCACTGTGTCCGAATGCCAAATCACGACTAAGAGTAAGTATTCATTAATTTCTTCATTCTCTTTCTCACACAGCATTACTTGATAAACAAATACGTTTAATATTTGATACTGACCTGAAAACTGGGGACTATTACGTACAGAGAAGAAAGCACCCCTGCACTGTGACTCTGTGTGGATGGAGTCTCCTTATCGGCCAGTGGCTTTGCGGTGGGGGTGCCAGAACTAACTAAGCAATGGAAGCCTTAAGTTTGAGGAAGAAAAATCATGAATAAGTGAGGTTGGTTTAATCTCGGTGTAGGTTAATTATCAGTCCACATATATTTATAAAGGAAAGCTATTATATATCAATCTACATCCTGTTTTATATTTTCATTTAATATTTTGATAAAATTAAAAAAACTATTATGTATATTCAATTATTAAGGAAAATTCAGTTATATTCAATTATTTCAAATTTCTATTCAAATTGTAAGCATTTAACATAAAATTAATCTCTTTGTAAAATTACTTCAATGTTAACATGTTATTTAATATTATAAAACCAAGATAAAGCATTAGATTTACTAATTCAATATATAAATTCTTCATAATGATTTATAGATGACAACTATCAATAAAATATAAATAAAAGCTCATATATTAAATAATAATAAATTATTATTATTATTATTATTATTAGTATTAGTAGTAGCAGCAGTAAATAATAATTTCACAATATACAATGAAAATAAAATAAAAATAAAAATACTGAGTTTGAATGCTTCCTTTGTATCGGGACTATTGAGTGTATACGATCTAGAAAGTATTGTTTGTACTTTTCCTAATCCTTAAAGAAATTTGATAATTTTGGGAGCTTTCTTATAGTTTAACTGTATATGTAAGCGTTTCCGAGTTTTCCATTGTGAACTATGCTTCTACTTGACCTACTAATATTTGGTAAATAAAGATAGATAAAGCATTTGTTATGAAGTAAACTCTCAAAACAAGAGTAATTTTGATACATGATAATAATGAAATGGAAAAGAGTAGAAAATTTGGATATAACTAATAGATGTTAGGATCTATCATATTTGATTATGTACATAAACAATATAATTTTAATATGTGATAATGGATAAACTTTCCTTTTCAAATTCTACAAACTGAACTTAAAACTATAGATCAACGCTAAGTAGTGGCTAAAGTCTAGGAATATATGTGGGTTAAAAGATGAATTGAGTTTAACTAAAATTTAATTTAAAATTAATTGTTAGACCCATATTTCGAAATGGGCTTGATTTAAAACCCTAAATTTAATACATTATAAAAATTTGAAATTTGAAAATTTTAAGAATTAATTTAATATAATTGCAACAAATGATATCAGTTTACGTCTTAGCATATAAAATCACATAAATTTGAATAAAAATAATTAATTATTTATCAAGTAAAGAAATCATAAACTTGTTCTAAAATAAGAAAATAATCCTTAAAACATCCACAATAAGCTGAACTAAAGCTTTTCCATATCCATATCATTATCTTTTATTGTTTGAAAAAGATTCGTCATTTTTCCCTATAAAATAATTTAAATATAATAAGTAATTTAAATATAAACAAAATCATAATTATTTATACGAAATAAATTACTTACAACTTCTTTTCCAATCATCTAACTTTTAAGATTCTATTATATTTGATTTGAGTGAACTTCATGATGGACTTACCATTTTAAGCCAAACTAAATGCAAATTCTAAAGGCATGGTAGAAATATAAATAGTCAAAAGATTTTGGCCATATACTCAAAATAGAAAGCATTTTAAAAGTCACATTCTAGTATTCTAATAATATCAATTTCAACATACTCTATCAAATAAATATTTAATCCAAATTGCTGAGTTAAGATAGAACATTGCCTTTAAATACTCTTTGTATTAAAATTCTGGAGAATTCTCATTTCTCTTATTGTTTTTTCAACTAGAAGAAGATTCAACATTTTGTGATATTATTTTCTCTTTTACATAAACTCAAGTTTCATGAGTAAGGCCTTCTTCACTAATTCAATGAAATTAGATGCAGTAGAATTATCTTAAATTATATAATAGCAAAAGTGAAATAAGCTAAATTATAGTGAGAGTACAAAATCCTCTCTATCAATTAGGGACAAGGTTGCATACTATCAGATCTCCCTAAGTTCTGCATATCAACAGAACTTTTACTAAGTGATTATTATTATTATTGTTGTTATATATTGACAATCCAAAATAGTATATGATATAAACAAAGAGCGCTCTAATCAATACTCATCAAATTTCTTCTCGCATCTTATAAATCATACTTTCCATAAATAGAGAAGGATTTTTGAATTATCCTTCAAATGTTTTTAAATTTTAATATATATTTAAACATTTAATGTTAGATATTTTGAACAAGAAAAATGTCACATCATAAAATACTTTCAACAACTTGTGAAGAACTTTCACTTAATACCATTCCTCAACTTTAAATGAAATATTAAAGAACTTTTATCTAATTTTGCCTAATTAATCAAAGCATGGTTGTAATATAGATCATGATCAATCATAATATAAGTAGCCACTTTATATCAATCCTTAATTTTGTCATCATTTTCAAATAAAAATTTAGAAGTCATTTTAAAGAACTTCTTAAATTTTGGAATAGTCTTATTAAAATACTTAATTCCATTTTGAATTTTAGAAAAAATTATCAATCATTTTAATCCTCCTTATATAATAATATTCCTGTGACATGAAGTAAGGCTCATCATATATTTAAATGCAAATAGTTCAAGGAATATGAAAGCAAGCTTACCATCAGTAATCATCATACTAAATGCCCCACATAATTTAAGATGATCATATTAAGTTTCATTTTTGGGAACATACTCCCCAGGCGGGGTACTTAACACATTAGCTATAATATTTCATAGCTCGATATAAATACGGCCCAATATCCATCATTTATTACTATGATTAATAGGATATTGAGTTCTAATCACTTCCCCAATTTTGAGTGTCTTCTTATATAGTTATAATGGTCCATAGTTGCAAGATGTAACTTATGTAGGGGGTGGGGAGGTAGTGGTCCCCTTGGACATAGTCCTTTTAAATAGTGTTCATTTATTCCTCTATGGTCTGGAACTAAATTTGAAAGCCATATTTTGACCAGAAATTTTCAAAACCCTCAATAACTAAGGAATGATAATTGCTTTTCCTTGTGTGTTAAGAATTGAATTGAGTTAAAATCAATTTGTATCATTTCTATTCCTTTTACTTTTGAAATATGGACATGGGAATCACTGAAATATTTGTTTGGTTATGATTTTTCATATTTTTAATGCAATAATGATTTTTCATATTTTTAATGCAATAATGCTATCAAAATCTAATTTAGTTCTAATCCATATTAACTTATATCATTTTACTTTTCATTGGATTTTTTTTTCTAAATGAAGAAGTAAACGAGAAGCACCAGTTGTAAGTGGAGTCGAAAATTCTTTCTACAATAAGTGCATTGCGCACTTAGATTTTCTTGTTCCATTCTTAGTTATAAAGTTCAAACAACAATTTTTTTGGTTTCAGACTAATTAATCTTTCTTTCTTTATAAAATCATCGGATGGTAGACCATAACTTGTCATTATATTTGTAATTCATGCATTCATAACAACTAATAAGTTTTATATAATAAAAATAAACTTCCTATTTTTTTCGGTGAGATGGAATTATTTTGATAATGAATTCATAAAAAATACAACTTTAGTTATTTGTCTCCTTTTGTTTTTTCAAAAGATTACAAAAATTAACATTTTTTTTTGGTTAAATCAGTAAGAGAATGAAATTAATAATAAGAGAGTATGTACAAGCTAGAGAGAATAAGATCTCTCAGAACAACAATCACAAAAAAGACCACCTGGATATAGTAAACTACAAAGAGGAAAGGTGCTCAAATGGCAGGACATCTAACTGCTTGTCTGGATCCTATGCCTCCTGGAGACCCAAAATGCATAAGGACACACAGGCAACAGAAACAAGTTGTAAAGGGACCTACAAGCTATGTCCCAATTAAGAGCACAAAAGCTTTAAACTAGAACTCTCAAACCAAGCAAAACAATGAGCTGCTTGCCTAAAGCTCACGGTTATGGGAGTGCTGGAGTGAGTTAATTCTGGTAGGTCTTGTTACCTTCAGAGTCAGTCAGCTTACTGTAGGTGTCCCCCTCTGGCGGCATTGGCAAACTGGATATTGTGTACCTAAAATAGCAACTGCATAGATATGATAGGAAAAAGAAAAACTCTCTGGCCTTACCTACACTCATTGGTAACTCTGAGTTGCTCCTGAATCTGGGTGAGAACTCTAGCTATCAACCCATCCACCGCCATGGCTTCATCTGTGAAAGACCTGGCATTGCGTTTTTTCCAAAGGGAGTAGACTGCTGGTGAAAGGATGAGTGGGAGAATAGAGGCCATGCTACGAGGGTGGGGTTGGTTCAACCAAGGGGGAATGCAATCGAGTGTTAGATGTGGAGGGAGGGGTAGATGGAAGTAGGACAGACAATATGCCCACACAGTTTGGGAGTAGGGGCAGGCAAAGAATAAGTGGCCAATGGTTTCATTGTCTTGGAGGCATAAGGAGCAATAATTAGGGGTATAAAGGAAGGGAAGACGATCTCTGGTTTGGAGTTTGCCACAGAATGCCAACCATAAGATGAAGGAGCACCGGGGACTATTGTCATTGTACCAAACTAGGGAATGCCAAGGACGGATAGGTATGGGGGTCTGAGAAAGGAATAGGCTGAGGAATTGGAATACTCAACCTGTGAAGCGGACCCAGCCAACCACTCTAAACAATCTGGCTGAGATGTATTGGGAATGTAAGGAATAGGATCCAAAGAACCCAATGTCTCAGCTATGAGCTCTTGCCAGCTCCACCTGTTATTCTTTATCACCTTTGACACCGTGGCTGCCATGGGAAGTCCAGAACCATTAATAGCCCTTGGGGTAGAGAAGTGCTGGAGAATGCCTCGCGGATGCCATGGATCTTGCCAAAAGTTAGTAGAAACTCCATTGCCTATCCTAAATCTAAATTGGTTCCCTATTTGATCTCTCACTGATAAAATTTTTTGCCAACTCCACGAACTATTGCTAGACAGTTGGATACTCCAAAAATTGCCCCTCCTCAGAATAATAGAATGAACCCATTTCACCCAAAGTGCTTCAGGATCATTAAACAGAATCCAAATCCTATTGCCAAGTAACACAGAATTCCAAGTAGACAAGTGTTTGGGCCTACAAATGTCAAACCATTTAACCTTAGCATCGGAAGAAGAAGTACTCGACCCCGACCAAAGAAAAGCCCTAAGTTTAGCCTCTAAATCCTTAAGAATAGAAGAAGGTAGGATAAATATGGAAGACCAATAAACCTGAAAGGAGGACAGCACCGAAATGATCAGTTGATTTTTTGGACTATCTAATAATTTACCTTTTATTTCTAATAAGTTCTTCTATCTATGAGTACTTTTGACCGTATAACATTTCTTTGGGAGAAATTCTATATGAAATAATATTCAATACTAGAAACTGTTAGAAAATATATAAAATCAATTGAGTTGGCCTCACACCATAGCTTAAGCTATTGTGATGAAATGGTCACTTAACATGGTATTAGAGCCTCTATGACCAAATGGTCATGAGTTCGAATCCTACCACCCACCTATTTTAAATAAATTAAGCACAAGGTAAAGTAGACATGTGCAAGTTTCAAGCCGAAAGGGCTTTCACTTGAGGGGGTGTGTTAGAAAATATATAAAATCAATTGAGTTGGCCTCACGCAATAGCCTAAGTTATTGTGATGAAATGGTCACGTAACAGAAACATTGATTATCATCATCCTTATTGATTCAACAATACCAAGTGTTTTCTATCAATCAGCCATCTCACTTTTGCCATAAATCAACCAGTTTTTCAAGAATGATATATAATTAAAAATTTAATCATAGGAGTTTTCATAGATGATAACTAAGAAGATATTTAATCATAGGAGTTATTTCTACAATTATATTTAGTCGTTATTGTACAAAAGAAGAAGAAGAAAGAAGCCCAAACAATTAATTTTACTAAACAATTTTATAGTTAAACTACCCAAAAGAAAAACGAATATTTTCTCACAACTACACGTCATAAACCATATTTTAAAATTTTTAAATAGAAATTATCATCATCTTATTTACTTTTGGTTTAGAATACTAATATCCTTTAAATGAATATGAATTATAACTTGCAAACAAATTATTTATATAAAGAAAAAAAAGAAAGAACATATATAAAAATCCTTACATATAAAATTTTGTGTCTTCTACTCTATTCCTCTAATAATAATGTCAATAAAATTGTAAATTGATCTAAATTTATGATATATTTATAGTTCATAATGAACCTTTTTTAACTTTTTATAAACCTAATAAGAACAATAAATTTTAAACCCAAATCTAATTTATATACTAATTTTAAGAACCAAACCCTTTAATTAATCGAGGGTTAATTACTAAAAAAATTCAAGCTTTCTTCATTTTTCAATTATAGCCTGAATTTTAAAAAGGAGCAATAAAATTTTCAAACTTTCAATTTTTTTAAATTATTGCTCGAACTTCAAAAAGTAGCAATAAAATGCTCAAACTTTCAATTTTTTTCAATTCTACCATGACATTAGAGTTTCCGTTAAGTTTGCTAATGTGACTTGCTACGTGTTTTAGAAACCTTAACTATTAATACATGTCAACTAAAATTAACGCAACAAATGAAGATATCGAAGTCATTATTTAAAAATGATCTAAATCAAATTACGCAGCCCCGACGACCTTATGCTTTGATTTCAATTTTTCTCTTCGTTTTCAGTTTGTTTTCTCGACACCCTCACCCTTCTATTTTCAAATTATGCAATCCCAATGCCCTCACACTAAGGGAATCAAGAGAACGAATTAAAAACGAAGAGCTTACTAGTGTAGTACGCTGTAATGCGAGAGTAATTTGGGGCATAAGAAGAATAAACAGAAAATAAAGGCCAAAGGGCTGAGGGCTGAGAAAGAACAACAGATAACATTAGGTTAAAATTGAAGAAAATTGAAATTTGAATATTTTATTGTCACTTTTTGAAGTTTGAGATAGAATTAAAAAAAATTGAAAGTTTGGACATTTTATTGCTACTTTTTAAAGTTCAGGGTATAATTAAAAAATTGACAAAATTTTGGGCTTTTTTGGTAATTATCCCGTTAATCTGTTAGGTGATATCAACTAAATCAATTTGTTAGGTCTATTAAATATACATATGCATCTATATCTATATCTATATCTATATCTATATCTATATCTATATCTATACCTATACCTATATATATATATATATATCTATATATTAATTTCTTTGCATGAAGGAAAGAGATTCATACTAGATTTAAACAATTAAAGAAAATAAAATTTCCTCCTTCTCTTTAACATGTTCCAAACTAATTGAAAAGTCATACAATGGAGATTAACTATTTTTGGTATTGATAAGCTTTAAGTACTATCACCTGGATTTTGTATGCTTTTTATGATATGTTCTTTTTCTTAAATTATAACATAACATTAGTTAAGCTATAATCAATTAGGAAAAGTGGTGCATGTCTATTATTTTCAGCACACCAAATTTTGAAACATAAAACGTTTCTCTTTATTGAGATAATGACACATGTGATAACTTAATTACACCTACTAAACTAGCACTACAAGAAATCTATTATTTACCGATAGTAAAACCCAATGGTAAATGCATTTATTGCGTCAAAAATTATTATTACTGACGGAATAAAACGATGGGCAACAAAATTGTTAATACAACTATAGGTAAATTTAACGACAGACTTTTTATGTGTCCTTCCATTGGTAAAGTATATTGATGGACAGACGTAACCGTCAGTAAATTTTACTGACGGATGGTTTTTTGTCGGTACAGTTGCCGATGGAAAAAAGAAGAACGGTCGATAAACCGTGTTTCAGATAATCAGAAAGGTTTGAAAATTACCGACAGAAGAAGAAGAACAGTCAGTAAATATTATACAATTTACTGACCGTTTAAGGTATTTTGTTCGTAAATATAGTGCTTTTGCGACTATTTTTATATTCCGTCTATAAATAAAAGTAAGAAATTTCTTTTAAATATCCCGACATAAAATTTTATTTCATCATATTATGATAAATGCATAATTTCAATAGTTATGAATTATCTATGCATAATAATTTTATTTGTTTATATATTTTATTTGTTTAAATAGACAGTTGATTGATGATATAAAGTTAAAATTATCTTAATTGATAATAAAAACATTACAGTGTACATAAAAAGTCTTTGTAATTCAAAACAAATGACTACAACAATCCTAATGTCCTGGTGATCGTTGGTGCTCTGAGGTGCTACTACCCCTCGCCTTCAACTCATCCATCTCTTGTCTCAGCTAAGCTATGTAATCTATCAATGTGTCCACTGTTGTTCGAAGCTAACTGACTTGATCGGTTTGCTACTATCTAGTAGATGTTGCTGTATTGGACGTGGAAGATTGCGAATAACATGTGTTCACAAATGAACCTAGCTCGAAGATCCTTCCACGACGGTCCCTACCACCCATAGCATCAAGATAAGTCTGAGTCTCATCAACAGGTTATTCCTATTGAGACTGTCACTGAATGGTTTCTAGTATTTGATACTATTAGGAAGCAATGTTTACATTAGTAAGTGATAATTATTAAGAAATAATAATAAAGCATTAATTTCACATACATTCAGTTCTCTACATCAGCTACTAACGAATGCTACACCGTCATGCTTCTTCATGTAAGTGTGCAAAAACACCTCAGTAAATGTAGGCCTTATGTCTATAGACTTTTCCTATATATTTACCCTAAAATGTTAGATGTGAATTAGATTTTATAAAATTTTGGCAAAGTTTCCTCTATTTTTATGATATTTTCCCATGTTGAACAAATAAAATAACTCAACATAGCCATATAAGGCATCAGACATTTATACCATTATCATTATCTTTAATACACATATTTTCATTTCAACATTCACTCATTAATTTAAATTGAAATATAGCAAAGTAAAAATTTTATAATATAAGTGTCAAGTTTAGATGCTTACAAGTCTTTGTGCATACTCGTGGTGGGTAATTGATTCTCCCATATGTACGGGAAGACTCTCTCCCCCCTAGGCCTCTACATCTGTTGGTGGAGTTACGCCTTGAGATAGATATTACCTCAAGACTTGTCCAATACTCTATCAACGACTCCATAATTGCACTGAAATATAAGACGGTTATACACCAGCCTTGTGTGTCGCACTAATAAAGTCGTGATAATGTGTACAAGCTCGTCTCTCCCATACTTTATGTATGATCGCATCAAAACTAAAATCTTAGAAAAAATCTTTCTAAAATAAAAGGAAAAAATTTGAACTACTATAATGTAATAATATTTATCTAATTAATGTATACAAATCAATACAAAAAGAAAAAAAATTCCTGTACCTCAAACTCCTGAAAGTAAAATCCCTTTCTGGCCTAAGAAATATTCTTTCACACATAACTCTCAAGATCAATCTTCTCCTTAAATTTAGATTTCATATGTCTGGAACACGGTCCAGACGAATTCAACATAATATAAAAAGTAATTTTATACAGTGAAAAAACTGTTAAACCTATAACTTAATTAAAAACATATAGTGTTTAATGTGATTTCACTTACAGATTATTAACAATTGTAATGTACTTTCTTCTATCAAGTCCCTTAGCTCCAAGTTGGCGGTTGTCTCCTCCATTTGATAAAGGGGTAGTAGATGATGTATGACTTAGGGATGGTGTAGCATGACGAGTAATAGATGATGCCTCATCTGCAACTGTAGGCCCTAAAGGGGAAGGAGGTGATTCAGTGACAGTTGCAAGCTGTAACGGTCCACCTTCACAATAAGTACCTCCGAACATGTGTCTGAACCTGGGCTGCTTTACGTCATACTATCTTTTTAGTCCCATACTTCTACCTGAAATTATTGTTTATTGAATTTTCTAGAAATATAAGAATTTGAATTCAATATTTTACATAATATATGGAAAAGGAAATAAGGTGATTTGTTGAATATTATATTCAAATACAAAAGACGAAATAAAAGGTTAACAATTATTATAGTCATAGAACAAGAACAATAACATCCCACACTTAATAGGACACAGGTTGACCCTTAACTAATAGGAAGATTGCTTGACAAATTTTTACAAATACAACAATAAATCAACTTTAAAGTTGAGTCTAGTGTATTGCATCGATAAATCACAATGATATAATTATTTTCTTGGATTATATGTGACATGAGAGTCGGTAAAAGTAAATGAGTCCCTAATGTCTAGATTCTCGAGAAGGATCCTGGCATGTTCAAATGCACCAATTGAAATGTTAGCAAATTAGTTTTCTAGTATGGCAAATCCCAAAAGATGCTTCATTTTCTCCAACCAAAGTTTTTACTAATGCTTGTATTTACTTCATCAGTTTCAAATCATGTTACTTTCAACAAGCCTAATTCTTCAACCTCTTGCAAAATCCCTTCACCAGCTTTGGGAGGATAAGGAGGTATTTTTACCATTCTACTCTTAATGAACTTTTGTTTATTGCATTTAAATGGATGATTTGTAGGCAAAAATTTTCTGTGATTGTCAAACTAGCATATTTTACCCCTGTTTGAAAAAAAATGCTTCAGAATCATTGCCAAAATAAGGATAAGCCATTTTTCCTGCTATGCTCCATCTACACAATATGACATATTCCAGAAAATCACTAATGGTCAACATCAAAGCTACTCTCAACACAAAATTTTGTTTTAAAGAAACATCATATGTCTAAATACCATATTCCCAAAGATGTTGCAATTTAGATATCAATGGCTATAAGAATACATTAATTTTATGCTTCAGATTTGTAGGCCCTAGCACAATCACTGTCAAGAGCATATATGCATCTTTCATACATATCCATAGAGGCAAATTATAAGGAGTAATTATGATTAGCCATGATGAATATTGCTGGTTGGATTGACCAAAAGGTTGGAATCTATCCGTCGACAATCCCAACCTAACATTTCGACTTTCAGCTGTAAACTCAAGATGGGTGTCATTAAAATGTTTCCCCGCCAGTGCATCTAATGGATGACTCATTATTCCATATTCCTATTCGTGTTCATCATGCCATCTCATGTTAAATACAGTAACATCAGAAGCATATAGTCTTTGAAGTCTCAGAGTTAGCGGAAAATAATGCATCTACTTTCAGGGTACTAATTTCTTTTTCATAGAATGCTTTCTAGGCTTAAACCTAGATTGACTATAAAATTTGCACTCTTGTAATTCCACATCATCTCCCGAATACAATATAGATCCCTATTTGCAACAATCAATCTTTTCAACAGGCAAACCAATACCCCTAATAAGTTTCTTCATATTGTAAAAATATCAACCATTGTATGATCAAGAGGCAATGATTCATTATACCATTCTAGAATTTTATAAAAACTATGGTCCAAAATATGCCCTTTAGACTTTATGTTCAATATTCGAGCAATTGAAGACAATTGGGTCATTGTCTCACAATTTGGTTACAATTCTTGGTCAGCTGACTGTAGTAAGTCAAAAAATTGTTTTTCTTTTGGGTTAGGTTCTTCAAAATTTTTCCTATTTTTCTCAAAGGTATAACTGGCTGCATCGTAAACCATTTGCATGTACGAATTTTCAGTTCCATCCACATAATTTGTTCTAAATCCAATCCTCCCTTTAAACTCATTTAAGTTGACAGACGATTGTGCTTGATTACCCCTTGATGTGCTACAAATCAATGGTTCCCCATGTCATGTCCACTTAAAATATTTAGGGACAAACCCTTTTCTCAGCAAATGCCAATTAACTTCATCAATAGGAAGGAAACATTTATGTTTACATTTTTACAAAGACATCTAATCTTTGGCGCACCCATATATGAAGGTTGAGAACATGCATAATAAATAAAAGTTTCAAGTCCCTCAACAAATTCAGAATTAATAAAACCATAAGGTGTTAATCGTCTATACATCTAAGATCTATCTCGAAAACTTATTTCTAGAAAACTGTTAATTTAAAATAGTGAATCCATAGTTAGTATCATTAATGTTAGCAAAATATTACAAAACATCTAAGATAAGACTTGAATCAGCATAACAAGTTCTCGTTCTGACTCTTTGGCTCCTGGTATTTTTCACTGATAAACCTCATGGGAGCTCCATCACGGGTTATAGGTTAAGGTTTATGGGTTGAAATCTAAAAAAATTTAAACTGAAGATTTGACATATATATTTGTAATCATATATGTCAGAAGAGAATTAATGTTAAAAGTTTGATATTTAATGGATATTAAATATGTACTAGTGCCAAATATAATAAATATTCATAAAAAATATGAATATTTATTTTAATAAATTAGTTTAACATATAAAATTTAATAAAAAAGCTATGTAAAAATTTAGCATGAAAAGTAAATAGAACATAATCATTTAAGAGAGCATCAATGAAATAACGGATTGACATATTTAAGGTAATTGGAGCAATACTATAAGTCAAAGTCATCCTATATTAATTCATAGATAAACTGAAGTTCATATCATAGACAAGTTTCAGTTCGTGCAAGCCAAATTAAATCAGTCATGTAATACGTTTAGATGGGAAGTTCAAACCCCAAATAAATACCCAAATTAAACCAACTTCAAAAAACTATAGTAAAAAACAAATTCACAAACCTCAACCGACACACAGAAGGATCTTCTTGAAGTACGTGAAAGAAGATGATCAGGAGCTAGAATGAAAAATATAGAAATTGATACAAATTCAATTAAAATGTTAGCAAATTCTGTGTTGACATTGTCAAAAATATAAGGCCACTGAATGTCATTTGAATGCCTACTAAAGCTTCTCTTCAATCTCCTTCGAAATAGAAATAATGCCAACAAATGTGTTCCTACAATCAAGAACAAAATTGTTCGCAGCTTTGAAAGCAGAATATATTAAAAAAATAATATAAAACGAGCATGTTAGGATTAATGGTGAGTAATATTGATTGGTAAATGTCTAATTAGAAGACCTAGACAATTAGGATCCACAAGGTCAAACATTGCATCATTAAAACCACAAGGAGAAAAGAGTAAGCTAACGAATATTTACCTTTATTACGTAATTAGAATTTTTTAATATTATAATTATTTACATTGCTACAAACAAATAAAGGATATTAACAAAAATTAGAAAAGTTAGCGAGTATATAAAGAACGATAATCATGACTTAGACACTTTAAAGCATAAGAATGCAGAGTTGTATGAAGGTAGTTGATTCCCAAGCTCTCATTGTCTAAGTTCACTAATGGAAGTGAGAGACTACAAAACATGTTACAAGCTCAAAAGAGTTTTAGTGATAGGTATAGAATCAAATATAGTCATGAGAATGCTTACAACACTTAAGACTACTTTTATCAAAAGAAAGCATTTATGTACTAAAGAACCAACACCTGGGATGAAAAATCAATATAAAGCATCCATATCTATGCACACACACGACACATCCACTAAGGCTCACGTTAAGAGTAAACTTTATGCTTTCATAGGTCATTCAGAATCTAGACCAATAATTTAACATTCTTAATAAAATAATATGCATAACTTATATACCAATGCATTTGATAACATGCAATCCCACTCATATCACATTGGCTTACACCAAGCATAATTATATGACACATTTTCACACTCCACACAATCATCATTACAATGAAAGAAACATACCTTGAACATAAAAGTATGTTACCACTTTTCATTATTTGAAAAGAGCATCCAATCACTTACACAAAGCAAAAGTTTCCATGGCTTATATGTATGTTGAAGAATAAGGAATGCATGCTTACATTAAAGTTATATTGTTCATCATCATACAATTAAATCATATGACATAGTATGTTACTTTTATGGTAAATATGGGCATATTGACAAATTTTGCTTCTCAAAACAAAGAGTAATGAATAAACTCTCAAGCAAGTGGGTTAAAAATAAGAAGGAGATTAACAACTAAAGAACTAAGCTATTTAGGTACCTAAAACACATTAATTGGGTTATTTTATAGGTATTTTAAAAAAGGAGGAACAAATAGTAAATGGATAGTAGACACTCGAGGTATATGAATGCTCGTGGTCCTAAGTTTCAACTCTAAGAGACAAAGATGGAGAATTCATCACTTTTGGAGATAATGCCAAGTGTAAGATAATTCACATTGATGAAGTTGGTAAGAAAGATCACAAAATTACTAATAATGTACTTTTTTAAGTTGATGGATTGAAGCATAATTTGTTAAATGTGAGCCTACTATGTGATAAAGGCTAATATTATACTTTAAAGGGATATCGTGCACTACATTTTTTAGAAAAAAGAGAAGGAAACATAAAAACAATTGATGTTGATGATTTTTCTAACCAAGATATGAAGTGTCTTAATGTTTATTAGAGAAAACACATGGATTTGGAATAGGAGACTTAGGAATGCAAGTATAGGCCTTATTTCCAACCTCATCTCCAAACAACATGTAATTAGGCTTCTAGAGGCCAAATTTCAAAAAGACTTGTATTCATTGTCAAATGAGAAAACAAAACAAAATCTCATTCAAAAGTAAAAATTCAGTAACTCCCACTACACTTTTACAATTACTTCATATGGATTTATTTACAACAACTAAGGTTGCTCGTTTAGGTGGTAAATTTTTTGCTTTCATCATAATTGATGATTTTAGTACATTTACTTTGGTCTTATGCTTAGCAAACAAAGATGAACGCTATAGGGCATTTTTCAAATTTATCAAAAGGGTACAAAATGAAAATGAACATTTTGTTGCCTTTATTAGGAGTGACTATAGTAGGGAACTTAAAAATTAAAGGTTTGAAAACTTTGTGAGGATTTAATAGGGCATTTAAAAGGAAGAAATTACAATTGAAGAATCTATTCATATCTTTTCTATGAATATAACCCTCTAATTTCCAAGAAAGGTTTTTTTAGAGATAGGTATATATAAAGATCTAAAGTCATTAGCCTTTTTTGGAATTAAAAGTGATCACCAACAAATCAATCATGAATATATTGTTGAACTAAGTGAGTGAAACAAGAAGGATGAGGAGCTCCCACAAGATTGGAAATTCAAAGAAAAGTCATCCTCCAAATAAAAATTTAGATGGTGTTTAATAAGAGGTAATCACTAGACCTTCACTTAAAGATTTTTTTCATATTACCTTAATTTATTAAATTGAATCTAAGATAATAAAAGAGTCCCTTAATGATGAAAGTTAGGTTCTTGCTATGAATGAGGAGTTTAAGCAATTTGAGAGGAATAAAGTGTAGACTTTAGTACCTAGACCTATTGATCACCAAACTATAGATACCAAGTGGATCTTTAAAAATAAATTAGCTAATTGAGGTACTATTTTGAGAAATAAAGCTAAATTGGTAGCAAGGGGGTACCATTAAAAGGAGAACATAGACTTCAAAGAAACTTTTGCTCTAATGGATAAGTTAGAAACAATTACGCCCTTGCTTGCATTTGCATCGTATATGAATTTTAAATTGTTTCAAATGGTTATTAAAATTTCTTTTTTAATGGTTTCATTTAAGAACAAGTTTATGTTGATCAACTTCCTACTTTTGAAAAACATGATGCAACAACCATATCTACAAACTTTATAAACCTTTATATGGCTTAAAACAAGTACTTAGAGCTTGGTATGATAGGCTAAGTGCATTTCCTTTATAAAATGGATTTTCTAAAGGTAAGGTTGACACTACACTTTTTATTAAAATGTACAAGCATTATATCGTAATTGTTCAAATTTAAGTTGATGATGTTATTATTTATGACATTAATGACAATACATGTGGTTCTGCCGGATTCTGGCGGAACTGAACGTTGCCGTTTGGATCCATGAGTTGGCTGCTTTCGGTAGTGATTTTGACGTTGAGATCCCTACAAAACAAAGAAGGCACGTCGGGGGTTGTGTCCCGATTAGCCCCTCCGATGCTCAAGTCAATCTATTTGGTGAAGGTAAGGTTGTAGTATGCAGAGAAGACTAGGTTATGATTTTCGTACCTTTGTTACGATAGAATTATACCTTATATATGAGCAACAATTAGGTTTAGATCTTTACGTGTGCATGGGAGTCTCTCACATGCGGACGGGCTGAGGAGAGCTTAGATCCGGCTTGGGCTTGACATAGCTATTAGGTATGAGACCGATCTTTGGTAGTTAGACCGATCGGCCCATGCATCGTTGAGACTGGGTTCTGGCCCAATTTAGCCGACCCGACCATAAGCCCCCTACTCCTCGAGTCCGAGCGAAGAGAAGGGTCGAAGGAGTATGTTAGGATTCTATTGTTCGTCCGCTATCTTATAGCTCGTAAGGTGGTCGATCGGTCAGATATTGGCATTGTAGCTCAGTCATGGGACGGCTCGGGTAGTCCTGATCGGTCGGATGCCGACTAGTTGTGCGTGACTGCTAGTACTGGGATCGGTCGGCTGAGTGTCCCAACTGATCGACCTCGGCACTTATTGCGCGACAGCTCACGCTAAAGCAGGTCGGGGGGTCATCATTAGCGAGCGTGTGAAGGTACTTGGAGTATTTATTATTTGACAGCACGTGCCCTCTGACAGCTTTTCAAAATCTGAAATGTATCGTCCTTGCAACCGTTGTGCAGCTGTCCCGTACGTCCTTTCAACTGTTCGCGCCACTCCAGATTTCGATTAACCCTAATTTATCTCCGCTCAGATTATGCCGCGTGTCCGGGCATAGCTCAGATTTTCTCCACGAGTCGAGTTTTGGCTGGTTCGCAATTCGAATGTTTCCTTATAAATGTCCAGGATCAATAGACGGTTTGGTTTTCTTCACGCTCGTTTCGTTCTTGCTTTCATCTTGCTTTCCTCTGCTCTTTCTTATTCTCAGTTTCCGAAAGTTTCCTTCAGCGTTGCACAAATTTCCGACCTCATACTACCAAATAGGTACGTCACTTTCCCTCCTTTTCCTCTTCTAAATTTCCTCTTAGTGAGCATGTCGTCCACCGGTTCTCGAAGTGGGGTTTCTCCAAGGGATGATGTTGCCGAAAGGGCGTCTGAAGTCTCCGCTGAGGTGATGGCGATGTCGAGGTTGGAAGATGTCGAAGAGATTTCGACAAGAGAATGAAAGGATGGGCTAGTCGTTAAGGAGCTGCCCAAAGGCAAATCGAGGATGTCCGCGGCGGAGTTGAGTCGGTCGATCCTTAGAAACGGAATCCCTCAGTCCTGAGAGCCTAGGCTGGCCTCGGCGGATGAAAGAATCCACAGCAGTACAAGTGGGTGGTTTGCCGTCTCTGAGTATTTCTTCTCGGTCGGTGGCTTGAGACTCTCGTACGTTCCGATCGTTGATGAAGTGTGCGCTGATTATCAACTAAGGCCGAGTCAGATTCCTCGGAATGGGTGGAGATTCATCAATGGCCTTGCTTTGCTGTGCCACCAGTTTGGTTGTCTGCCTTCGGTCAATATCCTGCGCCACTTTTTAAGGATGAGCCAGAGTCCGAGCTCTGGGGGTGGGATTCCTTCCCTAATGTATAAGGATGCCCGGTATCGCCCAGCCGGGACGGCTTCTAAAATTACTGGCTGGCGAACGAAATATTTCTTCGTGAAGCCTCCGGGATCTTCCTCCGAGTTCCAGCCGTGGAGATATCCCCTAGCCGAGCGATGGAATGACTCGTCGAGCCTATTCCTTTCTAGGGAGGAGCGGGAGGTGGTCGGCCGTATAAAGGAACTCGGCCAATATAACTTCGCTCGGCTTATTTCGAGATACGGTGGGGGGGCTTTGGTCAACTCTTTCCTGATTGACCCCCCGCCACAAGTTAGCGGGCTAGGAGAGGGAACCGCCCCGCCTGGTTGACCCCTCATGGTTGAATTATTTTCCATACTTGTAGGTTTTGGTTCGATTTCTAACCTGCTTTCGTTGTTTGTGCAGCCATGGTCAAAGTTCATGCTTTCGCCGGCCCACCCAAGTCTGCCAAGGGTAAGCGCAAGGTCGTCGGGCCTTTGAAGGCCAGAGGACAGGAGGATAGGGGAGAGGCCAGTTCGATTATTTTTTGGCCCATTACTTACAGGCGTGGTATGCTCCTCCTACTGCTTCGAGCCATCTGCGGCCTTTCTTTGTGGTCGTCACTTTGGTGAGTGCCTGGTTGTTATCGAGGAAGAGGAGGAGAGTGAACGACCTCTGAAGAGGAGAAGGGGGCTCAAGTAGTCGACCGACCTCCTCAAGTAGCCAACCGATCTCCTCGTCCCTTGGACCGAAGCAAAGGGAAGGAGAAAGTGGGAGATCGTGCTGCCCCATCATCCAAGGGTAAAGGGAAGCAGCAAACGGGGAGTGCTGACAAGTGGGAGCCAGCGATTAGTCTTGATAAGACTGCTTCGATTGCCAATGTCGAAGTGGCTCTTCATATTACCGAGAGGGTCATTCCTCCTTCGGACGAGGAGCACTATGATGCGTTAGATGCTGAGGAGCTGACGGGCCATGCCATCCGCAATTCCATAAGGGAGGTGGCTTTCGCTTTATCCATGTGTCAGCGTATAGAGCTGTTAGATCGGGAGGTCCGTTCCCTCCTGGAGCAGGTGGATGGTTTAAAGACCGAGCTCTCGGAGGTCAGAGAAGAAGGAGACTTCTCCCGGGCTCAACTCTCTTCCTTGGAGGAGGAGAAGAAACTCTGGGAGGAGGAGCGTGACGTCCTGAGAGCTCAGCTCGCTTCGGGAGAGGAGGAGAGGAGCACTTCGAAAGCTCGGCTCACCACGGAGGAGGTCGAGAGGGTAAGGGCGATGGCAGCGAGGAACAAGCTGTCCGAGGAATGCGCGGTGTTGCGAGGGAAGCTGGAGTCGGAGAGGGTGCTTAAGAAAAAATCACTCGAGGACCAGGCGCAAACCGAAGATACGCTGAGGAGGGTGCGAGCCTCCGTAAAGGAACAAAGGACCGAGGCGATCATGCGATGGAAGAGGCGGTTCTTGCAGGAGGAGTGCTTGAAGTACTCCTGTGACTTGGCCCTCATGATCTTGAAGAATTGCTATGACGCCTGCGTTCCTGAGGGGTCGGACGGTCCTCCGTTTGAGGGTTTGCCAAGCCGCTGCTTCCTACCGCCCTTGGCCTCTCTCTGGAGGAAGTAAGGGAGAGAGCCATGGAGGACCGGGGGTTAGTCCCGGTTGAGGAGCTGGACCTTAGCTCGGTTGAGGAGGACGAGCTTCCTCGTGAGGATACTTCTCCGGCCGCTCCCTTGGACCCTGCTCCCTTTTTGACTTTTTCGCCTGCTTCCTAGGCATCCCCTGGGCATCCGCCCACTTCTCCTTCTGTGGATTTTTGAAGCTCACCTGGTCGGGCTTGTGACCAGGGCGGATTCACATTAATGCAATCTTTACTTTTGCTTCATTTTTTCCTAATGTCATTTTCCATATTTATGTTCTTTACTTTCGATGTATGGTGAATTTTGATGAAGTTGCTCATAGTTGACCAGCTTCGAGGTCGACTTATAGTAGAGTCCGAACCAAGGTCCTAGGGATCTCATCTTGGCGACCGATCGGTCGTAGTCGATTTGTGTCGATGCCGAGCGAGGGTCCCAAGAGTCTTATCTTGGTGACCCGGCCGACCGCAGTACGTTTATATAAATATCGGGAGAGGGTCCCAAGAGTCTTGTCTTGGAGACCTGGCCGAGCAATAGGCGAAGGCGATCGATGGTCCCGAGGATCTCGTCTCGGCGACCTGGTCGATCGATAGTCGAGGCCGAGCAGTCCCAAGGATCTTGTCTTGGCGACCTGTCGAGCAATAGGCGATCTATGGAGATGCCGAATGACGGCGAGCAAGGGTCCCAAGGATCTTGTCTTGGCGAACCGATCGACCGTAGTCAATCTATGGAGATACCGAGCAATGGCGAGCGAGGGTCCCAAAGATCTTGTCTTGGCGACCCGACCGACCGTAGTCGATCTATGGTGATGCCGAGCGATGGCGAGCGAGGGTCCCAAGGATCTTATCTTGGCGACCCGACCGACTGTAGTCGATCTATGGAGATGCCGAGCGATGGCGAGCGAGGGTCCCAAGGATCTTGTCTTGGCGACCCGACCGACCGTAGTCGATATATGGAGATGCCGAGCGATGGCGAGCGAGGGTCCCAAAGATCTTGTCTTGGCGACCTGACCGACCGTAGTCGATCTATGGAGATGCCGAGCAATAGCTAATTGGATTTTCTACTCTTTGCCACATACAATGGAACTTTTTTATTGCCAAGAAATCTAAAAACCCCTTTATTGATGATAATGAGGGCGTGGGCCGTTAAAAAACCTGTCTGGTAGGGACAGGAAAAAGGTTCCCACGTGTTGTATACAAAAACAATAATAAGCAAAGATTAACTAAAGTAAAACTTATCTATTGGTAGAACACCTTCAAGTTTCGAGAGTTCCAAGGCCTTGGTAGAACCTTCCCTTTCGCATCGCGTAGGATGTAAGAGTCATGCCCGACTTGCTTAATCACTCGATAGGGTCCTTCCTACGCCTGTCCGAGCTTTCCAGGATACTTCCCAGCCGCCTCGGCCTTTCGCATGACGTACCCGCCTACCTTTACATCGCTCGGCTTTACCCTTCTGTTGTAGAATTTGGTCGCTTTTTGCCTGATGGCTTCCGAGCGAGCTGCTGCCCTTTCACTGTCCTCACTGAGGAGAACGAGTTCTGCTCTGCGGGCTTCATCATTCCGTTCTTCGTCGTAGTTCGACATCCTTTGGTTGTGCAAGACCACTTCTACGGGGACTAAAGCTTCTGCCCCAAAGGTCTTCCTGAACGGTGTTTCCCCTGTGGTTCCGTTCGGTGTGGTTATGTACGCCCATAATACTTCGTCTAATTCTTCCACCCAAGTCCTTCGTCCGTCTAGGCGCTTCTTGAGAGCACTCATTATTTTTTGTTAGTATTCTCGTGCAAGCCGTTGCTCGAGGTGAGCTCTCGAGGTTAATCGTAGTCTTATCTTTAGTCGGTCGCAGAAGTCTCTGAACTTATCGTTATCGAATTGTTGGCCATTGTTCGTAACTAGCACCATAGGCATCCCGAAGCGACATAGTATATTTTTCTTTACGAAACTTTCTACCTTCCCTTCGGTGATTGTAGCGACCGCCTCCGCTTCTACCCATTTAGTAAAATACTCCACTACCACTATCAGGAACTTCTTCTGTCCGGGGCCAAGAGGGAAGAGCCCCAGTATATCCATTCCCCATTGAGCGAAAGGAATAGGATGACTCACGATTTGCATCCTCTCGGTTGGCTGATGAGATAGGATGCTATTCTTCTGGCAAGCCTCACATCGGTCGACTTTCTCCTGGCAGTCCTTCCTCATTATCGGCCAATAATATCCCTGTCTGATAAGCCTGTAGGCTAACATTCTGCCTCCTACGTGGTTGCCACACATCCCTTCGTGGACTTCAGCCATCGCTTGCTCGGCTTCTTCTTCATTCAAGCACCGCAGCAGTGGCCAATCATAAGATCGCTTGTATAGGGGCCGTTAATGACCGTATATTCGGCCGCCTTTATTCTCAGTTTTTTGGCCTCCGATGCTTCTTCTGGTTGTGTTCCCTCTAAAAGGTACCGTGTGATCGGTTCCGTCCAACTCGATCGACCGGTACTTACATCGAGAACTTCCTTGGCTTTCTGAATGCTAGGTCGGTCTAGTCGCTCGACCAGAATGTTATTTTTGGCGTCCCGATCTGAGGCCATTTTGGAGAGTGCATCCGCTTTAGCATTTTGAGCTCATTCTATCCTGTTGATCGAGTACTGCTCGAAATTGCTTAACTCCCGCTTTACCAGCTCCAAGTACTCGATCATGCTGTTCCCCTTAGCTTCATACTGCCCAGTGACTTGGCCGACCACCACTTGGCTATCGCTATATATCTTTAGGTGCTTCACCTCCATCTCCTTAGCTAGTTGGAGGCCGGCTATCAGAGCCTCATATTCTGCCTCGTTATTGGAGGCCTTGAATTCTAGCCGAATGACGTATTCCACCTTTTCTTCTGTATGCGGGTCGATTAATACCACTCCTGCTCCGCATCCTTCAAAGATTGACGACCGTCACAACTAACAAGCTCGAGCGAGGCCGCTCGTCCTTCGAGCTGGGTTAGCTCATCTCTGCGATGAGGTCTGCCAACACCTGTGCCTTAATGGTCGTCCGGGGTTTGTATTGTATGTCGAATTCTCCCAACTCTACCGCCCACTTTATTAGTCGACCTGAAGTTTCGGGCTTTTGAAGGCACTGCCTGAGGGGTTGGTCGGTCCATACCTCGATGGTGTGACTTTAGAAGTATGGTCTTAGCTTCCGGGCTGCCATTATCAAGGAGATGGCTAGTTTCTCTATAGGCGTATATCGCGTTTCTGGTCCGGTCAACACTTTGTTGACGTAGTAGACAGGGTGTTGTTTGCTTCCCTCTGATCAAATAAGTACTGCGCTGATCGATCCTTCCGTAACTGCTAAATATAAAATCAGATTCTCTCCCTCTACCGGGCTTTGCAGGATAGGCAGGCTAGACAAGTATTGCTTTAAGTGTTGAAAAGCTTTCTCGCATTCATCCGGCCATTGGAACTGGGTCACGTTCACTTTCCTCAAGATTTTGAAAAATGGGAGGCACTTGTCTCCCAATCTGGAAATGAACCTGCTTAGAGAGACTATCCGATCGGTCAATATCTGCACTTCTTTTAAGCATTAGGGCGAGGGCATTTGGATGATGGCTTCGATCTTCTCTGGATTAGCTTCAATCCCCGGCTGAGTGATCATAAACTCTAGGAATTTTTCGGATGCCACCCCAAAAACGCATTTTTCTGGGTTCAGTTTCATCTGAAATTTATTCAGGGTCTAGAAGACTTCATTGAGATCCTCCACATGCTCCGTGACTGTCTTACTTTTGACCACCATATCATCCACATAAGCTTCCACCGATCGGCCGATCTGTTTCTTAAAGACCTCCATGACGAGTCGCTGATAGGTCGCCCCCGCGTTCTTCAAGCCAAAAGGCATTACTTGGTAGCAATATGTGCCTTGGTCGGTTATGAAGGCGGTCTTTTCTTCGTCTTCCAGACTCATTTGAATCGATGATAGCAGAAAGCATCCGAAGTGAGAAGTTCATGCCCTGAGGTAGAGTCTACTAACTGGTCGATCTTGGGCAAGGAGAAACTGTCCTTTGGACATGCTTTGTTCAGGTCAGTGAAATCAATGCACATTCTCTACTTCCCGTTCTTCTTTTTCACTAAAACCACATTGGCGAGCCATTCAGGGTACTTGACTTCTCGGATGAACCCGGCCTCGAGTAATTTCTCTACTTCTTTCTCGATCACTCCCTGTCGCTCCTTGCTGTGCCATCGCTTCTTTTGTCTGATTGGCTTGTAGTCATGTCGAATACCAAGGGAGTGCGATGCGACTGATCGAGAAATTCCAGGCATGTCGCTCGGTACCTAAGCGAAAACCGATCTATTTTCCACCAAACGATCAGTGATTTTTTAACGAGTTCTTCTGCATTTCGGAACCTAGGTTTGTGAACTTAGAGGGTTGCTTCCGTCGATCGACGACCCGCTGCGTTTCTTCCACTGGGTTCATCCTATCCATCTCCTCATCGGCTCTCACATCAAGAGAGCTCGTCAGGACTACCGCCCCGTCTAATGTTTTCGTTTTCGCTAAGTAACACTCCCTTGCGATTCTCTCGACCGACAAGATCCGATTCCATGAGGCGTTGGGAATTTTATCGCCTGGTAGTAGGTAGAGACGACCGCTCTAAGGGCGTTCTGGGTAGCTCGTCCGATTATTACATTGTATGCCCCTTGAAACTTATCGACTAGGAATTCAACATTCTTTTCTATTTGGCACGGCTTTCGCCCGAACTTCACTTTTAAATAGACTCGGGTGAATAGGTAGGCTGATGCTCCAGTTATCCCTTTGATCGGTCCGTCTATGGGTAGTAAACGATCTTCGGGTACCTCCATCTGCTTGAAGGCCTCATAATACAACAAGTCGACCGAGCTGCCCGTATCAATCATCACCCGCTTCACCTCGTAGCTGTCCATGTTCAGGTTTACCACGAGGGCGTCATCATGAGGGCAACTTACCTCATCAAGGTCAGACTCATCGAACGATATCATCCTGTCGTTCTCCCTCGGCTTTTTGGTGGATTAGTCTCTGCCGACCTGTTTGGCATATCTTTTTCTCCCTTTAGCGGTGGATCCCCCTGCTGTATTTCCACCGAATATCGTGTTAATGACCCCAGTCGGTCGGTCATCTTGTTGCCCAATGTTTCCGTCGTTTCTTTCCCTCGATCGCCCTCTCTCTTCTCGTCGATTATTTGTATTCGCATTCTTCCTCCCTCCATCATTCCTGTCATTTCGCCTCCGGCGATGCGCTTATTGTCGGCCGACCGCTCACTGGCCGATTATCCCGATCGGCATTTTGTTCGTGTCTCACGAATCGGCCTAACCTTCCCCTTTGAATGAGAAATTCGATTTCTTTTTTCAACTGCCAGCAATCTTCCGTATCATGACCGACCTCTTTGTGGAAACGACAATATAAATTGGGGTTCCTATCCTTGTAGGGAGTCTTCATTTTATCGGGTTATCGGATAGTTTTTCCATCCGCTCTCATGGCCGCCAGTACTTCTGCATATCGCCTGTTGAGCGGGGTGAACTCCTGTCGATATCCCTATCGATCGGTCGGCTTTCTCCAGCTTGACTGGCCTTTTTGCCGCTTGTGCGAATTGCTCGCCCTGTTATTTGGCGAGCGATCATCCATCCGACGCCTCGTATTGTTCAACACTTCTTCAAGCTAAATGTACCTATTCGCCCTGTTTCTTATTTCCTGAACGGATCGGGGCTGATCGAGGGCTAACGACTTCTTGAACTCCTCATCCCTCGTGTTGCTCATAAGTGCGGCCAACATAGACGAGCAAGTGAGGTCGAGGACCTCAACCGCTTCGTTATTGAACCGAGTGATGAACTCCTGGAAACTTTCATTCCTTCCTTGGGTAAGTTGCATCACCTCCAAAGCTGTCTTTTATGGCCGATTACTGGTGGCGAACTGGTTCAAGAATAACAACCTGAAATCTTCGAAGCATGTGATACAGCTCGGGTGCAAGCTGTTGAACCATCGTCGAGCTCCCTCTTGGAAGGCCGTACAGAAAGCCTTACACTGGATGGCGTCCGGAATACAATGTAGATTCATCATAGACTGGAAGTGCTGTAGGTAATCCAGGGGGTCGGTTTTTCTAGTATATTTTTCAGGGGTCGGTATTTTGGTGCCAGGCGCCGGGAGGCTATCCAGATTTCGAGTAAAGGAGAGTCAGATCTTGTCGTCAGCGATCTGGCTAAGCTCATAGCTGCGTTAATCCGATCATCCACGATCTTCTAGGCTTCAACCGGGTGGTGATCGGTCATCATCTTTGCCTGTCATGACCGGCCGCATGACAGACGGCCTTCTTGTCTTTGGCCGAGATCGCAAGATCTGGCGGATCAACAGATCAGCTGCTTCCTCGATCTGTTTTTGGGTGAGGGAGGTTTGTATAGGCGGAGGAGGATCTGCATCCGATCGGTATTGGAGATTCGGGTGCATATTGAGTGTAGCGTTATCCTCTAAAGCTACGCTCTGTTCTTCTTGTTCCAAGTTCTGAGGTTGTGGTTGATTGTTCGGGTCTGAAGATTCCGTGTGGGAAATATGAGGTGCAGGCGGCAGAGTTGCAGGTAATTGCAAACCTATGTGTTGCATCGCCAGAGCCGCGACGACGGCTATATCAGGGTTTGTCGCTACCGCCTGACTGATCTGTGTGTTTCTGGACGTGGTGTCCTGAAGTCGGGCCCCACGGTGGGCGTCAATTGGTTCTGTCGGATTCTGGCGGAACTGAACGTTGCCGTTTGGATCCATGAGTTGGCTGCTTTCGGTAGTGATTTCGACGTTGAGATCCCTGCAAAACAAAGAAGGCACTTCGAGGGTTGTATCCCGATTAGCCCATCCGACGCTCAAGTCAATCTATTTGGTGAAGGTAAGGTTGTAGTATGCAGAGAAGACTAGGTTATGATTTTCGTACCTTTGTTACGATAGAATTATACCTTATATATGAGCAACAATTATGTTTAAATCTTTACGTGTGCATGGGAGTCTCTCACATGCGGACGGGCTGAGAAGAGCTTAGATCGAGCTTGGGCTTGACATAACTATTAGGTATGAGACCGATCTTTGGTGGTTGGACCGATCGACCCATGCATCGTTGAGACTGGGTTCTGGCCCAATTCAGCCGACCCGACCAACATGTAATAATTTCCTAACTTTATGATTAGGAAGTTCAAGATGAGCATGATAGGAGCACTTAACTTTTTTCTTGGACTCCAAATCAAGAAAATGAAGGAAGGTATCTTTATAAATGAAGAAAATTACACTAAAGAATTATTCAAGTACTTCAAAATGGATCAAACCAAACCAAACTATTAAAGACACCTATTAGGAAGAATTAACCAAGTTCATCTTCTTACTAATACAATTTTTCAAACAAGAGGCATTTCCACAAACACCTAATATGCATCAAACAATCATCCCAACATCACAAGCAAATTTCAAAACTGAACCTTCTAACACTAACATTTCAACCTTAATTCTTCTTAATCATGTTCAACTTACTCAAACATATGAAACAAATCAAATAAACAAACAAATTTAATTAACACAAAACTCAAACAGTTTGTAATATATTTCACGAAAATGCAACAATGGTGGGAGAAGAGGACGAGCTTCCGATCCTGACGACAACACCGAAAGTGGGGGGAGAATTTGCCGTAGGAGATGACGGGGGAGGGAGGAGAAGAAAAACGAAGCAGAGCCGACGGTGGGGGGTGGGGGGTGGGGAGATTGTCTGTGGGGTGGGTTTGTTTTAAGTTACACAAAACGACGTCGTTTTGTTTAAGTTAATAATGTTTTGCGGTAAGAAAATGACGATGTATTAGTTTAAAATTTACCGACGGAATTTTCCGTCAGAAATGCCAATACTTCATTTTTTGCCTTAGTTGCCAACGGTATTGTTCTGTTGTTAAATTAAATTTTCTCAACAGAAAAGTAAATACCGTCGGTAATTTGCAACGGTTTGCTTTCTGTCATTATTTTTTCATCTCCAATTCCTTATTTTCTTGTAGTGTTGCAATATAAAATCTTAAACATACATGCACGTTTTGGAAGGAATGAACCAATTAAAACAGCACTTTTTGGTGCAGTGTACAAGCACCCCTGTGTCTCTGATGCTTATGTGTTTGTGTGTGTGTGTGTTCGCGTTAGTACATTTTCATAATATTGTTTAGCTGACTGGACTTGGGAGCAGAAACCCATGCATGCGTACGTAGACAAGCGGGTTCTTAACGAAACCAGGGGGTAAGATATTAATACTTTTTATGCCTCTTCCGTCACAAGTCTGCTATAAAACGGAGGGTTGTGGATGGAAGTTCCATCAGGAATTACATGGAATCAGAGGACATATATAGAAGTGGAAGACATGGCTAAGGGTACAGCAATACAGTATCATTTTTTCATGTTTTTGCTTCTCCAAAAGCCGAATGATGACTCAGAATAAGCATTTCCATTTGTTCATATCTTTTCCATAGCTTTAGAGAAATCTCGCTTTGAGTTGGAAGACATGGTCTCTTTAAGAATGTCTGCAATTATAGGAGCCTTATCATAAGTTCAATATGCTAAGTACTTGCTCTCATTATTTCAATTACAATTACAGGCATTACGTACGATGATAAACTTGGAATAACAATGATATTATTAGGATTGCAATTACAATTTAAAACTTTAAAATTAGTTAATATTAAATAACAGAGAAAAAGAGAAATTATAGTTCAGTTTTGAACTAACAAGCGAGACTTTGAAAGCAAATCCTTGCTTTCTTACCTAAAGCAGTTGAGATTTTTAAGGTGGCAGAATCAAACGCAAGCAGATTGTGACAGTTTTACCAGTAGCTTTTTGATATTCTACGCGATCTTTTCTTGGATCATGTGCTGATGTGTCAAGATTCGTCAATTAGCTGCTTTACCAGATCAATGATGAAGCACAGAAAGAATGAACGAGGCAGAAAAGATATATGGAATATTATCAGATTCCATATTATTAATCCTCTCTTCTGCATTATTTCAAGTCATATAGGCTTCTTCTATATATAAATTACATCTAAAGCAGCCAAGAGCCTCTCTTACTCTCACAAAACTATCAAACCAAAACCAAGTCGTCGGTGAAAGGAAGGTACTTTCTATCTGTACACATCAAGAAAGAGTGTATGTTGTTATCTTCTCTTTCTCTCTTTTTCCCTTTTTTTATTTCTCTCGTTTGCCGCTCAAAAGGCATCAATATATATATGTAGATTGATGAATATTGAGGGACAAGCAGAAGGGAAACCTTCTTCTGGGGAACGAAACCGAACAGGAAAGTTGGCAAGAGGTTCAAAGATGTCGTCAACTCCTCCATTGCCTGTTCCTCCTCCTCTGACGACTCCACCATCACATTCATGGTTCACTCCAAAAAGGTGACTTTTTACTCGTTTGCTTTAATCTACTGTAAAGGTCTCCTTTTTACTCAATTTCAATTCATAAAGTTGTAAACTTTTATTCTGAAACAACGTAGTTTGTGTGCATTTGTGATTTTGTGCTCATCTGCGTTTCTGGGTTGGGTGA
Organism: Erythroxylum novogranatense; assembly: GCA_029891385.1. Lineage (NCBI taxonomy): Eukaryota > Viridiplantae > Streptophyta > Magnoliopsida > Malpighiales > Erythroxylaceae > Erythroxylum > Erythroxylum novogranatense. The sequence goes on from CM057228.1 coordinate 95,830,732, forward strand.
TGTTTTGAGGATTAGAAGAAATAATGGGCCCCTTTGCGCTTTTGGGTCATTCCCGCCTGTCCCCGTTTTCCCATTCTCACCTGTTCTTCGCAATTTCTTGAGAATTGTTTAACATAGTAAGACCTGCATCATTGTATTGATTCATGTCTTTGAACTAGTTCGGTGAATTTTGGATATAATCAAGTTTCTTATATATATATATAGGAATACCAGCATTTTCATATTAAGGGTGCTTTCAATTTGAGAATTATGAACTCTTACAAACAATTCTTGGGAAATAGTGCCAATGTATAAATTACGGACTGACAAATATTTCAAGATTATTGCGTAACATGGCCTGTAGAAATCCAACCGTACGTGCTATAAGCTTGCGCATTCTGAAAGGAGTTCAACTGGCATGCATAGTTAGCACATGCACTTTAATGATGTCTTTTTAATTAATTGGTCCCTTAACTGTGTAATACATCCAGAGAAACTCACTTTGTCAGTTTCAACTTTTGAGAAGCTAAACATGCTTCTCTTCAACGTCTGAGATGCTAACTGTCTAATTCTAAAGTTTAAGCTATTGGACGAGTACAAGAGGGGTCCTTCTACTTGAAATGCCCTTATATGAAGTTGAACACAAATAACAAGCCACCATGCAAGTGAGGTCAGAATTTAAGACCTGTTCTGTCATCATTCCTTTGAAACAATGTCAAGAATCCAATAAAAAAGAATGGAACATATATACTTTTTATCTCCTTACATATAAGTTTGTACTGTAACTAAGATCATACTTTATATGAGGAGAAGTTGCTATCTTAATATAATTGTAATTTTGTGTAATCTGCCTGATATTTGAGCTGTCACTGATCTGTTGCAATGATTTGTTTTTGACTCATAGTAAATTGTTTGCATTCCTTGTTGATTTAGTAGGTTTACAATGAACTTCCAAACATTACATTTGCAGGCTGCTACTGATATTCTGCGTGATCAACTTGCTAAATTATTTGGATAGAGGAACAATAGCTAGCAATGGCGTCAATGGGAGTCGTAAAACTTGCTCAAAAGATGGTAAATGCACTGGCGGCAGTGGAATACAGTAAGACTTGAAATATTAGAATGATTAAACTCCTTGCAACTTTTTGGTGGTGGGCATGTTGCCACGTTCTGTTTTTTTTCCTTATCATTAGAGGTGGGAATGCTAGATGTTGCTTTTGCCAATAGTTTGATGTGGTAATCTGTCACTGGGACAAAAAAAAATTTCCATTCCCCACTCTTAATGCCCGCATAATAGGCTGTCGTCTATTTTTTGTACTTGCATGCAAAGAAATTCTCTCTAATGATTGGGAAGTAAAACCATTTAAAGAATGAATAAAGCTTCTGAGTTCCTACTGTAGCTGTCAAGTAATATCTTTTAGTTGTGATTTTGTCATTCACGGTTCATGATCATGAATATAAGGGTCTGAACTGAATGAAATGCATTGCTGTTGGCATTTTTCTTTCCTTATAGTCTTTCTCTTGAGGACTCAATCTACCATTTCTTTGAAACTCAAGAAAGGCACTTAACTTTGCCCTTTTCTTTTCTTTTCTGTCTTACGTTCCATACAGGGGGGCCTTTAACTTGAACAATTTCGAAGATGGAGTTTTATCATCAGCTTTCATGGTTGGGCTTCTTGTGGCTTGTCCAATATTTGCGTCATTAGCCAAAAGGTAATATTAGATTTGACTAGTTCTTAATGATGTATGATAGTTAGTTACTACAAGAAAGGAGCAAAGAGCTCTTGACAAAATCATCCCTAAAGTTGATTGAGAATCGTACAACCAGATCCAGCAAAAATTACTAGGACAATATAGCAGACAATAGAACCTTCAACTAGAGATTTAACAGTGTTGCAAGCTTGATGCTGTGGTGGCAAACAATTTGCTAGGAAGCTTTCTGATGGATAAAATTCTAGATCCTAACACCATGTCTAGAAATGTCATTACCAAGCTAAAATGCCTTTCAATATCGGTTGTGATAAATTTAAAACAAGTTATTTTTATTTTTACCTTTTGCCTTAGAAACAAATTATTTTCCCATTTATATTTGACTGAGCCCTTAAAGATTTGCAAAATTTGCAGCTTTAATCCATTCAGGCTTATTGGTGTTGGATTATCAGTTTGGACGGCAGCTGTGGTTGGCTGTGGCTGTGCCTTTAACTTCTGGTTCATTGCAATTTGTCGTATGTAAGTTAATTACTTTTCTTTAGCTACATCTTTGCTTGCTACAGTGGCATATAGAGATAGAACCATTACCTTTCTTCATTCTTCTCACCATATCTCTACAAATTTTGTTTTTTGTAGGCTAGTTGGTGTTGGGGAGGCTTCATTTATAAGCCTTGCAGCCCCTTTCATTGATGATAATGCTCCAGTCCCACAGGTTTTGTGCCTTGCTCGATGACTATGTGATAATTACTTGTGCTTCATGGTTTTGAGGCATGAGTTTGTTCTGCTTTGAGAAGAGTATAGAAATATGCAACTTTGCTCATACTGAAATATCTTCTGTTCTCTTTGATAAAAATCATCCGTAAGCTTTTAATGTTTGTCATCTCATATGGGCCCATTGTCCTATATGCAGTTAACTGTTGTCAGCACCTCTTCTTTGGTTTCTCTCTATTACTGTTCGTGGCATTGTTGAATGTGTCTAGTCATACTGCATTGGCATGTCTTCTTATTGCTTGAAACCTGAATTATAAACCACATGGTAGATGCTACGGGAAAACATGGTGGAAAAGAAGTTGGTCACAGAGTGTGTGTGCTGTGAATTCTGTAGGATTACCATGTCGGGGAACTTTACTAAGTATAATTGACTAATTCTTTGCAATATTTTATGTGAAGTTAAAATGACACTTTTGAATCTATGTTTCTTCACCACATGCCCTTAGCATGATCATCTTGAGCCAATTCTCAATTTTGATCTATGCATTTTAAAAGTAGACTGAGTATAGTTCTTCAGTCAATTTCCATCTAGTTAATACTGACCCTCTCCCTGCTTCTGTATCAGAAAACAGCATGGCTGGGAATATTTTATATGTGTATACCAACTGGATATGCTATTGGCTATGTTTATGGTGGACTGGTAAGTTATGTTGTTCTAATTTTCAACTTGCTCTGATCCCTTCTAATACTGTCTATTGTTGAATTTGCATAAGGTCGCAATACCAAACAGTAATTATCTTCTGGTTTTTAGGTTGGAAATCATTTTAGTTGGCGCTTTGCTTTTTGGGGCGAGGCCATTTTGATGGTTCCATTTGTTGTTTTAGGTTTTTGCATTAAACCTTTGCAGTTGAAAGGTGAAAATTCTTCACTTGGTTTCCTTTCGTTAAACCTAAATACATTTTTCAGAAATTTTAAACAAATTGTGTTGCAGGTTTTCCTCCAGCGGAATCAAAGGAAGCAGTAATATCCGCAGAAACAGCTGTCACCCAAGGTGCTGTTCGTCTGTACAGTGCTCTTTTCTTGGAACTGGAACCCTATGTGAACTTTTTGACCTTATACAAAAAACATTTGCAAGAAATTTGAAGTAACTTACTTATTGCATTGTGGTACAAAGTTTTATTTTGCTATAAGATCATTTGTTAGAGTATGATTATTCTTGTGCCCATTAAGTGTCAGAGTGGATGATTTCTTTCATGTGTCATTTGAATTTGGTGTTCCAATATATAGCCATGTTGGTGAAGATATGTGGAATGGAGAAGTAATAATGAAAAGCCTGATTTCACATCTTAGGCATCAAATATTTTGCATTCAGGCCGTTATGTTGACATGATATGGCCAATTTACTAGTCCTTATCAAACAATTCCTCTTCCTAGTGTATCCGTTTGATCTTTGAATCATGTCCAACATTTGCTCTAATTACATGAAATTTTAATCTAAAAGAGGATCCTTTCGTGCAGTCATTTGTAAATCTTGAATTGTTTTCACTGGCATAATTGATTTAGTTTAGTTGCTCAGCACAGGCCCAGAGGCTTCCGTTAAAGATGCACTGCCCCTGAAGGAACAGTCTGAATGCATGAATGGACGTGCAAAGTGAGGTTTCTCATTCTTAGCTGACAGAATGTCTCTCATTTGATTTTGTATATTTTCACTATCTCTGGTTATATGAAAATTAAATCTGTATGGGAATTAATTGTGAGGCTTATAATGTCCAACATAATTTATGTAGATGTAGTACATTACAGAAATAGAATTAGGGGAAGAATAAATGAATTGTGAGAGAAGATTTAGTAAAATAAATGTTTGCAGACTGAAATGCAGTAAAAGAAATTGAGGGAGGAGATTGTAGACTATAGGAGAGGAGAATGGAGAAAAAGGGGAAAAGAATTGGAAGCTGAGCTGAGATCTCTGAACAATTAATACACCTTTCTTATTACCACAAATTTAGATGCTTTATACATGCTCTTAATTGCCTTCATGTATTTGCCTAGATGTTATGGTTTCTTATCCTCAAATAAACTCTAGAATCCATTGCTAATGGAGGGGTGCTTTCTATGGAAATAAATTATCTGTGTTCAATATTTCTCATGTGAAACCAGAAATATATTTAACAAGTTGTGGTTTAAAATATTCTTTGTCAAGTACTGTGTTTTGCATCTCATGCTATCAACAACTGCATATTATTGCTGCAGTATCACATGAATTTAGTTAATATTGTAGGTCCAAGCATGAATCTGCAAAGACCAATCAGGTGACAAGATTTTTGAAAGACATGAAAGTGCTTTTAGTTGAGAAGGTTTTCATTGTCAATGTTCTTGGTATCGTTCTTCTCCCAGTAGTCTTTAGAGCTTTCTCATTGTTCTTTTCTTTTATGAGCAAACAACTATGTCATGTTTCAAAAGTTCTCCTAGCATCTTCTTTCTCTTGGATGCTTCCCCGAATGCAAGTTTTGCGGCAGAAGAGTTCCTTAAATTAATTTACTTATGATATTCTTTATGGGACATCCAACTATCATTACTTGTGAAATGCTACTTTCTTTTCTAAATTCCTGGGTATCCTGTTCCCTATTTTTTCAGGCTATGTAGCATACAATTTTGTCATTGGTGCCTACTCATACTGGGGCCCTAAGGCCGGTTACAACATCTATAACATGGTAAGTTATAACTTCATAAGCCAGAGCATCCAGTATTTTAGTTCTTTTGTTTCTTTTTGTGACACACTATAATAGCTTCATGTATTTAAAGATTTCTGATTGAGTTTAGAATTTTGAATAGATACCCTGTCTAAAAGCGTGATACTTTGGCAGAAAAATGCAGACATGATGTTTGGAGGGATCACAATTATTTGTGGGATTTTAGGCACTATTGCAGGTGGCTTTATCCTAGATTTCATCAGTTCCACACTATCTAATGCTTTTAAGGTAAATTCTCTTGCATTTTTATTTCTATGATTACGAGTTCAGCTATAAAGCACTCTTTTCAGAACTGGTTCAGGAAGTTGACTAAAGCTGGGGTTTAAAAATGTTATTAAAAATGGAAAATTTGAAAACTATAGAAAATGACGTTTAAGGGTTGAATGTAGCGGGGGTTCCAAGTTTAACCTGCTCTTTTGGATTGACTAGGGATCACCTAGCTAGTAGTAAAGTTTCCAGTTTCTCAACTGGGCCAGTCTGGGTCTCAAAACACTAAATCCAGTCTTAGTGGCTTCTTTCTACCTCCAAATTTCATATTCTGTCTTATTGTCTGCTTTCTGTCTCTAATTTCATATTCTCTTTGCAGCTTCTTTCAGTAGCTACGTTCTTTGGGGCAATATTTTGTTTTAGTGCCTTCTGTTTTAAGAGCATGTACGCTTTCCTTGCTCTTTTTGCATTGGGTGAACTACTTGTCTTTGCAACTCAGGTATATTCCTTTCTTTGTAAATTGCCATAGTATTTAAATTTACTGTAAAGCCATCCTATCTGAGTATTCGATTTATCTTCTGTTTGCAGGGTCCTGTCAATTATGTATGCCTTCATTGTGTGAAACCAAGTCTGAGACCGTTATCGATGGCAATGTCTACGGTTGCAATTCACATATTTGGTGATGTTCCTTCCTCACCATTAGTGGGGGTTCTAGAGGTATGACTTCATTGCTTCTACTGCCATCGGCTCTTGAAACTTAGAAGTTGGAATATAGTTGGAGGTTTTGATGCCTGAAATGAATTACAAATTTTGTGTCTATTAAGAAAAATATTTCACAAAAGGAGAAGAAACAATGTCCATCATACCCCACCACTTTGCTTTATTTTTTTCTTAATAATTTTTAAGAAGCAAAGTTAATAAGCAATCAATTTCTCATGTCCCCTGCAGGACCATATCAACAATTGGAGGAAGACTGCTCTTATTCTGACATCCATATTGTTTTTGGCTGCTGCAATATGGTTTATAGGTAATCCCTCTTAATTGATTCTTAGTTGATTACTCTGGAGCAAGTGCGATTATTGGCCTGATGCATTCCATAGATGAGATTAAAAGAGAAGGTTGTATCTTTTTGGTGTTGTTGTATTGCAGGAATATTCATGCACAGTGTGGATAGGTATAATGAAGAAACTGAGGCACCTTTGTCTAAAGAGAAGACAACACAAACAGCAGGAGTTTCTGATGTGCCATGAGCATCCACCACAAATGTGAAGATTTTTGCTTTCTCTTCTAGCATCGTTTAGGTCATGTCCAAGATGAACATAATGGCAGAGATGATTCTTTCTTGTGTAAATCTCTTTCCTGGTTTTCATTTGACTGATTCAAGCAATTTCCATATTCATTCATATTTCTTTTTTTAAAAATAAATGTATAGTTTCTTTTCTAATCAAAGATGATGGCTTTGTTCCAAAGCATTGAAAAGTCTCTCCAACTTACATCTATTCTTTTTCATTTTTCTTCCATTATATTTCTCGCGCTCCCTTTCTATTTTCTGCACTTTTCTTTTCCAAACGTGTATAGCGTAATTGTCTAATACATCAAAAGAAAAACAAGGAAAATGGTATACAATTTCAGGCAGATTGAACAAAATATATGGAGCAATGCATGAATTGGAGTTCGTAAATTTTCCAGGAATGTAACAGACGTCGCAGTGAAATCTACATGTTTTTCAAACAACTGGCTGGATTGACTAAAGATTTCCCCATGCGTGCCACGTGTCAATCACCCACGTAAGTCAATCCCATTCTCATCCATTTAGAGTCAACGGCATCACCAAAAGAGATGGTACAAATCAAGAACAAGCAAGCCCATAATAGCCTCCTCCTTCTTCCCATAATTGTCCTCATTCATCAACCCTACTCTGTCTAACATTGATTTTTAACTAACTCAAATGGTCTTCAACACACGTGATTCTTATCACCTTATAAACCAGCGAATTAACGCCCACAGATTGTTTAGCTTGTTTTGGATGCCTTCTTGTTATATATGTATAGGAAAGTGTTGTCAAGTTCTTTGCTTTCAAGAGTGATGGCTCCATCAGCGGCAATGCTAATACTTTCTTACCACATGAAGAGTACTGCTACTACTCCTCCACCACCTCTTCCTCCTCCAACAAACTCTTCATTTTCCGCTTTTGGTTTCAAGTTTTCTGCGGTGAATACCACCATTAGAGCAAGTCCAGAGAGCCAAGTTTCAGGCACGGTTCCTTCTATAGCTGATACCGGTCCTAACGTAGAGAAGAAATATGAAGAAGCCCTTCTTCATAGTTGTTGGTTCTAAGGATCTTGTTTTCGTATTCTTTTCCATTGTATTTTTATTTGCTTCATAGTTGTTGGTTCTAAGGATCTTCTTGTTTTCGTCTTCTTTTCCATTGTATTTTTACTTGGTAAGTCATCGGTTCAACGTTTATGTAAATAGCAAAATTTCTTGACCGTGATCACGTAATTTCAATCACTTTGTGACATTTACTCCCAAGAAAGATCAGTGGTTCTGTATAAAATTTCTCTGATGAAGCGTGTACAGAAGTATAGGATATTTTATTATGTTGAGCGTCACCTTAGCAAATCCAACGATATCTCCAGCTTCTTGAAAGCACAATTTTGAGCTACTCAACGTTGTATGTCAGCCAATTTGCAATGCCATGGGAAAAGAACTCGGGATCTGTGGTTACAGATTGAGAAAATTCCAATTCTTAAAGATTCATCATGTAACACATGATACGCTGTACATAATTACAAGCCCGTATTCTTGTTTAACATACAGCAAACCAAGATAAAGAGTAGAATCGATCCCATAGACACTGTAGTTGACAACAAGAAAATGTACAGACGAATCACGTAGAAGCATTGGATTATTCCAACTCCAAAGTGGCGGTGGGGGGTGGAATGTTTTTACACATTAATGTGACGTTGCAGGACTGACTTGCTAGATATCAAAACTCTGGCAAGTGAATAATGTCAAAAGCAATATCACATCCAGCTCCAACCCCAAGGACTGGATTTACACAAGTGAAAGCTCTCCCGCAGGAATGGATCTCTTGACAAGTTTAGCCCAAGATTCATTAGTCTCAGTGATGACCTTAAGAGCATAATCCTGTTGCCATTCATCATAGAAGAAAAGACAGTCTTATATTTAAATAAGATGCTCAAGTGGCATAACTTCTTGATATCAAGGAGGATACTCAGTTCAGGTTTTACCACGGGATCATATACCCAGTTAGTAATTAGCATCCATGGATAACTATGTGAAAGGGCCCATACGATTCTACCCAACATCATGACAGACAAGCAGTTAAGACATAAGATAAATGATCACAGAAACAATCATATATATTTCTCATTTGATAATTTAGATTTAATTGAATTGCGTCCAGTATATCTAAATAGAGATGAATGAGGTTATACTTTCATGTCAAAGATAAATGGCAATCTAGATCATTGAACTTAGGCCCAGAAATAGAGGGAAGTGAGATGCAGATGATGATTTTGTCATAACAGAATGCCTTTTACCTTGCCTGCTGGCTTGTTGCCAAGACCAAACTTGTTAGCAGGTTTACCATCAGGGATCTTGTAGTCTCTAAACCAGTCCCTGATTGCAGTAAGAGTGCCCTGGAGATAACTATCAACTTAACTATCAATTGTTTCCAATAAGAAATCATAACTCTATTTTCTTAAGAACTTATTCTCTCTTGTTCATGATAAAATTGAAAAATTGCTCGGTATCCTTGCTCTCAATCAGCAAAACTGATATTGTCAACTCAAATGCAAAACAAATTCTGGCTGAAGAGACCAACAGATGTGCCAAAACACATGCCTAAATCATTAACAAAATTAATGGAGAAAAACTATGCCAACCATGACAAGGTAAGAAACACTGCATTAACTGTTTCCATTGAAAATCCAATCTAAGCATTTTGTAGCAGTGTCTAACATTTATGCAACGATTAGAATACCTAGATAACAGTTGCTACCTATCAGTGTATAAAATTAGAGTCTTCTTTAATCAAATTCATCAAGAGAATAGTAAGCAAACGATTAGTGAGGAGCTTGTAACATCTACTCTAGATACAATGGTCTACCCTGACCACCATCCTTTTAGTGACGATTTTTTATGCAAATGGTCAGCAGGAGAAAATAACTTACAGGGAAATGTTTCTCCACGTCATCAACATCATTGACAAGAGCAGCTCGTGGATCGTCCAAAGATATTGCAACAATTTTCCAGTCAAGTTCCCCCTCATCAATCATAGCCAAAGCAGCCAAGGGCTTGACCTTGAGAATTTCACTGAGTTTTCCCCTTCTTTCACCAATTTCAACAACATCAACTACAATTTTTTGGGGTGGAAGATGATTGTTACGAGACAAAAAACGTATTGAACTAAAGAAGACGTCAAAATATTAAACCAAATCTAGATGTTCAAAGCACAACCAAGATGTACCTGGGTCATTATCCCCTAGTGCCCCTTCAACTTCAGAATTCGCAAATGATGGGTCTTCCCATGTCTGTGGAAGTAATCCGTAGTTCCAGTTTATATTGTAGCTGAGGAGAAGGAAAAAGTACGGAATATGAACGGTCAATTTTTAACAGTTAAACACACAGCGTAGAGTTGAGCATACATAATGAAGCAGGTAGGAGCCAAGTAACTGATATTCCAACTACAATTGGCTTATAATAGGATAAAACTGAGGCGAAGATAGGCACAAATAACATGATCCACGTTGTTCCATGTTAACTATGACCACATGCTCATAAATGAAATCCAAGTGAACTCAAAAAGATTAGCTTAAGGTGGATTCACAGTTAGCATAAAGATACAAAGTGCATTTATGAGAAAAATCGAGTCACTTGACAAGAAATCTGTGCATGCAATATCTGTACGGTTGGCCAAATTTAAATGCTGGAAATCATTTTAGCAAACTCTTATGAGAGAAATCAATAAAATAAAATAAAATAAATATCCTACGGATAATATCTTAGATTGCCCTTTTTCATATCCTGCTTGATCGGTGTAAATTGCTCATCAGTTGCAACCTCCATTTTTGCACTTGATTCTTTGGGTATCTCCACAACAAAGTTGAATACTCCATCGCCCAAATGCAATGGTATGTCGTGCCAAGGGGAAATCTGCGCGGAGAACAACGATCAGGCTCAGTTACTTTAACATAAAACGTACTCCCAACGACACTTAAATACAAAACATGATGATTTGTATAATTCAAGAATCCTGATCCTTTATTGACCACATCTAGACCCAAAATCAATTTCGATGCGTAGATTCTTTCAATTACGTGAGGCATTCAACAAATAAATTGGTAATTCAATTGAATAAAGCACAGAACTTTTATTGTACGTCCTCATTTTTCTCAGCAATTCTGGAAAATCAAACATGCCATTTTCGATGCCATTTTTGACTATCCTCTACTTCAATACTCTTGTCGAGTTACGTTGATTTAGTTTATTCTATATTCCATTCAAATTATGTTTGATTTTCCAGAATTGCTGAGAAAAATGAGGACGTACAATAAAAGTTCTGTGCTTTATTCAATTGGCATTTTTGACTATGTACCCAATAACAAAGTTTGTATCTTTCGTTCCCTACGCAATTACCAAAAAACAACGACCAACTCTAAGCGAGGACCCGAAGCATCTGAAATTCAATACTCACATTATCCTGTCTTTTCTCGCCAACCAAACAAGATACATGCATCATAAAGTAAAATTCGATAAAGGAAGAGAAGCGAGGCAGACCCTTTTGCCAGAATGGTCAAGAAAGAACACCCGATAGTCAACAGTCTCAGGCTGACCTTCTTCTTTGATCTGGAGATCACCTGGGATATAAATAGCTTTGCAAGAAAACAACCTCTTAGAAGACAAAAGCACTTGTCTTTTCCTGTTGAGGCCAAAGCAAAGGCTGTTTAACTGGGGTCTGCTGTTCAAACCGGTTGATCGTTTAAAAAGGAGGTAGGATGCGGTGGCGTTGGTGGCGGCCGCCATCACTCTAGCGCTGGCCATTACGGCGGAGACGACGGAGTGGAGGGAGAGGAGTGACTGAAAAAAGAACAATAGAAGAGTACATGATTGAATTTGGGCCACCCCGTGGACCAAGTGGTGAGTCTAGATTGGCTCCTCGTCGTTTTATACGTTACCTATTTGTCGTTTCTACTGGTAGCCTTGGGAGTTGCATGCACAAGAAGTCATTCCTCACGAGAGAGAGAGTATGCTTTCCTTGTAATTTTTGAAATTTGACCCCTATAACAAAATTTTAAAAGAAACTTACTATTTCAATTGAGATTACAGTATATATTTCAAACTCTTCATGAAAATCCTGGTATATGCTTTTTAATTGTCTCATTAAAAAATGCTAAGTATAATATTAATAATTAGCAAAAACATCCGTTTGTCTAAAATTAGAAGACGCAACCGATAAAATTTCTCTTTGTGATCAAAAGTTATATGTAAAATTATAACTTTTCCTCCGTTATAAAATTTAATAGTATATTTATATAGAATTAGAGTACCTAAATATGTTAGGCTATCTATTATCAATTAATAACTTTATAATAAAAAATCTCAAAAATTGTTCAAATGACTTGTCGATTAATATATTAAATTAACCCAATTCTATGAAAAAAAAATCCACAAATTAACGGTCAATTTTGGCTATCATAATTAATAATATGTGTGACATCAACAATAGGGTAAATTACTGTTTATTATATATTTAATTCCATTCAAAATCTAAATTACCGAACTAGCCCGGCCGACCGACCAGACAGTTGAAGAAGTTGAACGAAATGACCAGAGAGAGAGAGAGAGAGAGTTGAATGGAGCAGTCGAACTCGAGTTAGTTGAAGATTCCCAATTGGGCGATTTCCATAAACCCTAAACCCACAGCACCCTAATTAGGTTAAACCTCATAAAAACGTTTCCATTTTGACCCCGAATGGGGCCATCAGAAATCGAGGTTGTTTCCCAAGAGTCCAAATCTTCGCAGCAGCCAGAGCAGAACCCAAACGGCGTCGCACTCAACGTCATCGACGTTTACTCTGCTTCTGCTCATGGAGATTTCGAGAAGCTAAGGAAATTTGTTGAAGAAGACGACGCTTCTGTCTCTGTTCCGGACGGCAATGGTTACTACGCTCTTCAATGGGCTGCGCTTAACAATTTCCCTGATGTTGCCCAATACATTATCGACGTATTTTTATCTTTGTTCTTGCTCTTCTCTTTTTATGTTTTTTGGAAAAATTTTGAGCTTTTTGTACATTTGGTGGAAGGGCTTGTTTAATTTCTACGAATAATGTGTTTTCATGTTCTGGGTGTGTGTGGCAATGGACAATGAGGCTTCTTTGTGGATTTAGTGTTTGTTCCTGAAAGACACTGAGTTTGATTTGTTTGTTGATATTGAAGCATGGAGGTGATGTGAATGCAGCTGACAACATGCGACAGACATCGTTGCATTGGGCGGCGGTTAGAGGTTCAATTGCAGCCGCAGATGTGCTGTTGCGGAATGGAGCTAGGGTGGAGGCAACTGATGTTAATGGATATAGGGTATATTTTCCTTAATTGTCGTTTAATGTTTAGTTTTATTTGTTTTAGGCTATTAACTGCTGAAGTAAGTGATAGGGCAAGATAAACTGAAGGCTGTAACAGTTTTATGCCCATTTTTTTAAATTTTGTTGGTTTAAATATAGCTTTTAGAATCTTAGCCAGACATTTTTGGGTACAAGTTCATATTTGTCTGATGTGAGGTCACTAGTACAGTCCTTATGGACGTTGTCATGGTGACCCTACTAAAGCATTTTTTAACACCTCGTTCACCTATTGCAGGCTATTCATGTTGCTGCCCAATATGGACAAACGGCATTCTTAAATCACATTGTTGCAAAATTTCATGCTGATTTTGATGCTCCAGATTATGAAGGGAGGACTCCTCTTCATTGGTAGGTGAAAACTGAAAAGCCTAAAATGTTCATTTGGAGTTTAAATACATACATCTTGAATTTGAGATGTATTATGGAGACAAGTTACTACCTTTGGAGTTTAACCTTGTAACATCTGTGTTTCTATTGCATTCAAGTTATCACAATCTTTTTGGTAGTTCAATTAAAAACACGACAGTTCTGTCCTTGAATGTGTATCTAAATCTTGGTATATATGAGAATTTACTACATAGCAATGCTGATAAGTTACTCTCGGCTTCCAGGTGGAATAATACCAGTAACATCCAGTATTTGCTTTTCTTGATCAACAAGGATTATAGCTAATTGCATTCTTAATACCTTATCTATCTTTAGTGTGTAAAAGCCTCCTTTCCTGCCATCCTATATGATTGTAATTTACAGTTATTGATATGTTTGTAAGTATTTGAATGCTCATTCATGTTAGAGGCACTATAGGCTTATAGCTATACTTTGGTTCGCAAGTCATCACTATATCTGTTTCTCCTAACTTGTTATAAACTATCTGTGGTTTATGGCATTTTGTTGTGCAACAAACTTGGGATTTTGAAAACCTGAGAATAGGAAGACCCAACTCAATGCCAAGAAATAGGTTGATGACCCCAAATCTAAAATTTATGAACTCTTTTGATGTTGTACTTTAAAGTTACACAATCATAATGCAGTCATAGGTTTTCTTTCTTGGTGTTTCTGTAACATACACATACTAGGTGTCTTTGATGTTAATAATTGTGCAGCATTATGTCAATATTGATAAAATATTGTCATGGGCTTGGATGTTGGCTAGTGTAAAGTATTTAGCAAAGATAAAAGTTTTACATGTACCCATTGCTGATGTTGCTTAGAAGAGAGTTTAGCTGACAATTGTCACATTGTGACATTAATATTTTCTATTGAAAATTCTTGATTGCATGTGTTTGAAGCTTATTCTAATGGAGTTTTCAACCAGGGCTGCATACAAGGGTTTTGCTGATACAATAAGGTTGCTTCTATTTCGAGATGCATCACAAGCAAGACAAGATAAAGAAGGTATCCTCTTCTAGAAATAACTACTGCTATACACATGCGGCATTTTTGTATTAAAAAAATCTTGGCATCCTTTAGATCCATGTGGTCTTAACTGTTACCATGACTAACTTATTCAGATCCATTTAACTCGTTATATTGCAATCATCAATTAGAAGTCCCTGAAGTTTTATTTTCTGTTATTAAGTTTGTCGGAAATTGCAAAATTGGAAAATCCGTAAGCTATTTGGAAGAGTAGGAAAATAACAGTTTATTATATTTTATTTCTTGTTTTGAAATTTTGGAGTGTGAATAGGGACCAACTCGCTACTTTTTTTCTTTTTTTCTCAGTTCTAATCTGTGTTTAATTGGATGAGTGGAACATTTTCCAATTACAGAAAACATAAATATAATATTTATACATTTACCATATAATCTTTAGTTATATTTGCTGCACTCATGTGAAGGATCCATATCTATAAGGCCTGAGTCCATCACTTTGCTCCAATTCATCAGTCTATGTTTACAGCATTCATGTTTCTAGTTGTGTTCTCGCAAACAACCTCTCTATTAGTTAGAGGTAAGGCTGCGTATACTGTACCTCCTCAGAACCTATGTTTAGCTGGATTTCACTAAGCCGTTGTTGTTATTGTTGTCGTATGTTTCTAGTTGTGTTCCTTTCTTCTTTATCCTCCATGTTTCGTGTGGATATACAATAGGTTACTTGCACAGTTCTACCACATCTACAGTAAAGTTTCAACATTATTTTCTTTTTCTAGGTTGACATACCATTTATTTCTTCAATTTATACCCGTCTTGATTGGTTAGATGAAAACATGGTGCAGTCAATTGTCAAACCAAATTCTTAATGATTGAATCATTATGTGATTTCAACTTTATTGCTTGTGAAATTTTGCTTATCCAAAGAATCATGCTGATGTTTGTATCAAACATTATCAGGTTGCACTCCTTTGCATTGGGCTGCGCTAAAAGGAAATGTGGAGGCATGCACTGTGCTTGTGCATGCTGGCACAAAGCAAGAATTGACTGTAAGGGATAAGGCTGGATTTACTCCTGTACAGCTTGCATCTGATAAAGGTCATCGACAAGTCGCCCTTTTCCTTGTACGTAACTTTGTCTTGTTGTGGCATTTGCTTCATAGCTGCATGCTAATGAAAATTAAACCAAGGCCTGTCAATGAAAGCTCTACATAATTTGAGGCCCAATAACCTGTGATTCATATGTTGTCAAAAAAGGCGTTTCTGTAATAAAAATTGTATTTAAATTGCATTGATTTAGCTCCCTTCAATGGAGCAAGATATTTGGTAAATTTTGTCACCAACCTGATTCTCCTCTTCAATAGTTGGTTCCTCATAAATTTGTCTTTAACTAATTCCACTCTTTCCATGCCAGTTTCTATTCTTCTCAAGCAATTTTCAGCTCACCTGTGGAATTCCTAAATCATGCATAAATCTACTTTTTGAGATATAATTTCAGATTTAATGTGGTGGTGTTGACAGTTGCTTTTATTTTGGCAGTCTGGCATGCAGCAGGCACAAAACAACCACTGGAGGTACAAGATCTGTAGAGGGAAGATGGGGGATACTGGATATGCACCTCTTCTATTGACTATTATACTGATTTGTGTCTTTTTGTTTATTAATTCAGTCATAACAGGTAACAAGTTATCTTATTTATTCATCATGGTGGATTGATGTAGGATTCCCCTGTAACTGTGTCTTTCCTTAATTTTATTGTAGCTATTGATTTTCCAAAGATTACTGCTGTTGTTGGACTTTGGGCGTGGGCTGCTCTTTCTCTAGTTGTTCTTTCTCTGGTAATGTTCTACAGATGTAGTAGGTAATTTCTTTCTCTCTAATGTTAAGTTAGTTTTCTTTGGGTTACTCCTTTCTGGAGAATCCATACATCTGTTGACTTTAAATTTTCCTTTTTTTTTGTTGGAGAATTACCCAAATATTGTTTTTAACATATGAACGACCTATTATTCTTTCTAGTTACTGAAATCCCTGGAGATTGATATGAGTTGAAATTTATTAATTCTGATATTTGCGTATCCTGATATACTTGACAATTTTCCTAGCTAACCTCATCAGTGTTCCTGCATTTTACTGATATTTTCATCTGATTGTTTTGTTTTGCAATGATGCTAGATTGACCACTTCAATGTACAACTTTTATGTTATTTGTAGAGGAAATCTTTTCTCCTTATATTTTGAATTTGCTATATTCATGATATCTTATAATTACATGCAGTAAAGATCCAGGTTATATCAAAAGCCTTGGTGAATTGAGCAAGGATGCTGATGTAGAGGTATGTACTGTTTTAGTTGTTTGTGAGATGATCTTTTAGGCAAAGCACCTATTCTTTCGAAGGTTTATCATGTGTCTCTTACATACTCATGGATTTTCTCTTTCTTCTGGGTTGTGTTCATCTATCATTTCAAACTTCAAGAAAGTCAAATGGAATTGTTTGCACTGGCAATATGCCCGAACTTTTCTGAATTATCTCTTCCTTTTGTGTTGTGTAAAGCTCCCTTCCTTCATTCAGTGCCCTCCATTTGATTGAACGAAGATCTTTACTTTTTTCGGTTGTTCTATGTGCATGAGTGACTGGGAGGAGGGTGGGTGGATGAGTAAGCTCGGTTTTAATTGTCAGATTTTTCTGGAGGATGGTCATCTGTTATTGTTTCATTGATTGTTCTATGTGATTATTCTCGTTTACCTTTGTGGATGCTACTTGGATCCCTTTTATGGGATGAGATCGTCTGTACCAGCTTCCCTGTGCCATCAAATAAGTGGATGGGAGGGGTTGGCACAGAGATGACATAGGGAAGCCGGTACAGACAATCTCAAGCCCCCTTTTACACGTTTTGGATTTTTGCTTATTTCCTTTCTAACAGTGGTAATTAGAAGTATGCCCATAGTCTCCATGATTGATCTGACCCTGTCCTATGTTGTTCATTTTCTGATAATTACTCATTTGCAGGGTCGTCTATTAGATGTTGATTTAAATAACTCCTCCGTATGGACAGGAAATTGGTCTCAACTATGTCCTACCTGCAAGGTTTAGACAAATGGTCATTTTACTTTAAAATTTTCGATTGCAGCAAGGGATTCTATTTTCTTATAGTATCTTAAAGTCATTATCCATTTCAAATATTTGTGCAGATAATCAGACCAGTTCGCTCAAAACACTGCCCTTCATGTAAGCACTGTGTGGAACAATTTGATCATCATTGTCCGTGGATATCCAATTGTGTTGGGAAGGTGAGAAAAATATTTTTTAAGTCTTAATGCAGTGATTCATAAAATGTGTTAATGTTTGAAATTCTAGTTTCATTTCTTAAGTACTGATCTTTGTTTCTTTAACCATCTAACATAATTTGCTGGTATCCTATTATTGCCATTGGCAACAACAGAGATGTATTGTGCTATGTTAATACTGGAATGAGCGGTTAAAAATAAGCCTATTCTCTTTGCACTTCGATTTCTATTTTTCCATTACAAGTTCTTCTGTTGTTGCTAGTAGTTCGTTACTCTCTGTTCTGTTTCTATTTTTTCTTGGACTATTGAAAGGTGTTATCTATAAAGAGTTTGCCATGTTTTAGTTGTCTTATTTTCTCATCTTCTGATCCTTTTTCTGTTTTGCAACTTTCTAATAGAGGAACAAGCGGGACTTCTTCATTTTCTTATGCTTGGGAACTTTGACTTCGTTAGTTGCTGCTGCAGTTTCTATTCAAAGTGCGTGAGTTGGTGAAAGTGAATTTCTTTCTCCATCACCTTTACTGCCATAGAAAAATCAATCTTCAATAGATACATCTTGGTGCATCTTTGTTGCTTTATATTGATGCTTATGGCAACTTTTTTGGGTCATGAAAGGGATATTGTCAGCTGCACAGTTGTTGCATATTGAAGGATGGTTCCAATTTTTGGTTGCTCAACATCCTGGAATCTTTGCATTTTTGGTTCTGGACATTGTTATTTTTGTTGCTGCCACAACTTTAACCGTCACGCAGGCATCTCAGGTAAATGACTATCGATAACAACACTCGATAAATTGAACTGAATGTTCCCATTACCTAAGAGTTTAGTGTTTGTGTTTAAATTGAGAGGAAGAATGCCAGACTGATTGCAAATTCTTGACAGTACTGTGGAGTAGAAAATAGTGTTTCGTACTCTCCTTAGCTAGTAAATCAATTGACATGATTGCTAAACATACATATTCCATGATGATTGGCGTCAGCTAGGTGTTTCATTTTGAGGTGGAAGTTACCTTCTGTTGTCAGCATTAATATCTGTTTCCGTGAGTTTAAAAAGGAAGATTTAGGAGATGCAGTGGACTGGGTTGCCCTTGACAACAGATCAAGTTCCGGCTTTTTATATTTTTCAGCATCACAGTAGTTAGTAATGACGTACGCTTGTTTGATACAGATAGCTCGTAATATCACCACCAATGAGCTCGCCAATGCTCTTCGTTATGGCTATCTACGTGGACCGGATGGAAGGTATCGTAACCCTTACAATCATGGTTGTCGAAAGAATTGCACAGATTTCTTGATTCAGGGGTACACAGAGGACAATGAAATCGCTTGGCCACCGTTACAGCAGATTGCAGGTTAGAATTGATGTGAAATTGGTCGGATTTCTTTCGCCTGGCTATGTACGATACTGGTTGAGACCACCCTCAATAGTTCCAGCTACAGACATACCCCACCCCAACGAATTTTGTTCACATGTTGATTAACTTATAATTAGATTCATTTCTAGGAACTCCTAGAGCCTTAAGTGCCTTACCAAGCATCTTCTCGGACAATGTCCCTCCATAAAACCTGTAACGGAAAATTATATCATTGTCACTTGTCAGGGGGATATGTATACCGAAACTCCTATAATAATAGAAAGGCATGAACGTCTGTGAACGAAGTTGTTAATGATGCCAACGAGAAGAACAAATGATAAGACTCCATAAAAACACAACAATCAATCAACATTTTCGATTAGCAGACCTCTCCTTTTTGGTTCATCTTCTTAGCAACAAAATGCTCAAGCATCGGACAAACTTCTGAAAGGCGATGAAGTTACGCACAATCAGTCGGTTATAATCCAAAACTTCAACTTATCCAAATTTCCTCATAAACCAATCCCCGGAGGAAAAGAAAATAATCTGCAACTACAACTGATTATTTCTACGAGAGTCCCAGCACAACCCACCAAAAGGAAGATCGGAAGTGCATATAGTTTCTCCAGTTGTCAATACAGTCTAAAATTTAACACGATCACACAATAATAAAGAGGATGTGGTTAGAGAGAGGAGCACCTACGGAGAGGTGCAAAGAAATTGATACCGAGATGGAAAGCCTCGTCAAGAGCATCCCGTTCGGACACAGAGCCGAAGGCACTACGGAGAGGAGAAGCCCTGAAACCCACGTAACGGTCGCAGCTCCAGATCAGGATATGAAGATGCCATTAAGGTTTATTGTAGACGATGCTTGCTTGAATAAGGCCAAAATTGCAAGTTGAACTTTTCGTCAAAATTCAATTTAAACTCAAACGAATAAATGCTTTCAAAATGAATGTTTATATTAACGGGCTGTTTGGAAAAATTCATTAACAAATTGAATTCAATTACATTAATAAAGTTGGGATTGAATTCAATTTATAATGTTTCAATTTAATCTTATTAAACAACAAGAGTTAACTTTCCCTTAACTTCTACGTTAGCCACAAAAAGACGAGAGTATTGTTATGTACCAAAAGGTCGCATCTAGGGATGACAATGGGTAAAGTTTGATTTGAATATTACTCTACTCATATTCATATTCAAATTTATATTCATCAGTTTTTACGATTTATTACTCATATCCAAATCTATTAGATTGTTCAAGTTTTAGATATTCATTAGATTATATAACACACAAAAATATAATTTCTAAATTTAAAATATAAATAATAGGTTTATGCTAACACTTTAAATCAAAGTTACTTTAATAATATTAAGTCAAGATTTCGATTTGTATGTCTTAAAAATCATAAAATTGGAATAATAAAATTACAATGTCTAATGCAAAGATAACATATATTTTTATAATTAAGAACTGAAACAAAATTGAAATATCTAAAGTTTCAAATCATCTAATGTGGAGATTTTAAAACTATTTCTTCTAAAAAATATTAATATTTTATTATATTTAACTATAAATATTCAAGAAAAATAAAAAAATAAAGTTAATAAAAACGGATAAGGTATGAGTATCCGTCCATATTCACATCCATTTTTTAGTATTCATTTAAATTCTATTAAAAAAATTTTTTTAACTTTCATATATATTTTTTTGAGTCGGATAATGCGGATACTAATCGGGTTGAAAATTCGTTCCCTCTCTAGTTGCATATGCAGGTATTATTGCTTGTTAATACTCATTGTGAGGGCATCTTACAGTGAATCTAATTCTACAATACTTCCGCGCCAAATCTCCCTTAAACTTCAACATGTTTAAGGAAGCGTCAAATTCAAGCAGTAGTCAATTCTTTTCTCCAACCAGGCCAGTCTCTTCTCAAAGCTTAAGACCCCGATATGCATAATCCGAATGTCAACCACAGCCACCCTAGCACAAGCTCGAAGCAATATGTAATAATCTGCATGAGCTACATAAGTCAACGCACCATCATCATTCTTTCTAACATAGTGAAGGTAATCGAACCTCTTAACTTTAACCCTGGGAGGAATGTAGCAGAACCTATTTTCCTCCATATCTACTTTAAGTCTTCTAATTGCTTTATCTTTGAGACTCTCTGTCGAAACTTTGCAATCAGGCACTGAAGTTTGACCTCCTAGCTTTTCCCTAGGCAGAGGATTGTCATGCAAGCTTTGCTGTGGACAATAATCTGCACTGCGACAGCTAATTTTAGCGGATGCACTATCATGACTCCATTCTCTAGCTTTCCTTTTTTCCAATAGGTCTTTGGCAGATTCTTCATCATTCCTTGATCTCTTCTGATTAAATGTACTATTCTGCATTCCAAGCTCTTCTGTTTCAGGATCCTAATATGAGTCAAAAATGAAGTCAGTTAACTGAATTAGTTTCTACAAGCAACCAGAAATGCATGAAAAGCTTTAATTCAATGCAAATAAAATTTTCGACTAAAACTTGGAATTATTATCTTGGCTTTTAGAAAAAGAAGATACCAAAACCGACCCCTTCACGGTTTTACACCTAATTACTATTATCTGAACATGAAACTCAAGGGTATTCATACAGAAACTGTAGCACCAGAATTGATGTCAAGGCCCACCTGCCAAATTTTATCAAATTCTGAACATCAATGAACTAAGTATACAAACAAAAACACAATGCTTCAGATGAATAGTAAACTGTTAGGGAAATATCGGTTTTTGTTTCACCTTAGCATTCTGATAGAAATCCCATAGCTTCTCTATCATCTCCTCTTCCTCACGATGATCAATATAAGATGGTGCTAATCCAGCAAATACCACATCCTTGCAGTATTGGAGGTAGGACGGCAAGTCACTTGCAAATTCTGACGGTACAATAACAAAAAGTAATATAATGGAAGGAAAATGATGTGGTTAAACATAAACGTTTAGTTGAATAACAAAGGGCCCTTAAAATTGTATACGAAGTCATTCAGAACATTCTCAGTCAAACTAATCTATATACGTACCATAAGTATCAACAAGTTCATAATATCTTGCTTCTAGCTTCTGCAACAAATCAGCAGTATCCAACTCTGACATCTGAAACGATAATGAATTATTTGAGGATCCTTTTCCTACATCGTCCACCTCATGCAGAGCAGAACCAGGACCTCTTTCTGCATCAGCACTCAATTCAGAATTAAATATGGGATCAAATCTACCTGTATTCTTAGATGAAAAGCCGCTTTTCCCAAACAAACTCCTTTCCCAAACCCCAAATCCATTTATGTTGTAAAGAATTCTTATAGCAACAATCAGTATTGACATGACACCGACACGAGTAGGAAGCCTGAACTCATTCATAGATAACTATAACTCAGGGGGCATTGACCAGTCATTTATTCGGCATGCTTGTTGAAGAATCTCTTCAACAGGAAGAGACAACTTCTTCAGATAACGACAAGCTATTTGATAGAAATTCACAGGAGGTAAATGCAAGCCTATGGACTCAGCAATGCTAGCTGCCATTGATTCCAACTTCTGCATAAGAACTGCTTGTGAAGGCCTAAACATTACACTTGAACTAATGGGACAGGCCGGTGATGACTGCCCAAAACGTTTTTCAATTTCAACATGAGCAGCAAAATAAGGGAGTTTCCCTTCCACTGACCACCTCATTAAATCGGTTGGCAAAACTGCTTCCCTTACAACATGGCAAGCCAAAAAGGAAATAGCCAAGGAACAAGATAATGGAATCGTCTTTCTCAATTCCCTAAACCATACCATGACCGCTCGCTGGCCATGTGCATTGTGGGGTTCATCACTGTACCTAGTACCTACCACATGCTCTTCCAGTTCGCCTGAACAACAAATGAGAATGATGTTACTTAATATTAGGAAGGTACTAGAAAAACTGTTTCTATATTCTCCCAAAAAAAGTCAATATATCCAGCTTATAAACTGCGTGAAAATTCTATAACGCATAAGACAGTGCATATATGTATATGCACAAATCAATCATAAGTCCAAATACAAAGCATTACTACATCAATATACAACTTAAAAGGGAAACAAATACAATACTGTGGTTCCAATGTTTACCTTGCTTTTGAGCCTCAGATTCCAACAAGACATCATCAGCCCATCCATCCTTAAAAACTCCAGTCCCAACTACAAACCTTAACCAGACAGAAGATGCCACCCCACGGACCAAAGGATGCACTTTGAACTTCTCCACCAGAGCATCACACTGCATCTGAATCATCCACTGCACCCCCATAACATACCTAAGTCTCACCTCATTGTAGTAATCCTCATAACTCAACTTCACAACAGCATTCGCCCCAAAATCCTCCGGCTCAGTAGGCCCAATTCCATCCATGTAATAATAGCCAGTATAATCTATCTCTTCTTTCTTTATCTTGATATCTTTCTCGTCTTCACCCTCTTGTGTGCGATGAAACAAAGACTGTGAGGCCAGGTTAGACTGAGAGCTGCGAGCAGCAACCTGAGAGCGACGAGTGAAGCGTGCACTATACATGGCGCCACCGTCACCGTCCTTATCCACAAAGTCCTCATCAGCAACACCAGTCAAGATGATGTCATCGGCTTGAGTACCACACTCTTGGCAATAGTAAAAGCCGTCGGATTCATCAAGACCAATATGACCGCATCTTCTGCAAGCCCACCTCTTTGTCTCTTCATCATCATAATCTCGTTCCATTGAATAACAATGCTTGTTCTATCAATGAAAGGGTTTAACTGCTACTGTTAAGAAAAGGCTTTATGAAGGGTTTCGAATTTATTGAGCGGCAAGTTAGAACCAACTAGTAAGAGAGGGTGGAAGAGAAGAGCGACAGCGAAAAGAAGTTGGAACGGATCAAGGGACGCAAAGAAGTGTAACGAGGAAGGGAGTAACTGCAGACCAAAAAGTAGGAATTGCACAGAGAGGAAGTGGACCTCCTGGTTCGACAACCAATCCAAACCCAAACAAGGCGCCGCGTGGGGCACTTCTCTTCGGAAGGTCTGCACTTTCGACACCGTCGCAGAATTCTGGTGGTACTGTAAGATCTGAAGAATTATTAGGTTTGTTTGTTTGTTCTGAATCTGGTTCTTTTGGGGGTGTAAGCAGTAAGCACTTCTCGGAGGAATTGGACTATATATATAGGTTTTAACTGCTACAGAATTTTCTTTCTAATTTTACGTTTTATTCTATCGCATGAATTTTAGTTATTAATTTATACGAATTTTGCGTTTATTTATACAGAATTTACATAAAATATATATAAATAAATAATTAAAATTTATAAAATAAAATAAGATACTATAAAATTAAACAAAAATATAGACTCAGATTTACTGTCTCATAAACTATTTATATACAGTCATTTCAAGAATTACAACTGAAATAGGAATAATAGAAATTTTCGGAAAAAGCATCTTACATAAGGCGTGCGTTATATTGAATAACGGACCTCTCCAGCGATATTTTATAATATTAACATTATGCTGCACAATTATTATTTTTTTTACAAGAAAAAATAAAGACAAACGAAACACTAACGTTGTTTTTTAACGAAACACTAAAGCCTAACTAACGCACGGATCTACGGTACAGAACTCTATGATTATCACGGTGCAAATATGCTATGACTAACGTTGGAGCCTCCTGAAAAATATGAACTCCAGTATTGGACGTAGTTGCAAGGAGGGCGGCAAAGGTGCACGCACACTGGTTCATCAAAGACACCTAACGTGTATGTAACCGAAATAACAAGCAAAGTTATAAATATCGTATCGGATTATGTTCTGAAATGAAACTATATCGATATCGGTCGGTATCGGATATCTTTTCGGACAATTTTTAAAATTTATAAAATAATCCCTAAAATTTTTAAAAAATTGCAAAATAGTTCATATTAGTATATTATACAGTTGTACTTTATACTTTATTAGTTTACTGTTTACATCAACCATACTTTCAAAAATCTTAATAATAAATAATAATGACAATTAATATTAAATAAGTCATTAATAATATATTTTAAATATTTTAAATATAAATAATAACAACAATTAATATAAACAAAGACAATCATCATTATACACACATCAAATTAAGAGTAATACAAAGTATTTAAAATATTACAAATTACAATAATACAATTTCATCACTTTAATAAATAATATTACATCAAAAGATTCAAAACATCCGATAAAAATAATAATAAATATTACAAAAAGAGTTGATGACGAAGAAGCAATCAAGTAAAAGTTGAACTTGAAACAAAAATATTACAGTTACATTACATATATACAATTTAACATAAACATCAAATACAAGTAAAATTAAAAGAAGAGGAAAAATAAACACCTGAAATTCAATCATCAATGGGAGGATACCCACTAGAATTGCACTGACCCTAGTGATCATTTGGTACAAAATCCTCATCATTGAGGGGAGCTTCATCATCATTATCATTCAAACTTAATGCACCAAATGACATGTCAATGCTTTCCCATCCAAGATTATCTTCCAAATTCAAATCATTCACATCAACTAAATTGGGTTCTTCAAAAATCCAATCCGCCAAAATATCAATATTATCAATGGCAATTGGATCATTTGAACTACTTGTGCTATTCAGACTCCTAGTTAACAATTAACTTTAATTATTAAAAAATTATAAGAAATTATATCGAAATTAATAATGATAATAATGAAAATAACATACTTTTCTCGAAGCTTTAAACTGTAATGAACATAAACTAAGTCATTCAACCTCTTATGCTCCAATCTATTCCTTGTCTTTGAGTAGATAAATTCAAATGTGTTCCAGTTTCGTTCACACCCAGTTACACTCACACATTGACTTAAAATGCGCATCACAAACCTTCTCAATTCTGGAACATGATTTCCGAATTGATCACACCAATCAACTGCAAGTATAAGATAACAAAAGTAATGTTACAAACAAAATAAAGTAATAATTAATTTTCAACAAATAAGAAATAGGAAATAAATAATATTTGGACAAAGTTTGTCTCTTTGTCGAATAGCAATTGGCATTCCAACATCCCCATAAGACAACTTATAAAGCTGTATTTGTAAGATTAAAAGATCTTGCATTGCGTCATATGGAACAGTTGTTGTAATTGTGAAAAGCATTCCTCTACTAACTTCAGCTTGCTTTGCAAGATCTAGTCTAAAATACACACTAGGATTCAAAAATGCCCCAGCTGCAAACAATGGAGAAGAAAGTTATCTTTCCCTTCTCTCATTAATGACTGAAAGAAATGGTGTGTATAAAGAAGACATATTCTTCATATTAGCCTTGATTGCTTCCGTCGCTCTTTCTAAAGCATAAAAAATGTAACTCATTGTTGGCTTTTCTTCACTATCAGCCAACCAAAGCATCCTCACCAAAGGCTCACAAACTCGGATAACAAATTGACATTGCGACAAAAATTCTCTATCTTT
This sequence comes from Erythroxylum novogranatense, assembly GCA_029891385.1. Taxonomy (NCBI): domain Eukaryota; kingdom Viridiplantae; phylum Streptophyta; class Magnoliopsida; order Malpighiales; family Erythroxylaceae; genus Erythroxylum; species Erythroxylum novogranatense. The sequence continues at coordinate 95,857,267 of CM057228.1, forward strand.
CAGTATAATACTACAAACTTACATTCCAGCATTAGACCTAGCATGATGAGATGCAACCCACTTATCACTTATAAACATTTGCCTTAACTTCTTCTTCAGCAAAACAAAAGACTGAAGTGATAACAAATTTGTTGCAAATCTTGTCACAGCAGGGCGACACAAATTCCTACCATTGGTAAATTTCCTTCTCATCAAATTCAAAACTCATGCACGATTATAAATGAATTTTGTCACTTTTTTTGCCTTCTGCATAATCTCATCAATAACAGAAAAATATCTCGGATCTCCTATATTCTCCAGCATTAAGTCAATGCAATGTGCAACACAAGGAGTCCAAAAAAATAAATTATAGGTATTCTGCAATATTTTACCTATCGTTTTATAAGCGAAATCATTGTCAGTAATAAACTGAAGAATGTTTTTTGGCCCTACTTCATTCACAATTTCATCAAATATCCCAAACAAAGTCTCAACATTTCTAATAAGGTCATATGCATCAATAGATTTGAAAAACATAGAGTCATTTATAGAATAAACAAAAAAATTATAATAGGCTCTTGTCTCCTATTTGTCCAACCATCACACATAATTGAACAATCATAAGTAGCCCAACTCACTCTTCTTTCAACCAAATAAGTTCTAATTTCAGAAACAGTACAACTCAAAAGTTTACCTCTTAAGTAATCAATCGATGACCCTTTGTATCCTGGATCATAAGAAGCTATTGCATCTATCATAGGTTGGTAATAATAAGACTGAGAGACATTGAATGACGAACCTATATCATATCACCATCTGGTTACTGCCATATCGATATTGTGAGTTGCATCTCTTGATTGCATTGCACTACGAATTGAAAGTTGATCTCCAAGAGTTGTTCGTGGTGCAAAGAAACTATGAGCTTGCCTTCTTCTCTTCCTCACATCAGATTCTTTAGGATTATGAGGTTGAGATGGAACACTACCGGTACCACTTCCACTTCCACCTTCAACATTTCCATAATCACCACGGAAACCAGAAAACGAACTTCCACTACCAATTTCAAAATTCAGTCTTACCCTTCTATCTTTCTCAAACTGATGTTCATCAAGCAATGTTTTCATCTGCCACTTCACATCATGACTTACTTTTTTACATGCTTCCACATCTTCTTTAACCCCAGCTAAATATCTTTTTAATCGAATAATTCCTCCACCTTTCAAATGCTTGTTACAAAACAAGCATATGGTATGATTTTTTTAACCGAGAACTGTACCAGTGTGAACCCAAGCTGGATCATTGTATCTTCCTGAAGTAGGGTGATCGGGAGTATTTGAGCTTCCTTCCATTTATCTGTACACAAAAATAATAACACATAATTTCAGTACACAATGACAACATGCATATCCATCATTATTGTCGTTTCATTTCTAATAATTTACAATCCTAACAATTATAAAACAATGATAATTTCATTTCCATTCCATTTCATTTACAACAATTTCCAATCCTAACAATTACAAAACAATGATAATTTCATTTCCATTCATTCAATTTACAACAATTTCCAATCCTAATAATTACAAAAATCATAATTTCATTTCCATTAATTCCATTTACAATAATTTCCAATCCTAACAATTACAAAACAATCATAATTCCATTTCCATTCATTCCATTTACAACAATTTTCAATCCTAACAATTACAAAACAATCATAATTCTATTTCCATTCAATCCATTTACAACAATTTCCAATCCTAAAATTACAAAACAATCATAATTCCATTTCCATTAATTCCATTTACAACAATTTCCAATCCTAACAATTACAAAACAATCATAATTCCATTTCCATTAATTCCATTTACAACAATTTCCAATCCTAACAATTACAAAACAATCATAATTCCATTTCCATTCATTCCATTTACAACAATTTCCAATCCTAACAATTACAAAACAATCATAATTCAATTTCCATTCATTCCATTTACAACAATTTCCAATCCTAACAATTACAAAACAATCATTATTCCATTTCCATTTATTCCATTTACAACAATTTTCAATCCTAACAATTACAAAACAATCATTATTCCATTTCCATTCATTCCATTTACAACAATTTACAATCCTAACAATTACAAAACATTCATTATTCCATTCCATTTCTAACAATTTCTAATCCTAACAATTATAAAACAATCATAATTTCATTTCCATTCCATTCCATTTATAACAATTTTCAATCCTAACAATTACAAAACAATCATAATTCCATTTCCATTCATTCCATTTACAACAATTTCCAATCCTAACAATTACAAAACATTCATAATTCCATTCCATTTCCAATCCATTTCCAACAATTTCCAATCCTAACAATTACAAAACAATCATAATTTCATTTCCATTCCATTCCATTTATAACAATTTCCAATCCTAACAATTAAAAAACAATCATACCTCCATTTTCATTCCATTCCATTTCTAACAATTTCCAATCCTAACAATTACAAAACAATGATAATTCCATTTCCATTCATTCCATTTACAACAATTTTCAATCATAACAATTACAAAACAATCATAATTCCATTTACATTCATTCCATTTACAATAATTTCCAATCTTAACAATTACAAAACATTCATAATTCCATTCTATTTCCAACAATTTCCAATCCTAATTATCACAAAACATTCATAATTCTATTTCTAACAAACCATAATATTATATACACCATTTTATATTTCATTCTTAAATTTATATGTTACTTTTATAATTCTTAATCGACATTAATAACTATAAGTATAAATTGGAATCTACAAGTATACAAAGATATTCACAAATTACAATTTGATAACATTACCAATTTTAAACATTTATGATTCGCTACATATATATTACCATTCCATTAAAGTTCAACATTTTTAACTTTTATAGTCAATTAATTATTTACCTACCTAAAACTAATACTCAAATAAGCAAATACTATCATTAACTACAATCAAATTATTATTAATTTCTAATTTCATAATTTTATACTTAACTAATTATTTACAAAAATTCAATATCTAAATATTAAAATAAATTACCATTTAACAAATATTAAGAATGTGTCAATTAATGTTAAGCTTTTAAATTTTACTAATTTTGATTATCAATTTTACAATTTTACATTTAATTATTAATTTCACATTTGATTATCAATTTTACAATTAGGTTTAAATGTTGATTTGATTTTGATTATCAACTTTCAATTTTAAGTTTTAACAACCAATTAATCAACATCAACAATTTAACTTTAAAGTTTAAATTTAAAACATAGGTTAACCATAAGCACCAAATTATCATTAAATAAAATACATGTACAATTAAATATTTCAAATTATCAAACTCAATCTCAAATTCAATTGCTCAAACTCAAATTTAATCTCATTCATCAATAATTCAACAATTCAATACTAATACCATAATAAATCACAAGCCAATTTTTACCATTCAATAATCAATAAATCACCATTTCAAATTTAATTTCCAACCCACTTTCAATTCCAAAATGCAAAATGCCAAAATCCAATTCCAAAATCCAATTCCAAATTTTCAATTTTGGTTGAATTTCATAACTCACAAATGACAAAAAACTATCAACCGAAATCAACATCCAAATTTCCAAATTTCCATTCCATTCGGATTTCTCATTTTCATCCGAAATCTACTTCCAAATTTTTCCCTAAATCCAACACAATAACACCAATTTTTAACCCCAAATTCACCATAATCCAACAACCAACATAATCACAGAAGCAATCATTTTTAAAATGCATGAAAAATGAAACAAAAATAAAAAACATACACCCCAAAAACAATTGAGTCTTCGGTGCCAATCCGGGTCGACGTTGGGTTGTGTGCTCCGGCTGAGCTGAGGTGGTCGTGCCGTCATGTGGTGCGTCGAAGACTCGACGAAGACGAAGGAGAAGGCTGAAGCCGGCGAGGAGGAGGAGCGAGCTGAGGCAAGGGAGGTCGAATCGTCGAAGACTCGAAGGGAGAGCAAACCACCGGCCAAAGACTCAAAGGAGGAGGACTGGGGAAGACGTCGACGGCGAGACACCGAGAGAGAGATCGGAGAAGGGAGGGGCAACTGCGTGCGTGCGGGGAGAAGAAGAAGAAACCGAAGAAGAGAGAAGAAGACTCCAGAAGGTCGGGGGGTAGAATTTTTTAGGTTTAATTTTTGTTTTTTGCAAAATGGTCCCTGAAAAATTCAAATTTTTGCGGAATGATCCGAAAAATACCGGAATCCTTGGTACTAGCCGGTACCCACTGAAATTTATCCCCGGAATATCTTTACTCATATCGATACCGATTTCTAGTGGGTACAGTACGCACTGGCCGGTACTAACCGGTACGGTACGATTTTCATAAGGTTGACAACAAGAGAGAAAACCTATGCTGCAGTATGTTTGTTTGACTTTAAAATACAACATCAAAAGAGTTAATAAATTTTAGATTTTGGGTCATCAACCTGTTCTTGGCTTTTCAAAATCTCAAGTTTGTTGCACAACAAAATGCAATAAACCTCAGACAGCTTATAACAAGTTAGTAGAATGTGAGTCTGTTTGATTCGACCTTAATTAATAGAATATAATGAGATAAAATAGAATGAGCGGAATGAATTATAATAGAATATAATATAATATGGTAAAAAGTTATTTGGAAGGAATAGAAAAGTTCATAATATAATGTTATGAATATTGTTTAGAAGATAGATATAATGGAATGTAATATATAATAAATGACTATTATACTCATGATATTAAAATGACGTTATGATTTTAAAATAGAAATAATGTATAATTAAAAGTTACTGTTCAAGTCATAATTGTGATAAATAAATTTTAATATATTTTCTATGTTAAAATAATAAAAATTTAATAAAAGTTTTATTATTTTTATTAACTATATACATTTTATTATTAATTATATAAAATATTATTATTAATTATTTAATTATTTTATTTTATTCTATTATATGTGATTTATATTTTAAAATTATTTATTTATATTTTAATTTATATAGAAATATATACAAACAATTAAAGAATAATTATATATTTTTTCTATTTTCATTAATAAAAATTTTATTAAAATTTTTATTTTATACTAATTATATGCAATTTATTATTAATAACATAAAATATTATTATATAATATAAAAATATTATTTATTATATACAATTTTGTAGATCGTAATAAATGAGTCGAGAAAAAAGAGGTTAGAGTTAGAAGAAATAATTAGCATTAAAAAAAATTGAAGGTATGCTAGGTTGTATATATTTATTAGTTTACGTTTCATCTTAAACTTCGTAGAAGTTTCTTATTTTCACTGTTTAGAATATAATGAAATATAACATAAAACCCTCAGCTTCTATCTTATTTCATTTCATTCTTTTATAAAATCCTCAAATATATATCACGTTCCATCCCATTCAATTAGTAACTTCTCAATAGTTTAACTGAATGTTCCCGTTACCTAAGAGCTTAGTGCTTGTGTTTAAATTGAGAGGAAGCATGCCAGACTGACTGCAAATTGTTGACAGTACTTTGGAGGAAAATAATGTTCCGCACTTTCCTTAGCTAGTAAATCAACTGACAAGATTGCTAAACATACATATTCCATGATGATCGGTACCTTATGTTGTCAGCAGTAGTGTTTGTTTCCTTTAGTTTAAAAAGCAAGATTTAGAAGACGCAATGGACTGGGTTGCCCTCGAGAACAGATCAAGTTCATGCTTTCCGTATTCTTCAACATTACAATAGTTAGTAATGATGTATGCATTTTTGCTACAGATTGCTCGTAATATCACCACCAATGAACTCGCCAACGTGTTAACTTTCTGTACATAGTTTCTTTTGTTTCTTTAGTGAAGTGTAGTCGTTTTATTCTTCATAGTTATTGTAACTAAAGTGAAGTCGTTTTATCTTTATTTACTGCCATTGTATATAAGAACATCTGACCTTGTACAGTTTCTCTAGAGAGTTCGAATAACATTTGGGTCAGTTCTTCTTTCTTGGTGCAAGTTGTTTCATGGTATCAAAGCGAGGTTAAATCATTGCTTTGATGGAGTGATATGAGATATTATTTTTTTGTGAGGAATCGACTATTCCGTGGCTTGACAAGTTCCATTTGTGAGTTTTGGGTTTGAGGAAGTAACGGAGTCGAAGGATCGAGAGTTAGGGTTTCCGAATCTTCCTTTTGTGCTTACGGGAGTGCATCTGGTGTACACCATTGGTAACGATGGACGGTTTTTCGCATGATTCTCCAGTTGGATCAACTCTGGATCCCAGATTGAGAGCCTCGACGGAAGAAAATCAAACATACCTTCAAGGATCGGATTATCCAGGTATGAGTTTAGTTACTGCAGTTTTGAATGGCAACAATTTTTTAAGCTGGAGTAGATCAGTTAAAATAGCTCTAGGAGCTAAGATGAAGTTAGGGTTTGTTGATGGAACATGTCAAAAACCTAGCTCAGGGTCTGTTGAATATGATAAATGGGTTAGGACTGATTACATGGTTAGATCGTGGCTTTTGAATTCAATGTCAAAAGACATCGTTGAAGCCTTCATTTATACAAATTCTGCTCGAGAGTTGTGGTCAGAATTAGAAGAAAGGTTTGGTGAAAGTAATGGTCCTCTGTTGTATCATATACAGCGGCAGATTAGTGCAGCAACACAAGGAAATCAGTCTGTTGCTAAGTACCTTACTAGTCTTAAGAAATTGTGGGATGAACTCTGGTGTCTTATGCCTACCCCACAATGTACTTGTGGGGCGGCAGCACAGTGTACTTATGGAGCACCTAGGGCTCTAGCTGATTTAACATCATTAAATCAGTTAATGCAGTTTTTAATGGGCTTGAATGAGAGTTATGATCATGTCAGGAATCAAATTCTAGTTATGGAACCTCTGCCTACTATTAATAAGGCTTACTCTATGGTCTTAAGAGTAGAAAAACAGAGGGAGGTGCAGATGGTTTTTAGTGAAGGAGTAGAACATAATGCTATGTTTGTGAGTAAAGGGAATACTAAGAAAGTTGGGGATGGAGGAGGAAAACAGTACAAAAATAAATGGGGTAGTACTGACAAGAGTGAGTTGTACTGTTCTTATTGTAAAAAGAATGGGCATGTGAAAGAAAACTGTTTTAAGCCTGGTGTACCAGATTGGTACAAAGAGCTGCAAAATAAGAAAGGTAAGGGAAGTGGGAAGGGTTATACTGCTAATGCAGTGAATGAAGATAATTCATTTACTATAGATAACAGTAAATTAGTGATAGATGCTGCCACTGGTCCTCCTAATGCTCCATTGTCTGAGTTGATCAGACAAGAATTATTAAAGCTGATGAAGAATAAAACAAACTCAGATCCTCTTATGGTGAACCTGACACATCTTTCGGACTTTGCAGGTACACTTCCTTTTGTAACTCTTTCTAGTCTAGATGGATTAGGCTTAGATTCTTGGATATTAGATACAGGAGCCTCAAACCATATGTGTATGTATTTTTCTTTGTTGACTAAACCAGTTGTGCCTAACACTTTTATACCTGTTTTGTTACCTGATGGAACACAGAACCGTGTACATCACATTGGTGATGTTTTCCTACCTAATGATCTTGTTTTGACTGAAACATTACATATCCCTACTTTTAAATTCAATCTTTTGTTTGTGAACAAACTTGCAACCACTTCCTTTGTTACCTTCAAATTTTATCCCAACTGTTGTGTCTTGCAGGACCTGAAGACTAAAAAAATCTTGGCAATTTGTAAAGTTGTAGGGCGACTTTACATCCTAGACAAAGATTTTTTCAAGGATGACACAATAGCAAAATTTTCTTTGTGTACTGTTGACAGTAGTTCAAATAAAGTTCATTCAGTGTCTATGTACAAATTATGGCATCAACGTTTAGGCCATGTTTCTGACAATGTACTTAGACATATTGTTTCCTTTGATAATAAAGTGACTGGTGTAGCTGGTGTTTGTGATGTTTGTCCTATTGCAAAACAAAACAGATTATCATTTCCTTCTAGCACTATTCATACTGTTTCTATTTTCCAATTGATACATGTTGACGTTTGGGGTCCTTATCATCAACATTCTATTTCGGGTGGGAGGTATTTCTTGACAATAGTTGATGATTATAGTAGGAGTACTTGGAAATATATGATGACTCATAAATGTCAGGTTGTCAATTGTTTGGGTAGGTACTTTAAGATGGTAAAAACACAGTTTCAGAAGTCTGTCCAGATTGTAAGAACAGATAATGGAACTGAGTTCTTGAGTGGGGAGTGTCAGAAAATGTTTGAGGATTTAGGGATTTTGCATCATAAGTCTTGTGTGTATACACCTCAACAGAATGGAGTCGTGGAGAGAAAACATAGACATCTCTTACAGATAGCTAGGGCACTTTTATTTCAAGCTTCTTTGCCTATAAGGTTTTGGGGGGATTGTATATTGACAGCAACTTACCTCATAAATAGACTTCCTTCTTCTCTTCTTAGTTGGAAAACACCTTATGAGATTTTATATGGTTGTCCACCAAAATATGATCATATGAAATCTTTTGGATGTCTTTGTTTTGCAACAAATGTTCAACCTCATAAAAGTAAGTTTGATCCGAGGGCCTATAAGTGCATTTTCTTGGGATATTGTCCTGGACAAAAGGGTTATAAATTGTTTGATCTAAAATCTCATTCTGTTCTTGTTTCTAGAGATGTCATTTTTCATGAAAACATTTTTCCTTATCAGTCTTCATCAAATACAATACCAGCACTTCCATTACCTTTGGTTTCGACTGATCAGCCTTATGATGTTCTTGATGTTGTACCTACGGGTACTAACGATTCTTCTGTGCATTTGCAAGTTTCAGACAATGGTCCACATATTCCTGAATCGTCATCTTCTCATACTTCAACTTTTCCAATTACTGCTTCTACTGGTTTGCGTAGAAGTACTAGAATCTCACATAAACTAGCTTGGTTGAGTGATTTTGTGTCTCATGTCAACACCCACAATGTTGTATCTTCCTGTTCACGTGCTAATTCTTCTGTTTACACTCCACCTACCTTTCCTTTTCTACATACCCCACATCTTACACCCACATATATATCTTTTTTGGCAAATGTTTCTAATATCCAAGAACCTCAATCTTATCATCAGGCTAGGGCTAATATACATTGGGTAAGAGCTATGCAACAGGAGTTGGAGGCCCTAGAATCTAATAATACTTGGGTTTTAACTTCTTTACCTGAAGGTAAAAAGGCTATTGGTTCTAGGTGGATTTATAAAGTGAAACTTTTACCTGATGGGACTGTTGATCGTTATAAGGCTAGGTTGGTAGCCAAAGGGTATGATCAAGTTGAGGGGATTGATTTTACTGATAGTTTTTCACCAGTAGCTAAAACAATGACTGTTCGGTTATTGTTGGCTGTTGCAGCTTATTTTTCTTGGCCTATCCATCAATTAGATGTGAATAATGCTTTTTTGCATGGGTTTCTTGATGAGGAAGTGTATATGGTTCCTCCGGATGGGTATACTAAAGCTGGCCCGAGTGAAGTTTGCAAACTAACTAGATCATTATATGGTTTAAAACAAGCTTCACGACAGTGGAATTGTGAGTTCACTAAGAATCTGCTTTCTTTTGGTTTTGTACAATCACAGCATGATCATTGCTTGTTTACAAAATCTCATAGTTCTACTTTTGTTGCCCTTCTTATATATGTGGATGACATTTTGTTGATTGGTCCTAATGCTGGTGCTCTAGCTGATGTTAAGCATTTTCTGCATACTGCTTTTACCATTAAGGATCTTGGGCCAGGTAAATACTTTCTTGGTTTGGAGATTGCTCGCTCATCTAATGGTTTGTATGTTAATCAAAGGAAACATGTGTTGGATATTCTTTCTGAATCAGGTTTAACTGGAGCAAAACCTGTGTCTACTCCCTTGCCTAAGGGCTTGCATTTGACTGCGAATTCTGGTCAGTTGCTCACTGATGTGGGACAGTATAGGCGATTAATTGGTAGGTTGTTATATCTGGGTTTTACTCGACCTGATATTACCTATGCTGTTCAGCAGTTAAGTCAGTTTCTTCATGCTCCTTGTCAAGGTCATTGGGATGCTGCTTTGCATTTGTTGAAGTATTTGAAGGGTAGTCCTTCTCTAGGCCTATTTTTCCCTGCTTCAGATACTTCTTCTGTGTCTTCTTTCTGTTCTATTGAGGCTTATTGTGATGCTGACTGGGGGTCATGTTTGGAGACTAGACGCTCACTTTCTGGATTTTGTGTTTTCTTGGGTTCTTCTTTAGTTTCCTGGAAGACTAAAAACCAGCCCACGGTTTCTCGTTCTTCAGCTGAGGCGGAATATCGTAGCATGGCTTCAGCTGTGTGTGAATTGTTATGGATGTCTTATATCTTGCATGATTTACAGGTTTCTTTTACTTTACCTATTCCTTTGTGGTGTGATAATAAGGCTGCTTTACATATTACTGCTAATCCGGTCTTTCATGAACGCACCAAGCATCTTGATATTGATTGTCATGTGGTTCGTGATCAATTCAAGTTGGGCTTTGTGGCTCCTGCTCATGTGTCTTCGAAGGACCAATTAGCTGATCTTTTTACCAAGGCCTTGCCAGCTCCAGTTTTTGCTTCTCTTATGTCCAAGTTAGGTTTGGTTGATGTTCACCAAACTCCAACTTGAGGGGGGGATGTTAACTTTCTGTACATAGTTTCTTTTGTTTCTTTAGTGAAGTGTAGTCGTTTTATTCTTCATAGTTATTGTAACTAAAGTGAAGTCGTTTTATCTTTATTTACTGCCATTGTATATAAGAACATCTGACCTTGTACAGTTTCTCTAGAGAGTTCGAATAACATTTGGGTCAGTTCTTCTTTCTTGGTGCAAGTTGTTTCACAATGTTCGTTATGGCTATCTACGTGGACCAGATGGAAGGTATCGTAACCCTTACAATCATGGTTGTCAAAAGAATTGCACAGATTTCTTGATTCAGGGGTACACAGAGGACAATGAAATCGCCACACCGCATATGCAAGATGCAGACTTAGAATTGATGTGAAAGTGGTCGGATTTCTTCTCCAGTATGTACGATACTGGTTGAGACCACCCTCAACAGTTCCAGCTGCAGACATTACCCACCCCAACGAATCTCCTTCATGTTTTAACTTATAATTAGATGTTATTATAATTAGATGTTAAAATGCCCATTATTTGTAAAGTAGCGATTGGTTAGTACGAAAGAATGGTAATAAGAATAGAAATGAATATAATGAAGAATGAGAATGAATATTATCATTATAATTATGATAGTTAGTTAAGATTAATGAATGATTATCGTTATCAATGATAATGGTTAGTTTGTAAAAATATTGTAATTAATTAATTACAAAATAAATTATATTTTAATTAATTACAATATTTTAATTAATGAATGAAATATATTTTAATTAATTATATTACAATTAATTAATTAATTATAATATTTTAATTAATAAATAGTTATATTTTAATTAGTTATATTTTAATTAATAATAATATTTTTAATTAAAATATTATGATTAATTAATTAATTACAATATTTTAATTAATTATTTAATTAATTTCACTATTCGCTCTCCCATTGTCTCTCCTATTCTTTTAGATTACAAGAAAATAGAGGATTGTCAAAAACTAAAGAATGAAACTCTTAAACCTTCAATAATAGGTTCATACCATACATTAATTTTCATTCCATGCGTATATCTTTTTTTTTTTCATATCCCCAAACAAGCATATCCTAAATGAATGCAATTACATTAAAAAAAAAAAACTTTTTAGCAGCGAAGAAAAGAAAAATACGACCTATCGGTCTTTTCTTGTGATGTACTACAAACTTTTGATGCCCTTTTAAGATTAACCATTAGTAAAGTAATTAAAGTAGTTTCATTCTTGAGATGAGACCGTTTAACACAAATAAATACTTTGGATCTGCCTTAATGATTTTGCCATATTTTGCATTTTCTGGTATAGGGCAAATAATATATATAAGATGTGAAATTTTACAAGAGAAAAAGAAAGCTAAAGTTGAAATTCAAATGTATGTAAATGTTTATTGACAGTCCTAACCAAAGGTCCCTACATTGGGTAAGCCTTTCGTGAGAGTAAAATTCAACTCTGTGGAATGCCACTTGACCATGTTTGATTCTTTACAGGACCGAAAATCGCTTCAACCGCTGATAAGGTTTCCCGGTCCTGCCCGAATGTAGCAAGTTCTGTAGCAGCTGCCACATTCTGTTCCACCTGCCCAAAACTAAAATGTTTATATATAAAGCAGCATAGCTTTCTGGGCTGCACACCAGCGTATATAAGTATTATGATGCTAGTGTCTTGTCTTCCAAATTCGACCGCTAGCTGAATTGAGCAACTTTGCCCCCATGGTTTTTCAGGATTTAGGTTTAGTCTCCAATTCTTGTTAAAAAACTTCCCACTTGAGAATTAACTTCTTCAAGCACCAGCACTTAATTATCACATAACAAACAACAAAATGAAAGTGTATGCGGATAAGGCTTCACTGCCTTGAAAACAATTAATCTAAGTAGTCATAAAGTAATCACGAACACAAAGAGATCAATCAGCAACATCACCATCACCTTGTATTGTTAAACAATCTAAGTCATATAATTGCAAGAAAAGCACAACCTTTATTCTAAAACATCTTCACCGACTTTGTTTCTGAAACGTTGTCACCAACACATGCAGATAACGTGAAGTAAGACAACCAAAGAAAAAAAAAACTGCAAGTGTCAAGTAATTGAGCAATTACTATTGGTTTAACAATTTGCAACTTGGTTGAACATCTTAGAATGTTAAAGCTCCAGGATTGCTCACCAAATGTTCCAAACAATTATTGCAAGTATAGCAAACGCTAGAAAAGAACCTGTCTGACAGAATTCATGCCAACCAGCACCGTAGAAATATCCTTGTTGGACAAACTGTACTGCATCCCTAACTTTGATATATTCTTTCCCTTCTCTTTACAGTAGGCAGCCGCAGCTCGACATGCAAACTACAGCGAATATAACAAAATGATTGCATTTTAGAAGAGTTTCATTGACTTAAAACGATGCAAACAACCAGTAGTTTAAAAAATTTGTTTACCAATTCCTCATATTTGGAAGCAGTCGCAAAACAAGCCTGGTTAGATGACCAGTATGAAGAAGCCAGAAGCCAAATAGTATGGCTTTAAAAGTGCATTTGAACTTTATTCATATTCACTGATCCAGATATTGGCAGTTCAATGGATGATACTTTCTTACTAATATGGACCAGGTGTATTAGAACTACCTTCAAGGAAAGACATAGAGGTCATGTGGATGTAAGATGTCAAGCCTCTGTTAAAGTCTTCTTCTGTATGATCATGCATAAAAACTTCTATACTGGGCTAAGAACCTCTAAAGTTTTTCTAATAAGAGGATGCTCCAAGAGCAAGTAAAGCTATTTTAGATTAGTCCAATTGCTCAAGTTGAACTGCATCATGGCTGTGAAAGCTTATGAGCACATTTGTAAGAGGATGAGCAGTGCATAGGTCATGTTGTTGAAATGATATACAATTTGTTCTCTTAATCTAAAATGGCAGTGAATATTGGGGGAAAGGAGAGAAGAATGATAGCAGCAATAGAAATTCCTCGATCCTTTGATTAGGCAAACGCAGACCTTTAGTTCAGCAGAAGCTGGGTGCCACTCCGGGGGGCCATTATCTGTGAGTAGCCCCATCGCAAGTGGAGCAGCATGAATTACGCCAACCCCTTTACTCTTCAAGTAAGGGAGCAAATCTAGCACTGTGGAATCATTGATACTGTAGTGGCAATATGACAAGATTACATCCACAGTGCCAGGTGGCACTCTATCAAGCACATAGGTGAAAACTCCTAGTGGAAGCCCAGTTATACCAATAAAACGTGTCTTCCCTGCTTCTTTCAATTTCTGTAGGGCAGGAATTGTCTCATTCACAATCTGTCACAAGATTCAAATACAACCAACTGTGTCTTGTCATGAACTGGTGTTAGATATCGAGCTGCATAAAGTGAAAATGTATCCTGAAACTACATTTCGCTCAGAATAAAACAAACAAAACCACAAAAAACCAATTGAAGCACATTACTTGGTCAAGAGAGCCAAATTCAATATCATGGCAGTGCAGGATATCAACATAATCCAACTGCAACCTTGCCAAGCTCTCATCAATGCTCCTAGTTACTCTCTCAGCACTAAAATCAAAGCCCTCTTTATACCGCCCACATTTTGTTGACACAATATATTCATTTCTAGGAACTCCTAGAGCCTTAAGTGCCTTACCAAGCATCTTCTCGGACAATGTCCCTCCATAAAACCTGTAACGGATGATTACATCATTGCAAGGGATATGTATACTGAAACTCCGATAATAGAAAGCTACGAACATCTGTGAACCAAGTTGTTAATGATGCCAACGAGAAGGACAAATGATAGAGTCCACAAAAACACAGCAGTCAACATTTTCAATTAACAGACCACTCCTTTCTAGTTCAATTTCTTAGCAACAAAGTGCTCAAGCATCGCACAAACTTCTGAAAGGCGATGAAGTTATGCACAATCAGTCGATTATAATCCCAAACCCCAACTTACCCAAATTTCCTTAGAAAACAATCCCGAAAAGACTGGAAGAAAAGAAAATAATCTTCAACTACAACCGATTATTTCTACGAAAGTCCCAGCACAACCCACCAAAAGGAAGATCAGAAGTGCACATAGTTTCTCCAGTTGTCAATACAGTCTAAAATTTAACACGATCACACAATAATAAAGAGGATGTGGTTAAAGACAGGAGAACCTACGGAGAGGTGTCAAAGAAATTGATACCGAGACGGAAAGCCTCGCGAACGGAGTCAAGAGCATCCTGTTCAGACACAGAGCCGAAGACATTACCGAGAGGAGAAGCCCCGAAACCCACACAGCTGAGCTTCAGACCCGTATTCCCCAGAGGTCGTAGCTCCAGATTAGGAGATGAAGATGCCATTAAGGTTGCTGCAGACGATGCTTGCTTGAGGGAGAAGGACGACAAAATATGGAAGTTGCTTAGTAAGGGACTAAAAATACATGCCATGTATATTTTCTGTAAACTTAATAAAAAGATTAAGATAAGGTTTTTAAAACGTAACAAATAATATTTGTCGGAGTTAGCAGAAGTCAGATTTTTACTCCAGTTTTTACTTTTTACCTATCTTTTGGAAATGTGTAATGATGAATTCCAGTTAACTATTTAAGACTCAAAAAGCTTCAAGCAAGCTTCATGATTAAAGAGTCAAATGTTTTATTTGTCAATCCGGTAATTGCATTAACATATAGGGGGTGTTTGGAATGTGATGGATTGAATTGGAATACAAAAATCACAAGAATTGAATTCATACTTGAATTCAATCCCTACATTTTAAAGGGGTTGAATTCACGTTAAAAATTCAACCTCACTTGACTTAGCTTGCTTCTCTTCCTGTTAACATGAGTTATAACATGAATTGAGTTAAAACTCAATTCATGTTTTGATATGTTTTGATATTTTTTATAATAAATAGTTTAAAATTATATTATTAATTTAATTATTTTTATATTCAATTCAATAATATAATTTTGTTATCTAGAATTTAATATTTATTTAAATTATTTTAATTATCTAAAACTTAATATTTATTTAAATTATTTTTAGTTTTAATTTTAATTAATTAAATTTATTTTTATCTCTTATATAATATTTATAAATAAATTATTAATTAAATAAAATGAAACATTTTAAAATTAACTTTTTATCTAGAATTTAATATTTATTTAAATTATTTTAATTATCTAAAACTTAATATTTATTTAAATTATTTTAATTTTAATTTTTTAATTAATTAAATTTATTTTTATCTCTTATATAATATTTATAAATAAATTATTAATTAAATATAATGAAATATTTTAAAATTAACTTTGTTATCTATAATTTAATATTTATTTAAATTATTTTTAATTATCTAAAACTTAATATTTATTTAAATTATTTTTAAGTATTAAATCAAATATAAATTGAAGTTTATATATTTTGAAGATAATTGAATCCAGTGGAATTGAATTCAATTATAATATTACTAGATTTGTTCCAAACAGTGTAATTGAATTCAATTCTAATATTACTAAATTTGTTTCAAACAGTGTAAATTGAATTCAATCCCAACTTTATTAATGTAATTGAATTCAATTCGTTCACGAATTCAATTCGGAGGTTTCCAAACGGCCCGATAGTGATTCTATCAGCTGTTAGTTGATAACTGATTCTATCAGCTGATTTAACTAGTTGATTGTATTAGCCATTTGCTAGAGATATTTGATAAAATTAGCTATTTAGTATTAACCGTTTATGTATAAAACGATTTATGAGGACATGATTTAAAAAATTATAAAAAAAACTAATTTACCTTATCCCTGTAAAATTAATTTTTTACCCTTCTCATTAGTCTAAGTATGTTCAATCATGTCCAAGAGATCGTGTATTGGAGCTAAATGCATCAAAATAAAAGTTATTAATTAATGTATTAATTTACATATAATTATTTTAATAGAAGTATAATAATTTTAAATATGTAAAGGTAATTAATTTTTATTAATTAATAAATATATGTTTTTGTTAATAATTAATATGATAATAAAATAAAATATATTAAAATTTTATTAATAATCAACATGATAATAAAATAAATTTTATATAGTTTGTATTTATTACATAATAATACTAACACATAAGATGATCAATTACTCATATTTTATTTATAATACATGTTTTATAACTAATTGTTAATTAATTTTGTTAATAAATAAAATTTATATTTCTACATTTTATCATACTTAGATGCAAATATATTTTAAGTATATTAATTTACATATAACATTAGCAGAAAAAATTGTAAAAAAGTTTTTTTTTCCTTTACCCTGTAACTTTCTCTCTCTTTATTAAATAGGAAAGGGTATAATTGGTTTTGATGGTTAAATATTTAGCTGTTTTATGAAAACGATCCTGTATATGAGCGTTTTCATTTTTAGTTGTTTGAAGACAAACAACTATTATATCAGCTACTCTCCAAACAGACAAAATAGCGTTTGAAGAGTCAAACAGCTGAAGCATACCAATCAACTAAAAAAATAGCTAATTGGTAGCTAACCAAATGAGGCCAAAGTGAGATCAGGATCTTCATTTATTAAGTACATCTCATTGTCAATCTGGGCAATGAGGTGATGGATATTTATAGTAGCCCAATTGGGAAGTCAAGGGGCAAAAATAGAATTGGACTCTTATGCAAGACTAGATGATTGGCTGGAGTTGCGGTATGTTGGACAAGGAATGTCACCAGCTTGGATATAGAAAACATGGTAATGTACAGATGTCCACTAAGATAAGGATGGAGTGCGAATAGGGTTGAAAAGTGCAATATCTTCAAAATATGGCCCAAGAGATGTACATATATTGGAAGAGGCCATATTGGTAAATTGATTTAATTGGTCTAAGAAAGAATGTAATTCTTCTGTTAAAAGGAGCTTTTTGTAGGCCAATATGTAATAGGATGCCAGAATTGGAGATGATTGAGTGTACCTAAATGTCCAAAGGCACTCATACAATATGGACGGTGGATGAGGTAGATAACATAACCATTGCAATTATCCACAAAAGAATCTCATAGACAATGATGAGTTAAAAGTTGAGACATATCAATGCGCCATTTGTCTAATGATTGGAACCATTCCGTCAAAATCCATAAGAGCGAACTAGAATTGGTTGGATCAGACAGATGTAGATAAACATGATGAAGGATTGCATACGCAGCGAAAAGAAAAAATTGAAATTCTATATTTATCTTTTGCATTTAAGAAACATAATAATAGTAAAAACAGGCAAAAATAAATACTAGAATTTGTGAGGATTAATTGATACTGAACTTCAAAAATACGACATCTCTATATACTCCACACCGAGAAATATGTCCCGCTTTCAATACTTGATATGACTATGGTTAAATTTGAAGAACCCTTTCTTCAAGAATGGAGAAAACAATTTTTTAATCTTTTTCTCTTGTTTATTTCACGTTCAGAAAACAAAAATGAAACAGTATATCTCTATTCTCTTTTTTTCGTTGTTCAATGTTTTAACGTCTTTCTTTTTAAAAACTTAAAAGAAACACTATCGCATCCTTTCATTTTGGTTTTAAAATGTCAAACCAAAACAAAACCACCAAATGGACAAAACACCATCTGACACCCTTCTTTTCTTTTCTTTTTTAAATTATTATTATTTATAAAATAAAATAAAATAAAACTATTTTATTTTATTCATTTATTTTTGTACAAGAGAATTTTCAATATTAATTATATTTTCTGTGCTAGCAAAAAAATATAATAATATGCCATATAAATTATTTAATAAATTATCTCATAATAAATTAAGTAATCATAAACAAGAAATATTACACTCGTAAGTATGTGACCATATAAGTTCATCACTAAGTCAGTAGTAATTAATCCAATTAATTACTAATCAAGATTGATGACTAACAACACTCCTCAACTGTAGCGCCCCCTTACCGTACCGGGACGCCCGTGGACCGTTTCGATGCATAACTCACGATAAGGGTGTACTACGAACGAACCCAACTAAAATCCACATGGCATCCAAATGAAAGCATTAGTACAACAATAATCACTAAACTTTGAAACTACAACATTCTTTCTCATTCATATCTTAGAAACCATAAATGTATACAGGTCTATCAGTTTTCCACTGTCTAAATACATTACTCCAAAAAGGAAACTGATATAAAAACCTATACTAGGTCATCCCCAAAACAATCATAACTGACCGACCTGTGTGCCATCACTTCTCTTGCCAACGCGCTCGCACGGCAGGAAAAGTTTATCTCTCTCTGGAGCTAGGAGTCTACTATCTCTGTCCTGAAAAATATATTTGCAATGTTGGGTGAGTTTGAGAACTTAGCAAGAAACCATCATCGATGGTTCACCCAACTCATGCATAAACAATCAATTCACAGCATATCACACAATATCACATACAGAAATATCACATGCGTTACCAATTCACAAATATTAGACATTTCGCTTTTCACACAATCCACATTTAATCATTTGTATATGCAATACACATGTGATACTTTTCATTTTATTACGGTGTTGTGACCGTGCGCCTGATCTGTCCCAGTAACGGGCACATTATACGGTGAGCCTGTGGCTCTGAAATACGTTAGGCCTGAATGCCCTGATACAGTGAGCTTGTGGCTCTGTATTACGTTGGGCTCGAGGCCCTGTTGCGTTGAGCATTACGCTCTGAAATACGGTGGCTGCTCCGGCCACAACTGTCATTATTTGAACATACCTTTATGCATGAATGCATATGTCTCAATTTACAATAGTTGTGTCACAACATAACGCCATATGTCCCAAATCGCATTAAAACCAAGTAATTACAATTCACACACAATTGACACTTCGATATCAAATTCTAGATATTTCGGACACCTATGGTCCGAAATCAATCAAAATCAAACACATAAACCCTCCATTATCTCCCCATGGCATAAGCACATAATTTTAAATACACAAAGATTGAGGAACCAACTAGGTTACTCACCTGTAACTTCCGAGCTACTGCCTGGAAGTCCCAGCAATATCCGTGGAATGACGATCTAACGATGCCTCTATAACAGTTAAATAATTACCCATTACTAAATGCATAGTCATAACAATTCAATGATGCACATGTCTTTATTAAAAGATGTACGATGCATGTTCATGATTTTCCGGCGCTAATCCCCGATTTCACTATCTTTTGCCTCATAACCAATTTCTCAAACTATAGACTCTATCACATTTAGACATTACCCTTAATCTCAAAGAAGGCTCAAAACCAAAATTCACTATATACTAGGTCAAAATCATCCATTGTAGACTCCAAAAACATATCATTGATTTCATAAGTCTCCAATTTAAACTCCAATTATCATAATTCAATCCTTAGGTTGCAATAGGAAACCATATTCGACTTTCTTTCAATAATTGAGATCCTACTAATTTAAATTCAAACTTTCATTCTTCACATCAATTGTAGACCTCTCTCTCTAGTTCATAACGAATCAAGAATCATCTCAATTGGAGGTCTACATCATTAGTTATGCCTCGAAAACTAATATATCTCACTTTAGAAAAATGGAGCTCGCCGCGGCTAAAGAACTCTCGCCGCAGCGTGGGAGTAGCTCGCCGCGACGTATGGAAAAGGCTCGTCGCGGCTTAAAAACTCAGGCTCGTCGCGACATCTCGCCAAGCTCGTCGCGACGAGGACTTAACCGCTCGTCGCGGCGAGTACTTATTTACTCATCGCGACGAGGCCCTCTTCAGACGTCGCGACGTGCGGGCTCCTCCGTCTTCTCCGACTAGATTTTTCGTCATTTCTCTCTCTAAAAACCGTAATAACTCACTCTCAACTACCCAATCTTTCACAATAAACACCATAAATGCATTTCAACAACAATAAAACAACATTAAAGCCAATTTACTTACCAATCAAGCCCTAAATCTTCAAATCTCCGAAAATCTCCTCCAAGCCTTAACACCCACGGTTATCTCCCATATCCACACAAAACATCATCATCTCCAAGGTTTAAGCTTGGTCTTTAACTACAATGAAGGAGTAAACAAGAATCTCGAAGGGGGAAGGAAACAAAAATCACCAAAGAAAGAAGGAGGAAGTTTGCCCTAGGTGAAGGAGAAGAGATTTAACTGCCAAAATTCAAAACCTAAAGCTTTTAAAGGTTGATTTTAAGCCTAGGGCTCATAAGACATAAGTCCTCAAATTCTTTTAAATTTCAGTCTCTAAATTTCAATAGCTCGACATTTTTATTCCTAAAATCAAGTATCTATTTTTTCCCATTGCCATTGGACAGTTATTTCGATACCATAAATTCAATCAGTCCGTTACTCGGAAGATTTCCGATCCGGACATATACTTCCAAAAATTCCAGAAAATTTCCTATGGGTTGCTATCAACTGACAATCACTCTTAAGACATTCTAATTCAACTATTCAAACCCAATTCTTCCATAATTCTCAAACAAATCATAATCTAACATAATTATCTCAAAAATTCACCAATCATATCATATTCACAATTAAATGCCGAAAAAATGCCATGAATGCATGTACATATAAATGCATATGCAAAAATGACTTATTCCTTTAAAATTAGAGGCCAGAAAAATGCTCATATCAATAATATGCAATGCCAAGACCTAACTCATCCCAATTTACCAAAATAACCCTTCCCATCGGTAATGGGATGTTACATCAACGACTGGATAGTGTAAAATAACAACCTTATAAAGACGAAACCTAGTTAAGGATGTCAAACCCTATTAGATAACCAACTATGTTACATGTCAATCATTAATAATTGGTGAATGACTTATAAAACTCCTTTTCCTCACTCATTCAATTGCCCTAGCCAAGGTCTTGGAACAACCATTAAGATCAATGACAACCTAGAGCTCAAACTCATTACCTCGAGTTGATAAATCCCATCTTAACTCACCACTAATCAAATAGGTACTTAATTATATCTAATGATCATTCAAATAACATTTTTACATACTAGTTGTCCAACATTAAAACATAATAAGTAACCTATTGATTACTACGATGATCTCAGGTTAAAGGAAAATATACATTTAAATCCTTATGAGAATATCCCACTTGATGGTTCATAAGTAATACTAACTATTGGGAATTCTTAGTTTGGTAAGTTCAATGATCATATCTCCATATGCAACATCTATACATGTAACTTAGCAAATGAGATCTACTAATATCCATCCGATAGATAGTATTACATTAATATTGATCTAATCGGATCATTAAAGTCCTTATTTGATGATTCTATGATTAAGAACACTTTTAGATTAAACCCTAAAGACTTAACTCTCGTTATCATAATCTCCATTACGATGACAAGTGTATAAATTTAATCAAAGACTTATAATATTAGAATAAAAAACAATAAACATGATATTATAATATAATCATTTGCCATGTTATTTTAAAAAATTAATAATTACAAAACAAAAAATACTTAATCCATTACATAACAATTGGGTCATAGGCATAATTCCAACACATGAAGGGTAAGAAAGAAATAGAACAAGCATAAAGGGCAGACAAAGCCCAAAGATGCCATAAGGACAAAGCCCAAAGATGCCATAAGGTTGACTCGTGGATATTGTCATAGATATGATACATGAGTTTGTAAGGGGTAATGACATCGAAATAACCAAGAATTGGTTAAATATCAAACTTGAGAAGGGTTAGATGAAAATAATAAAACAAACTTTGATGAAGAAGTGGAAAAAGGTCTGCAACAATGGTTAGAGGTTGAGAAAAAAAAAGAGGAAATTCTTTTTTGTATTTTGCAAACTTAGGAAACTCCATTAACCAATACAAAGGAATAGGAAGCTTCAGAGAAGAGGAAACAAGCAAGAGGGGTTTAGTTGGTCGAGAGAGATAATCAGTAAGTGTATTATGGTGACCTTTAATATGACAGATGGAGAATTTATAGCGAGAAAACCACTCCTACCAACGAAGCAATTAACTGTTGGGAATCTTTTTCTTGGGCTGATCAAGGATTTTTGGAAAATATGCGTTATCCATTTCAATGAAAAAATGATAAGGAGTGAGGTAGAAAGCAAACTTTTCAATACCTCTTTTGACATTGAGAATCTCCTTATAACTTATATGATAATGGCATTCAGAAGAACTAAATTGGCCACTTGTATATCCACAATAATATCGATTGTCATTGATTTCTTTGAAGAGCACAACACCCAGTGAGTGTCACTAGCATCAGTCTGTAAGATGCATTGTCTTGTGTTGGGAATCTTTAACGATGGAGGATCCTAAAAAATATGCTTTAAATGCTAGACAACCTTAGTTTGTTCTTTTGTCCAAGGTGATGGATTCTTTTTCAAAAGCTTAGATAACTTTGAAGTATAACTTGCCACGTTTGGTATGAACCCACGAATATAGTTAACAATCCTGAGGAATTGTTGTATTTGCTTTACAATGAGATGTTCATAAGGAAAATGTAATAGCTCGCTTGTAATATGTGGACCAGGTTGATAGAATCCATCTTTGAAGTGCATACCCAGAAACTCAATTTCTTTAGTGCTAATGATGCTTCTTGAGGTTGAAAGTATAATGCCATACTGTTTAGCAAGATCCAAAAATCTTTACAGAAGGGCCTGATGTTCCTCATGGATCTTTGAGAATAGTAAGATATCATCAATGTAGATTAGTGCATTGTAGAGGATAGGCTCATAAATCTTGTTCATTGTTTTCTGAAATAGTGATGGGGTGACTTTAAACTTAAATGGCATAACAGTCCATTGATATTGTGCATTGGGAATGTAGAATGTCTTTTTGTATCTCTCAATTGGGTGAATACCCAGTTACCAAAATCCTGCCTTAAGATCAAACTTGGAAAAGATAATAGCTTCTTTAAGAAATAGTACTTGAGTACTGATCTTTGAAAGAGGAAACTTGTCATCTTGTAGGAAAGCATTCAAAGGTTTGTAGTCAATGACTAATCTCTTTTTTCCATGTTTATGCTCTAAACGTTTATTGACATAGAATGTCCAGCAAGCCCAATCTGACTTTGTGGGCTCAATTAGTCCTTGCTTCAAAAGGATAGCACACTCATCTTGTGTGAGCTTCAGAGGATAGACTTGGCGAAGATTAGCTTTCTTCTTACTATGACACTCACAAGTATTTTTGTCTTTGCACTTAATCTAGAGATAAGGCTTCTTGCAAGCCTGTTTGAGAACTGGACCTCCTTTAATGATATTCTTGAACAAGGTATGTTGATCACATAACTTATCAAAAAAAGCTAGAGCAAGTTGGTAGATTTCTCTAAGAGACATTGACATATCTCGTTGTAAAGAATCTATGATCCTTTGTAGTTTCGGTTGCAATTGATTTGGAACAGATGAGATAAAAGTATAATATAGATTAACATCATTCTATCCATTCAAGAGATAGTACATTTTCATCATTCGTTGGTAATGCTTATGAATATCACGCTTATCAAGTGAACAACATTTCATTGCAAAGTATTCTTGATGGATTTGCTTGTCAATGAGTTGAAAGTCACAAATGAATTCTTTATGGATTACTCCATAAAGTGCTCTTACTGTAGTGACTTGGAAGTAATGAAGTCTTTGATAGTCATTAATACTTTGCCACCATTCTCGCAAAGTACCAATGAAACGAGACGTGAATTCAGACAAAATATCTAGTAAGGGATGTTTTGGTCTGGTCATTTGAAGATCAATCCATACACCAAATTCATGTATTATATCTCTCCATTTCTTTAGAGGAAGATCATCAAAAGTAAACCAAGGTCATGAAGTAAGCTTGTTTTGAGCTTGTGCAGCTAGCTGAGCTGATGTTGCTTATGGTGCTGGTTCAGGTCTGAAAGGTTCAGTACTTGTGGATTTTGCTTCACTTATTTCAGGTTCAACTTTAGTAGTTTGAGGCATCGTCATCAGAACTTAGGATAATTTTGATAGATCAAATAACTGGGCTGAAGAATCAATAGACGGTTCAGAGATTTGCTCAAATGATGACTCAGAGTCTGGTTTAGAGATATTTACAAAGGCTTCAGATGTGGGGACAGAGGTTTCAGAACAAACTTCTGTATTATCTTATTGAGAACAAGAATCTTCTACAATATCTTTTGATGTGAGAGTTGCAATGAACTCCGTCTATAACACTTTATCCTTCCCAGTAGATAAGGTGGAAGGTTAAACTTTCGATGGAGATGTTAGAAGTGTATAAATCTGTAATGGTTTACTCCACTAATTTTCAACTATTTAAATAAAGTGTTCAACCAAAAGAAAAAGTGTAATGATTTGATTATTTAAAAAAATGTCTTAAGCACAAATCTTTGATGAGACATTAACTGAGACATTAGCACAAAAAATTAAATTTCTCTTATAGCATAAATGTAGTAATTCTTATGTCTCTAATTAATCAACAATAATTAATCACTTTTTCATTGTACTTATTTCTTGTATTTTATTTTGAACATATTTTGGTGTATTTAATACTAAAGAGTGTTGTTCTATTTATGATATTATTTTTTAATAATTTTGTAACGTATTTTATCAAACATACTTTTAGGATTATAATGAATTAGTATGCAAGTTTGAGGCTTTTTCTATGCTCGTTAGTATAAGATAGATATTGAGTTGATTTACAAGAGGATTAATAAGAATTTTTTTATAAAGTGGATCTTGTTTTTATGAGATTAGACAAGATAAGTTATAACTTTGTTAAAATGAGTTATTATAAGGTACACAGTTTCAAGTTCAATAAGCCTTTTAGACTTATTAAATCCAATGATAGTTTCATAAGGCATATAAAACTGATGAAAATCCATAGGAAAGGTGTATATTTTGGTACACAAGTTATATATACACATATCTATACTGAAAGTATTGGTTATTGATAAAGGGGATGACATGGGTAATTGTAACATCCCACTCCCGCATGACCCGAACCCGACATCGATGATGATATCCGAATCCGTGCCCTATGAGGGTGACGTGCTACATCACTCATTCAAAACTCAGTATAAATTTTTTTTAGAAACATAAACAATATTATGCGGAAAACAATTTACATACGATCATTAATATGTACATTGGCCGTGGGGGGGGCCTTTTCATGAATACAATTTAGTTCAGTCTGTTAACTTACAACATGACCTAATCATTTGTACAAAAAAATTCAGAAAGTATAATTTTTCTTAGACACTAATGTAGAAACTAACTGATCCCGACTTCTTCTAGCATTATACGCCCGTTGCCTAACGGGGTATTCTTCTGAGTCCTAAAAAATAATTGCAAATTTTGGGTGAGTTTTGCGAACTCAGTGAGGTAACCATCATCGATGGTTCACTCAATTTATGCAACACATCAATTCACATAACATATATTCACATTGTTGCATATTTGATCACATTTCACAATTTTACTTGAGCATAGACTATTAAATACATTTCATACGATTAGACATCTATAACCAATTGAATTCACCAAACACTCAAGCATAATATAGTTGTTTCATAATTCACAATCAGAAGTACCCCATGGCTATTATCATATCATTATATGGCATCTTAGCTTTCATTCAACCAAATAGATCAAATCAAAATCAGCATGTAACACTTTTTTTTTCCAATTTATTTCAGTGTTGTGATTGAGCGCCTGAACTGTCCCCATAAGGGCACATCAATCGTTGAGCCGTAGGCTCTGGAACTGTCCCATTAAAGGCTCATTAATCGTTGAGCTTATAGCTTTGAAGCTGTCCCATTGAGGGCTCATTAATCGTTGAGCTTGTAGCTCTGAAACTGTCTCATTAAGAGCTCATTAATCGTTGAGCTTGTAGCTCTGAAACTGTCTCATTAAGAGCTCATTAATCGTTGAGCTTGTAGCTCTGAAACTGTGGCTGCTCCACTCACAACTATCATTAACTGATTTTGCAATCATGCACGTATTCATTTATGCTACAGTTCAATCACTTTATTCACGTATTCCTATATCACAATTTCCAAATTATCACAATCGGACAATTTATTCACAATATTTCATATTAAGAACACAATGGCAATTTTACATACTCATGACACTTCTATACCATATCTTTCCAAGCACTCCGGACCTTCTGTCCGGAATTCACAATCAAACAATATCCCACCATTATCCTCCACAGAGTCAAAATCAAATAATCATAAGCCAATGATAAGTAAGAAACCATCTAGGTCACTCACCTATAGTTTCTGAGCTAATTCCTAGAAGTCTCAGCAACGTCCGTGTGCTAACGTTCCAAATGTGCCTCTATGACATTCAAAATATACAATTATTACCAAATGCACAATCAGGACTATTTAATAATGCACATGTTGCAATTAAAATGTGTACAATGTATGTTCGTTACATTCCCGGCATTATCTCATAATTCACATCACAAAAGATTCCCCTATACCTTAGGAAATCATATGCACCAAAATCACGCAATTTGGACCTCTATAGGTCAAATTATTGATAAAACACGGAGCAGAAAAATCACTACCCGATCCTCTCACTTCGACCTAACGAATCCTCGATAACTTCGGCTCTAAAAATTCCCAATTTCACAAATAAATGAAATTCAATGTTTCACGGATCCGATGCCTCGAGAATCAGGTCAATCGGATGTTGGACGGAAAAGTTATAAGCAAAAGAGTGGAGAGAGGTCAGTTCAGGAAAAATGCATGTCCTAGTCGACTAGTCAGAGGTTGTAGTCGACTAGTGCAGGAAAAATACATGTCCTAGTCGACTAGTCAGAGGTTGTAGTCGACTAGGTCGACTATAGTGACCGACTGGAATCTTTATTCTTTCTTTTTGCCGACATTCTAACTTTCACAAGTCATAACTCCTTGCTTCGAACTCCAAATTGGACAAACTTAGTATCAATTCCAAGATAAAAGAGAGATCTACAAGTTTTATAAAGGACACAAAAACCAATTTCATCTCTAAGAGTGTCAAAAATGCAACCAAAGTTAATGCCTGCACATTGTTTAACAAAATAGTATACCAATTTGCAAAAATCATAACTTTTCATTCCTTTTGCCAAAAATTCCAAAATATTTGTCAATAAAAAGATCAAAACAAATTCTACAACTTTTATGAACAACTTGGAAGCCAATTCCATCTCTAAATAACTCAAATGCTCAATCAAAGCTTCTACCTATATTTGTCATCCTCAACAGCAACACATTCTTTCAAAATTCATAACTTTCTAACCCATTGTCGAAAAATTACATGCTCTATATTACTGAAAATATCAGAAAACAAACTACACTTCTCATGAAGGACTCAAAAACAATTTCCATCACTAACCAGTTCAAATTCACCCATTAAGGTGGCTGCCCTGTTAAGCTTGCTAAAATCAGCACATCACCTAAACCATATCCAAAATTGAAAAATTCATAACTTACAATCCATACATCCAATATTATCATATTATACCTCATTACAAAGCTAAGACAATCCTCTACAACTTTTCATAAGATCACTTGAGCTAATTTTAACTCTAATAGACCACAATTGGCACCAGAACACAGAAACTATCAAAATTCATACTTAGAGGCAGTACACACACTAAACACATTAACACATCAATTGCCATCTGACATTACTCAAGCCATAACTTTCAACTTACAATTCGAAAAATTTCATACTTAGTGGCGATAGAAAACTAACAAGAAAATCTTCAACTTTCATAAAGACCACTTTTACAAACTCTGTCTACTTTAGCCCAAAAAATTCTCCAAAGTTTTGGGTAACAATTCATTCAATGCTAGAATCTCAGTTATTCAGCCAACACACCTATCTCACTTTCCAAGCAAAATTTAAAACCCTTAAAGCCATAATTGGACAAAACTTCCTTCATATGAATTCTAGTCATACTTCTTAAGTTTAATTTAAGCTAAACCTCAACTCAATAGCTTAATCATATCAAAAGTTATGATCAAAGACCTGAAACATCCACAAAGTAAAATTTTCCAAATTTGATACCGAATTCAACTCCTTTCATTCTAACAACATTCCTACATCAATAAGCATCAAATTTAGTCACTCATTCAGCCAAATTTTCATCAAGAACTTCACTTGAACATAAAGCCACAAAATCACAGCACTCATACTCAACCATCTCCCATTAATAAACACTCATCTAACAACAATACTATCAATCCAAAACAACTTAATTCATCTCATTTATTAACTTCTAATTCATCATTCACCAATCATCAATCAATCAAAGACTTAACATACCCATATAGTCAAAGCACAACTTCATGCAATTAATGCACAAGATGACATAATTAATGCATTAACCAACATAAAACATAGCACTTACCCAATTAAGCTCCCACTTTCTTCAATTTCTCAAACATAACTACAATTCCTCTTCCTCCCTACATACACGGTTATCACCCTCAAAGTTTAGGTTGGTATTTCTTTGTGAACAAGGAGGAGGAAGCAAGTAGCATAGGAGAGGTTTCTTGAGTGGGTGAGGGTGATAGCAATTCCAACTAAAAAGAAGGAGAAAAATCAATGAAGAAGGAGTAGAGATGGAGAGTGTCGGATGGAGGAGGAAGAAGAACAAAAGAATTTTGTCCCTTTTTAATGAAAGCATCGAGAATGCACTAAAGGGAGGGGTTTTTAATGAAATAAAACATGGCATGCTAGGCAAGTGACACATGTCACTTGCCACATGCCAATCTCCCATTTGCTTCATTTAATTTCTTTCAATTTCTAGCCCAATTTCTCTCCGAATTCTAATGGCTCAAAGTAATAAATCCTAAAATCATGCCCCTAATGTTCCAGTGCCATTGGATCGTCATTTTCAGTACTAGAAATCTAATCAGTCTGTCACTTGTAAATTTTTCGGTCCGGAAAGGTATCCCGAAAAATTTCTAGAAAAATTTCTAAAATTTTGCAAAAATGTAAAACACGCAAAAATCCACTCCAATTTGATTTTCAAGCACAGCAATCTCATTTTTCACAATAAACACATACGCCGGGAAATGTCATGAATGCACGTACAATCATATGCATATACAAAAATTACAATTTACGCATACATAGAGGCCATATTGGGCATGACCATGCCGAGATATGTTCACACACTCATACCTCATTCTAAATTACCATTTTACCCTTCCCATCGGAGATGAGATGTTACAGTAATAGGTTAGAACATAAGCAAAATATTAGTCATAGGCAATATGATACATATGACATAAGACAATAAGGTTTTTAGGATTAACTAGTTTAGATGATGGGATGGAAAATAAGGCAATAGTCATAGGCTAAAATGAGAACAAGCAAACAACTATGATTTTTATATTGATGATAATAGTATATTTGAACATACATATATTGAAGATGGTGATAGCCAAGATAAGGTAGAAAGCAGTCGACTTAAGGTTGAATCAAATGAATAAAAATGAAGAGATGAATGATCAAATTGGTGAAAATAGTGATGGAAATCATTCAAAAGCTAGAGATCATAAAGTTATATAAGGTGATTTTAGTGTGTCTATATTATAGATGATTGTCAACCATTAGAAATAAAATTAACCAATTATGAAAACTTTCTTGACAACATTGTGGAAAGGAGTTTGATGAACCATTAAGGAGATCAAGTAAAAGTGTTAGACGTCAATTATATAATGAACCATCATAGTGGATATTGGGTAAGGAGTTTATTGGTCAAAAGGAGTTTAAAGATGCAGTGGTTGATTATGTAGTGGCTATTGGTTCTAATGTGACGTAAAAAAAATAAAGATGACAATGGGAGTCGTATGCATCTTATGATAAAAATGACAAAAGTTTCAAAGTTAAAAGTTACATACTAGAACATACTTGTTCACAATAAACAAGGCAAAGATGGTTATACTAAGTTCCTTATGGGACAATTTCAAGTAAAGAATTTTAAAGAAACCAAATATCATTATAACTAGAAATTTTGAAGAATGCAAATGATATTTTTCAATTCCAATATGTATAAAGCTGTAAAGAGAAAACTAAGAAAGGAGAGAATAAAGATTGTGCCACTGAATATTTAAAGCTTTGAGGGGTAATTTAGAAGGTGAAAGTCAGCAACCATAACTCTATTGTAAAATATAACTCTTAAAGAATAAAGAAACCTCATTGTTATAGTTCAAAAGGTTACATACTTACTTTCCAACCATGAAAAAAACATGGACGAAATTAAGAAATTGAAAAAAAAAGTGGTAATGAAAAATTTGTAGAGTAGAGATTTAGCTTATGAGTTGTTTAGAGGGGATGGAAAGCACATAAGCAGTATTGACAAGGATTAAACTTTGCATAACGTAGGAGTTATATGACTACCCATATAAGTATGTTGTTAGTGCTATCCATCTTGGCCCATAAATCAAGAAGAAAATATTACGCCACTACAATAACCCATCTCCTAAATTAAAGAATTGGAGCATGACGAGGATTGTATGTTGGAGAAATAATGTAATCTATATCTTAGGAGAAATAAGGATGCACATAATCCTCTCACACAACTGCTAGAGATATGATTGGTTAATAGGAAGATTAGGTTCAATTCAATCACAATCAAAGGGATAATTTCCATAATTTACGTATTGTATTTTGTTCCTATTTTAGTTGTTACACTACAAGAAAAATGTAAATTAGCGATGGAAACTTAGCAACGGAACAATTTCTGTCGGCAATTAGCGACAGAAATATGCTTTCCGTCGCTAATATTGAGTGATTTAGCGACGGTACTAATATTCGTCGCTAAATTTGGAGGAAATTTTTTGCGACAAAATTAGCGACGAACATTAGCGACGGAACAATATAGCCGTCGATAATTTATTACCGACGGAAAATATACCGTTGAAAATTAGCGATGGAAAGCATATTTATGTTGCTAAAATTGAGTAATTTAGCGATGGTACTAATATTCGTCGCTAAATTTAGAGGGAATTTGTGGTGGCAAAATTATCGACAGAATTTAGTGATGGTATACATTTCGTCGCTAAAAATGGAAGAAATTTTTGGTGGAATAAAAAATTTTGAGTTTACCTACGAAAAATTTCGTAGATGAATTCCGTTGGTAAATTAATTTAGCGACGAAAATTTTATTTTCGTCTATAAAAAGGCGGGAATTATTGGCGGTATAAATTTTTTTTGAATTTACTAACGGAAATTTTCGTTAGTAATTCCATCGATAAATTCTTTTTAAATATAAACTCACTCGACATCTCCCTCCAACTTCTATCTTCTTTTTCCTTTCTTCTTCTTCCTTCTTCCTACATCTTCTCTTTGGTTTTCTTGGAGCCCATTTCTCTGTTGTGGATTCCTTTTCTGCTCAACGATGTTGTCTTTTTCAGCTATTGTCATCGTGTCCTTCGGTAGAGGTATTTTTGCAACTACTGTCATGTATTTTTTTCATATATTAGATGAAAGTTAATTTGGGTATTTATTATTTTCATTTATTTGTGTATTTTATTATTGAAAAACAACTTTAAGGTATAAATGTTAGTGATAGAAGGGACAAGACGTGATTTTAGTTGTGATGTTAAGATAAATTTCTGATGCATGTAAGGTGTTTGATTAAATGTTTGTTATTTGAAAAAATGATTTTAGTTCTTTATTTTTAGTTCTGTTTTAGTATAAATTTTAATATTTTAATTCTTTTACTTGAAATAATGAAGTTCTCTACATGGTGGCTTCCAGAGAAACTAAACACTTTGCAGGTAAATTTTAAAAAATAGTTTTCAGCAAAAAATTCCGTTGGTAAATATATTGGATTTTACCGACGGAAAAAATTCCGTCGCTAATTACCGACGAAATTATAAAATCCGTTGCTAATTTTCTGACAGAAAAATTTACTAACTGAACAAAATAATCGACGGAAATTTTTACCGTCGGTAATTCCGTCAGTAAATTTACCAAAGGAAAATGTTCGTCGTTAAATTTAGTAACGGTCATATCTCTGACATCTTTTTCTGTGAATAAATTCCGTCGCTAAATAAGCTTACCGACGGAATATGTACAAATTCCGTTGGTAAATTTCATCGCTAAACTTTATTTTTCTTGTAGTGTTATTTTTCAGCTTTCCATCTATATCTCTACCGTTAGCCATAGTTGTATATATATGATGTTGATCTTTCAATGTAATTAGGTCATGTTAATTTGAATAAAGTTTTATTTATGTTCTAATTTTCTACATGGTATCAGAGCAATTGTGAGCTAAATACACACAACAAATGGCATCCATCTCTCACAATGTTAGTAATTTTGTTACTCTCAAACTCAAACAAGATAACTACTCCTTATGGTGTGAACAAGTCTTGGCTCTTGCAGGAAGTCAAGATTTAGTTGGACATCTCACCAATGAAACACAAGAACCTGGTCAATTGATCACCAACACTGCTGCCACTGGTGAATCTACATAAGCAACAAAGAAAATTATAGCATGGAGGAAATCAGATCGATTCCTTCACTGATGGATAATTGGTACTCTTTCTGAAGAGGCTTTTGGCCTTGCTATGGGCCAAGACACAACAAAATCAATTTGGGATACCTTGAAAGAAGCTTATGGTTAAGATTCCCAAGAAAGAGAATCCACTCTCCGTCAACAATTGACATACCTCAGCAAAGATGACAACACCCCTAGTGGTGATCATATCCGTAACTTCAAAGGGATATGTGATAATTTTGTAGCCATAGGAAGCCCAGTTGCAGAAAAGGTTAAAGTTTTTTCTCTTCTTACAAGCCTGGGTCCAAAATATGAATCTTTCACCACTATTATGTTGAAACCACCACGTCCATCCTACTCTGAATTGGTGTCCTTATGACAAGGATATGAATAACGTCAGAATTGGTTCACAACCAATACCTTAACTCATCAACTTGCCTTTTATGGTCAAAAGCAAAATTTTGCCTTTTATGAGCAAAAACAAAATCTGGCTCTTGTAGGATACAGAACAGTTTTAATTCAAATGATCGTGGCTTCCAAGCGTACAACTCACTCTTGAATAATCGAAGAAACAGTAGTCCTGGTGAGCAAACCAGTCCTAATAACAACCATTACTTCAATAATCGCAAGCCACCTCCACTTGGACGATGTCGAATGACACCAATAGAAAGAGAAATGTATCAAAATGAAACATGTCAAATATGCGGTGTTATGGGGCATGTCGCAAAAATATGTTGGCATTTATCCACACATGCGTATTCATCTGATGAAATTCCAAAAGCATTAGTGGCTCTCACTCTTGATAATAGTATTTTTGACACCAAATGCACATCCGACTCATGTTCTTCTCATCACATAACATGTAACGCTAGTATATTAAAAATCACATGTCCATACTTTGATAATGATTAAGTTTTAATAGGAAATGGAACACTGTTAAGCATAAAATCTATTGGTGATGTTATCATTAAAAGTGGCAATAAAAGTCTTACACTAAAAAATGTTTTACATATACCCAAATTGTGGATTTTTGTATTAAAAAAAGGGAGATAGTTGCAAAGTGATGACAGGACAATGTAAGGGTGTTCTTTATGTTATTTCCAGCCCCTATGAATTGCATTTTTTGTGTAGGTTCAAGTCTAGTACTGTTGACTTATAGCATCAGCGCTTGGGACATCCTAAAAAATCCACTCTTCAACTGTTACAACAACAAGGGTTGATTGATGTCCAAGGATCTAATAATTTACATTCTTTTTGTGATAGTTATCAGTAGCCAAGCTTAGTAAATTGCCTTTTTCTTCTTTAGATAATAAAATTCTGTCTATTTTTAATAAAATACATTATGATTTATGGGGACCATCACCAATTCCATCTCTTAACAATTTTCATTACTATGCTCGCATTATTAATGACTTTTCCCGATATACTTGGCTAATACCGTTAAGAAAAAAGTCTGATTTTGTTGATACATATTTGGCCTTTGAACAATATGTTTCTCGACAATTTGACAAAAAATAAAGATATTTCATTCTGATGGAGGTGGAGAATTCATCAACTCCAAACTTAATTCTCATTTTCAAGCACAGGGAATTGTTCATCAAATTTCACGTCCACACACTCTGAAACAATCAGGTATGGTCGAGCGTCGTCATAGAATAATTTGCGAGCTAGGTATGGCAATGTTATTTCATAATGGTGCACCTTTATATTTATGGGTGGAAGCTTTTAAAACAACTGTTTTTCTTATTAATCACTTACCATCGAGTGCTATTAATTCTGATACACCTTACATTAAAATGCATGAAGTTCATCCTCTGTATTCTTTTATGAGGGTTTTTGGTTCAAAATGTTTTCCATATACTTGGGACATACGTAAAAATAAGTTTGATCCAAAGACAATACCATGTGTTTTTATTGGTTATAGTGATTAACACAAAGGGTACAAATGTTTTCACCCATCTATGCGAAAAATTATTATTTCATGTATTGTTGTTTTTTATGAAACCAATTTCCCATTCAAAAATCAACATACAAATAATTCCAATTCTTTGAATAGTTTTTGGATAAGTATCTTTGATTCTTGGACATCCCTTCCGCAGTCTAACAAATATTCCCCTCACAGGATACAAATGCATGTGATCCTCCTATTCCATCCACTGGTTTACATCAACAAGATCCCTCACTCACAACAATTATCGAGCCCACTTTGTCACTTACCAATTCTATCATACCACAAGAGGATTCACATACAGAATCAGTCACGTTGTCTAACTCAAGTCATGATATCGAGAGTTCTTCTCTTAACATGGCAGAATCAGTCTACGACACCACAACATAATTAGTTCAGCCACCATCAGTACAAGCACCAGTAGCTCAAGCATCTATATCTTCTTCTCCCGACATTAATTTGGAATCAGCAACGCCTTCACAAAATAACATGACACTTGAACTAATACCATCTCAACCTCACTCTATGGTCACTAGGTCTCAACTGGGGATTCGAAAACCAAATCCCAAGTATGCTCTTGCAGCCAGTGTTGCACAGGACATCCCTCGTACACCACTAACCATTAAAGTTGCGCTTCATCATAAAGGTTGGAAATCAACCGTGCACGAAGAAATGGATGCCTTTCATCGCAACAACACTTGGCAACTTTTTCCATGTACCTTTAAGATGCATGTAATCAAGTCCAAATGGGTTTTTTAATCAAAATTTAAACCAGATGGAACTCTAGATCGATTGAAAGCACGCCTTGTTACTGAAGGGTACAATCAGATAGATGGTATTGATTATACAGACACCTTCTTACCTTTTATCAAGCCTAAAACAATAAGTCTTGTGCTTAGTGTGGCTCTTGTTTGACATTGGGATATTCATCAACTTGATGTTAAAAATGCGTTCCTATATGGTGTCCTCAATGAGAATATTTTCATGGAATAACCTCCTAGAATGGATAAACCAAACTTCCCAAATCATGTGTGCAAACTCTAATGAGCTCTCTATGAATTAAAACAAATGCCCCGGGTATGGTTTGCTCACTTTAACTTTTTTTTTAAAGCATGGCTTCTTTTGTAGCTTAGTTGATCCATCATTATTTGTTCTACATTGTTCTCTTTATACTCTAATCCTTCTTTTATATGTAGATGGCATGCTTGTTACAGACTAAAATTTAGAACTTCGAACTTCTTTTATTCAACTATTACATACTAAAATTTCCACGAAGGATCTCGGCCCAATTCACCACTTTCTCGGCATTGAAATCAAGTCAAAAGTAGAAGGATTGCATCTCTCTTAGTTTTATTATGCACTTGCTATTCTAGAGCGCACCAGCATGTTAGATTGCAAGCCCATGAGCACACCACTTGAAGCAAAAACAAAAGGTCTCAATAACACCTTGTCATATTTTGATCCCACACATTATCGTGGCATTGTTGGTGCTTTGCAATATCTCACCCTGACTTGACCAGACCTTACTTAGAGTGTCAATTTTGTGTCTCAATTCATGCATGCACCAACCTAAGTGCATTTCAAAATGATTTGTCACATCTTGCGATACGTGAAGGGAATAATTAGCTACGGTCTTGATTTTACTTATCACTTATCATTGGATCTTCATGCCTTTTCTGATTCAGATTGGGCTAGTTGTTCCATTACTTGCCAGTCAACTACAGGATACTGCATTATTCTCGGTC
Organism: Erythroxylum novogranatense; assembly: GCA_029891385.1. Classification (NCBI taxonomy): domain Eukaryota; kingdom Viridiplantae; phylum Streptophyta; class Magnoliopsida; order Malpighiales; family Erythroxylaceae; genus Erythroxylum; species Erythroxylum novogranatense. The sequence continues at coordinate 95,894,171 of CM057228.1, forward strand.
ATAATCCAATCTCTTAGTGTGCAAAAAAATAGCCACTATCTCGCGTTCCACCATTAAAGTTGAATATCAAGTTATGGCCAATACTGCAGCTGAAGTTACATGGTTAACATACATTCTCAAAGACCTTGGTGTTCATCAATCTTAACTTCCAACTCTTTTTTGTGATAATACTAGTGCACTACACATGACTATTAATCTGGTGTTCCATGCTCGGAGCAAGCACGTTGAGCTTGATTATCACTTATTGCATGAGAGAGTTGTTACCCAACATATCTCTACAACACATCAAGTGGCAGATATTTTCACTAAGCCAATGTCTAATGCTACTCTTGCTCTTCATTGTCTCAAACTTCGTCTTTGACCCCGACAAAGTTTGTGGGAGGGTATTACACCACCACATCAGCCCATCTCCCAAATAAGGAATTGGAGCATGATGAGGATTGTATGTCGGATAAATAACGTAGTCTATATCTTAGGAGAAATAAGGATGCACATAATCCTCTCACATAACTACTAGAGATGTGATTGGTTAATAAGAAGATTGGGTTCAATTCACTCACAATCAAAGAGATAAGTTCCTTATTTTACTTATTGTATTATGTTCCTATTTCAGTTGCTAATTTCCAACTTTCCATCTATACCTCTACTGTTAGCCTTAGTTGTATATATATGATGTTGATCTTTCAATGTAACTAGCTCACATTAATTTAAATAAACTCTTATTTCTGTTCTAATTTTCTTCAAAAATGCAATAAAAAACCTGAAATGCACTTACTTAACAATATGCCAATGTGAGTATTTTATTTTAAATAAGTCATTAAATACTTCTATTTATGATATGGGAAAAACTAAATGATATATTGTGTTCATGTTTCAAGTTTAGGGAATATTATATTTTAACACCAAAAATTGAGGCATTTTCTAATATATGTATCTATCCCCTTCAATTGTGCACAATATATTACTTAATTTAACAATGTTTTTTTGGAATTTCTTAATTTAACAATGTTATATGCATGTTTTATTTAGATTTTAACTTAAACAATATGGCATAAGCTAATATATCAAGTCAACTGAAAAATAATGCAAGTTTAGTATATGACTAATCCATAAGTATTTAATCAAGTTTAATATTAGCAAGTTAGTTGCTCCGCAAACAAAACTCATTAAAAAATGGAGATGTTGATCCACAATTTTCAAGTTATCCTTCTAATTAAGTTATTTAAGGTTTAAAAATAAATCAAGCTATCTTCAAACAATTGCAAGCTCAAACAAGTAATAGGAGAGCAACATGGGAGAGGAATGGACGTTAATCATAAAAGTAACCTTTTGTATCTAGAGGTAGTAAATTGATATTTTTCTTATTATTGCTAGTAGAAGTGCCATATAATGCAAATTTCATATCTAAAATGACAAGCTAAAACAAATTAAACTGAGGGAATTTGTTTTCACAAAATAACTCTTATATAATCCAATTGCTAAGACAACACCGCATTGAAAACCCAATTTGCCACATTTATGAGATTATTACACTATGTTCATAATCTCAAAAACTTTTCTTTTGACATAAATCAATAGAAGCTCAGCATCTAGTTCTTGAATAAGAAATTTGATAATGTCGACTACTTTTTAAGTTTTTGGATAGTTACACGCTTTGTGCAATTGAAGTTGAAACTTTGATCCTTTCGCTGTAAAAAAATGTGGGTCAAAAGTTATTTCAGAGAGATCGAGATGAAGACTCGAAGAGGGCCTATTTCCTTCAATCTTAATAAAATTTCAACAGACAATAATCCCACCGACATGACGTAATCACCCTAACCTTTACCTACAATTCCAGAATTGGTTCTTTATCCTCTTTGTCTGTCTGTCTGTCTGTGTCCCTAAGACCTTTGATCATTGCCTCATGCTATCAAATCCAAGGTGAGTCGAGATACGTACGACTTTGGTTGCATTTGTACTTACCTGGGTTTTACCGTTTCCATGCATTCTCCAACTCCCTGGATCTAAAGCAACGAACTTTTCTTTTTGTGAATGAATAAAGAACAGAACTTTTGGTAGCACGATTCTTATAATTACCATTTCCCGAGCTTGGCTTGACAGACTTTCATGTTTGTTGTGTTTTGTTGGTGTGTATATGCTTCTACATGGAATGAAAACCTTGACATTTTTCCATTGGAGAAGTGATGTACCTATTTGGGTTTCTTTTCTTTCTTAGCTTACTTCAGTGTCTTGACTGGATGTATAAGTTGTTAAACATAGGGAGTCGTTTACTTTTGTCTTTCGAAAGGGTGCTGGCGAAGTGTTGGTGAACACGCTCTCAAGAGTCCCTTTTTATGTTTTAAATTAAGACTTTAAACGAATAACTATTTCTCGCTCTTTAAACTCACAGCCATTCTTCTTAGCACCCACTGTCAGGTACAATTTGTAGTCTATTAGCTTGATAGTATGCTTGTTTGTTGAATGAACTCTTACCACTGCAAAGGGAATGCCAAAACAATGGAGTGGATGAAATAGTCTTGATCACTTGGAGTAACTAAAATTTTTTAGCTGCTTAACAAGCACATGCAGTTATGATGGTCATTGTGCTTGTAAAGGTTTTAGTTTAGAGCAGTCCAGTGATAAGCGAACTACTTATTGCTAAAAGAAAAATTTTGTTCTTTGAATATCCCCAGCAAAGATCCCAAAATTGAATCTATTATTTCGTGAAATATATTGTCTAGATTATTCAGTGATAGTTTACACATTGGACGATACCAAATTTCTGTGGATCTACCATTATGACTTATTTTTCTCTTGTCTTTATTTACTCCTACCTTATGTCTACAGAATTTTGTATTGATACCTTGAATAAGTAGGCATCTTTCATGTGCTTATCAAAATAAATTTGAACTGATGGTGACTTTTATTAACTGTTTAATTACTCAAATATGATATCTTTTTCTATTGGACATTACATATTATCATTTGGTATTTTGCAGGCCCTTTTGCGGCTAATTGTTCTTCTTTTGGACTGTCTTGTTTGAGTGTTTAGCCAAACCTTCATATTCAAATTGATTATTGTGTTTATGACAGCATGTTGCTGTTTCTGGGCGTAGGAACTCAGATAGGTGATCATTAAGTTGTACAGTTCAAGTTTTGAATTTGACATGCTTAAAGTATGGAGGGCCACACTTTTGTTGTAGGTCAAGAGTTTCCTGACGTCAAGGCCTTCCGGAATGCAATTAAAGAAGCAGCAATTGCACAACACTTTGAACTACGTATTATAAAAAGTGATCTTATTAGGTACTTTGCAAAGTGTGCATCAGAAGGGTGTCCGTGGCGCATTCGTGCTGTGAAACTTCCTAATGTCCCAACTTTCACCATAAGAAGTCTTGAAGGGACTCATACTTGTGGAAACAATGCTCAAAATGGTCACCATCAGGCTTCTGTAAATTGGATTGTGAGCTTTATAGAGGAACGACTGCGGAATAACATCAATTACAAACCAAAGGACATACTGCATGATATCCATAAGCAATATGGGATCACAATCCCATATAAGCAAGCTTGGCGTGCCAAGGAACGGGGGCTTGCAGCAATTTATGGGTCTTCTGAAGAAGGATACGGTCTGCTCCCTTCTTATTGTGAGCAAATCAAGAGAACAAACCCTGGAAGTGTTGCAGAGGTGTTCACTGGTGCAGATAATAGGTTCCAGAGGCTCTTTGTTTCTTTCTATGCATCAATATGTGGGTTTCTTAATGGATGCTTGCCAATTGTTGGGCTTGGTGGTCTCCAACTTAAGTGCAAATACCTTGGTGTCTTGCTTTTGGCTACATCATTTGACGCTGACGGTGGATTATTTCCTCTTGCATTTGGCATTGTTGATGTTGAAACTGATCAAAACTGGATATGGTTTTTGTCAGAGATGCGGAAGGCACTTGAGATGAACACAGAAAATATGCCACAAATTACATTTTTATGTGATGGGAAAAAAGGCGTCATTGATGCAATTAGAAGAAAATTCCCTAGTTCTCTTCAAGCTATTTGCATGCGGTACTTGACTGAAAGCATTGGCAAAGAAATTAAGAATTCAAGAATTGTTCATCTTTTGTGGAAAGCTGCAAATGCCACCACCATTGTTGCTTTTAAAGAGAAAATGGCCGAAATTGCAGAACTTTCACTGTCAGCTGCAAAGTGGTTGCAACAATTTCCTCCCTCTCAATGGGCATTGATCTATTTCGAAGGAACACGGTATGGTCATTTGTCATCAAATGTTGGGGAATTCAGTAGATGGGTTCTCGAAGCTCATGAGTTGCCTGTTATCCAGGTGATTGACCAAATTCACCAGAGACTAATTGCAGAGTTTGAGGAACGGCGATTGAAGAGCAATTCCATATTTACTGTACTTACTCCATCAGCTGAGAGACAGTTAGTTGAAGCTATTAACCAAGCATTAACATATCAAGTCCTCCGATCAGATGAAGTAGAGTTTGAGGTTCTTTCCATGGAGCGTTCTGACATTGTGAATATTGGTACCCGTCGTTGTTCATGCCGAGATTGGCAGCTTCATGGAATACCATGTTCACACGCAGTTGCTGCACTTATATCATGTCAAAAAGATGTATATGCCTTTGTAGAGAAGTGCTTTACTGTGAATAGTTACCGTAAAGCATATGCAGAAGATATTTACCCCATTCCTGAAAAAGTTCAGTGGAGGAAGATGAGTGAGACTACAGTCAATGAGGATGATATTCAAATGGTACGGCCACCAAAGTTTCGCCGGCCACCAGGTCGCCCAGAAAAGAAACGAATATGTTTAGAGGACCTTAATCCTGAGAAGCATACTGTACATTGTAGTCGATGTAATCAAACAGGTCATTATAAGACTACTTGTAAAGCAGGAGTTACGAAAGTCATTAAACAGTTTTAGGGTTCTAATTTTATACACAGATATATCTACATTGTCCTTGTCAAATCCACTAGAGTGTCCTTCCCATACTTTGGGAAAACCTGAAATTATAAAATGGAAAACATCCCTTGTAATTAATTGTCAGTGTTTAACCAGATCTTTGAGATTGCTTTTCTTGCCATGATATCAGTCGAATGTTCAACTTTTCTTATTGTCTCCATACCACCTTGGCCGAGTGTTGCCTGAATCATGTCAAGACATTGCATTACTCAAGTGGTGTAACTCACACAAAGCAAGCTTCAACGTGGCGGAGTCTCATTGTACAAGTTACAGTTGATCAATTTAACATTAACCAACTGTTGTTTTATAATCTTCGTATGGATCTCCAACAACGTATGGATGCCAGAACTTGCAGTCTAATCACCTTAACCTTTTAGTTTTATGCCGCTATTAATTGACAAGTTGATCCTAAGGGTTCGTTACAATAGAAACCAACCATGATTGAATCATAGACGGAGTGGAAACAAATTTTTTTTTACGGTTTCTATTCAGATCTCGATAATTGAATAACTTGAATAAAACAACACGAATCATATATTAAAAAATCATATCTAATTTGTGTTTCTTATTGAAATCTTTTGAAAACATTCCGATTTGTCAATTAAGAGTTGTTCAATCGTCCAACCTCTAATAGTATCTACAGAGCAACGTCTCAACACTTTGAGAGGAATGAGGCAAGACACTAGCTCCCTAATGCTTATTACTATTAATAGAAAAAGATTATGATTTTTGTAATTTTTATTAAAATTAAATTCTTTAATTATAATTAAATTAATAATCTAATTATAATTAATTTAATTATAATAAAATCAAATATTTCATATTTGATTCTTGAAGTTTATCAAATTTTATAATTAAGTCCAACTTAATTAAAATTGATTTTTTTTCACAAGCTGCTGTTTAATTTGGGACCCATTAGGTTTATAATATATTGACAATGATTATAAATTATAATTCTAATTCGCAGTTAGAATCAAATAAATTAAAACTCCTTTATATTTATCTTTAACTTTCCAATTCTCCAATTTATAATCATAGATCAAGATTGACGTCTTGTAACATGTCATTACCACCAAAATATCAAGAATGTCAAAGTGGTTTAGCTTAACCTGTCCATACATGGTTATTCGCCACCGCAATGTCCACAAAAATGTGTGTACTGTCATTATTAATTAGTATGTGAATCTGCCGCTATTGATGCTTTCCAACTAACTGCATTTGTTTAAATTTTGTCTCCCTTGAGAATCCTAACATCACCTGCATGGAAACCATGGGATAGTCTTCGTCTACACAGCCTTCCTACAGATCCTCCTCCTCTTGGTCAGTTGACACCTTCCCATTGTTATTCTCATCAGAAACTACGTAAAATTGTAGTTATCTATTCTTACATTCATGGTCGAATGTGTATTTCTCGTCACACCAAAAACAGAGCCCCTTCGCCCTTTTTTATCAATGTCTTTGCTTTGAAGATTTGTAAGATCACACCGATGGTGATCGTAGTATTGAAGGCAGTGTGGGTAATATACCTTCTGTGCTCGGACTGTGATTAAATGTTGTTGAGTGGGGCGCTTTTAAGGTTGAATTGAAATTATTCCCATTAATCACGTTCCTTGTGGACTGGGTTATGTTCTGAAAAACATAAGATATTGTTTGTGTAATATTTCCAATGATTGTCTTATTGAATGAGTAAAGTGTATATACACAATAAATGATTCTAATCTAGCCATTGAACACAATTTGTTATGATCTAATGGTCTCAACGATGACATCATATTGTTTGTCAGTAGCAATAGCTGGAGGGCAGTTATCGCTGGAGCTAATCGTCTGGTGTATATGTGTAGATATGTTATTGTGAGCTGCAGATGATGATTTATCCAACTTCAAATGAATGGGCCTGGAATCTTTGGTGGACTTATCAGTATTGCAGACTGGACTTGGGTTGAGGTCCTGATCCATTATTCTAACATTCCCTGTCAAGCGAAAACGGGGATGAACACCGACATTGAGCTTGGAGATGAGCTTCGACGATCGGACCACTGTGAGAGGTTTTGTAAGTAAATCTGCTAATTGATTTTAAGTGTTGACATATCTCACATCTAATTCTTCTTTTTCGATTTTATCTCGTATGAAATGAACGTCAACTTTGATGTGTTTCGTTAGAGCATGAAACACTTGATTTAAGGCAAGAGACCTAGCGCCATTGTTGTCACACCAGATAATTGGTGTTTGTTTGAGATTAAAACCCAACTCCTTAAGTAGAGAGTGAAGCAATAGGACTTCCGTAGAAATTTGCGCAAGTGCTCTGTACTCAACTTCGTTGCTTGAGCGAGAGACAGTGGATTGCTTCTTTGAAATCTAGAATATCAGATTACCCCCTAGGAAGACACAACCGCCAGTAGTGGACTTCCTATCGTCTAGATTTCCTGCCCAATCAGAGTCACTGTAAGCTTCGAGAGAGAAAGGATTTGATGATGGACGAAATAAGAAAGCAAATCCTAAGGTTCCTTTTAGGTATCGTAAGACAAGCTTGGAGGCAACCCAGTGAGAGTCGAGAGGGTTAGAGAGAAATTGTCTTAAGCGATTAACTGTATAATTGATATCTGGTCTGGTATGACATTGGTATTGTAACGCTCCAATGATGCTTTTGTACAGGGTTGGATGCGCAAAAGGAGAACCCTCAAGAGTCGACAGCTTGGAACCAAAGGCCATGGGAGTGGAGCATGGTGTACAGTCGGACATATTAGTGCGAGCAAGGAGATCCACGGTACACTGTCGTTGTGACAGGTACAAACCATCTTTATTTCTGTAAGCTTCGAAACCAAAGAAGTGATGTATACTGCCTAGGGTTTTGAGAGCAAATTTGATGTTGAGTTTCTTGATGATTGATTGAATGTCTGAATGTGAATTCCCTGTTATTAAGATGTCATCAACGTAGATTAGAAGCAGTAATAGAGAACCATGATGTTTTCTATAGAAAAGAGAAGTGTCGGATTTGGAGTTGTGACATCCCCAATGTAGAAGAGTAGACTTTAAGGTAATATACCAAGCTCGTGGAGCTTGTTTAAGGCCATAGAGTGCCTTATCTAATCTGCAAACATGATGAGGAAATTGGTGATCCTCAAAGCCTTCGGGTTGATGGATATAGATTTCCTCATGAAGATGGCCATTGAGAAAGGCGTGATTGACGTCTACTTGTTGGATGTCTCAATTTTGTGAAACAGCTAGAGTTAACACCACCTTAATAGTTGAAGATTTTATCACAGGATTGAAAGTCTTTGTAAAATCAAGGCCTGGAGTTTGGTTGAATCCTTTAGCCATAAACCGGGCCTTGTATTTTGGAATTGCACCATTGGAATCATACTTGATGCGAAACACCCATTTAGTGCCCAAAATTTTCATAGAGGACTGAAAAGGAACTAGAGACTATGTTTTATTGCGTTGGAGAGCCTGAATTTCAGATTGCATGGCTTCTTTCCATATAGGATCTGTGAGAGCAGTGGCAGTTGATGTTGGTTCAGAAGTTGAGGAAGATGTGAGAGATGAGTGATAGATCTTTGGTTTAAAAATAACACTTTTAGCTCGTGTCTGCATGGGATGTAGGTTTCGGAGACATTGTGGTGTAGGAGGATGAGGAAAATCAGATAATGGTGAAGAAGAAATGGGATTAGAGTTGTGTACCTAAGTTGTTGTCCCTGAAGAAGAAGAATGCAGGAGAGGTTCCATAATTGGAGACTGCCCAAAAATTTCCTGTAAAGTGTCAGTCAATGTAGAAATAAGAAGACTAGGTTGGCTTGTATGGAGAGTAGGTTGCTTGTGGAATAGGGATAAGTAGGGAAACTTAGATTCATTGAATGTGACGTGTTGAGAGATGTATATATGGCCAGATGGGTGCAAGCATTTATAGCCTTTATGATAAGGACTATAGCCAAGGAACACACATTTGCTGGTGTGGAAGTCTAGCTTATGTTTATTGTAGAACCGTAAGAAGGGAAAACATGTGCATCCAAAAATTCTTAGGTGATCATACGTGGGCTGTTTGTGAAATAATTTTTGGAATGGTGAGAGATTTTGTAGAACTGGAGTAGGAAGATTATTTATCAGATAGGTTGCGATTTGGAAAGCTTCAAGCCAAAAGGTTAGAGGTAATTTAGCATGGGACAAAAGTGTAAGACCAATCTCAGTTATATGACGATGCTTCCTTTCAGAAATCCCATTTTGTTGATGGGTATATGGACAGCTGAATCTGGATTTAATCCCATGTTGATTAAGATATGGTAACAACACGGTGAACTCCCCACCCATATCACTGTGTAGCGATTTGATTTTGTGGTTAAGTTGTAATTCAACAAGAGATTTAAATTGTTTAAAAATTCCCATGGTTTCTGATTTTGTATTTCATAGGGTAGAGCCATGTGAACCGAGATAAAGCATCAACAAATACTAAATAATATCTATGACCATGTGTTGAAGGATAGGGACTTGGACCCCAAACATCAATGTAGATTATTTCCAAAGGAGTAGAAACAGAGATAGGGTATGTTTGAAATGGTAATTTGTGGTGTTTTCCATATTGGCAAGAATCACAAAAAACTGGATTTAGGACTAAATTTGAGTTTCATTGATCAAAATGTCTTTATGTCTGATAGTATTAGGATGTCCTAAACGAGCATGCCACACATTAACATTTGATTTAGAAAGAAAAATAACATATGGATTAGAGGCAGAATAGGACTTGTTGTTGATGGAAGATTGTGTTGTGTTGGATAGATGACTGACAAAAGACTGTGGAGTGATTGGTTTTGAACTAAGACTATACAAACCATTCCTGAGAAGCCCCTTGAGGAGAATCCTCCTTGTAAACTTGTCCTTAAAAACACAACCAGAGTCATTAAATTCAACAATAATCCTATTATCTTTGGTAAGTTGAGATATACTAATTAAATTCTTTGTGATTTGTGGGACGTGTAGAATATTGTGCAGTTTGAGAGGTGTAGTGGAAGTTGTAGGTAAAAGAGAAGAACCAATATTAGAGATAGGTAATTTGTTACCATTACCAACTGCAAGTTGTTCTCGACCAATGTACGGTTCCTGAATATTTGATTTGACAAATCTGTAGTGACATGATTAGTTGCCCCGCTATCCACAAACCAATTAGGTTCAGAAGAAGAGCTGGGAGAAGTAGCAGCTGAATGATGAGCTAGATATGCCTGTTGAGGAGTGTTATTTATTTGCTGGGAAGGTTGATTTGATCGATTGCCTTGCCAGTGAATGTCAAAATGCTTGTAGCATTTTAACGCCTCATGTCCTGGTTTCTGACATAATTGACAATGCAACTTGTTTTTACCCCCTTGTCCTCTATTTCCTCGGCCTCTATAGGATCCACGACTATGATTGGTAGTGCGAGTGGGTTGAGTAGAATAGGTTGCTAAATTAACAGATGCATAAGATATAGCAATATGGGAGATGGCGTGTTGTTGTTCAAGCCTAGTTTCATGCATCATTAAGGTGTAAAGAACATCTTGAAGAGAAGAGACACCCATAGATCCAGTGAGGAGTACAACCACTGAGTTATATTCACTGCCTAAACCACTAAGAGCGCTAAGAATTAATTCTTGCTCTGTCATAGCATGACCAGCAATTTTAAGTGAGTCACCAATGGACTTTACCTTCTGTATATAATCAGAGATAGTTGAAGCACCCTTTTGAAGGGGTGATAATTTTTGCTTGAGCTGCAAGACTTTAACAAGTGAAATCTGCGCATATAAGCTAACAAGGATCTGCCAAAGCTCCTTGGAAGAGCTAGCATGATTAACTTGGCCAATAACAGTGTCACCGATAGTGATGAGAAGCCAGCAAAGAAGAAGTTGATCTACTCGGACCCAAGCTTTATAAGCTGGATTAGGGGTAGAAATAGGATCAGCAGTGTTTTCTGAAGACATAACAAATGGAGGAGGAGAAGCATGATCTGGTGAGATGTAAGCTTCCAGATCCAATGCGCGTACCGCTGCAAGAATCTGAGGGCACCAGTTGAGGTAATTGAGTTGATTGAGTTTCAAAGGAAGGTTAAAGTTTAGTGTTTTGGCTAGGGTAGAAAATTCAATGAAGGAAGAGTTTAGGATAGTGCTGGAATCATGGTCAGTGGAAGAAGAAGAAGACCCAGTAGCCATGACGATAACGATTTGATGACGATGAGTCAGTGAAGCTCTGATACCATGAAAAACGTAAGATATTGTTTGTGTAATATTTCCAATGATTGTCTTATTGAATGAGTAAAGTATATATACACAATAAATGATTCTAATCTAGCCATTGAATACAATTTGTTATGATCTAATAGTCTCAACGATAACAACATATTGTTTGTCAGTAGCAACAGCTGGAGGGCAGTTATCGCTGGAGCTAACCGGCTGGTGTATATGTGCAGATCTATTATTGTGAGCTGCAGATGATGATTTATCCAACTTCAAATCAATGGGCCTGGAATCTTTGGTGGACTTATTAGTATTGCAGAGTGGACTTGGGTTGAGGTCCTGATCCATTATTCTAACATGTTCATCATAGGATTTCCTGTCGACATCAGTATTGCTACCTGTTTATGAGCTAACATATAGGCCTGATGCAAGGAATGAGGTTCATGTAACTTCACCGCAACGCCAACCTCCAGCTTAAGACCCTTAACCAAGAACCTGACTAGGTATTCCTTTGAGAGAGAACGCCTATTAGAGTGATGATCAAACTGTACACAATATTCTAATATTGTCCCGTTTTGCTTTAATTCCTTAAAATCCCCTCACAGGATCATCAAAAATTTCTGCATCAAACCTTTGTTTAAGAGCTCTCATGAATTCTGTCCACTCCACCACCTCTGGTTTGTTATGATTTCTGATGAGCAAATGATATGATTCTTGTGTACGTTCATCCATGTGCATAATGGCTTCGTTCACCTTCATTTTCTCCGGAGTCTAGTCTAGCTGAAAGAATTGTTCACAACGATACAACCCCAGCTTAACATTGTCCCCATCAAATGAAAGAAATTCAATTTTGCTCAACCTCGTTGACGTAACGTTCTCTTCCTTATCGTGTTGCGTCTGGTTGTTTTTAGGTGTATGATATGTTATACTACTTCCTTCCCCCTGTTTCGAGAGTTCTGGCGAAAGCGTTGTTCGTAACTCCCACATTTCTTTCTCCAATTTCTCTGTTCTATTTTGCACATCCGATAGTATCCTCTCACTTCTATCCTGCATTTCCAAAAGCAACCAGTCATGCCTACTCTTCTGCGAACAGTTTCTTACTTTGACCCTACGCTTCCATGGGTCCCCTCAAGGTATCTTCCAACCTTCAGAACTCTACTCCTCTAGTCCCTTCTGCCATTGTCTATCCCAAATCGTCGGCTCTGATACCAAATTGTTCATAGGATTAATTCATCACTCAACTACAACTCACACGAGGTCTCCGAATAGCAGAAATTAGTTATAGAAAAAGAGAGGAGAGAGAGTTACAGAGAAAGACACAAAGAGAGAGAATAAGACATCATTTATTTCATAACAAACACGTCGTACAATGTGTTGGAGGCACGCTTTAATATGTTTCGCAAGTAAGTGTTTTAAAACCCGGACCGGACCTGCCGGTCCGACCAGTGACCGGTCGGTGGTCTGGTTTATCCTTCAAAACTGGCTATAAATTGATCTAGTCTGAACCGGTCAAAACCGATCAATTGACCGGTCGGACCGGTCCGATAATAATAATTATTATTTTTTGAATTTTTTGAATTTTTTTAATATTAAATATAATTATTGCATTATTATTACGTCACACCGGTTCGACCGGTGATTGAACTGATAGAACCGGTCAAACCGGTGACCAGTAAGGTCACCGGTTCGATGACCGGTCCGAGTTTCAGAACATAGCCTATATTCGAGTTGTTGGTTTTTTTTATGCAGACAAGAGATATATGGAGAAGTTTCTCATTTATTTCATATCAGCTTTGAGTTTAAATAGCTGAAAAAGCTAACAAGAATTTAGAAAAATAAGCTATTCTAATCATGATCCCTAAGAATCACATAACAGATAACAATCCCTTTATAATAGGATTACATATTGACTTAGACTTTTATTTAAAATGAAAAACATGACAATCACGTGCATAAATTTAAAGCAAACATTCTAACACTCCTCCTTGCTTTAAAGTTTGCAAAGCTTTAATGTCAAAATAATTCATCCTCCTCAAGTTGATCGTTTATTGCTTGATTGGCTTCTTTCACATTTTGTTGCGCGCTACATATCCTTTCAACATGTCCTAATTGACCACACTTGTTGCATCTTACATCTGGCCTCCACCAACATTTGTGTTCTGGATGATTTGTTTTTTTTGCAATACGAACATGGTGGAAAACTTTGAGCATTGTTGTTATTAACCTTTTTTTTATAGTATGACTTTACCGGAAAAGCGCCTTCTACGATTCCTTCTTGCCTCATGAGCCTCCTTTGTTCTTGTGCCTGTAATGCACTTAACAATTTTGCCAAACTAATTTTTGCCAAATCCTTTGAGTTTTCGAGTGATGAAATTGTAGCCTCAAATCTTTCTGGAATGGTTACTATAATTTTTTGAACTATTCTAGAATCATTAAAATTAGAACCAAGAAATCTTACGTTATTGGCAATGGCAATGAGCCTGTCGGAGCAATCTTTGATCGTTTCTGACTCCTTCATTTTTTGTATCTCAAATTCTCTAATCAAGTTGAGCATTTGCATTCCTTTGATTCTTTCATTCCCCGCATATTCTTCTTTTAAGAAATCTCAAATTTCTTTACTCGTCTTGAGCGTCATAATTCTGGAAAAAATTGTTAGTGTGACTCCTGAAAACAAACAAGCTTTTGCGTTGGATTTTTTTTGTTTCTTTTCTTTGTGGATTTTGATTTGAGCCACCGTTGGATTTGTAGGCAACTCCGGAAAGTCGTAGTCTTCATCTACAGCTTCCCACAAGTCATTCGCTTCAAGAAAGACCTCCATTCAAGCAATGACTTAGATAATTTCTTCCATCAAACACTGGCAAAGTAATGGCAGTGAACGATGATTCTGAATCCATTGTTGTGTGGTTTTGATTTGTGTTGTGGGAAAGCGTAAAATGAGTTATGAGTTATGAGTTATGGTTATAGGTTTGTAGGTTTAGAGGTCCCTTAAGATCAAGAGAGCTCTGATACCAATTGTTGGTTTTTTTTTTATGCAGATAAGAGATATATGGAGAAGTTTCTCATTTATTTCATATCAGCTTTGAGTTTAAATAGCTGAAAAAGCTAACAAGAATTTAGAAAAATAAGCTATTCTAATCATGATCCCTAAGAATCACACAACAGATAATAATCCCTTTATAATAGGATTACATATTGACTTGAACTTTTATTTAAAATGAAAAACATAACAATTACATGCATAAATTTAAAGCAAACATTCTAACACGAAAAACTCTGAAAAAGGGCTACGTTCTAATTTGGAAGACAAAACTGCAAAACTTCAGTGTAAATTTTACAATAGATTCAAGTATGCTTCCGCTTTAATTTTATTGTTGATGATCTGATATGAATCGATCTTGGGTTTTAAAGGGATTTATTGTAAAATTTAAAGCGGAAGCATATCTGAATCTATTGTAAAATTTACACTGAAGTTTTGCAGTTTTGTCTTCCAAATTAGAACGTAGCCCTTTGGTCCGAGCTTCAGAAATATCCCATACTCGAGTACATATGTCGTTCTCTGGTCTTATTCTAAACGCTGCATATAATACTAACTAATATTCCGGACCTTTTGCATTTTTTGCTCATGCTCCTTCATCTTCGACAACCTCCACAACATTTTATTGAGAACTCGTTGTTTCAACTTTGCAAATCATGGTTAGGCTCAATGTGCATCTATCACCAAATAAATCTTGGGGTTGTATTTGTATGATTGCTTGTTTGTTCTTTGGGGGATTTTACAGTTGTTTGGAGTTGTGATTATAATTGGGGTGATTCAGAATGTATTTTTGGGATTGTAGCAATGTGAAAAGTATGAAAAGCGTAAAGCTTTGTTGTTTTCTTCTCCATTTTTTAAATTAGTTTGATTAATTACTGACATGGGTTAGAATTTGACAATGGAACTTGCCTATGATATTCAAAAGTTCCACTTGTCCCTCGCTTCCTCTTTATGGTTGGCTGCAAGGGCTATATTGTTTCAAAAATAGAAGTTGAAAGATGTTTAGCTTGCTCTCTCCTTGATGTTTTAGGTTTCAACTCATAGCTTGCGTTTTCTTCTAATGATGTATTGATTGATCTATTATGTGAATGTGTGGTAATATCTGCATTCAGTTGTGTCACTACGTTGCATATAAATTTGTCTCTTCGTGTTGTTTCTGACCTATGTTTTTTATCCAAATGATCAGTTCAAGAAGGATACTTTATAATATGCCTTCAAATCTTTTTACGCAGTTTTTGCTTATAATTTGTTTTTGTTTCTTTCCAACTTGCTTTACAGGATGGATTTAGAGACAGAATAGAATAGCTGCTATTCTTCTGAAAGAAGCTGCAGAATTACGGAAACAGGTTGAGAGGGAAGGTGCTCATGTATATCTTTAAAAACCTACTGTGAGGGGCCGGCCAAATTCACGATTCTTGATTGCAACTGTTCTCGGGGTGCAGCAAGGTAAGCTACATTCTCATTAATCAAGTGCAAGTGGTCAGACTAATTTCATGTCATAAATTGATAGAAGCCAGCATATAACTGTTGAATAAGAATGCGTTGGCGCTATAAAATACTACTTGTCATTGTGCTCAAACCACATGATGCGTTTTCCTTCCCTCATTCTGGATGGAGGATTAGCAACTAAAAATAAGTAGTAGATCCTGAGTACTAACACAACAGAAAACAAATGGGAACGTTGCTTCAGACTTTGCCTGCATCAAGGGCTATAGGCCAAGACATGCATATTTTTGATATTACCCAACATTTTTTTAGAAATGATCTTATATAGTCTTGTTCTTTGTGATCATTGTGGTAGCTGTATATTTTGGCACTGATTTATGTCGATCAATTTTCAATTCTGGCCAGCAAATCGAGCTGTGGAAGTGAATAAAAAGTGGCAAGTCCGACAGAAGGAGCTTGAGCTGGATAACAGACTTTAAGAGAGATCCAGACATGCTAATCATGGGAAAGAACGGGTGGGCACTGATCAATTCCCAAAACACTCAAGGCATAACAAGTATTATAGCACCAATGCCTCGGGCTCAGCAAACAAGAGAGATTTTGAGAACTGCAACTCATTTGTAGATACAGGTTTACAGGATGAAGAAGTTGACAAATTTCTGCATTCGAGGTTTTTGATCTCTCTCTCTCAGACACACACACACACACACATTTTTTTATGTGTATATTTATGTGTAAGGAGATTGTTACATTTGCACTCGCTTCAAGATGAATATGGGCCGGTTTACCAGTTGTAATGAGGAAAGGATTGGTGTGGAATGTCTTAGAACGTCTGCTGATGATAGGGTCAAGCGTGGTTGAGGTGCTGTAGGCTCAAGGATGGACGAGACAGGACCATATCTTCATTCTTGTCCAGGTTTTGAAGAGAACATTTCAACTTATCTAGATCTGAGGGAAAGCAGAATTGTCTATGGTCCAGAGAAACCTTCTATATTGGAGTCACTCACATCTGTTGAGAAGTTCGAAGAGGTCAGAAGGAAGAAGTTGAAAGCTCAGGCACAAATTTCTGATAGGAAGAAATCTAAGAATCATAGATCTAAAGAAAACTCTTAAGGATAAGAAGCAGAATAAAAAGGAGAAGAAAGGATTAAACGTTAGACAGTAAATATTCAAGCTTTTTATTATATATATATAGATTACAAGTAAATTTTGTTGAAATGATGTGACAAGTTGATATTTTGAAAGAGGTGACTTCTGGAGCCCGAAAACAATGTTGGATGCAAGTTCAGAGTGTATGTCTAAAACTGATTGCTTTATGATAAATGAGTACAAATGCCTGGAGACTTGTCTAAGAACTTATCTTGTTCTTTTACAGTTGGGAAAACAAATATATGGAAATTGCTTCTATCGATGGATGCATGGAAATTCAGGTTCCTTGGGGATCAGCTTTTAAAACACAAGGTCAGGATGAAATCCCAAGATACTGGAGCTTTGCAACTGATCTGAAAATGGTTTAGGATAAACAAAACAAAAAAGAGAGAATTTCGTTAGTATATTTAACATTTGAAGTTGAAATTTTTAGAACCAATGTTTATTTAATATGTTTCCATGAGAAATAACAATCTTTATTTTTCTACTTGAGAATGCAAATACGGAAATGAACATAACATAACAAAAAAGAAAAAGAAAGAATTTTACATAAACGATCACGGATAAAACAACAAAGAAGAATATTGAAATATAATAAAATACAAAAATTAGAATATTAAACATTCTATTTTAAATAATTCTTCAATACACGTTTTATTAAAAATAATTGAAATATAAATAGTTATAATTATACATGTTTAAATATGATTAGTTAAATAGATGTTTCTTAATATTTCATTCAACTAATACTGCCAGAAGACCCTTCCATGAAGCTGATATGCGTAGGTTGCAGTAAGTCATTCTTTCCTGTTGCTCTCTTTTTCCTTGACAAGTTTCTTCTGTTCTTGACATTGAATAACATGCTTTATAGAGTAAACTACAAACTAACGGCACCAAGATTATTGGCATACAACATATGTTTACTTCACCTAAACTTCTACAACACTGTCTTCGGTCTCCCACAGGCTCTCCACTCTTCAGCAGATCGAAGAAGACTAACTAGCAATGACATGTATGGAGGCAATATGTAATAGCATATAGATGTCAACTTCCTTTTCAACCATTAAACAAATGGAAATGACACCTTCTGTCCATGATTTTCACTTCAACTCCATTTAAGTCCAACTGACGGAACAAATCAAACAAAATTTTCATCACTACAAGCTCCTCAGAATAAGGCTAGCGCTATGATTCCTCATAATGATGATCCGTCTCGTCAAAAATCTCCTCCTGCATGGTGCAAATTGCAGAAGCAGGATTAGAGTATAAAAGTTCCAATAAGCATCACCTCATTTTGACAGAGTAACCAAGTACCTGCAATAGCTCTTCAATGACATCTTCCATTGTTATTATACCTACAGCTTCTTCTTCTTCTGGAAGTTTGGGAAGTGGATTGCCATCTAATTGCAGAATGTCTGAGTCCAAGTCCTTTGTCCACTTCTTGCTCCTAGAACCCCTATACGAATTGTTACCGCTGTTGGGAAAGCTCTTCCACTTTTGAAGTGACCTTTTGCTTTTTAAACTCCTCTCCATGGGAGACTTTTCGACGGGCTTTCCACCATCCATATCAATTTTTACTTCTTTAACGGGATCTATTTGGCAAGAGAGACAAAGAGATGATCAAGATCTAGTTTAAATAGGAACAGATTGGAGAACTCACTAAAGACACTAGGATTAAATTTAGAAGCATTGGAGTGAATTCATAATTGGGATCGGAATTGTCAATTTAAATTCTGTTATTTACCTATCACAGAAAAAAAAAAAAAAGGCTTCCGATTCCTAACCCAATTCCACCTAATTCGAGCATACCTATTTTTGCAGAACTCCAATTTTAAGACGAGTAAAGAATTACAATTCTAAACTACTCAACTTTTCTTTTTTACAGTTTCAAGTATTAGAATTACAATCTTACATTTGTAAGGACTGAATGGGACCTAAAGAATTTTTGTGAAACTAAGTAAAGATATAAAATCATGTAGTAAATGCTTACTGCATGCAGTGCTGCTAGAAGTCTGGTCCTCTGCTTTGAAGCTCTGTCTTACGACAACAGCCATGTGACTGTGACCTTTCTGAAACTCATTTAATATGTCATACAGCGGTAAACTTTCTTGAACTCTATAGCAGAATGCGAAGGGTGTGAGTTGCATGCAAGATAACTGGCATTCAATGCTTGCACAAACAATTTAAAACGTGTGATCCCATAATTTATGGGAGAACACCAGTAGTAAATACCTGGGTATCCTTCTTATCGTAACATTCTTCACAGGTACTTCATCATCCGGGTGAACGGTCAACAAATTCTTGACCTAAACGTCAGATAGAGGCACATATCAATCAGAAAATATGAAGTAAAACTGTTCCACTATAAACAAATGAGATCATACGAAGTTAAAAAGGAAAAAAGTCAGACTATTCACATGATAAACAAAGTAAGTGATTATTCATCTGTAGGTACAAACAGAAGAAAATGTGTATCAACTTTCGGGAATGTCCGTACTTCATGCATAAATTTTTTTGCTGTTGGCTAAAATAGTAAAGAATAAATTTTCTTTTTCCATTACACATGTCATAGTAAACAACTTACAAGGATAAGTCCAATTATGTTAGTGCGCTGCTCATAATACACTGGCACTCTGCTATGTCCTTTCTCCAATATCAGATTCATCAATTCCCTGTAAATAAGAGATGCATTCATCCAATGAGGACTAATACGAGGAGACATGGTAAATGGTTTGTAAATTCTGCAAGTCCAATCTCACCTGTCAAGCTTGGTGTTAATATCAATTGCAAAAGTATCAGATATACGAGTCATGGCATCACCAGCTGTTTTCTCAGAGAGCTCAAGTGCTCCAGCAATGATTGTTGTCTCATCATGAGTCAGTTCTCCACCTTTTCCAGCCTTATAAAGATCAAACAGCATCACAACACCGACAAAAAATAAGATGATCAAAAGGAGCAAGAAAATACAAACAAGAGACAGAATTACATAAGAAAGTTAAAAGCAAAATTTGTAGGAAAAAGTGAATAATCAACAATTTGTAGGAAGGAGCTGCAAATGATTATCCAGAAGAAAGAAAGCAAACAATTTGATGTAAATGGGTATTAACCATCATCTTATGTCATGATGAAATTCAAATAGATAATAAACGCACCTCATTACCATGCAAATCTACAAGCGTCTTCAATTCAGCTCTGCGAAAGAGCGCTGCATGTCCTGGACCAAGCAGAAAGTCTAAAAGCTGGGAAAAGAAAACAATGCAATTACTATCTTTTCAATTAACAAGAAGTATTGGGTTCAATATTGGGTATGTGTAATTTAACCAGTATAAGGCACCTTGCTTATTGGATAGGCAACAGGAAAGCATATGCAAACAAGTACACGCACAAAAGGTGCCACGGTTGCACCAATTGCCAAACCATACCGAGAACAAACAGACTGAGGTATAATCTGCACGAAAAAATTAAAGGTAATCATGTGTGCCATGTTCGCTCCATTACCCTCCTTCGAGGGGCAAAGATTAGCTAGGACAATCCAAAGGTTCATGCTACAGAATTACAACTTTTTATTGCAAAAAGCATGGTTTTCGTTAATGATGTAGCTACGTAGTTCACGTCACCAGGAAATGATGGAGGAACTCATGCCTGAGATCAAATAGAACCACATATAGAGCTCCTTGGCCAAGAAAAATTTATTATTATGCACAGATGGATAAACAGTATATACGAAAAGGGTTAGTGTTAGAGTACCCCATATTAATTAAACATGAAAATGTTAAAGGATTTATAAGTGGTAAAGGTCAACTATCCAACAATGGTTGACCCAAGCTCAATTATTATTAGTGGACTCTACACTCTGCCTATTTTAAAAAATCTAATATGGTATCAGAGTAGATTTGATCCAGATTATTAATTTCTCAGCTGTCTATCTGGATGTCCAGCCCCAACACCCCGGTCCGATTACTGCTGCATTTATTTCAAGTGACAACTAGATATCCAGTCTCAGTTGCACTTAAGGGGGAGTGTTAAAGTATCTCATATTGACTAAACATGAAATTGTTAAATATTTTATAAGTGGTAAGAGCCAACTATCCAAATAATTAGTTCTAGTTATTTTGGCAATGGTTGACTCAAGCCCAATTCTTGTTAATGGGCTTTACACTCTACCCATATTAAAAATTCTAATAGTTAAAAACAGGCTCTCCATTTCCATTTATTTCCTTAGTCTACATCCATGACTTTCAAGGCTCCAGTACCGTTGTTTGATTCCTCACCTCGCCAAATAGAAGGATCAAAGTAACAGAAATTAGAATAGCAACCCAAGCAGCAACCAGACCATCGAGGAAAATGGGAAGTGCCTGGAAAGTAGAAGATATGTCCAGAATTTAGAACTATTATTGACAATGTCAGAATGCTTATATAGTCCATAACTTTATATACCTCCATAGCAGCCGCATTGGAGATAAGCAGGGTGCAGAGCAACAAGTGCTGCCTTTTGACAACTGGTAAAATCTTCGCTGCAATCACAAAGAGCACATAACTAGTCCAGTAAAGTTTATGGGCATATAACAGAACTTTGCAGTCATAGCATTTTATATGCAGTTTGGACTATGCAGCCAAAATGCCATTGCAAGTTTAAACAGTGAATCATTTACAATAAAAGGCTTAACATTAACTAATAGTTTCAGGTAGTACTGATAGCAGAAAACCTATGTTAAATAATTGCTACCTGGACGCCTCTCCATGCAGATATCCTAGCAGAATAGAAAGATGCATGCTCAAGCTGGATAAAAAGTATGACTGGGCAGCAATCAGAACTAGAGAAGAGAACAAATTCAAGAAATGGGAACACACCACAGTCTGAACTCAGTGTGCTACTATTTATAGAGTAGTGCTTTATCTAAATATTTTGGAGAGTATGAAAAATGATCTACACTTATGAACAATCATCATCTCAAACTAATTAAAGGAAATTAATTTCAGACAAGTAGCCTTCCCCTTTATGGTACAAGGCTTTTGTTCCTTTCATTTTTGACAGTTTCTGGCCGTTTCTAAAAACAGAATTGCCAATTCAAACTTCATTCTCTCTGGGATGGATAATTATTCAGGCCTTAGCACTTAAAAGTTAAAACAAATGAACAGGACACGGGCGGAAACTTAAGTCTGCAACAGATGGATGTCCGACTTCATCATGCTTGGATTAAAAGGAAGCTTTCTTTCTTATCAATCATATTACGATGCTATACATTGTGGTAAAATAAAAATAGAATCTGCAAATAGACCAATCCCAACTCATAATGAAGAGTGGAGAAAACCTAAAATCAACTCAAAATATGAGAAAGAAACGAAATTTAGAAGAAGATTTATGAGAAAGAAACGAAATTTAGAAGAAGATTAGCGCAATCATACAATTGTATTATCCCAAAAGCAATGTTAAACAATTAATATACACAGATAAAAACTGAATAAACAAGATCAGTTCATATCAACATCGAAAGTACATAAGCCAAAAGACGCTTAATTCAACACTTTCCCTTTAATGGGTCCCAAGCATCAGATTCTCCCCCACTCCACTTTCTAAAACTTAACCTTCCCACTATTTCTCAACATCCAAGCAGAAACAAGTTTTAAACCAACTCAAACTAATCCCAATAATAAAGCAAAACAGTAAAACGATACCAGCGTATTTACGATCTTTTGGGGTCCCAGACCTGGCTAGAACTTCGAGATCAACCAAACTCATTGACATAAGCCCCAGAGTTAGCCCAGACATCAAACCGGCAAACAACACCAGAAATACTACGACCACAATGTGTATAAAGAAACCCGGACTGCAGCAAGTATACTCCACCGCCATTAAATCACCCCTATTCTTCTTCTTCAATACACTCAAAGATAGCAGATGCTCCCAACAAAAAGAAAGAAAAATCGCTTTTTTCCTTCTGGGTATTCCTCAAAATTCAAAAAGAAAAGGCCCAGCTAACAGTTATCACCGAACTGAGAAACCAGAGCTCATTAGCCTCCATTTCTCGAGATCTTTAACCAAAAAGCTCAATAATTTAGCCACCAAAGAGGCGATAAAATGAGAAACTTGGGCGTAAAAATACTAACAAAGAAAATTCAAGTGGGTCTAAAAAGATTTAACAAATTAACAGAAGGGTATTCTCTAATTACACTCTGTATGTATATATATATCCCTAAAGCGAGAGAAAAGTGTGGAACGTAAGGAAAGTAGAACTGGGTAAGGTCGAAAGAGACAGAGACAGATGGCACTACCTATATTTATATATATATATAGATACAGAGTAATGAGAGATGGAGAGAGATAACCGGATATTCGAATTATACGGGAAAGCCCAAAGCTCGAGAGTAGTGTACCGAACGAACCAGAGAGGCAAAGAAACAGAGAAATGACGGGTAATAATGGAGTTTGTATGAGGAGGACGTGTGGTGTCTGATGTGTACATGTAACGGAATACCTCTTTTATGAATTTAATTTTTTTTTAGCTCATCAAGTGTCTCGGAAAGATTTCAATTATAAGAATGCACCTGTAAATTATTCACTTTTAGACTAATTCTTGTTCACACCAAATTGTAAGGAATAAAGTGCTGGTCAAATAGATTTCTAAATTTTCAGAAGTTAAACTCGAAATCTCTTATTAAATGAATTTAACTTATTAATACTTAACTAATAATAATTATTCAGCACACAAATTTCAAAAGCCCATATAACAGGAGAAATTACTTAAAAGCTATCACTAAATTTAGCAAGTCAGACAAAAGACAAACAGCATAGCACTTAGTCCAAGTGAAAGGTCAAAAAGATGACGCCAAGTTTAATTGACTGATATGAATAAAAAAATAGTCAATTTTTTAGTAATAAAAAATAATCAAACAATTATTAATTACTTATAAAATATGAACTATATATAATGTGATCATTAATCATATTACTTATTAGTATCATTGTAAAATAAATATTTTATTATTTGTTAACGGAATATATAATTTAATATTTATGAGTTATTTAATTAAATTATTTAACATTACACATCACATATTATCATATTTTAGTATAAATAATGATTTGTTAATGTGATAAATTAATTAAATAATAAGAATTTTAGAATTCATTAGTTAATATTAAATCAATCAAACTAATTATTAATTATTAAAATCACATTTAAAATAATAATAAAATACAATATAGTTAACACTAAACAATAAATATTAAAATGAAACTATTTATTTATTCATTTACAAAAAATCATAAATAAAAATAAAGTTTTGATCATTTTATTTTTCATACTATCGCATAGCTAATAAAATGTTAAAAAATAATTTTCTACGACCTTAAACTAATATATATATTATTCATTTATGAAATATTAAATATTAACCAATTATTACTTGCTCCTACTGAAAAATAAAAACTAACTAATGAATATTTTATTTTAAAATTTAATAAATGTAAGAATTTGTACTTAAATTATTTATTTAAGTGGAAAATGAAAAATTCGGACATACGTTACTTCAAACAATAGTAAAGTAGGCACGATTATGTATGAAAAAACAACACCAATTATTGGAATTGTTATTGTTAGCGCGGGGCCCCTGCCAATCAATCAAAGATATAGCCTTCTGACGGTTGACCTAACGTTGGCCGACGAAATCTTTTGTGCCCGTAAATTCTATTTTCATCTACATAACGTAAGGTGAAAATTGGCTTACAAGAATAGAAAAACTTTTCTAGTCAAAATTTGATTCATAAATTAGTTTCTTTCTATTTAATCTTGACAATTATGTGGTAAATAATATCACATTCTTTTTATCTATTGTTTACGGTGGTCCAATAGAAGACAGAACTAAAAATCAAATAGTTATTTAATTTATTTGTGAATGAGTAAAAGATATAGACCTTAATTATAGTTTAAAAATTAAAATCCTTTATTGTTAAAATTTTCTAAAAAGTTTATGATAATTTTAGTTTTCAAGAAAAAATCATTTTAATTAAAAATAATGACAAAACACATAATATGAATAGGTAATTTATGCCCTATAACTAATCGATTTGGTTGTAATTTATTAACAATTATTTAAAGGTATACTTTTATTTTGTAAATGTGTAGATATATATGATAAAGTTCATAAGATAATTATATATTGCAGAAAAATTATAATAAGATTATAATTGTGAGATTCCTATTGCATTTATGTATTTTTCCTAAATTATTCATAGACATTGTTATATTAAACCGGACGTTAATAGAATGTAAAAAGATTAGTACACGCTATATTTTCTTTATGAATGAAGTAGTCAATCTCATAGATTAAAGAATGAAGATATTTAAATAAATATATGGGTGATTGTTAGAGAATAAGTTCTCTTAATTGATTTGATATGAGAAATCTATTTGGAGCATTCCTTGTATGTTTAAATTCTCATTGTGATGATTTTATAAGTGATAATTTGACTAGAAGTCTTCAAAGTTATCTTGTATAGGAAATATTATGCTTTGATATTACTTTTGACCTATTTTAATTATAGGTCATTCAATCGATAATTATTGAATGTAGCATGAACTATATTAAAGTTGTGTGATCAAGATAAGATTCATCACTCTAAGTAATTGAGGAAAACGTTTCATTGTTATCAATTAGTATTGATTCAGGAAATCATTGGTCAAAGAAGAATGACGATTTGTAAATAGTTTACAAATGTCATTAATTGAATCAATAGTTAATGGCATAAAACTAATATAATTGAACTAAAAATAGTAGACATTAATTCCATATTCTATCTAATTGAAATATTATACGATGAAACGATTGAATTATAGGAAAATTATGCACAAAAGGTTAGTCAAAATTACTTTAATATTCTTAAATATTTAAGTAGTTATGATGCGTTGCTTTCGACGCTAATTTTGAACTATGATTATAAATTATTTAATTGGATAATTAAAGATAAATTAAAATGAGTTTTAATTTATCTAATTCTAATTATGTATTAGAATTAGAATTTATAATCATTTTCAACATATTTGAGAATCTAATGGGTCTCACATAAATAACGAGTTGAAGAAAGTAAAAATATTTTAATCAAGTTGGACTTAATTATAAAGTTTTGTAGGCTTTATGATTAAATATGATATATTTAATGAATAAGGATAAATATGAGATATTGGATCTTCTTTGAGCATAATTGATATTTAATTAGAATTATTTGTATTTCTAATTAAAGTTTAATTAAAATTAGAATTTAATTTCAAATTAATTACTAAAATATTCAAAACCTATTATAAATAGACTTCAACTTTAATAGAGTTGTCACTTCTTACTTAACCCTATCTGTAAAACTTATAGAGTTCTCTTAACATGTTTTGTAGATATCATAAAAGGCTGAATACTTGTGTGGCTACGATGGTTGAGATGAATTAGTTTCGAAAACGATTTGCGGGATACAATAAGAACATGATAAAGTTTTAGAATAAGGTATAAATTAAGATTCATGATTCGTTTTATATGTTAATCATTTTATAGAACTAAAGTAATCTTAGTTTTCAGGAATCAAATTACAAAAAAAATTTCGTAATTATTTTGCTACAGTCAGGATTAAATTGCATCCTAATTTTTCAACATAAACATCTTATATGAACTAATCAAATATTAATAATATAATAACTTAACTCACCTCTTAAACCCGACTCAACTGATCAAATTTGACTTAATAATTAAAATGTTCTTCCGCTGCGTGCAGGATAAAATGTTGCTTTTGCCCTAATTTCTAAACAATACTTTCATTGAAATATATAACTTCAACAAAAAATTTCACTTTCATTAATTAATACACATAAAATCCGCATAATCTCATATTACTTGCATTTATTAATCTTATAAAATAAATGATTAATCAAATCATTATATGATTTAAAATTGATAAAGTTTTGTTATAAATTTAAAATATTCCCCACTCAGTATTTTCCTTTTGCTTCTTTCTGTGTAGTCATCTAGACACCATAATCTATTCGGTGAGTATGGTTATGTAGCTTTCATAAAACTTTATTTTGAAATTTCGAACTTAAGAAAATAATTCAATAACTCCCATAAAAATAAAGATTAAAAGTTACAAAGAAAAAATATAAGTACACAATATATAAAATATATGTATATCTACTATTTTGCAGCAATAACAAAGAAACGAGTAATAAAGATTTTCAGAGATATAAAGCCAACAAAATGTTGCTTCAACCATCCAAATTTGTAGAATTTTAGGATAAAATAAGGCTAAGTTTTGACTCTTTTACATAATGAGTCTCCTATTACGCTTTATGAGGTGCCAAATTTTAGATGTGGATGAGCACGTCATAAATTTCCACTTCTAAAATCTTAAATTACGAGTTATTTTTGTATTTTATACATATTTCTAAGCGTTTTAAAGTTTGCGTCGGCATGCACGAAAAGTTAGATCTAATGTTTTTGTCTTTGTCAAAAAGGAAGCTCACAAATGAGAGAGTTAAACAAAGTCATTCACCAATATTCTCTTAAATACTCGGTGGTAGCGCTGAGCCGCCCCTTAGGATCCCACGAGATATGAACTAGAATTAATCTAACCATAATAATGGCTTTAAGGTGTTACTGACGGTTCAGACCCATTTAGAACATCTCATAGGTTAACCAATTTTTTTTTTTCTTTCAAATTTGGCTATCATATTAAATTCTTGTGAAATGATATTTGCATCTAGAAGATTCAATCCTTCATATTTTAAAGAAGGTACTTTTAATGAGGTTAGAGTAATTGAATAAGTTTACATCTTTTGGAAGTAAAAACAATTTATCTTTATTATTAAATCTAACACTTACTATGGAAATTATAATTTTCTATATAGATTAAATTTACATAAATATAGTTAGATGTAAATTTTAATTAGTATAATCTTATACAATTTGATCCTTGTCAAAGCTAATCTAATTTAAATATAATTCTAATAAGTCTAAAATTATTTTAGAGTTTGCAATCCATTAAAAAAAAGTTTCTAGAAAGGTTGTTTGTCGGGAACAAGGTTTTTTTACCTGTTTGTTTATATCTATATTTTCACTATAAGAAAAATGTCGTTTAGCGATGAATATTACCAACAGAAAATGCTCGAATTCTGTCGATAATATAAATTAACGACGAAATCAACCGATCGACAAAGACATCGTTAAAACGGCCGTAGGTAGATTTACCGACGAACATTTTATATAACTGGCTGAGACCGTCGGTAAAATTACCTACAAAATTTTTCTTTCCATTAGAATATTTGCCAATAATATTGGTTATTTCGTCGGTAAAATTACCGATGATTATGAATGACCATCAGTGAGTATACTGACGGTTCAACAAATCCTGACGATAAAGTTGACGATGGCTGTCAATATTACCAATAATTACTCTTTGTTCTGTCGGTAAATATCTTACATTTTACCGACAGTTTGTGGTGTTTTGTCGGTAAATATAATAAATTTTACCGACGTACTTGTACTTTCCGTCGGTAAATAATTTTAATTTTTTTTAAATTCACAACATTAAATTTTATTTAAATTAATGCATAATTTTAACAGTTATGCATTATTTGTGTATAATATTTTGATTTGTTTATATATTTAATTTGTTTAAACAGAAAATTGATTGTTGATATAAAGCTAAAATTATCTTAATTGATAATAAAAACATTATAGTGTACATAATAAGTCTTTGTAATTCAAACCAAATGACTACAATAATTCTATTGTCCTGGTGACCACAGATGCTCTGAGGTGCTACCCCTCCCCTTCAACTCATCCACCTTATGTCATAGCTGAGTTATGTTTTTCATCAATTCTGTACTATGGTCCAAAGCTCATTGACTTCATTGGTTGTTGACCATCTACTAGATATTGTTGTGCTGGACGTGGATGATTGCGAATAACAAGTGTTGGCAAATGAACCTAACCTGAAGATCCTTCTACGATGGTCCCTACTACCCACTACATCAAGATATGTCTGACTCTCATCAACAACTTGTTCGTGCTGAGACTGTCGCTGAATGCTTTATTGTATTTGGTTCTATTAGGAGGCAATGTTTATATTATAATTAGTAAAAATTAATATTAAAGCATAGATTTCACATACATTAAGTTCTCTACATCGGGTGTTGATGAATGTCACATCGTTATGCTTCTTAGTATGAGTGTGCAAAAAGAGCTAAGGGGGTGTAGGCCTCATGTCTATAGACTTTTCCTACGTAAGAATAAAATGTTATAAGTGAACTAGAATTTATAAAAATTTCGGCAGAGTTTCCTATATTTTTATGATATTTACCCCTTGTTAAATAAACAAAATTACTCAACACAGTCATATATGACACCAGACATTTATAGCATTATCATTTTCCATAATACATATATTTTCATTCTAGAATTCACATATCAATTTAAATTGAAATATAAAAACGTAAAACAATTAGAATATAAGTGTAAAGTTTAGATACTTCAAAGTCTCTTTGCATGCTCATGGTGGGTAATAGATCCTCCCGTATGTACGGGAAGACTCTCTCTTCCCGGTCCTCCACATCTATTGGTCGAGTTACGTTCTGAAATGGACATTACCTCAGGTGATGTCCAATAATGCTGCCAACGAGACCATATTTGCTCAGAAATATAAGAAGGTCGTACACCAGCCTTATGTATCACACCAATAAAGTTATGATAATATGTACGTGCTCGTCTCTCCTATACTTTATCATAAAATTTGGCTGAATTTTGTGAACTCAATGAGTGACCATCCTCGATGGCTCACTTAGTCATATAACACATAATTCACATCATTTATCTAATAATCACATTGAATCACATACACTTGATCAATCATCTCATATTTTACATTCAATGCATTATAATCATTCATATCATACATATGCAGTGCACATGAGACTCATTTTCTATTTGTTACTTTGTTGTGACCGAGTGCCTAAACTATCCCGTATCTATTGTCGATACCGGGCTCATTGATAACAGTTCCGTATCTGTTGGGGATACCAGGTTCATTTTATATAATGAGCCTTTGGCTCTTATACACTTTATGAGCTTTAAGCTCTTTTTTCACAATCTGAGCTTTAAACTCTTTTCGGTGGCTACTCTGGTCATATTACCTTTATGTTTCATGCATTCATGTAATGAAATGCATCACATATCATATGCTCAATTGGTCACATGTTTACATATTTACATTCAATTCACATTTTCCATCGGACCTAAAGTCCAGCATTCAACATCATTGTTGAGTAACACTTTTTCAATCATATGCATATTCGCATGTTTCGTCAGAACTAGGTCTGACAATCAAAGATCACATTTAGAAGCACTTATTTCATCATGTTTACATACAAGTAGCACTTCAATATTGCATTCAAGCATTAGAAACCTCGGACCTTCATTATCCGAAATCACACAATCAAATCACGTTCGCATCTCATTCGTAATCACTCAATTCATAACTTAAACAAAACAAACAATAAAGTAAGATCATCTAGGTCTACTCACAGTACGCTCCAGATTAGCATTAGCTTCCATGATCCGAAAAATTTTTGGTGGGGACGTTCTATCTTGTATCATCATTGTGAAAACACATATTGCATACACATTATTAATTGCACAATCACATAAACATTCTGTTTTACACACATGTATATGTGTAATGTATAATGCATGCTTAATGACAATCCCGGGTATATTTTCTAAATTCACATCTTTTGCTCATTCTCATTTCATGATTCATATTTGTCTAATTGAACTTAGATTTACAATTCATTTGCACACGATCATTATAAATTCTTCATTCAATCTTTACCCTTTGTATGTGTCTAGCTTATTCATAAGTTTACACCTCAAGAACAATATCATAACTAAATTTCTTGTCATCTCTTTTCTAACCTCATATGATCTCTTAATATCCAATTCTCATTCACAATTAGTCACTTAATATGTAGCGCCCCTTACCGTAGAGTATACACCGGGACGCCCGTAGGTCGTACCGATGCATAACCTACGATGAGGGTGCACTACTATACGATCATTCTATAAACCTCATGGCACCAATATAATAAAGCAGGAATAACACATTCACTAAATTTTTAAAACCAAAAGGATTCTTCTCATTTCATTTCTGTCACAACTCTGTCATAATTACAACTGTACAGACCCAACATAAACAGTAATAACTCCTAACTAGGTCATTCCTCCAAAATATCCCAGCTGACTGACCTGTGGGCCATGCTCCTCTCGCCGGCACACACACAGCAGGAAAAGTCTCACTGACTGGAGCTAGGAGTCAAACTATCGCTGTCCTGAAAAATAAATGCAATGTTGGGTGAGTTTGCAAACTCAGTGAGAAACCATCATCGATGGTCCACCCAACTCATGCATAGGCAAACAATTCACACTATAACATATATTATCACAATCAAGAATCACATGCATTCGAATTCACATTTATAAGGCGATACGCCTTTCATACAATTCACATTTGAACATTCATATATGCAATGTACATGTGACTCTTTCATTTTTTTTCGTTGTTGTGACCGTGCGCCTGAGCTCATATACGTTGAACCATTGGCTCTGAAAACATTGGGCTTGAAGCCCTGATACATTGAGCATAAAGCTCTGAAAATCGTTGGGCACTAGGCCCTGTGCGTTGAGCTTAAAGCTCTGAATACGGTGGTTGCACCGGTCACAACTGCCTTTTATCTGATCATGCATAATGGCATGAATGCACATATCCCCAATTTTCACTAATCGTAGCACAACCTAGTATCACTATCCAATTTGCATTTGAAAACCAATTATGAACAATTTATTCACAATTAACACTTCTATAGCAAAGTCCAAATATTTCGAACACCTGTGGTCCGAAATTAATCAAAACAAACACATACAATCCATCCTTAACTCCACATGGCATATTACATAGAATTTAACACATATAGGTTGAGAAACCATCTAGGTTACTCACCTCAGACCTTCCGAGCTACTGCTGGGAAGTCTCGCCTACGTCGGACAATCGACGATCCACTTGAGCCTCTATAACAATCAAAATATAAATAACATTACTAATTGTATCAATTCCAATACTCAATGATGCATATGTATCGAATAATGTACGTACTATTCATGTTATGACATTTCTGACACTAATCCGAAATTCCCCCAATCTCAATTCTAATTCCCGAATCCGAAATCTCCAAATTGAATTTAATCCATAATCAATTGAATCATCAAACTCCTAAATCTCCAATTTTTAAAACCCCAAATTACAATTTCGAAAATCAGCATTCCTCGCCATGACGCTTTGCTCCCTCGCCATGAAGCTCTCTTCCTCTTCGCCTTATTGCTGCGTCAGCACCTCGCCATGCCGAACGAAGCTTCCTTCGTCATGGCGTCGACGCATCACAGATGTCGTGACGCGCTCTCCAGCTCATTGTGGCTCGCCATCAGCTCATCGTGGCGCATGAGTCGTCTTGCTTTCGCCACAAGGCGTGTTCTTCATGGCATACGGCATGCAATCGCAGACACGCCCAGAAAACCCAGAAATTTCTTGATTTTTCAGTTCAAATCCATTCATTTCCATTCTAAACACTCCAAAACAACATTCTACCCTTAACAAAACTCATTCCTAAGCTTAGATCCACCAAATAACCATTATTCAACAATTACCCAAAATCAAAATCACCAAATTTCCTCCTAACCCTATCTTCCGAAACTTCTAAATTTTTAAACCATTTACCTTAATTCAATGCTCAAATCTAACTCAAATATAACTATTTAAAACATAAATAAGGAGGAACTTACTTGATTAAAGCCTTAAACCTTTGAAAACCACTTCAAATCTCCAACTTCCAACTCAATCACCACCTACGGCAACACCCAAAGCTAAACCCATCTTCATCTTCTTCTTTACCAAACCAAAGGAAATGATTCAAGGATGGAAGAAGAAACCAAAAGCAAGGAGAAATCAAGTAGAAGATCCACGATCAAGGGAAGCAAATTTCTTCTCTCAAAATCAAGGGGTATCGTGGAAGCCAAAATTCAAAGGTAAGAGTTTATAAACTAAGGAACTAAGGGCTTGTTTGGCAAATCTAATTGCCACAAGTCCGATCCGAACAACCTCAAGTCAGTTTCTAATTCTAATTTCTCCCGAATTCTAATAACTATGAATAATAACTCCTAAAATCATATCTCCAATTATTTCATGCCAATTTTCAATCAATCTCAGAACCGGAATTCAATTAACCAGTCATTGATCAATTTTTCGGTCCGAACCTATTGCTCCGAAAATTCTAGAAAAATTCCTATAAATTCTCAAAATTAGAAAACTCATGATCGTATACTCCAATTCATAATTCAATTTCCTAAATTTCATTTCTAACTCCAATTCAATTCTCAAACCTAATTTAACATAATTATCACACTTGCCCTAATCATCTCCAAATCCAAGTTATCCAAATCAAACCGGACATATGTCATACATGTATGTACGTACGAATGCCAATACAATAATTGCCAATTATACATAATTCAATAATGCATGCACATGCAAAAATACGTATGAAATGAACTGTACCCATCCCATCGGTGACGGGTTGTTACATAATACATATTACTCAACTTCTTTGAATCATAGCTACAATGAACATCTTCATTCTCATTATACTCATGTCTTTGGTACTTTGATATTATCCCTTCATTCACTAAGTTTTAACCTTCATTTTCACTTCAAACATATTACACATTAGTCACATAAACCAAGGATCATTCTAGGTTTAATTTAAGACACATTTAAGCCTCAGTTAGGATCACTTGACCCGTGAATGTCCGTTAGGCGGACATCCATGTTCGTTAAATGAACTTTTACAGGTCACTTACAGAAACTTGAAAATTTAACCCTTTAGACGTCAAAATATTTGCTTGGGTTCACATAGAAGTTGTATATCTAGAAGTTCTCTTTCTAATCATACTTAAATAACCTCAATCCAAGTTCAACAGAAAAAGTTATGCCTCTTGCACCAAATTATGTCCAATTGCATCATAATTTCCAGATTTTTACCTCTTTACTTATTACATTCAACATCATATGCTTGATCTATCACTTATAGTTCAATTTTCATCATTTTACCCAATCATTGTTAACTCCATTTCATCTCAATATCATCCATAAATAATTTATAGTTCATGATTGATCATGAACACTAAGAACAGAACACATACATACATTCATTCGTAATTAACTTCTTGCACATAATCGACTTCATTTCCACTTTCATTTCACTTCTAATTATAACCTTAATTATTTCCATTTCAATATACAACATTACTACCTTTCTTTAGATCTAGACTCATTTTATTTCATCACAAAAATACCCAAAGAGATTCACATTAATTCATTAAGAAAACAGAACAAGAACCCATTATGTATCTAATTTTTATGCACTTTTTCCTTACACTCAGTACTCAACTTCAAGTCAAAATTCAAAACTCTTAATGATATAATTTGAATTCGATATCTTCATGAAAAGTGTAGCCATATATCTCAAAAACCATCTCATTTAGATAACTACAGAACAAGTTATGGCTAAAATATAGAAGCATATTTAGAGGAAAAAGTCACTACTAACATTTTTTTTCCTGCACACTTTAAACACCATTCACTCACTCAATCCAACATTATGTCATTCCCTAATCTATTATCCATCAAAATACCAAAGCAAGACATGAATTTATCCACATTTCCCATTTAGGTTTTTGCATTTACCCATCCTCAATTTATGAACGTTTAACCTCTAACTATCTTCAAACATGCTTCATTCATTAAAGCCATGAAGAGTAATAGGTTACTTACTTGATTTAGCTTCAACGTCTTCCAATCCCCATGAAACCCTAGCTTTCCATGGCTTCATACAATCTTCATTATTAAAGGTGGAATAGGCTGTGTTTTTCTTGTAACAAGAAGGGATAGTAAGGATCTTGAAGTGTTAGTGTAGGATTAAAAAAAAAAACAACATGAAGAGGTTGGGTTATGAGAATGAAAATGTCATGGGTTAAGAGAAGAGAAGAAGAAGAAGGAAGCATTTGGCCAAAATAAAATGAAAGAAGAGATGGTCTTTCAATATAATAACATGGGTTACTCAATGAGGTGTGGCAAGTGTGCCACATGTCATTTTCTCATGGTCTTTTTCTAGTCTTTTAATTAGCTAGTCCATTTGTGTCCCAATTCTAATATACTTTTCTCTTAATTTTCAATGACATATGTCATTAAATCCCAAAGTCATATATAAAAATTCCCATTACCATTTGACATTTGTTTCTAGTTTCTACCACTATTCATCAATTGTTCTGCCACTTGGCATTTTTTCTAGTCTAAAAATACCCTTAAATTTTAGAAAATTTCCAAATTTTCACTAAAAATTATGAATCAATAAGTATACTTTCCAAATCAATACTTAACACATACAATTCACAATTCTAAAAATAATCACATTTATAGATCAATTATACCTAGAATATGTCAATGAATGCATGTATTGTCATCTTAATGTGTGCAAAAATTCAAATTCACGTGCGTATATGTTAACATTATGTATGAGTATGAAATGCATTTTTCTTAATCTCTCTTTAATATCATATGTACCAAATTTTAGGGTTCTAACCTTTAGTATGGGAACGAGATGTTACATTTCTCCCCTCCTTAATATTTGTTTGATCAGACAGGTAGGGGTATGTTTCCTCATATGCTCCTCTGTTTTCCATTGAACTTTCTCACTCAAATAATTTCTTTCAAATGATTATAGTCAATGGATTCAATTAATCCTTCAATTACTTATTCAGATATCACACTATCTTAACTATTTCCTCATTATATCCCAGATTTCTCATAATTTTTTTCACTTTCTGAGTTGATATTAATATTATATCATATTATTAATATTATATCATAATAATATTTCATAGCATCCTCACACATCACACATTATTAATCTAAGACATCTTTTTTGGTACTACAAACTCATATGTTAATGGTCCTATGCTCTTAATAACTTCATATGTATCCATACAATTCTAGTCTAGTTTATCCTTTTTTCCTAATCTGAGCACACTTTTTCTCAATCTAAGCACACCTTGGCAAGGTGATACTCTCAGAGACATTCCATATTTCGCTTGATACTTCACATCTCTTTAGTGTTAACACACTCGACTCTTATGTCTATCTCATTATGTTCCATAACCTCGATGTTGATCCACCAATTTCATTTATCTTACTTGAATCACTTAGTTTCTGACACAGATCAATTTCACTAATCAACAATATCTCAAATCAATTTTGGCCTTTATCCATTTTTAGGCCCTCTTTATTTCACTGTAAGGACGAATGACTCTTTTTTTCGTATAACACCTCATATAGTATTCTAATGATATCACTATGATAATGATTGTTATGCTTTACATTGACCTTTTGTTCCCATGAACTCCAAATTATAAGCTTTAAGCATATCTCCAATAATTAAAATTGTTGGCAACTTATATATACAGTCACTAGTTTCTGTATCCTTAGCCGTGAAATGTTGTTTCGGTGTATTCCTACTAGGATGTATAGCTTAGGTTGCTATTTATACTTTCTCTATTAATCTCTTTGCTCAATCATTTTTATTAGGTACATATACTCTTTACTTCAATCACAAAGTATCAATTTTCAATCAAACTTAAATTCGGATTCATTTTCAATTTTTCAATAAGATTCACAATTTCTGAATCCTCATCTTGGGCTTTGCTAATATTAAATTCAATAACTAATAGTACTTTGATTTGCCCAAAATTTAACTCGACATTCTTTGCTCTTTATTGCATTAGAATTGGTAATCTCAATATCAAAATTTATGGTATACTGCTATTGAATTTTTCTGCCCAATGCATCAGATTACAACACTAGCTCTACTAAGAAATACTCAATTGCACATCATAATCTTCAAGTAACTCTATCCATTGTCTCAGTCTCATATTCAATTCTTTCAAACTCAATAATTATCTCTTACTTCAATAATCCGTATAAAATCCGAAATGTTTCACTGTACTTATAATGTCTCCAAGCTCCTCAATGCAATTACTATTGCAGTAAATTCTAAATCATGTATCAAAATTCAACTAATGAGGCTTAAAATGTCTCCATGCATAAGAAATCACTTGATTATGCTGCATGAGATTTCATCCTAATTTCTGATGTGAAACTTCATTACATACGACATAATCTCCAAAACCAAACGACATAGTTACATTGGTGTTATAATTCATCAAGGATTCTTTTTATATTCATCACTCCATACATTTTACATGTTTTCCCTAAAACATTTGCTTCAAAAGACTAAGATTAGTGAAAACTCCTTAATAGTCTCTGGTAGTATCCAACATGCAGCTAGTTCTAAAGAACTCCGAATCTCACATATATTCCTTGTAGTTTCTCACTTTATCATCAACTCTATCTTCTTTGAGCCTCCCAATGTTCCATGTTCAAATACTATACCACCCATAATTTATTTGATCAAGCTAAGATTCACTTTTATGGAACTTGGCATATAACTGTTTCTACCTTCATGATATGTAAGATTTCCTCAAGTATTCAAAATGTTCTCTTTATTTTTTGAATACACTCAAAATACCATCTATGATTGTAGCGCCCCCTCACCATAGGGTACATATCGGGACGCCCGAGGGTCACTCCGACACGTATCCCACGATAAGGTTACACTACCAGAAAATTCCGCTAATAGTCCACATGGTATCGCAATAAATAAATCACAATATCAGAAACCACTAAATTTTTTAAAAATCATAATAGCAATCTTGATACAATCATCCAATAGCAGAATAGACAAGTCTATCAGTCCCTTAAACAAAACCCAAAAAGGAAACTGATACAAGCGTCTATACTAAGTCATCCGCAAAAGTCCAACCCAGCTGACCGACCTGTGTGCCATCGCTTCTCTTGCCAAAGACGCAAGCACGGCAGAAAAGACTATCTCGAGCTAGGGGTCTACTCTATCAGTCCTAAAAAATAGGTTGCAATTTTGGGTGAGTTTGCGAACTCAATGAGAAACCATCATCGATGGTTCACTCAAATCATGCATTATGCAGATTGTGTACAGCATGGGACAGTAATATTCAATTAACAGTATCATATAACAAATTACAGTATTATACAACAATTTACGATAGCATGTAACAATTGCAATCTCTCATGCCATCACATAATTCATAAGTGTCACAAATCAATCACCATGTGTATACAATGCATATGTGACTCTTTTCGCTTATTCAATGTTGTGCCCAAGCTCCACCAAGATTCAGATTCAGTGGGACGCGTGATTTTCTCCCTCGGGCTCGAGGTCGGTCAAGATAAATTAGAGCTCGAGGCTCAATCATTGATATTAGCGACTTGGGTCACAACGCTCATTATCGATCATGATTTATGCAAGTAATGCGTTGTTCGAGAATTCATGATATGGCTATAAAAGCCCGAGATTTCAATTCCCAATGTCATGCAAGAGTCCAATCCCATACAAGAGAAGCATGCAATTCGATCATATACATTTCAGTAATCATGCAATTCACATTGGCAAGTAATTCACATAGAGCATTTAGACAATCAGGAATTTGAGAAACCAACTAGGTTACTCACCTGTAACTTCCGAGCTACTGCCTGGAAGTCCCAGCAATATCCGTGGAATGACGATCCAACGACGCCTCTATAGCAGTAAAATACAGTCCCATTACTAGATGCTCCATTAAATGATTCAGTAATGCATATGTCTCGATGAAATTATGTACAATGCATGTCCACGATTTTTCGGCGCTAAAACCCAATTTAGAACTCCTAGGCCCAATTCTAACTCTTCGCTCTATTGATTGACAATAATTGATCCAATCTTAAAATTCAGTTTAATCTCCTCGATTCATATACCCTATAGCAATTCCATATCCATTGGGTCAAAACCTCTATTGAAAAATCTCAATTAAAATCCCAATTGAAATTCCAATTGTCACAATTCAATACTTAGGTCACAATAGGAGCCATAATTGACCTTAATCTCTATGAATCAATACCATGTAATTTAAATTCTACTTCCATAATGATCCTTAATTGTAGACCTCTTTCCTAGTCCGAATCTAATCGAAATCACCTCAATCGGAGGTCTACACCATAAATTATGCCCAGTAAACTAAAATACAATCCATCGGAAATCGGCCCCTTAGCCGCGGCCAAGAGGCTCTCGCCATGCCAGAAGGTTCGCTCATGCCGTGAAGACCGCTTCGCCATGCGCGAACAATCCATTCTGGGCACGCTGCGAGGTGAAGGAAGCTCGTCGCGGCGTCAAAAGTTTAACGCTCGCCGCGATGCCCCCTTCACGCTCGCCACGGCGAACAAATATATATATTCGTCGCGGCGAGGCTCGCGTGCAGGTCGCGGCGTGCGACGACTCCTATTCTTCTTCGATCATTTTTCCGTCCGATTCCCTCTCTAAAATCACCATTAAACACTCTCAACTACCCAAATCAACCATAATAAATGCCATAAATGCATAAAAAACCATTAATAACAATATTATAGCCACTAACTTACCAAATCAAGCCTTAAATCCACAAATCTTCCAAAACCCTAAAACTTTCTCCAATCACCGATTAACCACTCTCAAAGCTTCTCAACCTTCATCAACCACAATAAACAAGTTAACCTTGCACAATGAGGAGAAAACCACAAGGAAAATCGAAGAACCTTACCGATGGGAAGGATCGAAGGACACCGTGGGAGGAGGAAGAGAAGAAACGATTTTGCCTTAGGAAAAATTTCCAAATTTCAAACCTAAGTATTTATAGACATAAGTCTCCAAATCAGTTCAAATTTCAGTCTCTAAATTTCAACGGCTCAACGTTTTTATTTCCTAACAGTATAACTCTAATTTTTCCTTTGCCATTGGACAATTCTTTCAGTCTCATACGGTTAATCGGTCTGTCACTCAGAAATTTCCGGTCCGAGCATTTTCTCCCGAATCTTCCGAAAATTTCCTACAAGCCACTATCAATAGCCAATCACTCTTAAACTATTCTAAATCAGTCATTCGAGCCCAATTACTCCTAATTTCTCAATTAATCACGATCCAGTTAGTTCATGCTCACAATTAAAATATCGGAAAACCATGAATGCATGTACCTATGAATAAATGCATATGCAATAAACCTGTTCCTCTATAATTAGAGGCCAGTGACATGCTCAATCAGTGAATGCAATGAAACCTACCAATCTCTCCCAATTTACCAAAATACCCTTGCTATCAGTAACGGGATGTTACAATGATCATAGTCGCTAATTGTTATACTTTTGCTTGGATCACTTTAATCTTCAATACCATAATACTATCAGGGGCATTGTTAACTTCAACAGATATAACCCAAATTTTCTTGTGCCCATGATTTGTTCTCTTAATTCTTTAAGTATCTAATTCCTCAATGAGATAGTATTATCTCATGTTATTTTCGATTTTCCCAATTGACTTCTTCTTCTCGAATAATTTTCTCAATTCATTCTATTTTCTCTGATTTCACATTGACTTGTTCTAACGTCTGCTCATTCTTTCTCATTTCTCTACACATTCCAATTTATTTGAAATCTTAATTTCCTATATTGGTAACACATTCATTAGATTTGATTTGTATCTCTTATACTTAATATCACCTCAGATTCAAGAATACAATCACATAGTTAGATACTTTACATCAACAAAATGCATACACTCTCAGTAACATATTCTACATCTTATGCTTGAGTCTCCGTTAGGATTAGGACTTCAATAGTCACTTTTGATTCATTATATATTCATTTCTGATTCTTTTCTTCATTGATCATTCTTAAATTGAATCATCTGATCAACTTAATCTGATTCAGGGAAATTCTTCTTTGAAAAAAGATTTCTTGCTACTATCATCAATACTGTTCATATAATCCTTATCAATCAATTGTCTTTATCATCGCTTATCAATTATTCTTGGTACTTCAAGAAGATTAATTTATATCATTTCGTACATAGTCATAATGTTTTATTCATCAAAACTCAATGATTCTAGATAATATTTCTCTCTTTATCCTTGCCATAAACGGGGTTTCCTGGCATTGACATATGTTAACATCAATTTTACCTCAATTTTCCAGAATTTACCTCTTCTAATGTTACATCATGTTATAATAATTCAACTGCTATATTGGGTACATTAACTCTTCTCCTTTGATTCGTCATCTTTTTCTTTATCTCATCTTCTGTCTCATCTTCCTATTGTCATTTATTTCATCTCCCAGATGTATATCCTCAATCAATTCAAAAATATAGATGTATAATCATCAATATATTCTGATCATAATTTCCACTAATATATTCTTACAGTGATCGTAACTCTTGTCACATTCATCAAACAACCATTTTAGTTCCTAATTCATCTTCTTAGGATCATAACAATTTTTTCATTACATTATACTCATACAATTTAATCTCATCATTTCTACTTATATCCCTATTTTCCTCAATCAATCCACGACAATATATATATTCACATATATATCACATTCAAGGGTATACTATCACAGTACAATATGGATATCATGTTTAATGATAAAACCATATATACAAATGTAGTGAACCTTTATCTATCATACAGAACCAGATACTATTTCTCATTTCTAAATGTCCATAAACCTTCTTTTCCTCACATTCTGACAGATCATCATTCTTCTCAGTGCTTTTAATAGCTCAAATTCTTAAGGAATACTCATGCATGTGACTTATATAAATGCGAATCAGACTGGGGATCAGTTGTCGCTGTCTGCTATAACATGACTAAAATGCATATAACTTGACATATATTTCAAAAACGCCCATGTAAGATACTAATTCTGGGCTCTGATACCAAATTGTAGCACCTCACTCTCGCAAGACACGTACCTTACATCTTGAGTGATATCCAAGTCCGTGCCCGCGAGGATGGCATGGTAGAACAGTCAAACCCTTGAAACTCAATACAAATTTTTCAAAAAATAACACAAGCGTATGTGAAATCAATAATCAAATTAGGCCCACTTTATTCATACACTTTTTCAATCGTAGCATCATAATTTCAATAGCCATTTAAGCCTATTACAAATACAAAATACTTGTAAACATAATATTATTACACTTCAAAATCATTTACAAACCTTTCCACTTTGGAAAGTTATTACAAAACAGAAATATTCAAATATACATGTTCCAATAATTGCGGAAGACTCTATTTGATACAAAAATAAGAAAATACAAATGTTGACATAAACTAATCCCGACCTCTACCTCTTACTCGAATGTAGTAGGTATACC
This sequence comes from Erythroxylum novogranatense, assembly GCA_029891385.1. Taxonomy (NCBI): domain Eukaryota; kingdom Viridiplantae; phylum Streptophyta; class Magnoliopsida; order Malpighiales; family Erythroxylaceae; genus Erythroxylum; species Erythroxylum novogranatense. Next base: position 95,936,399 of record CM057228.1, read on the forward strand.
CTCGTTTACCCAACAGGGTAACTCTTCTGAGCCTAAAAAATAACATAAAATTTGGGTGAGTTTTGCGAACTCAGTAAGTGACCATCCTCGATGGCTCATTTAGTTACATAACACATAATTCACATCATTTATCTAATAATCACATTGAATCACATACACTTGATCAATCATCTCACATTTTACATTCAACGCATTATAATCATTCATATCATACATATGCAGTGCACATGAGACTCATTTTTTATTTATTACTTTGTTGTGACTGAGTGTGTAACATCCCGTCACCGATGGGATGGGTACAGTTCATTTTATACGTATATTTGCATAAGCATTCATAGCCTCTACATTATCGATAAATGTTCATAATTACACAAGCATATGTATGTACATGCATGTATGACATATTTCTGACATGATTGTGAAAATTGGAGATTTTGTGATAAAGGTTAACTGTGCTTTACTTAGTGAATTGGAGTGTGAAATTGAATTTAGGAATTGAGAATTGAAAATTTTGAGTATGTGATTAGATGTTTTCTAATTTTGAGGATTTATAAGAATTTTTCTGGAATTTTTGGAGTAACGGGTCCGGACCGAAAAAATGGCTTAGTGACTGATTAATTGTGATTTCGGTTCCGAATTTGATTGAAAATTTCTATGAGGTAAATTGAATTATGATTTGAGGAATTAGGGTCTGAACCATTGGAATTCGGGAGCAATTAGAATTAGAAATTGGATTGAGGTTGTTCGGATTGGACTTGTGGCAAATGAACTTGCCAAACAAGCCTTAATCTCCTTAGTATATAAACTCTTCTCCTATGAAAAATGATCCACGGTGCTTGTCTTCTTCCCTTGAAAGAAAGTTGCTTTGTTTTCCTTCTTCTTTGCGTGGATCTCCTCTTGGATTTGCTTCTTGTATTCTCTTTGCAAGTCATTCCTTCTTTTGTCCTTGATCTTTCCCTTTTGCTTGGAATTGGAAGAAGAAAATGGAGTTTGAGGTTGGATGGGAGAAGAATCGTGGATGTGCTTAGGTTTGGGGATTTGAATTTTCTTGGTGATTCTCAAAGGTTTAAGGCTTTAATCAAGTAAGTTCTTGTTCCTTTATATTTTACATAGTTGATTTTGATTATGGATTTGAATATTAAATTGTTTGAGAATTGAGAAGTTTTCGGATGATTAGGTTTTAAGGGAAATTGTGGATTTTGATTTGGGTGTTTATGGAAAAATGTTTATTTAGTGGATTTAAGTTTAGGAATGAGTTGTGTTAAGTGTAGAATGTTGTTTTGGAGTGTTTAGAATGGATTTGGATGGATTTATATCAGAAAATCTGGGAATTTCTAGGTTTCGGGCGTGAATCTGGGGTTGCACGCCGTGATGTGTGATGAACACGCCGCGGCGAGCAGATAATCGTTCGCACGCCGCGACGAGTGCTTAGCACGCCGCGGCGAGCGGATGATCCTCGCACGCCGCGATGAGCGAAGGCGCACACCGCGGCGAGCGCAAGGAATCGCGCCGCGTAGGAGAAAACAACATGCGCCGCGACGTGGGGAGAGACGTCTCGCTGCGGCGAGCAATCTCACGCCGCGACGAGGACATCTGTTTTTCGAAGGAGAATTTTTTGGGTTTTTAATGATTTTGAGGTTATATTATTCCTAATTGGGGAGCGATTAGTTGATCTTGATTTAGAGACTAAGAATTTCACTTTAGAAGAATGGAAATTCAGAATTTAATTCGGTGGTTCTCGAAATCGGATGGCAATTGAATAGTGAATTTGATTCTGATTTAAAGATAATTCCTATGTCTTCAAATTTGACTGTGGAGGATATAGAACTTAGCCAATTGACTTATGGTATTAGAAATTGCTATGGATTAGTGTGAAAATGCAGAATTGAGATAAATCGGGATTAGGGTCGGAAAAGTCATAACATGCATAATACGTAAATCATTCGATATATTTGCATCCTTGATTATTGAAATTGGTACAATTAGTGATTTTCGGATATTCTGATTATTGTAGAGGCTCAAGTGGAGCGTCGATCCTCTGACGCAGCAGAGACTTCCCGGCAGTAGCTCGGAAGTTTAGAGGTGAGTAACCTAGTTGGTTCCTCAATCTTTGGTGTGTTAAATGCTCTGTGTGAACTATCTGTGAGTATGATTGAGTGTTTCGCATGAGTATGTTATTATGAACTGTGAACGCATGCTAGGCATGAATAGAAATCGGTAATTGACAGTTGTGACTGGAGCACATTCTGATCGGAGCTATAAGCTCATTTATTGTGAAATTGTGAAAAGGGAATAGTGCATACCCAGAGGGCTCTCCTATCCTTAGTGCGCGTGGACAGTAGTGCATACCCAGAGGGCTCTCCTACCCCCGAAAACGCGATTTCTGTTTAATGTGCCCGGAAATGGGATATTACTGACGCTCAGTCACAACACTAAAATGAAATAGAAACCATTTTGCATTCAGTATGTGATTGTGCTATGACTTTGAAATGGGTTTAATGTGTAATAATTGTGTAGTAATTTATGAATGCATTCTGAATGTGCTTTTGTATTATTCTGTACGCAATTTTGTGTAATGCATGAATTGAGTGAACCATCGATGATGGTTACTCATTGAGTTCACAAACTCACCCAAAATTGTAACTATTTTTCAGGACAGCGATAGTATGACCCCTAGCTCCAGTCAGCAAGACTTTCCCTGCTGTGTGTGTGTGTGCCAGTGAGAGGAGCATGGCCCACAGGTCGATCAGCTGGGATCTCTTGGGATATTTTGTGGATGACCTATCTAGGAGTTGTGTTAGTTCTTTTGGATCTGTATAGTTTTAATCGGATAGAAGTGTGAACTTGTGGTTTTAAGAAATGAAATGAGAAGTCTTTTGGTTTTAAAATTAAATGAATGTTAGCTTACTGCTTTATTATACCAATGCCATGCGGTGTATAAAATTGATCGTATCGTAGTGCACCCTCATCGTAGGGTATGTATCGGTATGACCTACGGACGTCCTGGTGTATACTCTACGGTAAGGGGGGGCTACATTGGTGGTATCAGAGCATAGTTTGGCATCTTTTGGGCATAGAATATTTTTAGGCTTGAATTTCGTAAGAAAAGCAGAAATTGATTAAGTTTGTGGTTTTGTTGTAGGTCATCCGTCTTTGGTGATCAGGTAGATCACTCAGCTGACCAAGGATCAATCAGAGCGAGTAGGGAGTCTTCTGTGCCTCTGTATAAGGAGCAGCCTCCTATAGTTCCCATGAGACAGGAGCGGAGGTATGATAGTCTGCGTAAGCAGGGAGCTGTGGATTTCTATGGCAGCACAGACCCTACTGAGGCTGAGGGATGATTGGAGAGGACTGAGCGAGTCCTCGATCAGATGGACTGCGACCCTGAGGAGCGTTTTGATTATGCTGTCTCTTTGCTACAGGGTCCAGCTTATCAGTGGTGGAAGACTGTTCCGGGTAGTTCCACTAGACCTTGTGTGTTGACTTGGGCAGATTTTCTGAGAGCCTTTCGGGATAATTATACGCCCAAGGTCTATATGGAGATGAAGATGCAGGAGTTCTTAGATTTGAGACAGGGGTCCATGGCAGTGGTCGACTATGAGGTTCGGTTTAATGAGTTGTCGGCATATGCTTCTGTTTTGATTTCCTCTGAGGCTGATAGGTGCCGGAGATTCGAGGGAGGGCTGAATCTGGAGATTCGTACCAGGTTAGTCCGGTCTGATATGGGCACCTTTGTGGAGCTGAGAGCAGCTGCGGTGAGGATTGAGCAACTCTTGAGACAGAGTCGGGTTGAGACTGGACAGGGGTCTAGGAGCAAGAGATTTAGTGACAGTCAGGGCAACTATGGTAGGAGTTTTAGCAGACGCTGTAAGGTGTTCAGATTTTGGGAGGACCCAGAGCGATGCAGTTACTGTTTGAGATGGGGAGATTTGGGCAGTCTGGCAGTAGTGGTAGTGGTAGAGGTTCCTGCCAGCTTCCTCCGTTGTGTGAGTTTTGTGAGAGGAGGCATAGTGGAGAGTGTTGGAGGTTTACCGGAGCTTGTCTGAGATGTGGCTCTATGGAGCATCAGATCCGGCACTGTCCAGAGATTTTGGGAGCTCACCGCCTTGAGTGGGAGAGCCAGAGAAGACAGCAGTCAGTGAGAGCTGAGTGGTAGACTGGATTCAGGGCCGGGCGAGCCCGAGGTAGAGCTGGAGATTCCTTCGTGGGGACCGAGAGTCGTGGCAGTCGGCCACAGTCCCAGGCCAGGGTCTACGCCATGACGAGGCAGGAGGCCCAGGATTCTCCAGATGTGGTTGCAGGTTTGCTTCTGATTTCTGGCATTGAGGTTTATGCATTGATAGATCCAAGGTCCACGCATTCTTTTATTGCACCGCATGTGGCATGTAGATTGCATGTGGATAGGAGATGTTGCGGTGTGGACTAGAGGTGAGTACGCCTCAGTAGTACTACAGCTTTTGGGAGAGGTCCGCAGGGTGTCCGATTATGATTGATCATCGGAGTCATGCGAACTGATTGTGTTGCCCCTTCGAAAGATAGATTTGATTTTGGGGATGGACTGGCTCACTGTCCATAGGGCTATTATGGATTGTTTTACCAAGGACGTCGTGTTAGAGTCTCTGGTCACCGAGGGTCAGATTTGAGGTGTTAGTCGGCGGTGCTACCAGATGATTTTGTTTATGAGTGCTATGAGGTTGATGCGAGGAGGTTGTGAGGCCTATTTGGCGCATGTAGTGGATTCCAGAGTGCAGCAGAGTTTGCAGGATGTTCCCGTGATCAGGGAATTTTCTGATGTGTTTCTCAAGGAGTTACCGGGTTTGTCGTCGGATCGGGAGACAGAGTTTGAGATAGATCTCGTTCCAGGTACCACTCCTATATCGATCCCTCTGTATAGGATGGCACCGGTGGAACTGAGGGAGCTTAAGGCTCAGCTACAGGAGTTATTGGATAAGGAGTTTATCAGGCCGAGTGTTTCGCCGTGGAGAGCTCCAGTGCTGTTTGTGAAGAAGAAGGACGGGACTTTGAGGCTGTGCATCGATTATAGGCAGCTCAATCGGGTTACAGTCAAGAATAAGTACCCACTGCCTAGGATCGATGATTTATTTGATCAGTTGCAGGGAGCTCAGGTATTTACTAAGTTGGATTTGAGATCCGGATACTATCAATTGAGGATCGCAGAGGCCGATGTGCCTAAGAGCGCTTTTAGGAGCAGGTATGGGCATTTCGAGTTCTTAGTGATGCCGATCGGGTTGACTAATACCCCGGCAGCCTTCATGGTCTTGATGAATAGAGTCTTTCAGCCCTACCTGGATCAGTTCGTGATTGTATTTATCGATGATATTTTGGTGTACTCGAGGAGTAGGCAGGAGCATGCGGAGCATCTGAGGATAGTGCTGCAGATTATGAGGGATATGCAGCTGTATGCCAAATTCACTAAGTGTGAATTTTGGCCGGATGAGGTGGTGTTCCTAGGCCACATTGTGTCTGGTGAGGGTATCCGGGTGGATCCTCACAAGATTGAGGCAGTGAGGAGTTGGGAGATTCCGAGGAATGTGTCAAAGTTGAGGAGTTTCCTCAGATTGGCAGGTTATTACCAGAAGTTTGTCGAGGGGTTTTCTGTAATCTCATCCCCTTTGACAAAACTTCTGAGGAAGAGTGTGGCCTTCAGATAGACAGATGAGTGTCAGAGGAGTTTTGAGGAGCTGATACATCGGTTGACTACGGCGCTGGTGTTAGCCTTGCCATCTGGAGAAGGAGATTTTGAGGTCTTCAGTGATGCTTAGCAGCAGGGTTTAGGCTGTGTGTTGATGCAGCATGGGAGAGTTATAGCGTACACTTCGAGACAGTTGAGGTCTCATGAGATGAATTATCCCATTCATGACTTGGAGTTAGTAGCAGTTGTGTTTGCTTTGAAGATCTAGAGACATTATTTGTATGGGGAGACGTTCCAGATCTTCACTGATCATAAGAGCTTGAGGTACTTGTTGAGTCAGCGAGAGCTGAATCTGAGGCAGAGGAGATGGTTAGAGCTGCTTAAGGACTATGACTGTACTATCGAGTACCACCCCGGGAAGGCCAATGTGGTGGCTGACGCATTGAGTAGGAGATCTTATGGTAGTACAGCTCAGATTCAGGCTTCGAGGTTACCGTGCTTGGTTCAGTTGAGAGCTCTTAATGTGCAGATAGATTTGGGTCAGGATGGAGCTCTGATTGTGACTTTGAGGCTCAGGCTGGTATTGCATGATCGAATTAGGAGAGTGCAAGATCAGGATCCAGTGTTGGTGAGGTTGATTGATAGGGTCAGATCTGGATGGCTTTCTGAGTTCGAGCTGAGAGATGGTACTTTGTAGATGGGTCAGAGGCTGTGTGTTTCGGATGTAGATGATCTGAGGCGAGAGGTCTTGGAAGAGGCTCATTTGGCTGCTTATGCCATGCATCCTGGTGTCACCAAGATGTATCGCACTCTTAAGTTGCATTTCTGGTGGCCAGGTATGAAGAGGCATGTGGCGGAGTTTGTTTCTCGGTGTCTGATGTGCCAGCAGGTTAAGGCTGAGCATTAGGCCCCAGTAGGGAGATTGCATTCGTTACCCATTTCGGAGTGGAAATAGGAACGCATTACGATGGATTTTATCATGGGGTTGCCTAGGACGCCGAAGTAGCATGATGCTATCTGGGTCATAGTGGACCGGTTGACTAAATCGGCTCACTTCTTGCCAGTGAGGGAGAGCAATACCCTTGATCAGTTGGCCTAGAAGTATGTGGCAGAGATAATTCGACTGCATGGGGTCCCAGTATCGATAGTGTCAGATAGGGATCCCAGGTTTACTTCGAGGTTCTGGAGGAGTTTGCAGTCGGCTATGGGTTCGAGGTTGAACTTCAGCACAATATTTCATCCTCAGACAGATGGGCAGAGTGAGAGGACTATTCAGACTGTTGAGGATATGTTGAGAGCTTATGTATTGGAGTTCCGAGGTGCATGGGATCAGTATTTGCCTCTGGTAGAGTTTGCTTATAATAATCAGTACCAGAGTAGCATTGGTATGGCACTATATGAGGCGTTATATGGACGACAGTGCAGATCCCCTCTTTACTGGGATGAAGAGGGTATGAGGATGTTAGAGGGTCTCGAGTTGATCCAGGATACAGTAGATAAGGTACAGTTGATTCGTAGTCGCATCAAGGCGACTCAGATGCATGTAAGAGCTATGTGGATCAGCATCGGAGAGAGATGGAGTATGCTGTGGGTGATAGGGTGTTCCTCAGAGTGTCTCCTTGGAGAGGAGTTCTCAGATTTGACCGTAAGGGCAAGTTGAGTCCTCAGTATATCGGTCTATATGAGATTACTGAGAGGATTGGACCGTTGACCTATAGATTAGCGTTGCCGAGTGAGATGTCCCAGTTGCATGATGTGTTCCACGTGAGTATGCTCAGACGGTATAGGTCAGACCCGACTCATGTGATTCCGGCTCAGGAAATTGAGATAGCCAGTGATTTGAGTTATATTAAGGAGCCGGTGCAGAATATTGGATCGCGGGTCAAGCAATTGCGAAGCAGGGTGATTCCATTGGTGAAAGTCCTTTGGAGGAATCACTCATCTGAGGAGGCAACTTGGGAGACTGAGGAGCACATGAGGAGGCAGTATCCTCATCTGTTCGATCAGTCAGGTAAGAAAATTTCGGGACGAAATTTTTATTAGGAGGGGAGAATTGTAACATCTCGTCACCGATGGGATGGGTACAGTTTATTTTATACGTATATTTGCATAAGCATTCATAGCCTCTACATTATCGATAAATGTTCATAATTGCACAAGCATATGTATGTACATGCATGTATGACATATTTCTGACATGATTGTGAAAATTGGAGATTTTGTGATAAAGGTTAACTGTGCTTTGCTTAGTGAATTGGAGTGTGAAATTGAATTTAGGAATTGAGAATTGAAAATTTTGAGTATGTGATTAGATGTTTTCTAATTTTGAGGATTTATAGGAAATTTTCTGGAATTTTTGGAACGGGTCCGGACCGGAAAAATGGCTTAGTGACTGATTAATTGTGATTCCGATTTTGAATTTGAATGAAAATTTCTATGAGGTAAATTGAATTATGATTTGAGGAATTAGGGTCTGAACCATTGGAATTCGGGAGCAATTAAAATTAGAAATTGGATTGAGGTTGTTCGGATTGGACTTGTGGCAAATGAACTTGCCAAACAAGCCTTAATCTCCTTAGTATATAAACTCTTCTCCTTTGAAAAATGATCCACGGTGCTTGTCTTCTTCCCTTGAAAGAAATTTGCTTTGTTTTCCTTCTTCTTTACGTGGATCTCCTCTTGGATTTGCTTCTTGTGTTCTCTTTGCAAGTCATTCCTTCTTTTGTCCTTGATCTTTCCCTTTTGCTTGGAATTGGAAGAAGAAAATGGAGTTTGAGGTTGGATGGGAGAAGAATCGTGGATGTGCTTAGGTTTGGGGATTTGAATTTTCTTGGTGATTCTCAAAGGTTTAAGGCTTTAATCAAGTAAGTTCTTGTTCCTTTATGTTTTGCATAGTTGATTTTGATTATGGATTTGAGTATTAAATTGTTTGAGAATTGAGAAGTTTTCGGATGATTAGGTTTTAAGGGAAATTGTGGATTTTGATTTGGGTGTTTATGGAAAAATGTTTATTTGGTGGATTTAAGTTTAGGAATGAGTTGTGTTAAGTGTAGAATGTTGTTTTGGAGTGTTTAGAATGGATTTGATGGATTTATATCGAAAATCTGGAATTTCGGTTTCAAGCGTGAATCGGGGTCGCACGCGCGAGAGAAGCAGATAATCGTTCGCCGCATAACGAGTGCTTATACCTTGCGCGGCGGATGATCCTCGCACGCCGTGATGAGTGAAGGCGCACGCTGCGGCGAGCGCAAGGAATCACGTCGCGTAGGAGAAAACAACGTGCGCCGCGACGTGGGGAGAGACGTCTCGCCGCGGCGAGCGATCTCACGCCGCGACGAGGACGTCTGTTTTTCGAAGGAGAATTTTTTGGGTTTTAAATGATTTTGAGGTTATATTATTCCTGATTGGGGAGCGATTAGTTGATCTTGATTTAGAGACTAAGAATTTCACTTTAGAAGAATGGAAATTCGGAATTTAATTCGGTGGTTCTCGAAATCGATGGCAATTGAATAGTGAATTTGATTCTGATTTAAAGATAATTCTTATGTCTTCAAATTTGACTGTGGAGGATATAGAACTTAGCCAATTGACTTATGGTATTAGAAATTGCTATGGATTAGTGTGAAAATGCGGAATTGAGATAAATCGGGATTAGGGTCGGAAAAGTCATAACATGCATAATACGTAAATCATTCGCTATATTTGCATCCTTGATTATTGAAATTAGTACAATTAGTGATTTTCGGATATTCTGATTATTGTAGAGGCTCAAGTGGAGCGTCGATCCTCTGACGCAGCAGAGACTTCCCGGCGGTAGCTCGGAAGTTTAGAGGTGAGTAACCTAGTTGGTTCCTCAATCTTTGGTGTGTTAAATGCTCTGTGTGAACTATCTGTGAGTATGATTGAGTGTTTCGCATGAGTATGTTATTATGAACTGTGAACGCATGCTAGGCATGAATAGAAATCGGTAATTGACAGTTGTGACTGGAGCACATTCTGATCGGAGCTATAAGCTCATTTATTGTGAAATTGTGAAAAGGGAATAGTGCATACCCAGAGGGCTCTCCTATCCCTAGTGCGAGTGGACAGTAGTGCATACCCAGAGGGCTCTCCTACCCCCGAAAACGCGATTTCTGTTTAATGTGCCCAGAAATGGGATATTACTGACGTTCAGTCACAACACTAAAATGAAATGGAAACCATTTTGCATTCAGTATGTGATTGTGCTATGACTTTGAAATGGGTTTAATGTGTAATAATTGTGTAGTAATTTATGAATGCATTCTGAATGTGCTTTTGTATTATTCTGTACGCAATTTTGTGTAATGCATGAATTGAGTGAACCATCGATGATGGTTACTTATTGAGTTCGCAAACTCACCCCAAATTGCAACTATTTTCGTGACGAATGATAGTGTGACCCTAGCTCGGTCGTGAGACTTTCCTCACGTGTGTGTGTGTGCCGGCGAGAGGAGCATGGCCCACAGGTCGGTCAGCTGGGATCTCTTGGGATATTTTGTGGATGACCTATCTAGGAGTTGTGTTAGTTCTTTTGGATCTGTATAGTTTTAATCGGATAGAAGTGTGAACTTGTGGTTTTAAGAAATGAAATGAGAAGTCTTTTGGTTTTAAAATTAAATGAATGTGAGCTTACTGCTTTATTATACTGATGCCATGAGGTGTATAAAATTGATCGTATCGTAGTGCACCCTCATCGTAAGGTATGTATCGGTATGACCTACGGGCGTCCCGGTGTATACTCTACTGTAAGGGGGTGCTACAGAGTGTCTAAACTGTCCTATATCTATTGTAGATACCGGGCTCATTGATAATAGTCCCGTATCTGTTGGAGACACTAGGCTCATTTTACATAGTGAGCCTTTGGCTCTTATACACTTTCTAAGCTTTAAGCTCTTTTTTCACAATCTGAGCTTTAAGCTATTTTTCGGTGGCTACTCTAATCACAACTTTTTTTATGTTTCATGCATTCATATAATAGAATGCATCACATATCATATGCTCAATTGGTCACATGTTTACATATTTACATTCAATTCACATTTTCCATCGGACCCAAATTCCGGTATTCAACATCATTGTTTAGTAGTACTTTTTCAATCATATGCATATTCGCTTGTTTTGTTGGAACTAGGTCCGACATTCAAAGATCACATTTAGAAGCACTTATTTCATTATGTTCACATACAAGTAACACTTCAATATTACATTCAAGAATTAGAAACCTCAAACTTCATTGTCCAGAATCACACAATCAAATCACATTTTCATTGAATTTATAATCACTCAATTCATAACTTAAACAAAGCAAACAATAAAGTAAGACTATCTAGGTCTACTCATAGTACGCTCCAGATTAGCATTAGTTTCCATGATCCGAAAAAGTCTAGATAGGGATGTTCTATCCTGTATCATCATTATGCAAAACACACATTCCACACACATTATTAATTGCACAATCATATAAACATTCAATTTTACACACATGTATATGTGTAATGTATAATGCATGCTCAATTACAATCTCGAGTACATTTTCTAAGTTCACATCTTATGCTCATTCTCATTTCATGATTCATATTTGTCTAATTGAACTTAGATTTACACTTCATTTGCACTTGATCATTATAAATTCTCCATTCAATCTTTACCCTTTGTATGTGTCTAGCTTATTCATAAGCTTACACCTCAAGAATACTTAGTTACTCTATATCATAACTCAGTTTCTTGTCGTCTCTTTTCTAACCTCATATGATCTCATAATATCCAATTATCATTTACAATTAATCACTTAATACATATTACTCAACTTCTTTGATTCATAGCTACAATTATATGAAAATCTTCATTCTCATTATACTCATATCTTTGGTACTTTGATATCATCCCTTTCATTCACTAAATTTTAACCTTCATTTTCACTTCAAACATATCATACATTATTTACATAAACCAAGGATCATTCTAGGTTCAATTTAAGACCATTTAAGCCTAAATTAAGATGACTTGACTTGTGAATGTCAGTTAGGCGGATATCCATATCGGTTAAACGGACTTTTACAGGTCACTTATAAAAACTTGAAAATTTGACCCTTTAGATGTCAAGATCTCTTCTTAGGTTCTTCACATAAATTGTATATCTAGAAGTCCTATTTCTAATAATATTTAAATGGCCTCAATCTGAGTTCTACAGAAAAATTGATACCTCTTACACCAAAGTACAATTGTATCATAATTTCCAGATTTTTACCTCATTACTTATTACATTCAACATCATATGTTTGATCTATCACTTCTAGTTCAATTTTTCATCATTTCCCCCAATCATTGTTAACACCATTTCATATCAATATTATCCATAAACAATTTATAGTTTATGATTGATCATGAACACTAAGAACAGAACACATACATACATTCATTCGTCATTAACTTCCTACGCATAATCAACTTCAGTTCCACTTTCATTTCACTTCTAATTATAACATTAATTCTTTCCATTTCAAGATACCACATTACTACCTTTCTTTAGCTTTAGACTCATTTTATTTCATCACAAAACACCCAAAGAGATTCACATTAATTCATTAAGAAAACAGAACAAGAACCCATTATGTATCCAGTTTTTCTGCACTTTTTTCCTACACCCAGTACTCAACTTCAAGTCACAATTCGAAACTCTTATTGACAGAATTTGAATTCGATATATTCATAAAAATGTATCCTTATATCTCTAATTTAATCCAAATCAAAAACCATCTCATTTGGATAATTACAGAACAAGTTATGGCTAAACTACAGAAGCATATTCAGAGGAAAAAGTCACTGCTAACATTTTTTTCTTGCACACTTTAAACACCATTCACTCACTCAGTCCAACATTATGTAATTCCATAATCTATTATCCATCAAAATACCAAAGCAAGACATGAATTTATCCACATTTCCCATTCATATTTTTTGCATATACCCATCCTCAATTTATGAACATTTAACCTCTAACTATCTTCAAACATGCTTCATTCATCAAAGCAATGAAGAGTAATAGGTTACTTACTTGATTTAGTTTTAATGTCTTCCAATCCCCATGAAACCCTAGCTTTCCATGGCTTCATATGATCTTCATTATTGAAGGTGGAATAGGCTATGTTTTCCTTGTAACAAGAAGGGATAGTAAGGATCTTGAAGTGGTAGTGTAGGATTTAAAAAAAACAGCACGAAGTGGTTAGGTTATGAGAATGAAAATGTCATAGGTTGAGAGAAGAGAAGAAGAAGAAGATGGAAGCATTTGGCCAAAATAAAATGAAAGAAGAGATGGTCTTTCAACATAATAACGTGGGTTACTAAATGAGGTGTGGCAAGTGACACTTGTCACTTGCCACATGTCATTTTCTTATGGTCTTTTTCTGATCTTTTAATTAGCTAGTCCATTTGTATCTCAATTCTAATATAATTTTCTCCCAATTTTCAATGACATATTTCATTAAATTTCAAAGTCATATATAAAAATTCCCACTACCATTTGACATTTGTTTATACCACTATTCATCAGTTATTATGGTACTTGGTATTTTTTCTGTAGCGCCCCCTTACCGCATGGTACATACTGGGATGCCTGTAGGTCATTCCGATACATATCCTACGACAAGGGTGAGCTACGAACAATCACTACTGTAGTTCACATGGCATCATAATAATAAAACATCAGTATAAAATCACAAACTTTTTGAACCAAATTGTTCCTCATTTCATTTCATCAAAATCAGAAGTTTATATATTTGTCAACGATTACTGTATGTACATCACTCCAAAAACCTAGTACAACATGCTACATAAACAGGGAAAATACATCAGCTCTATCTAGGTCATCCCAAAAGTCCCAGCTGACCGACCTGTGAGCCATGACTTCTCTTGCCAACACGATCTACACGGCAGGAAAAGTCCCTCTGGAGCTAGGAGTCTACTCTCGGTCCTGAAAAATATGTTGCAATTTTGGGTGAGTTTGCGAACTCAGTGAGGTAACCATCATCGATGGTTCACTCAATTCATACAACAATCAAGCATATCACAGTTATTTCATACTTTCACATACATAAGAAGTTCCACATAATCATATCAGTATCACATTTCATTTTCACACAAGCATAAGGCATTTTTGCCTTTCACTCAATCAAAGAGATTAAATCAAATGCATATGAAATGCGCATGTGACACTTTTTTAATTTTTTTCGTTGTTGTGACTGAGCGCCTGAACTGTCCCAATATGGGCACATTAATCGTTGAGCCTAAGGCTCTGAATCATTATGGGGCTCGAGGCCTAAGTATAATCGTTGAGCTTGTAGCTCTTGGTGGCTGCTCCGGTCACAATTGCCATTTTCTGATCATGCATTCATGCATGGAATGCACATGTCACAATTAAGCAGTATATACATCACAATCAATACATGTGTCACAATTTATCACATCTCAAGCAAGTAGTTCACAAATTCGCATACAAGTAGCACTTCTATGTCATAGCTCCCCAATACATCGGACCTTCTGTCCGGAATCCACAATCAGAAACAATTCTCAAACCCACCATTATTTACCACAGTATTCTAAGCAAATAATAATTGAGAGAACCATCTAGGTCACTCACCAATAGATTCCGAAACTAATGCTTGGAAGTCTCGGTAACGTCTGTGGGTTGACGCTCCAAACGCGCCTCTATAACAATTAAAATACAATAATATTACCAAGTGTACAATAAAAAATATTTAATAATGCACATGTAGAAATTAAAATGTGTACAATGCATGTTCGTGACATTCTCGGTATTATTCCATAAATATTCATCACATAAATTTCCTCTAAATTAGAAATTCAAAGACACCAAAATCATTTAATTTGGTTCACTACTCCAAAAGTTATACTCTAAACCATATCCATACTTTAAAAATCCATAACTTACAATTCTTGCATCAAAAAATAGCATATTATACATCACTACAAAGCTAAGACATTCCTCTACAACTTTCCATAAGATCACTTGAGCTAATTTAAACCATAACAGTCCAAAATTGGCTTCAAAACACAGTAACCACAAAACCCATACTTAGAAACATTTCACACACAAAGCTCATTAATACATGAATTACCATATGAAAGTTAACAAGTCATAACTTTCAACTTCAAAATCGAAAAATGTCATATTTAGTGGCGATAGAAAGACAACAAGAAAATATTCAACTTTCATGAAGACTGATTTCTCAAAATATGTCTCATTTAGCCTAGAAAAATTCTCCAAAGTTTCAGGTTACAAATTTTCAATATTAGGATCACAAACATGACACTGTTCATCCTGCACATATTGCCCACTTTCAAGGCAAAATTCAGAACCCTTCAAGCCACAATTGGACAACACTTCCTTCATAAGAATTCTAGCCAAACTTCTCAAGTTTAATTCAAGACAAACCTCATCTCAATAGCATAACCATATAAAAAGTTATGACTAAAACATTGAAATATATACAAATCCAGTTTTTCAGATTCTCAACCTAACTCAATTTCTACCTCTTCCATACAATTTCTAAACCAATTCTCACTCATTTCACTTCATATATCCACCATAAATAATTCACAAACTATCCTTGAACATTAGTCCACAAAATTGCAGCACACACACTCAATCATTTTCCTTTAATAAACACTCATCTAACATCATTAAAATCAATCCAAAACAACCCAATTCACCTATACCACATGACATATCATTCATTAACTTCTACCTCATCAATCATCAATCAACGAAGGAATTAACATACCCATATAATCAAAGAACAATTTCATGTAATTTAATGTACAAACATCACAAATTAACTACAAAACCATAGTATACAACATGCTCTTACCTATCAAGCTTCCAATTTTTTAACTCTTCACCTTTTCACTAAATCCTCTACCTCCCAACACATACACGGTCATCAACTCTCAAGGCTTAGGTTTGGATTTTTAATGACCAAAAGAAGAGCAAGCCAAGAGGAAGAGATGGTAGAAAAGATGAGCAAAAGAGAAAAAAGAATAAGGAAGAAAGAAGACTACGAAGAAGAAGGAAAAGGGGAGGCTAGGGATATGAAGAACTACAAAGACTTTTGGTTTTACAAGGACACATTGAGAATGATTAAAGAAAGGAAGAGATTTTAATAAACTAAGTAGATATGGTGGCATGTTAGGCAAGTGACACATGTCACCCTCCCATTTGCTCACCTAACTTCATCCAATTCACTTCCAATTTCTAGTCCAATTTCTCCCCAAAATTCCAATGGCTTAAAACTAATAATTCCTAAAATCATGTATCTCATTTCCAGTGCCATTGAATAGTACTTTTTACTACCGATAACTAGTCAATCTGCCACTTGACATTTTTCCTAGTCCGAAAAAGTACCCCGAAATTTTTTTAAAAAATTTCTAAAATTCTCCAAATATTCAAAACTCACAAAGACCCACTCCAATTAAATTTTCAAGCACAAAAATCATATTTTTCACAATAAACACATTATAGACACATATACTGGGAAATGTCATGAATGCATGTACAATCATTACATGTGCAAAATTTAGTATTCACGTGAATATATGAATGCATGAGCATAGCAAAACAATTTTTAACACTCCTAACCCGTTCCAAATTACTATTTTACCCTTCCCATCGGTGATGGAATGTTACAACTCTCCCCTCCTAACAAAAAAAATTCGTCATCGAAATTCTTACCTGTTTGTTCGAACAGGTGAGGATACTGTCTCCTCATATGCTCCTCGGTCTCCCAAGCTTCCTTAGTTGAGTGGTTCCTCCATAGGACTTTCACCAATGGAATAACCCTATTTCTCAACTGCTTAACCCGTGATCCCACAATCTTGACCAGCTCCTCCACTTATCTCAAATTGCTGGCAACCTCAATCTCCTGAGTCGGTATCACATGTGTCGAATCTGATCGGTATCGTCGGAGCATACTCACATAGAAAACATTATGCAACTGAGACATATCATTCGGTAAAGCCAACTTATAGGCCAAAGATCCTATCCTCTCAATGATCTCATAGGGACCAATGTACCTCGGGCTCAACTTGCCCTTTTTACCGAATCTCAACACTCCTCTCCACGGTGACACTCGTAGGAAAACCCTGTCTCCTACATTATACTCCATATCCCTCCGGTGCTGATCCACATAACTCTTATGTCTATCTTGAGCCGTTTTAATTCGATTCCGGATCAATTTCACCTTATCTACTGTATCCTAAATCAGCTCTGGCCCTCAACCATTCTCAAACCTTCTTCATCTCAATACAAAGGCGATCGACACTTTCTTCCATATAAGGCCTCATATGGTGCCATTCTGATGCTACTGTGATAATGGTTGTTATAAGCAAATTCAATCAAAGCCAGATACTGATCCCATGCTCCCTAAACTCCAATACACAAGCTCAAAACATATCCTCAACAGTCTTAATTGTCCTCTCACTTTGCCCATCTGTCTGAGGATGAAATGCTATACTGAAATTCAACTTGGTACCCATAGCAGACTGCAAACTCTTCCAAAACCTCGAAGTAAATCTGGGATCTCTGTCTAATACTATAGGCACTGGAACGCCATGCAGTCTCACTGCCTCATTCACATACTTCTGGGCCAACTGATCGAGTGAATTATTCTCCCTCATTGCTAAGAAATGGGCCGATTTAGTTAACCGGTCCACTATGACCCAGATAGCATCATGTTGCCTCGGAGTCTTAGGCAACCCCATGATAAAGTCCATAGTGATTCATTCCCATTTCCATTCAGAAATAGGCAACGAATGGAGTTTCCCCACTGGAGCCTGGTGCTCAGCTTTAACTTGCTGGCACGTCATACACCTGGATACATACTCTACCACCTGTTTCTTCATACCAGGCCACCAGAAATGCCACTTTAAAGTGTTATACATCTTGGTAGTGCCAGGATGCATAGCATAGGTGGCCACATGAGCTTCCTCCAAAATCTCCCTCCTCAGATCATCCACATCAGGCACACATAGCCTCGGTCCCAACCATAAAGTCTCATCTCTCAATTCAAATTAAGAATTCGGATCTGCCTTTACTTTCTCCGTAAGCTTCACCATATCAGGATCTTTGCCTTGAACTCTCTTGATCCTGTCATGTAGCATTAGTCTGAGTTTCAGAGTGGCTATCAAAGCTCCATCCTGTTCCAGATTCAAGTCCACATTCAAAGCTCTCAAATGTACCAAATTAGGTAACCTCGATACCTGAATCTGAGCTGCACTAATATGAGACTTCCTGCTTAAGGCATCTACCACCACATTAGCTTTCCCTAGGTGGTACTCAATGGTACAATCATAATCCTTCAGCAGCTCAATCCATCTCCTCTGCCTCAAATTCAACTCCCTCTGACTCAGCAAGTAGCACAAACTCTTATAATCAGTAAAGATCTGAAAGGTTTCACCAAACAAATAGTGTCTCCAAATTTTCAGAGCAAATACAACTGCAGCTAGATCTAAATCATGTACTAGATAATTTACCTCGTGAGACCTCAATTGTCTCGAGGCATAAGCAATCACCCTGCCATGCTGCATCAGAATACACCCCAATCCCTGATGTGATGCATCACTATACACCTCATAACCCCCACTCCCTGATGGAATAGCCAACACCGGTACAGTAGTCAACCAATGTTTCAGAGGGGCTGAGATCAGTGAAAACCCCTCGACAAACCTTCGGTAATATCCGGACAATCATAGGAAGCTCCGAATCTCCGACACATTCCTTGGAGCTTCCCACTTCATCATTGCCTCAATCTTCTTCGGATCAACCTGTATACCCTCTCTGGTCACTATATGGCCCAGAAACACTACCTCATCCAACCAAAATCTACACTTACTAAATTTGGCATACAGTTGCTTCTCCCTCATAATCTACAAAATAATCATTAAATGCTCAGCATGCTCCTGTCTGCTCCTCGAATACACCAAAATGTCATCAATAAATACAATCACAGACTAATCAAGGTAGGGCTGAAAGACCTTATTCATCAAGGCCATAAAATCTGCCGGGGCATTAGTCAACCCAAACGGCATCACTAGAAACTCGAAATGCCCATACCTGCTCTGGAATGCACTCTTAGGCACATCAGCCTCCGCTATCTTCACCGATAATACCGACCTCGCACTCCACTTAGTAAACACCGAACTCCTCAGAATCGATCAAATAAATCATCGATCCTAGGCAGTGGGTACTTATTCTTCACTGTCACCCGATTCAGCTGCCTGTAATCGATGCTCAATCTCAAAGTCCCATCTTTCTTCTTCACAAATAATACCAGAGCTCCCCAAGGTGAGACACTAGGCCTGATAAAACCCTTCTCAAGTAACTCCTGCAGTTGAGCCTTCAACTCCCTCATTTCCACAGGTGCCATCTTATATGGAGGTATAGATATAGGAGCAGTTCCTGGAACTAGATCAATGGTGAACTCTGTTTTTCGATCCGACAGTAAACTCGGTAACTCATTAGGAAACACATCTGGAAATTATCTAACCACGGGAGTGTCCTGAAGCCTCTGCTTAACTCTAGTATCAATGATGTGGGCCAGATAAGCCTCACATCCTTCCTGCATCAACCTCAGTGCACTCAGGAATGAGATCATCCGGGCTGGCACTGCCTGACTAACTCCTCTGAACACTGCTCTAGGCTGACCAGGAGATTCTAATACAACCTCCTTGGTGTAGCAGTTCATGATGGCCCTATGGGCAGTGAGCCAGTCTATGCCCAAAATCACATCAATCTCCCTCAACTATAAGACTGTCAGGTCTGCCTTCAATTCTGCTTGATCAATTTGGATCGAGCACCTCTTGCAGACCTCGCCTAAGGCAGTAGTACTCCCTAGAGGTGTACTCACCTCTAGCCCATACTGTAATAACTCTCTAGCACAATGCAGTCTACATGCCAAAAGCGATGCGATAAATGAGTGTGTGGATCCTAGATCTAGCAGTGCAAATGCTTCAAAATCAGAGATAAGAAGCAAATCTGCTACCACATCTGGGGAATCTTGGGCCTCCTGCCTAGTCATAGCATAGACCCTGGCCTGGGACTGCGGTTGGCTGCTTCGCCCCTCAATTCTCACAATTGAACCCTCAACTCTGCCTCTACCTCTGCCTCGGCCCTCTGCTCAGGTCCACCCTCGACTCTGAATCGTGGCATTACTCCCGGATCGCCTAATCGACAAAGAGATTTGTAACATCCCACCTCAATTGGAAGGGTAGAATAGTAAATTGGCATAGGATGGGCTAGATTGGGATTTCATAGATTGCTCATGCATAATAGGATTGGTCCACAAATATATTTGTGCACATGAAATTACTGTGCATGCATACATGATATTCCCGGTTTGCGTGCCTAAGATAATTTTATTGGGATTAACGTGGTTAATGGGTTTGAAAATTTATTCTGAGTGTGCCATAAATTGTTTTCTATTTTAAGGGATTTTTAGAAATTTTTCTGAATTTTTCCGGAGAAAATTCCCGAACCAGAAAAAAATCGCCAATTGGCAAACCGGTCGATTTTCGGTAGCGAAAGTTTCTACACACTGGCACTGTATTATTAGGTATATTATTTTGGGATTGAAATTAGGGTCATTGGAATTGATTGGATTAATTTTGGACTAGGTTTAAATTGATTAAAATATTAATAGGTTGACTTTTCATCTACATTGTTGGACAAATGGCATAAAGCCACCTAGCCTCTCATTAATGCCTTCTTATCATCACTCACCCACGGTTGTGGTTATAGGAAAGCAGGGAAACAAGCTTTAATTGCTTGGATTGTTGTTTTCCACCTAAAACACTCATCTCTCCCACCACCATCGATTTTTGCTTCTTCTTTTTTTCATCTTCCTCCAAACACTCAAGAACTCTCTTACTTGTCACTAAGCTATAGTCTTCCCATGATGATGAAATATATATTATGGTGGTAGAAGAAGTGATTAGTGAAGGTAGGAAGTAAAGAGGTGAAAGGAATTCAAGGTTGGAAAAGCTAGTAGGTAAGTTTTGTTGTTAAGCTTTCTTTATGATTTGATTTAGAAATTGAATGCCATTGTAGTTAGGAGTTATTAATGGGAGGTTTGGTACATTTATTATGATTATTGATGCCTTAAATTGATGACTAATATGGCTTGAATTAGTGGGTGTTAGGTTAGGGTTAGTTATGAATTGATGAAGGAGTATGAATGAGTGTTTTTAACTTGATTTTGAATACAAATGGATGATTGATTTTACTTAGAAATGAAGAATTGAGTGCTGCAAAATTTTGAGTATTAGCCCTAGTGAATGTATGAATATTGTAGGTACTGATTTTGTGTTAAAATGAGATGACTATGGTAGTAGGAATTGAATTGGTATGATAGGAAGTGAATTGGAGAAGTAAAGCTGGAAATTGATTTTTGACCTAGTATACTGATTTGATCATAACTCATTGTTTAGATATCCAAATTAGGCAAGGTTTGTTCCCACTTAAACGTTGGTTTGTTGGCTACATTTTTGTGTGAAATAGGTGTTGTCCAATTTTAGCTGTAAGAGGGTGAAATATGGCCTGGAAAGTTACTGCTGGAAATGATGTGAACAGTATCCGGATTTATAACCTGTGAGTTTTGCAAAATTTTCTAAATTAATTGAGAAGGAATTAGGAAAAATTGACTAAATGAAAGTTTAAGCCTATTCAGTTAGCTTTCCAATGCCACTGATTTTGCAATTTTTCGATATGTCTAGTAGGAGTTATGGACCAATAACTGTTGGCTGTTTTAATGCATTGAATGAAACCTAGTTGAAATGGTAGATTTGGTGTACATTCTGATTTGGAGGAATTTTAGTAATTTGTGTGAACTGAATTGGTGTTAGGGATCTACTGAAGAGTTTTATAAGACACATTTATCTTGAAAATGGTATATGGCATATAAGTTTTAGAGATCAGATGTGGGAGTTATGGATTTTCAAAATCTGAACCTGCATTAGGATGTTTACTGCTGATCATGACAGAAACTTGTATAACAGATTTGAAATTGTTAGAGATCGAATTGGATGTTGAGTTCTTCATGAAAATTGAAGTTTGAGATCTTATATTTTCATTGATATAAGGTAGTGAATTTGGTGACATTTGTACTAAGAGATATACTGTTGTGAAATGTGCTGTTCAGATTGGGAAAATTCTGAGGGCTGATGCTTTGGTGAATTGTTTGACACAGTTAGCAAGTGAATCTGATTTTGGGTTGTTCATGAAAGTTGTAGATAACGTTGTGATCTTACTGCCTTAATTATTGTGTAATTGTTGACTGAAGAATCAGAGAGTTACTGAATTTGCAATGTACTGCCCTGTTTTGATAGGTTTTGAGTGGGCAGTAGGTTTGATTGATTTTTAACACCCTTAGGGTGAAATTTATTTTATGGTCTTCTTGAGAATTGTAGAGGGTTTCATTATCTTTCCAACAAGGTATAGTTTGCATTTTCTGAAATGTGTAGAAAGGGATATGATAGATTAAATTTTGGTTAGAAATCGGAAAAACAAAGAAGGAAATAAGGGTTATACATTTAATGTGAATTTTGGTTTCTTTCGTGAATAACTCTTCCGTCCGACGTCCGATTGACCTGATTCTTGAGGCATCGGATTCATAGAATATTGAATTTAATTTTCTGAGAGATTCGGGATTTTTAGACGGGAAATTGACGTGGGTCCGGATAAGGGTCTGTCTAATTACTGTTTTGTTTAATTGGAGACCTATAGAGGTCCGAATTGCGCACCGTCAGCGCCAATAGGTTTCTAATTTTTAGACAGATTTTTATGATGGAAAAAAAATGAGATTAGGGACGGGAATATCATGATCATGCATTGTGCACCTTCTAAGTGTTACATGTGCATTCTGATATAGTTCTGATTGAACAATTGATAATGTTTGTATACTGTCACTATTATAGAGTCACACTTGAAGCGTCGGTCCACCGACGTCACTAAGACGGCCAGATTTTGGCTCGAAAATACAGGTGAGTAACCTAGTTGGTTCCTCAACTTTTATGTGTTTAATATTTTGCAATTATGTCATGTGGAGATAATAGAGGGTTATGTGTGTTTGATTTTGACTGATTTTGGACCGTAGGTGTCTGAAATATTTGGAATGTGATATCGAAGTGCTATTTATGTGTAACTATGCATGGGTGCTTCAATGGAATAATTTGTGAATATGAAATTTATTAGTGACTAAATTACCGGATCGAAGGTCCGAAGGAATGGGAATTGGTCTTTGAAATGTAAAATGACTGTGAATGTGAATTGGAATACGTACATTGCATGCATAAAAGTATGATCAGATAAAGGCAGTTGTGACCGGAGTAGCCCCCGTATCGTAAGCATATCACGCCTAACGATATGAGAGCTTTCACCAACGCATGTGACCTCGGGTCCAACGTATTCAGAGCCTCGGGCTCGATGTATCGAGCTTGAAGCCCAATATTTTCAGAGCCAGCGCTCAACGCAATGTGCCGAATCCCATCGGGCCGATTTGCCAGCGCACGGTCACAACAATGAAATGAAAATGAAAAGTGTCACATGTGCATTGCATCTATAAATGATTGAATCGAATTGTGTTAAAGGCGAAATGCCTTACATTTGAGAAATGTGATCGTATGTATTATTTAGTAAATTGATTGAATATGCATGAGTTGAGTGAACCATCGATGATGGTTTCTCCGAAGTTCGCAAAACTCACCCAAAATTTGCAATTATTTTTCAGACTCGAAGAATACCCGTTAGGTAACAGGCGATAACGTTGTTGGGTATTGAAGTAGAGAGAGATCGGGATCGGTTTTAAATCGCATTAGTGTCCAATAGAATTGTATTCCAAAATGACTAATTGGATGTGTAATGGGCCAATGTGGTTCTGTTTTGTACATAAAATGATTATTGTAATTTATGGTTGACTATTTGTAATAACTGAAACTGATTGTATTAACTGAAAATGGTTATCTATGCACGTTGATGCAAATTGTCTACTATTTTCCGCGCACATTAGTGTAAATGAAAGAAAAAGGAAATGGCTCTGATGGAATGAATGTTTGAAAAAAATTTATTTATACAGAATTTTGACTGACTGAGTGATGTAACACGCCACCCTCGCGGGGCACGAACTCGGATATCACCATCGATGTCGGGTTCGGGTCTTGCGAGAGTGGGGTGTTACAAGACTGAGCTCCTAAAGTAGCAGGGCAATCCCTAATCTGATGGTCCATTGAGCCGTATTTGAGGCAAGCTCCAGTCAGACGCCAACACTCCCCACTGTGCCTCTTCTCGCAGTGCTCACAAACTGGAGGCTGGGTGTAACACCCCACTCCCATAAGACCCGAACCCGACATCGATGGTGATATCCGAGTTTGTGCCTTGCGAGGTGGCGTGCTACATCACTCAGTCAAATCACAGTATAATTTTTTTTAAAAAAACTACATACACTTACATAATATACGGAAAGCATTTATAATATATCCGATAAATATAATGACCACGAGGGTCCTCTTATAAATACACAATAATATAGTAAAAAAATTATTACACTAATGCAAACGCAACTGATCCCGACCTCTTCTATCACTCTCGAGCGATCACTATACGCCTGTTGCCCAATGGGGTATTCTTCTGAGTCCTGAAAAATAATTGCAAATTTTGGGTGAGTTTTGCAAACTCAATGAATGACCATCATCGATGGTCCAGTCAACCCATGCAACAATCTCAATTTGAATACCATAAAGTAGCATTAAATATTCGATCACATTTCACAATTTGCATATATCTAACTCACTTTCATAACACATTTTTCACAAAATTGCACATTCACACTTTTACGAAAATCCACATTCATATTATCATGGTTGATACACACATATGACACTCACTTTCCATTTATTATAATTTCGCTGTGACCGAGTGCCTAGACTGTCCCATTGAAGGGCTGATTAATATCTGACCCTTATCCGATAGTGGATACAGGGCTCATTATACGTTGAGCCTGAGGTTCTGAATCACTTATGAGCTCAAAGCTCTAATCGGTGGCAACTCTGGTTAACATCCATTATATTTCAAGCTGCAATCAGACACATTACAATTTGTCATAATTTCACAGTTATAAATACCCCATGATTGCTATCACAACAGTATATGGCATTTTGCCTTTCATTCAATCAAATATATCAAAACAAATGCAGTATGTAACACTTTTTCAATTTATTTCAGTGTTGTGACCGAGCACCTGAACTGTCCCTATAAGGGCACATTAATCGTTGAGCCATAGGCTCTGAAACTGTCCCATTAAGGGCTCATTAATCGTTGAGCCATAGGCTCTGAAATTGTCCTATTAATGGCTCATTAATCATTGAGCCATAGGCTCTAAAACTGTCCCATTAAGGGCTCATTAATCGTTGAGCCATAGGCTCTGAATCACTGTGGGAAACGAGGCCCAAATATAACATTGAGCTAGAAGGTCTAATCAGTGGCAGCTCTGGTCACAACTGTCATTATGATTTAGTCACTTTATTCCCGTATTCACATATCACAATCATTTCCAAATTATCACAATCGGACAATTTACTCACAATTTTTCATATTAAAAACACAATCACAAGTTCACATACCCATAACACTTCTATATCATATCACTCCAATACTCCGGACCTTCTGTCCAGAGTTCACAATCATTTCCAAATTATCACAATCGAACAATTTACTCACAATTTGTCACATTAAAAACACAATCACAAGTACACATACCCATAATACTTCTATATCATATCACTCCAATACTCCGGACCTTTTGTTCGGAGTTCACAATCATTTGTGTCCCACCATTATACTCCAGAGAATTTTAATCACTGAATTATAACACTTAATAATTTGAGAACCGTCTTGGTCACTCACCTGACTTCTGCGCTAACGCCTGGAAGTTTCGGCAACGTCGGTGGGCTGACATTCCAAATGTACCTCAATCACAAGTCAAAACACATGTATTTTACACATCGTCCAATTCAGAAATAATGCACATGTAGCAATTTTAAAGATATATACTATGCACTTTCGTGACATTCTCGGCACATTCCAACAATTTTCCCGTCACTGACGTTTCTCAATATCGAAACTCAATAGACACAAAAAAATATTCAATTTGTTTCAGAAAAATCCGAAAATTATTTTCCAGTTAGATACGGACTATCCTTTGGTCGAAACCATATTTTACACTACACTTCCATCCAAAATTGAGAACTTTAAAAGACTGATTTAACACTTCCCTTTTTCATAAACGTATAGACCCTTGTCTCTAGTTCATACAAATCTAAAATTATCTCATTTGAATATCCGTACAAAAAGTTATGGTTTAAAAACCAAAATATAACTTGTCCGGGAATAGTAGCTCGCCGCAGCGTGAGAAGGCTCGTTGTGGCGAGGGCACAAGTGTATGTCGCGACGTGCACTCTCGCCTACGCCGTGACGTGCACGTTCACCTGCCCTACGGCATACGCCTCGGTGTGCGCATGAGCATGTCGCGACGTGCGAGTCCCGAAAGCCTCCCGAAACCTGATTTCTCAACAATTTCAATCCAATTTCTCCCATTTTTCAAAACATAATTCATCTAAACACTTAAACATCACTTATACTTCATTTTCAACTCATTTTAAACCAATATCATTCATTCACAAAGCATTAAGATTAATCCCATGATCGGAAACCCTAAACCAACATATACATGACCCATTCTATCACTTTTAACACTTAACACATGAATCATTTAACTAATCAAGAGGAAAGAGGCTTAAACTTACTTGATTTGGCTTTCAAAATCCTTAGACTCTTCATGATTTCCGCAAAAACCATTCTCTTCTTCTTTTCTTCTTCTTCTTCCACGGTTCCTCCTCCTTTTTCCCATTCACAACCCCTAATTTCCCTTTTTATACCCTTACTAATTATGAAATGTCCATTTTGCCCCTTCCTTTAACCTTAAGCCTTATAATCTTAAGTATCTTGCCTAAATTGCTCTTATACAAAATCTGATAACTTCACTACTTCAATTCAGAAATTCAAATTCTTAGGGGCTGAATTGAGGTTCAATTTTTTCCAAAATTACTTACTTTCATGCCTATCAATTTCCAAGTAAATCAATTCATTCTATTTGATTTTCATAAATCTCTCCAAATTTTAATGGCTTATACTAAAACAAAATTCCTAAATTAAGTCTTTAATTGAAGTGCTAATTGGACAGTCATTTTCAGTATCGAAAATCTCATCAGTACCCACTTTGCAATTTTATGCAGAATACACATAAATCACTCCAATTCAATTTTTTTCAAACACAAAGTTCACATTTTTCACAAAGACATATAGGTCGGGAATTGTCACGAGTGCATGTACAATCATGTGCATTTGCAAAAATTACTTTTCATATCTGTATAGAGGCCATTTTATGCATGTATGCTGAAATGCATATACAAAATCACAACCCGATCCAAATTTACTATTTTATCCTTCCCATCGGTGATGGGATGTTACAATTCTCCCCTCCTAATAAAAATTTCATCCTCGAAATTCATTTTGACACTGAAAACGATAGGGGTACTGTTTTTCTCATACACTCTTTTATTTCTCATTTCATCATTCTATTCGATGTTCCCTATATAACATAACAATCGCTATTATCAATAGGTTTCTCAATTCTCTATTTAGATATCATACTTTGTTAATTATGTCACTGATGAGCTTCAGAAAATTCAACTCATTAATACCAATTTCAGCCTCACATATATATCACGTTAAGACAATCTTAGCCATAAAATCACTTATAAAGCTATAGTCCCATTTGCCACCATTTAATAGGAACCACTTTTGTCACATTTAGATTCCCTTATCGCTCTGTATCACAACTTCTATGTAATCCACCAAAATCCATTTGTCTTTCAAAACCACTTTATTCAAATTTTTAAAACCATTTCACTTACCACTTCACTCACTAATGGTGTCCCAAATTTGCTCTGACTTTTACTCAGGGTGACCAACTCTTTTTGTTGTCTCATCCAGGAAAATAATGAGTTTGGCTGCAATCACTTTGCACTAGACCTTATATGCCGAAATATTCCAAGCGTATGCGCCTTTTTACCCTTCTCAAATAGTCCCGTTATAAGGGACTCAAACATATAATCACTCAGATCGACATTTTTAGCTGCCAATTTGCTCTTTTGAGGTCCACTTACAAGGACCTCTCGTGATTTGTTAGTACACATATATCATGCCATCAAAAACCTCAAAACCACAGTTCGGGCTTTCTTAATTCCTTTTTGCAAAACTGATATTACTATTTTATTATTGGTAAATTGTTCCTCTTTGCTCCACTTTAACTTGTCACTATACCCACTTTCTTACACTGGAAAAGAACAATCTAATATCCACATACGTAATACTCTGCCATGCGATGTTCTATTCACTATTATTGTTTTGCACATTGACTATATTAGGACAGGTTCCTTTATAGAATCCTTCAATCCTTTCCAAGTCCCGTCTTTCGTTAATCTCTACTAATCTGTCTATTTATACAAAATCAAATTTCCAATCCTTCAAAACCCATTATTAGTACAGCATCTTTCAAATCATAAATCCAAATTCAGCTCATAAGATTACAATTGTCCTTAAGTACACAACATCAATTTCCTATTGCAAAAGATTATATCTTAATCTCTCGTGGGAACTTGTCATAGACAGCACAATCATGAATTTCTCAAAATACATTCTTTTTACTAAACTCATTAATGCAACCACATATATTTTGAACGTTTTTTTTTCAATATACACAAAGTCTCTCATTGATATCATGTTGCTTGTTAACGCTAATAGATATAACCTCAAAACTTAATTTTCTCATGTATAATTATTGTAATTCCTTGAATAACTAATCCTTCAATACAATAGTATTGTCACTTGCTATCCTCTATTGTCTTTGAATTTCCTTTTTCTCAACAAATTTCAGCAGTTCTTTCAATATCTCAAAGACTCCCCATTGACTTATACCACTGTCTGTCCATTTTTACCAGTTGGTCCCCATATTCAATCCGTCCCGCATTGGAAAATCCCCCCTCAGAGGTACATTTTGTAATTCACAAACATATTTCCACAGTCCATGATGTGGCCCAATTTTCACCTCACATGAACAAGACTGTCTTCTCGAATTGCTGAAATCCACTTATATAGTTGGATACCTTACATCATCAAAGGATATACACTCCCATTAGCCTTTTCTAACTCTTATACTTGATTCTTTGCTATGGATGTAATTCCACTATTTGCTTTTGACTTACTGGTCATTCGTTTCAAATTTATTCTATCATTGATCGTACATCGAATTAACCCACTTATCCTTTCACATTGATTCCTTGGTACTAATCACACTATTATCCATAACCCCTTGCTCATCAATTGATTCCCATGATTCGTTTGTATCTCAAGAAAAAGCATATCAATTCGTATCACAATTAACATGATCAAAATAGCCTAAAAAATGGGGCTCAATGAGGCAGTAAGCAAATACCCCAGTAGATACCAAATCCTTTCATCTTACTAAGAGACGTGTTAAAGTAAAAACTTCCATTGATCACATTCGCTAATGCCACATACCTCCAATTAACTCTAGATAACCTATCTTTCCTTGTTCCAGCCCATGGTTGGGGTTTACCATATAATCATAACAGAAATCGATTTGTAGGCTTATATCGGGCCCTGTACTTTTTACTCACAATAACACACGTATTAACAGCGATTCTACTCCAATTTTCTGGTGTTTATCACTTCTTCTAACATTTTCCTTACTACCCATCATATATCACATTTTATCACTTGTACAATCATGTCCCTCTTATTTCCTCATCCATGTGAATATTCTCGATCCATACAAAATCATAACTGCAGAAGCATCAAAGGAAATGAAACCTCATTTCCACAGACAAAAAATATGTCGTTATATCGTAACATTTTATCATATTTCACTTCCACGTCCCATTGAATTATTTCTTTTGACCGGCATGTACACTTTAATCTCACCTTTACCGTTTCTTACTAACGATTCCTCATTTACGATGCAAAACATTCCATCATACTCATATCAACACAAATACAGTGAATCTATAACTACTATTCTCTCATTTCCAACTATCCCATTCTATCGAACATACTTATCAGAATCATAATTGCCCAGTCATCCCTGAGCTTTTGATCACACATAGACATATTCTTATGCGAACTCATTAACTCTTATCACTTTTAACCGATATTCTTCTCATGTCCAAATTTAACCTTTCCAGGCTATAGCAAATTTTGTTTTCTTTCAACCCGATTTATACACTTTAAGTCTCATTATTCAAATTGATATCACTTCTTTCCTAAATTAGCCCATGCCATTGTCTTCACATTCATATCACATTCAAGGGTTTATAACCACAGTACAATGTGAATATCATTAACAATCTGTAGGACCTCGGCCTCTCGGGCCTTGCGTCCTCATGATTTTACTTTTCCCATTTCCAATTGCCCATAATCCACATTGACTCATATGTTGATTTATCATTTCTCTTTTCACACTGGAACACTTAACACTTGTTCATGCGTATGACTCATACCCATGAGACTCAGACTAGGGATCAGTTGCTACGGTTTGCTATGACATGTCTTTACTGTATACGATTTGACTTATAATTTAGAAAATGCCCATGCAAGTTCGTACTTCTGGGCTCTGATACCACCTAAATGTAACACCCCACTTCTGTAAGACCCGAACCCGACATCGATGGTGATATCCGAGTCCATACCCTGTGAGGTGGTGTGCTACATCACTCAGTCAAATCACAGTATAAATTTTTTAAAAAAACTACATACACTTACATAATATGCGGAAAGCATTTATAACATATCTGGTAAATACAATGGTCATGAGGGTCCTCTTATAAATACAGAATAATATGGTACAAAAGTTATTACACTAATGCAGACGCAACTGATCCCGACCTCTTCTATCACTCTCGAGCGATCACTATACGTCCGTTGCCCAACGAGGTATTCTTCTGAGTCCTGAAAAATAATTGCAAATTTTGGGTGAGTTTTGCGAACTTAATGAGTGACCATCATCGATGGTCCACTCATCCCATGCAACAATCTCAATTTGAATAACATAAAGTAGCATTAAATATTCGATCACATTTCACAATTTGCATACATCTAACTCACTTTCATAACACATTTTTTCACAAAATTGCACATTCACACTTTTATGAAAATCCACATTCATATTATCATGGTTGATACAAACATATGACACTCACTTTCCATTTATTATAATTTTGCTGTGACCGAGTGCCTAGACTGTCCCATTGAAGGGCTGATTAATATCTGACTCTTATCCGATGGTGGATACAGGGCTCATTATACGTTGAGCCTGAGGCTCTGAATCACTTATGAGCTCAAAGCTCTGATCGGCGGCAACTTTGGTTAACAGCCATTATATTTCAAGCTGCAATCAGACACATTACAATTTATCATAATTTCATAGTTATAAATACCCCATAACTGCTATCACAACAATATATGGCATTTTTTCTTTCATTCAATCAAATATATCAAAACAAATGCAACATGTAACACTTTTTCAATTTATTTTAGCGTTGTGACCGAGCGCCTAAATTGTCCCTATAAGGGCACATTAATCGTTGAGTCATAGGTTCTGAAACTGTCCCATTAAGGGCTCATTAATCGTTGAGCCATAGGCTCTGAATCACTGTGGGGCTCGAGGCCCAAATATAACATTGAGTTAGAAGCTCTAATCAGTGGCAGCTCTGGTCACAACTGTCATTACGATTCAGTCACTTTATTCCCGTATTCATATATCACAATCATTTCCAAATTATCACAATCAGACAAGTTACTCACAATTTGTCATATTAAAAACACAATCACAAGTTCACATACCCATAACACTTCTATATCATATCACTCCAATACTCTGGACCTTCTGTCCAGAGTTCACAATCATTTCCAAATTATCACAATCGAACAATTTACTCACAATTTTTCACATTAAGAACACAATCACAAGTTCACATACCCATAACACTTCTATATCATATCACTCCAATACTCCGGACCTTCTGTTCGGAGTTCACAATCATTTCTGTCCCACCATTATACTCCAGAGAATTTTAATCACTGAATTATAACACTTAATAATTTGAGAACCGTCTAGGTCACTCACCTGACTTCCGCGCTAACTCCTGGAAGTCCTGACAATGTCGGTGGGCTGACGTTGCAAATGTGCCTCTATCACAAGTCAAAACACATTTATTTTACACATCGTCCAATTCAGAAATAATGCACATGTAACAATTTTAAAGACATGTACTATGCACTTTCGTGACATTCCCGGCACATTCCAACAATTTACCCATCATTGACCTTTCTTAATATCGGAACTCAATAGACACAAAAAAATATTCAATTTGTTTCACAAAAATCCGAAAATTATTTTCCAGTTAGATACGGACTATCCTTTGGTCAAAACCACATTTTACACTACACTTCCATCCAAAATTGAGAACTTTAAAAGACTGATTTAACACTTCCCTTTTTCATAAACGTATAGACCATTGTCTCTAGTTCATAAAAAATCTAAAATTATCTCATTTGAATATCGATACAAAATGTTATGGTTTAAAAACCAAAACATAACTTGTCCGGAAACAGTAGCTCGCCGCGGCGTGAGAAGGCTTGCTGCCATCTCAAGTTTAATTCAAGCCAAACCTCATCTCAATAGTATAACCATATAAAAAGTTATGACCAAAACATTGAAACATATACAAATCCAATTTTCCAGATTCTCAACCTAACTAAATTTCTACCTATTCCATACCATTTCTAAACCAATTCTCACTCAATTCACTTCTTATATCCACCATAAATAATTCACAAACTATCCTTTAACATTAGTCCACAAAATTGCAGCACACACACTCAATCATTTTCCTTTAATAAACACTCATCTAACATCATTAAAATCAATCCAAAACAACCCAATTCACCTATACCACATGACATATCATTCATTAACTTCTACCTTATCAATCATCAATCAACGAAGGAATTAACATACCCATATAATCAAAGAACAATTTCATGTAATTTAATGTACAAACATCACAAATTAACTACAAAACCATAGTATACAACTTGTTGTTACCTATTAAGCTTCCAATTCTTCAACTCTTCACCTTTTCACTAAATCCTCTACCTCCCAACACATACACGGTCATCAACTCTCAAGGCTTAGGTTTGGATTTTTAATGACCAAAAGAAGAGCAAGCCAAGAGGAAGAGATGGTAGAAAAGATGGGCAAAAGAACAAAAAGAACAAGGAAGAAAGAAGACTACGAAGAAGAAGGAAAAGGGAAGGCTAGGGATATGAAGAACTACAATAACTTTTGGTTTTACAAGGAAACATCGAGAATGATTAAAGAAAGGAAGAGATTTTAATAAACTAAGTAGATATGGTGGCATGTTAGGCAAGTGACACATGTCACTTGCCACATGTCACCCTCCCATTTGCTCACCTAACTTCATTCAATTCATGTAACATCCCGTCACCGATGGGAAGGTTATATTGGTAAATTGGGACGGGATAGGGTTTTACCGCACATTATCGACTGAGTATTCTTTTGGCCTCTAATTGTAGAGGAATGAGTCCTTTGGTACATGCACATATAGGTACATGCATTCATGACATTTTTTCGGCTTTTGATTTGTGAATGTGATAGGAATTGTGATTTGTGAGATAGTTGGGATTTATGGGGAATTATAGAATAATTGGGTTTAAATGATTAAATTGGAACTGTTTAGAGTAATTTCCAATTGATAGTGACTCTTTGGAATTTTTCTGAAAAATTCGGGAGAAAAAGTCCGGACCGAAAATCCTCCGAGTAATGGACCGATTGACTATATAGTGCTAGAATAATGGGTATATGGCAATGGAAAATTTAGATATATGATACTGGAATTTAATATGCCGAGTCATTGAAATTTGGAGATGAATTGGACCGGAAGTAAAAGTGAAAGAGAAAGAGATTTGAGGATAAAGACTAGAGGCTTAAGTGATTAACCTATAAATGTTTAGGCTTCAAATTGAAGAAGGAAAAAAATCCTCTTTTCCTTCCTCCTAGGGCACGACCGTTTCGTTTCTCCTCCTTCCTCGATGATTTGCGATTTTCCCTTCGAGATTTCGATTGCTTGTTTCTCCCTACGCGAAGCCTTGTTTGATGCTTAGCGAGGATGAGTTTACCGTGTGTGTTAGAGAAAGGGGAAGAGTTTGAGAGATTTTCGGAAATTCCAGAGATCAGAGGATTGGAGCTCGATGTGGTAAGTTTATGGGTTTAATGTTGTTGATTTGTTAGTTTAAGGCATTCATAGGGTTATTGTGTAAGTTTGGGTAGTGTCTAGTGATTTATTACTGGTTTTAGAGAGAGAAAGAGGGAAAGAAAATCGGAGAAGACGAACAGGGGCCACGTCACGACGAGAAAAATATTTAGACGTTGCGACGAGGAAACGCCTAGACGCCGCGGCGAGCAGCAAGGTGGGACGTCGCGGCGAGCTTAAAATATTGACGCCGCGACGAGCCTCTCCCTCACGTTGCGGTGAGCCTGAAGG
Source organism: Erythroxylum novogranatense (assembly GCA_029891385.1). Taxonomy (NCBI): domain Eukaryota; kingdom Viridiplantae; phylum Streptophyta; class Magnoliopsida; order Malpighiales; family Erythroxylaceae; genus Erythroxylum; species Erythroxylum novogranatense. The sequence goes on from CM057228.1 coordinate 95,970,837, forward strand.
AAACGTTCGCCGCGGCGAGGGAAAGTTTCCTGAAATGAAATGATTTAGTTTTTAGGGCATAATTAATTGTGTAGACCTCCAATTAAGGTGATGTTTGATTTGTAATGATCTAGAGAATGAGGTATACAAATGAGGAAAAGAATGAAGGTTTGAAATTAAAATTGAGAATCCCGCTTTGTGAAAGAAAGTTAAGAATGTGATAGTAATTGCATCCTTGGGATTATTCTTTATTAATTGGGTTATAATGTGAGACTTTGAAAATAAATCCAATGCTAGTGGGAATTTTAGAAATTGTGCATATGGGCGAATCTGATCTAGAGATTAATGATATTGCTTTTGAGTTCATACCCTAGCGAGTATGACATGTTAATTGACTGGTTATTAGAATTGAAATTGGGGAGTTCTGTATCATGTTATTGATTTGGAAATGAGTCGTTAGTGATCGATTGAGTGGAAAAATAGAATTTGTCAAAGAAAGTGGAATATGGGAAATAGCACCGGGAAAATCATGAATAGGCATCGTACATATGTCATTGAGAGCATGTGCATCATCGAATTATAAGTGACTGTGCATTAGTAATTGGAAACTATTTGATTGTTATAGAGGCTCCGATGGATCGAGGTTCCACGGATATTGCTGGGACTTCCAGGCTGTAGCTCGGAAGTACAGGTGAGTAACCTAGTTGGTTTCTCAAATTCCTGATTGTCTAAATGCTCTATGTGAATTACTTGCCAATGTGAATTGCATGATTACTGAAATGTATATAATCGAATTGCATGCTTCTACTGTATGGGATTGGACTACTGCATGACATTGGGAATTGAAATACTGGGCTTTTATAGCCATACCAGTGAATTATTGAACACTGCATTACATGCATAAAGGCATGCTCAGATAATGAACGTTGTGACCCAAGTCGCTAATATCACTAAATGAGCCTCGAGCTCTAACATCAGATCGACCGCCTCGTGCGAGGGAGAAATCACGACCATCCACATCTTGAATACTGAATACTGATTGAGCGCTTGAGCACAACACTGAATAACTGGAAAAGAGTCACATATGCATTGTATACACTTGACTGATTGATTTGTGACACTTACTGAATTATGTGATGGCATGAGAGATTGCAAATTGTTACATGCTACTGTAAATTGTTGTATAATACTGTAATTTGTTATATGATACTGTTAATTGAATATTACTGTGCCATGTTGTACGCAATCTGCGTAATGCATGATTTGAGTGAACCATCGATGATGGTTTCTCATTGAGTTCACAAACTCACCCAACATTGCAATTATTTTTCAGGGATCGAAGAGTACCCCATTGGGCACAGGAGTATGGTTACCGAGTGCAAGTCAAAGTTTAAGGTCGGGATCAGTGCACGTCTGCATTAGTGTAGTATTGTCTTATGTGTATTGAATTTCTGCAAATTTCACAGATTAGTGATTTGTATTCAGTGGGCTAGAATGGTTTAGAGTGTGAGTGATTTGTGATTTCTGAAATGGTCAGAGATGACGTTGAGCCCAGTTGGGTCACGCATCTCTGTATATGAAATGGGTGAGCACTATTGAGTGCCTTTTAATGATTGAGATTGTGTCATATTGATAAGGTTTTCGTTTTAAATCGGGGCTAAATTAGTTACTGATTTTCGCGCATGCGATTGATCTTTGTAAAAAAAAAAGTGTTTTCCGAGTTTTGAACTGCAGTGATTGCTCTAGTATGCCACCCTCGCAGGGCGCGGGCTCGGATATCACCATTGGTATCTGGCTCGGGTCTGGCGGGAGTGGGGTGCTACATTTGTGGTATCAGATCCCAGAAGTACAATCTTACATGGGCTTTCTGAAAAATGTGTCAAATTACATGCATCTAAGTCGTGTCATAGCAGACAGTGACAACTGATCCCCAGTCTAGTGTATGAATCGCATGCATGAACATGTATCAGTCGTTTAAGCGGTTAGAAATAGTGAAGAAAATGATAATGTGTGAGAAAGTGATAAAAAAGGAAGTTGTGTACATCATGGAATCCAAAAAAGGTATATGATTTGATTTGATAGAGGAATATTAGTGTACTGTTATTGGCAGATTTATTGTGAAATACAACATTAGAGTTATAATGTGGTATATCCTTTCAGGTGGACATATACGAATATAGAGTTGTGGATTGATAAAAGAAAATAGAGATATGATAGAAATGGCAAAATTTTAAGTGTCTAAAGTGGATGAAATACAATTGGGATTGATTGCGGTGTGACGAGTGTTATGAATACTGTAAGTCAATTATGTTAGTGAGAAATCAAGAGTGCTTGTATATCTGTGATATTGATTTGAGCGTAACAATATGTGGGTATGCAAAAAGATTGAAATGTAAGACAATAATAATGGCAGATGAAATAGTTGTCAAGGTTCAGTTGATTTGCTTAAGTAAATGCACACCTGATTATGGGAGCCGCATGGAAAGTGAAAATATTAAGCGTAATTGTCTCATATATGTGGAGATGGTATGAGAAGCAATTAGGGAGTTAAAGGATGGTCGACGCTTAAAGTTCAATATGAGTTAGAATGAGAAATGAAAGTGTATATGCTAATCAATTGGGAAAGAGGTCTACAAGTGATATGGAAAATGAAAGTTTGAATTCCAATTAGAAAGATTTTAATTGTTGAAAGAAGATTGAGGATATGTTTTGTTGCGACCTAAGGGTTGTGTTGATGACATTGGAGTTTAAATTAGAGATTTACGAAATAAATGGTTTACTTTTGGGAATCTTCAATGGATAATATTGATCTAATGAATAGTAATTTGGCTTTGAGATATTTTTGAGAATAAGAAGTGAAAGTGCTCGTGATGATCAATTCGGAAAGAAGTGAAATTGGTAATGATGTTAGTATAAGCAATGAGCTTGAGGGACGTGAGTATAGCGAAGTCCCATGATCGAGAACCGTACCAAAAGAGAAAGGTTATCGAGAATTAAATGAGATTAATTAGAGTAAATGAAATTGTTTAAGTGCCCTTCAGAGATTGATCTTCTTGAAGTATCAAGAGTGACTGATTTATTGTGATGAAAAATAGTTGATTGATAGAGTTTTATGAACAGTATTAATGACTGATAAGGTTTAGTTGATCTGATAATTTGATTTGAGGGTGATAATTGAAGAGATAAATTTGAAATGAAGTATAAGTAAATTGTGGAGTCCGAATTCTAGCAGAGACTCAAGTGTAAGAGATAAAATATGTTACTGAAAAAGTGTACATGATGCTGATGAGATGACTCTAATTATGTAAGAGAATTTCTGAATATCAAGGAAATGTTAATTGCGAATATGAGAAGAATATAGGTTCGAGTATATTTTGTGTAATTGTGTTTTGAAAGTACAAAATTAATATGATGAATGTGTTACCAACCCCGTTGGTAATGAGGGCGATAAAAAGGGTTATGTGGAGAAATTAGAGTAAAGGAACTTGTGTCAAAATATGTTGTGATGAAACTGAGAAAGTTATAAGAAAATTTCCCCTCATTAGTGATAATCGACATTGAGAGAAATATACGAATTGATTATGGGTATAAGGAATTTATTGTACTACTGAAGAGTAAAGTGTCTCAATTGTATTTAAATTGGAAAGCGACTATGAGCATCGATGATTGATTAAATTCATTTGAAAAGTGAATAAGATAAGTTGGCACAGTTGAGGAAATTGGTTATTGTGTAAATTTCATAAGAGTGAATCTAAATCTAATCGAATGAATAGCGGATGAATTATTATACGAGTATGGCATAGGGAGACTTAATGATGATAGAGGTGTTGATAAAATGTGAAATTACAAGGAATATAGAATTCGGTATTTGGAGTTAATTAGAACTGACTGAATGTTGGTTATGTCCAAAAAGTGTCAAAGATTTTCTGGCTTTAGCTTAGACAAAACGTTTGCGGAAAAATGTGTGAATAGTATGGCTGATGATTATAAAAGAGACATTTGGAGAAATGTTCAGCTCAAGTATTGATCGTGTCGCTTTAAATTGGAGATTTTACAATATTTACTGAAGTGTCCCAGTAAAGGTTATGATGCAATCTGTTGAAATGATGTAAAGTGATTTAATGTATCTAGGGACAAGTATAACTCTGTGGACTGTATTGTGATTGATGAGTTGAATTTGTTGTACTAAGTGTTGCTTTAAAGGCTTGGAGACATTAATCGTACAAAAATGTTTATGGACATATCCTTGGATATGCAAATCAATAAGGATCGAGATATTTCGGGAATTTGAATGATTTAAAAAGGACTAAGCGATTGAGTAGTTGCAAGTTAAGACCGTGATGCAATTAAATGGATTGAACAGGAATTCGATAGTAAAGATTGGGCAATAAGTGTGTTATTGTTGAGTGTTAATAGTCAAACTGGAAAAAGGGCAAAACGAAAGTATTTTGAGCTATGGGAATTCTAAATCAATTGTGTATATAAAGGAATGGCAAAGACCAAATTAAGGTGTTTGAATTTGCGAATCTTATCGAGGAAATTGAAAATAATTCCAATTGTTGAGAAAGTGATATGTATAGTCCGACTAAGAAATATATGTAGTATAGACCAAGGAAACTGTTAGAAAAATCGTAAGGATGGAAAAAAAAGGGTACATCGAAAGAGAAATTGATGGTTTAGAATGAAAAGTCAAATGATTATATGTGAGGGTGACCAACAGCCTTGACTGTTGGAGACGAATGTCAAACTGATATGTTTGGAAATTTATAGGGACATGAGATCGATGTATAGGCTAGATTGAATTGTGAGTATAGTAATTGTTTTATGAGTGGCGTCATTTGAACAGTGTATTATGTTGGTGAGTAAAATGAATTTGTAATGGGGATTGAGAAATCCTAGTAAAAGGGTATTGAGGTGAGTGGATCGAGGTTATTAGAATCATATGAAATTAGTGTTTTAGCACTAAAGAGATATAATCTGATAAGCGATAAATGAAATGTTATCAAGTGTATCATTACGGCCTAGATGCACTTAGATAAAGATAAAGGTTTACGTGACCTCTTTGTGATAGTGGTAAAGATGAGAATTGGTAATTCAAGAAAAGATGTTTGGATCCAAATTGTTATATAGGCGGGATCGGAATTATTGTTAGGATCTGATATATGTGTTATTGATATGGAAAGTGGCGAATTGCGAGTAATTTTTAATGAAATGGTAAGACAGTGTTCAGTTCGAAAGAGGTGAATGGTTAATTGATCGTATTGATTTCAGTTCATTGGCAGAAATTACTCGAGTAACGAATTTTTGTGAGAAACTGAAAGTCAATGAACGAAAAGACTCCCCCGTCTTTCTGATCAGTCCTGTATGAAATTTCGAGGATGAAATTTTTATTAGGAGGGAAGAATTGTAACATCCCATCACCGATGGGAAGGTTATATTGGTAAATTGAGACGGGATAGGGTTTTACCGCACATTATCGACTGAGTATTCTTTTGGCCTCTAATTGTAGATGAATGAGTCCTTTGGTACATGCACATATAGGTACATACATTCATGACATTTTCCCAGCTTTTGATTTGTGAATGTGATAGGAATTGTGATTTGTGAGATAGTTGAGATTTATGGGGAATTATAGAATAATTGGGTTTAAATGATTAAATTGGAACTGTTTAGAGTAATTGCCAATTGATCGTGACTCTTCGGAATTTTTCTGGAAATTTCGAGAGAAAAAGTCCGGACCGAAAATCCTCCGAGTAATGGACCGATTGACTATATAGTGCTAGAATAATGGGTATATGGCAATGAAAAATTTAGATATATGATACTGGAATTTAATATGCCGAGTCATTGAAATTTGGAGATGAATTGGACCGGAAGTAAAAGTGAAAGAGAAAGAGATTTGAGGATAAAGACTAGAGGCTTAAGTGATTAACCTATAAATGTTTAGGCTTCAAATTGAAGAAGGAAAGAAAAAAAATCCTCTTTTCCTTCCTCCTAGGGCACGACCATTTCGTTCTCCTCCTTCCTCGATGATTTGCGATTTTCCCTTCGAGATTTCGATTGCTTGTTTCTCCCTACAAAAAGCCTTGTTTGATGCTTAGCGAGGATGAGTTTACCGTGTGTGTTAGAGAAAGGGGAAGAGTTTGAGAGATTTTCGGAAATTCCAGAGATCAGAGGATTGGAGCTCGATGTGGTAAGTTTATGGGTTTAATGTTGTTGATTTGTTAGTTTAAGGCATTCATAGGGTTATTGTGTAAGTTTGGGTAGTGTCTAGTGATTTATTACTGGTTTTAGAGAGAGAAAGAGGGAAAGAAAATCGGAGAAGACGAACCAGGGTCGCACGTCGCGACGAGAAAAATATTTAGACGTCGCGACGAGGAAACGCCTAGACGCCGCGGCGAGCAAGGTGGGACGTCGCGGCGAGCGTAAAATATTGACGCCATGACGAGCCTCTCCCTCAAGTCGCGGCGAGCCCGAAGGAAACGTTCGCCGCGGTGAGCGTTGTTTCACGCCGCGACGAGCGACCCTTACGTCGCAGTGAAAGGTCCTTGGTCGCGGCGAGGGACAGTTTCCTGAAATGAAATGATTTAGTTTTTGGGGCATAATTAATTGTGTAGACCTCCAATTGAGGTGATATTTGATTCGTAATGATCTAGAGAATGAGGTCTACAAATGAGGAAAAGAATGAAGGTTTGAAATTAAAATTGAGAATCCCAATTTGTGAAAGAAAGTTAAGAATGTGATAGTAATTGCATCCTTGGGATTATTCTTTGTTAGTTGGGTTATAATGTGAGACTTTGAAAATAAATCCAACGCTAGTGGGAATTTTAGAAATTGTGCATATGGGCGAATTTGATCTAGAGATTAATGATATTGCTTTTGAGGTCATACCCTAGCGAGTATGACATGATAATTGACTGGATATTAGAATTGAAATTGGGGAGTTCTGTATCATGTTATTGATTTGGAAATGAGTCGTTAGTGATCGATTGAGTGGAAAAATAGAATTTGTCAAAGAAAGTGGAATATGGGAAATAGCACCGAAAAAATCATGAATAGGTATCGTACATCTGTCATTGAGAGCATGTGCATCATCGAGTTATAAGTGACTATGCATTAGTAATTGGAAACTATTTGATTGTTATAGAGGCTCCGATGGATCGAGGTTCCACGGATATTCTTTGGGACTTCAGTGTCAGTAGCTCGAAATGCAATGAGTAACCTAGTTGGTTTCTCAAATTCCTGATTGTCTAAATGCTCTATGTGAATTACTTGCCAATGTGAATTGCATGATTACTGAAATATATATAATCGAATTGCATGCTTCTACTGTATGGGATTGGACTACTGCATGACATTGGGAATTGAAATACTGGGCTTTTATAGCCATACCACTGAATTACTGAACACTGCATTACATGTATAAAGGCATGCTAAGATAATGAACGTTGTGACCCAAGTCGCTAATATCACTGAATGAGCCTCGAGCTTTAACATCAGATTGACCGCCTCGAGCCCGAGGGGAAAATCTCGATCGTCCACACCGAATCTTGAATCTTGACCGAAAGGCCAGCATAACATCAATAACCGGAAAGAGTCACATATGCATTGTATACACTTGACTGACTGATTTGTGACACTTACTGAATTATGTGATGGCATGAGAGATTGCAAATTGTTACATGCTACTGTAAATTGTTGTATAATACTGTAATTTGTTATATGATACTGTTAATTGAATATTACTGTGCCATGTTGTACGCAATCTGCGTAATGCATAATTTGAGTGAACCATCGATGATGGTTTCTCATTGAGTTTGCAAACTCACCCAACATTGCAATTATTTTTCAGGGATCGAAGAGTACCCCGTTGGGCACGGGAGTATGGTTACCGAGTGCAAGTCAAAGTTTAAGGTCGGGATCAGTGCACGTCTGCATTAGTGTAGTACTGTCTTATGTGTATTGAATTTCCGCAAATTTCACAGATTAGTGATTTGTATTCAGTGGGCTAGAATGGTTTAGAGTGTGAGTGATTTGTGATTTCTGAAATGGTTAGAGATGATGTTGAGCCCAGTTGGGTCACGCATCTCTGTATATGAAATGGGTGAGCACTATAGAGTGCCTTTTAATGATTGAGATTGTGTCATATTGATAAGGTTTTCGTTTTAAATCGGGGCCAAATTAGTTACTGATTTCCGCGCATGCGATTGATCTTTGTAAAAAGAGAAGTATTTTCCGAGTTTTAAACTGCAGTGATTGCTCTAGTACGCCACCCTCGCGGGACGCGGGCTCGGATATCACCATTGGTATCGGGCTTGGGTCTGGCGGGAGTGGGGTGCTACAATTCACTTCCAATTTCTAGTTCAATTTCTCCCCAAAATTCCAATGGCTTAAAACTAATAATTCCTAAAATCATGTATCTCATTTCCAGTGCCATTGGACAGTACTTTTGACTACCGATAACTAGCCAGTCTGCCACTTGGCATTTTTCTTAGTCCGGAAAAGTACCCCGAAAATTTTCAAAAAAATTTCTAAAATTCTCCAAAAATTCAAAACTCAGAAAGACCCACTCCAATTAAATTTTCAAGCACAAAAATCATATTTTTCACAATAAACACATTAGAGACATATATACCGGGAAATGTCATGAATGCATGTACAATCATTACATATGCAAAATTTACTATTCACGTGTATATATGAATGCATGAACATAGCAAAACAATTTTTAACACTCTTAACCCGTTCCAAATTACTATTTTACCCTTCCCATCGGTGATGAGATGTTACATTTTCTAGTCCAAAAATACCCTTAAATTCTAGAAAATTCCCAAATTTTCACTAAAAATTATGAGTCAATAAGTATACTTTCTAAATCAATACTTAACACATACAATTCACAATTCCAAAAATAATCACATTTATAGATCAGTTATACCAAAAATATGTCAATGAATGCATGTACCATCATCTTAATGTGTGCAAAAATTCAAATTTATGTGCGTACATGCTAACATTATGCATGAGCATGAAACACATTTTTCTTAATCTCTCTTTCATCTCACATGTACCAAATTTTAGGGTTCTAACCCTTAGTATAGGAACGAGATGTTACATCTTACGTAAGAACTCCATTTTCTCCACCATAGATCCCATCCATCTATCTTTCTTGTAAGTGTTCATATCCTTTTTAAAAGTAGTTAGATCCCTATTGTTTATGATGAGTATGAAGGATACCAAATCTTCCCCAATGATATCTATTTGTTGAATTAGTAATGCATCAAATTATATCTATGCTATATTGGAATGCTACTTTTTCTTTGATATTGCTATTGAACCAGAATTTTTATCCTTTCCTAAGTCTATTCTAGGTTGATTTACTTCCACTTGTATCAACTTCATACTACCCTATGTTGATAAAACATATGCTCTCCATATGTTTGCTTCAATTTATATTGCTCATCGACTACTTAGTCTCTAGTTATCATCATCTTCTTTGTTGTTACGTGCCAAAAATTGCATCCCTTTACAATTTTAAAGTATTCGATAAAGATACACTTCTTTGACTTTAAATCAAGTTTAGATCTCTCATCATAGAAGCATGAATATCAGTTAAACATCTAAAGATTTTCAAATCCAAAAGATCTACCTTATTTATTGTCCACGCTTCTTTTGTCACTCTTTTATCCCATTTTGTTTATGGTAATCTATTGATGAGGTAATATATTATACCCCAATTTTTATTTAATTTTTTTTGGGAGCCTTGTATTCATCCTTAAACACCTAAGCCTTTTGATTGATATGTTTAACATCTCTAAAACTAGGGATGCCAATTGGTCAGGTTAGGTTTGAGCTACTCTTGGCCCTGCCAGGCCTGACAATAGGCTAGGTGGCCTGTGGTCAGGCCCGTGGCTCGACCCACCTTATATTTAAATAAAAAAAATAAAAAAACGTCGTTTTTGAAGTTACGGTCAGGTCACGTTCCAGCTCACTCTCGATCAGTGCTTAGCTCGTGGCCCAATTAGGTCGACCACTTTTGACCCATAGCCCGCCCCTAGCTTGGTTAACTTAGGCCAAAATCGGGCCGGGCCAAAATTAACATCTCTATCTAAAACATTATTTTCTATAGTGTTTTCCAAATTATATGGCATCTTTAAATCTCATTCTCCTTATAGAATTTCTGAAATTGTAAATCCATATAAATACTATTGTCTGAACTCAGGTACTTGATTTCTTTGCTTATCTGGTTATCCACCTCAACCTTTCATGTCTTGAACTTTACAAAGACCTTAGATTATACCTAGACTTTCTTTGAAAAATTATCAATGAATGTTCACAAGTTATTGAGGTAGAATAAGTCTTTAGTAAGAAACCATATGTTAGTATGTACATATTATATAATCTCTTCAATTTTGTGATTGTGCATCTTGAATTTTATCTTATAATGATTTTCAAGTATATAAAACTTGTATAAGTCTAATTTACAATGTTTGACACCCTTTATTAGGATCTTCTTATAAAGTTTTATCATCTTTTTGTCACTGGGAAGACATAGTTACATATTCCATAATGCAGTACTATCATCATCTATCTTTATTATAGCAACATCTATACCTATAATTTTTTTTCTTTATTATTTTGTATATGTTTCCCATCAATCTTGGCCCTTTCAACATAGGCAATACACTTTTATGAACTTAATGTTATCTTTTTGGATTTTATGCCATTCACTTATAATGTTCCCAAAGAGGTTAGTTTCTTCATCATATCTAGTACATGTCGAACATCACACAATATTCTAACAACATCAAACATATTGAACCTAACTTATTATATTATAATGATTTTACAAGCCTTATCATCTCTCAACTAAACAGTGTCAAAGTTGTCTAATCTGTATGACATAAATTAATCCTTTTCTAGGGTCATATGATGCGAACATCTTATATCTAGTATTTATGAGTCTTTAAAATTGACTAGTTAAAATGTAAAGCATTGCTCTATTATTGCAACATGAGTCTCTACTTTGTACTATAGTAATAAATTTTGATGAATCATTTGACTTCCTTTCATCATCATGCCTCTTTTTATTATAAAAATTCTTCTAGATGTGCCACCTGTACTCTATTTTCTCCCCCAATCTTAGTTTTCCCTTACATACATCCCTTCATCTTAAGAACTTTTATCAATATTTAGTCTGCTTTTGTTATGCATCAGTAGTTCATTGGTTATGTATAACAAATGTGAGTATAGTTACTAAATGTTCATTAAATGGAGGTAAAGAGAAAAGTACAATAATTTCTTTGTCCTCATTTATAATAGTCACCTTAAGCCTCATTAGGTCGCAAACTATTTATTTAAACACTTTAATATATTGTTACATACTTTTTTCCTCCTATATGTTCAATATGTATATCCTCTTCTTTATATGCAACTTATTTCTGAGAGACTTTGAGATGTATTAACTCTTTAACTTCTTCTATAACATGACATTATTTTGTAATCTCTATGATGTGGTACATGACCTTATTTTAGCTACCCGCACTTATAACTCTTTCTAGTTAAGCTCATCTAATTCTTTTGCCTTATTTTCATGTAGTCCTTTCAACATGCCTTGTAGCACTAGTAAGTCCTTTACTCTCTATTACCGAAGTCCAAAAATCTTAGTTTCTTTAAATTCTTCCACTTTAAACTTTACAATTGAATTTAATATTGCCTCAATTATGTTATAATATCACTTATTGAGAAATAATGTGAAATAAAAATATAAGTTGCATTACAAAAAAAGAAAGAACACACGAAGTTTTAAATGAGGTTAATGAGGTGTGCTTACATTCTTATAAGCCAAGAGTTACTATTTTCACTATTAAATCCAAAACTCACTTGATGAAGATTATAACTTTCTTATATATAGACTAGGTACAAAAGTATAGTTATATGTAAAATTTAGCTGGTACTTTCCTGTAGAACCTTTCCTTACCAAACCTAGCGTAACTTATACACGATTATAATAAGCCTTAATCCTTCTAGAGTTTAAAATCCACCAAAAATGCATTTTAAAATAAGCTTGTTTATCATGAACATGGTCTAGGACACGATCATATCCTATAATGTCTTTCTTATAGCTTCTCTATACATGTGGACAAAGGCTTTATCATAGTTGTATCTTGAACCGTGTATCTCACTACTTGTCTTTATGTATAGAAATAAGCTCACACATGCTCATGTACCAAATCATGTCTCCAGTTGCATACTTTAAAAAATCTTCTGCTACACCAATATGCCTAGGTTCTAGCCTATTTCTTCACCTTTACATTCTAAAAAGGAATAAACCTTAATATACAATTATGTGTTAGAGTATGTTCACACAGGGGCCTCCAATGAACACTTGATTTCTTTTTTAAAATTCAAGATTGCATACCCTATATATTTGAGTTATATATATTTTTGAATATTAAAAGAAATTTTATTCACAAAACCTAAGCTTATATACCCTTATAATGACTCAATCATTTTATCTACAATTGAAAAGAATTAGGTAGATAAGGTAAAAAAACTACATAAAATTATATTCATATAGTCCCTATAGATTCTAAGAAACTATTATTGTTTGACTAACTTTTATCTCTTCACCATATGTTACGATTATTTCTTTAATCCAATTTACAGTTTTTCCTACTAAGATGTGCTTTTTGTCCCTCAACTTTCTTATAAATTATAGAGTTCCTTTATCTCCATATGGCATGAATGGAGTAGATAAAAGTAGTTTTGAAGATAACATTATCCTATTTTAAAAAGTATGTAGTTTTGGTGGCCCATTTTCGTGTATTTGGCCAATCCCTTGTCTAGCAGTAAACTCGCAACATATGTTGAACTCTAGCCTAAATTATGAAATAATTATGAAACTTTTTGTATTTTTGCCGCAGTGGAATAATTAAGATACTTTTCGTATTTTGATTTCCCAAAAACCAAGATCACTTTAATTATATAAAATTATTAACGCATAAATCATATTAAAGCTTGAATCTTAATTTGTATCTTATTCTAAAGCTTGATCCCTTTTCTGTCGTTTCCCTTCAACCGTGTCTAAAACTGACTCATCTCAACCGTCATAGCTATACAAGTTTTTGATCACTAACTGTATCTACAGAGCAAGATAAGAGAACTCTGTAATGCTTAATAGAAGGTTAAGCAAGAAATGTTAACTCTATTAGAGCTTAAACCTATTTATAATAAGTTTAAAACATTTTAGTAATTTAATTGAAATTAAATTCTAATTTCAATTCAAATTTAATTAGAATTACAATTAATTCTAATAAAATACTAATTATGCCCAAATAAGATCTAATATCTCATATTGTTTCTTATTTATTAAATATCTTATATTTAATCATAAAATTTCTTAAACTTTATGATCAAGTCAAACTTATTTTTGAAAATGAATATTGCATTGATTATATACAAAATTAATACAACATTACAATAAGTTCAAGGAAAATAATCTATCTATAAGTACAATAAAATAAGAAAATTTACAATTTATAATGACATGTTAATCAACATTAAAAATTCCATTTATACTTCATGTCAGGGGAGAGAGCAAACCGTAAATTTTTGGCAATTTAGGCTGATCTAATCTAGTTGATGATCCTGCTTGCAAGCTGGTATTTCCCTTCTTCTAGGTTAGTAAACCTTCTAGAGTTTCTCTCATGGTAGTGGTGAATGCAACTTTTAAGAGAATTGCATTAGGCATACCTTTCTTAGAGTTTCTGATGGCCCAACTCAGAGATTGTTCCTAATTATAAGTATAGCAGTTACCTGGTATCATGTGCAAGATCTTGCTCCATACTGCTTTCCCAAATTTGCAAAGAAAAAAAAGGTTATATTTATCCTCCACTGCCATTTTACATAAAATATAAGTTATATCCACATTGCTATGCCATTGGCTTTTAGTCCTGAGTCTGTTTTTAGTCGCAAGCTAAAAGATAAAAGAGGCTTTAGGGTTAAGGGAATTTCTCCATAAAAGAGAACACCAAGGTACTTTAATTAATCCACTTATAAGGATCTGATGACATGAATTGTTAGAGTATTTACCACTCAAATCTGGAGTTCATATGATACTTACATCAATCTCTTCATTATCCAATTGAGGGAAGAATTGTGCTAGAGTATCAAAACCTTTAAAATTCCCTCTCTATCATTGACCATTGCATATTAAAGATGAAACTTTAAGATTAAGAGAAATTATGTTTCTCAAGTGTTGTACTTGAGGATTGAGAATAATGGGACTCGAACCTAACCAGTTATCATACAAAATCCATGTTCTTTTTCCATTTCCAATCTCGTGTTTAATATAAGGATAAACAAAGTCTCTCATCTTCAACATCTCGTTAAGAATCTAAGAGAACTCCCTAGCATAGGAAGCCTGCCAGAAATTCATACTTTTTAGGTGATACTTATGTATTTACTTGACCCAAAGTGCATTTGATCAATGTATAGTCTCCAAAGCCTTTTGCACATTAGGATTTTTTTCATGGTAGAATTAGAAATGATCACAAGGCCTCCAAGTTTCTTCAATATGGCAACCTCACTACGTTTTATTCTTGCATCCTTTGAGTTTTTTAGTTCTACCCAAACATAGGAATGCTTTCATGATTCTATCTATCTCGTTAATTATGACCTTCCTTTAGCAATGCAATGTGAGTAGTCCAGTATAGATGTAAGCTGTTTAATGTAAAGATAATAGGGGTAAGCCTTAAAGCATAGGAAAGAAACATGTTTTGCTAAGCATTTAATCTTGGCTTTATTCTTTCTATAATGGGTAAACAATCATTAAGCTTTGGTTTGGAAGAAGTGATTAGGACTCCCAGTGTAGCGCCCCCTTACTGTAGGGTATACACTGGGATACCCGGAGGTCATTCTGATGCATATCCTATGATAAGAGTGAGCTACGATCGATCACTACATTCCCTTCATATGGCATGGTAACAATTCACTTAAAGCATCATAAGAAGATCACAGTATTTGAGACCAACTTTTTCCTCATCGCATTTCACAAAATCAAAGTCTACATTGTCTTTCAACATTTTCCATATGTACATCACCAAAGTCTAATACAATAGTACTACATGAATGAGGAAAGTGCATCAAAGTTATCTAAACCACCCAAAAGGACCCCAGCTGACCGAACTTTGAGTCATGACCTTTCTCACCAACCACAATCTACTCGGCTAGTAGAGCCTCTTTAGCAGCTAGAGTTATCTCTTAGTCCTGAAAAGACAATGTTGCAATTTTGATGATTTTTGCAAACTCAATGAGTGAACCATCATTGATGAGTTCACCGGGTCAAACACACATATCACATATTACACAAATATTCATTCAATGGATTCAATCTTATAATGTTATATGCATGAGACTCATATTCGTTGTTATTGTTGTGATCGAGTGCCCATCACATACTTATACATAATTACTGGCCCATAAGGCTCAGTCGGAACAGAATCACAGAGCATAGCTCTGTACAAAAAACATATATCACGGAGCAAAGCTCTACGTGGAAGCGCTTCATTGGCCACTCAAGTCACAACACCTTTATCTGAGCATGCATTTTATGAAATGCACCATATACGGATTATGTCATATCAGGTAATCACATGCAATATAAAATCAGAAACTCATTATCATCGGACCTAAGTCTGACATTTAACTCTTGTTAAGAATTCATGCATCATACGGGATTTCAAAGCAAAACAAAGCACTTCCAATACCATATCACATAACAACCTCCTCGGACTTTAAGTACGGAATTCAAATCAAATCACAATTTCTTTATAATTGGAAGCTCACACATCATACAATTTCAAAGCAAATCAACCCTAGGAAATCATCTAGGTTGACTCACAAGTTTTCTCCCAAAGCTAATGCCTGGAAGATCCAGCAACGTCTGGAGGTTGACGTTCCAGTAGCTCCTCTATAACAAATAACATACACATATATCACAAGTTAAACAATCATAAGTGTTTAATAATGCACATGAATGAGATGAAATATGTACAATGCATGTTCATGACTATCCCGGGTATCAATCCATCAATTTCATCACAAGACATTCAAGTATCAAAACTCACTTAACTAGCCTCATTCTGTGGGTTTTAAACCTCCATAACCCATTTGAATCCAATTTCATAGCCCAATGAACTATTTCAGATCTTTCTCCAAACTCTAACTTTCGGGTCCACTGTTCACGTTTAATTAGAAGGCAAAACTTGCATAATTTGAGCCCACTCTCTCCTAGAAAAGTGTTCCTCTATCTTTTAACTTTCTATTGACACCAAAATCACTCAATTTGATTCAGTAATTTGAAAGATGAGCCTAAAACATTTTTGGACTGTTCCTCTCCAAAATAGTGCACTATATCCAACTTCCATCCAGAAATTGAACACCTTAGAGACTGGATCAAGATTCAGATTCTTCATATGATTTGTATCCCTATTACTCTAGTTTACTAAAAATCAAGAATCACCTCAATTGGAGTCCTAAAGACCAAGATATCATCAAAATACTGAAATATGTTCAGTAAAATATCCAGTTCATGCTCCTTCCACCGATACCCTTACTTTGATTCATTAAATCATTTCCAATTTAATACCAAAAACCATAAATTTTTGTGGAGAGATAAAGAAATGTGTTAGGAATCCAATGCTTCAAAAATCAGGTCATTTGGAGGTCTAGAGAAGAAGTTATGACCAAAAGAGTACAATCTATTTTTGCTTTCGTCTTAGTTCTATCATTTGCTTTTTGCGTCTCCTTTTTTTGCGTCTGCTTTTTGCGTCTGCTTTTTGCGTCTACTTTTTGCGTCTGCTTTTTGCGTATGCTTTTTGCGTATGCTTTTTTGCGTCCAGAACGTATCCACTTATAAAGATCATAACTTTTGACTCAGTTATCTAAAATTTACAAACTTTATACCGTTGGAAATATAAAAGAAAGATATACAACTTTTCAGAAGGCAACTTTACCAAAATCTATCTAAATTAGGTCCAGATTTCCTCCCGAAGTTGGAACACGAATATTTGCTCAACTCTCAACGTCCTGCACCCAGTTCTCAACTTCGTGATAACTTTTGAGACTCTTAGAGACAGAACTGAGATTCGATATCTTCATACGAATTGTAGCCATACATTCTTAGTTTACTCCGAATTAAGAATCATTTAGTTTGGATCACTAGAGAAAAAGTTGTGGTTAAAATACTGAAGCATATTCAGTGAACCTTTTTCTAGATTTTCTAACTTTCAATACTTTAGGTCACCAACACACCAAAAGTTTTCTCAAAGACTAATTTAACACTATAATTGAATTTATTTCTCCCCAACTACCCAATATTTATGAACAAACACATAAAGTACATTTTTCATGCAGATGACAGTAATTTATCAACTTTATTTTACAAATCCCTAACTGCAAGGGATTTCTCCACCACTTACCTGCTGAAAACTCCAAAATTTTCAAGCCCTAAACTCCACACATTGTTATGTACTTCTCTGAGTATAATGGCCAACTTCTCTTTTTTTTTCTCAGGGCAGAGGAAACAAATGGTAAAGTAAGTTTGGTGAAAGAAAGGAAAAACACAGAAGTCTATCAGAAGGTATTTGGTGGAAAACTGTGGGTCTCAAAAGGAAGTTTTAGAAAGATGAGAATAAAGAAGGGACTTGGACAAGACTAACCTATCAACTCTCAAGGAATAGTAACCTACTTCTAGCAAGAGTACAAAAGCCTAAGTGATACTTGTCACTTACCCAATACCCAAGTTCCAACTTAGTTTCTTTTGAACTAACTCCCTTGACTGTCATCTTTACAATCCAACCATCTCCAAAGTTTCTTTTAATTTCTTGTTCTCTATTATAGATATCTTTCTCAATACTCCATAAATTCACCAACATATACAAATACAATATTTCTACCAATCACTAATATTTTTAATGTAAAAACATTCAAAATTCTCAAATCAATTCAATTATACCCGAAATTATTCATGAATGCAAGTACAATTATTTTCATGTGCAAATAAATCCATTATTCATGTATAAGTGTAAGGCATATCATGCATGAACATGGAAATGCATCTCTAACTCTCATTAATCACTCCCATTTTCCATCCTACCCTTCCCACTAATAATGGGATGTTACACTCAGCATAGGAAAGAAACCTGTTTTTCCAAACATTTAACTCATTTTTATGTGGGACCTAGTAGATTCCTAAATATATTGACAATGATTATAAATTATAATTCTAATTCACAATTAGAATTAGATAAATTAAAACTCCTGTTATTTTTTAATTCTTTAATTAAACAATTTATAATCATAGATTAAGATTGACATCTAGCAGCACATCATGACCACTCAAATATTTAGGATGTTAAATTAGTTTTGATTAACCTTTCTATGTATGATTTTCATATAATTTAATCATTTCATTATATAATGTTTTGATTAGACATAGAATATGAAATTAATGTCTACTCTATTTTGAGTCTAATCATATCGATTCTCTGCTATTAGCTATTGATTCAATTAATGACAATTATAAAATATTTATAAAACTTAATTCTACCTTAGCCAAGGATTTCCCAAATTACTATTAATCGAGAAAAGCAGAACATTCTCTTTAATTATTTTAGAGTGATGAAATCTTAATCACTCAACTACCTCCATATAGTTCATAACTATCCAATGACTACCGAATGAGCTATCCATGATTAAAATAGGTTATAGTAGTATCAAAATATAGTAATCCTTATATAATATAACTTTGGAGACCTCATGTCAAAGGATTACTTATACATCATCACAATGATAATTTCTATAGGTATACAAATAATGTTCTAATTGGAATTCTCATATTGAGTCAGTTTAGTGAACTTGTTCTCTAACAAGTACTAACACGTTGTTTAAATATCTCTATTCTTTGACCTTCAAGATCGGCTACTTTCATAATAAGGAAGAATATAAAATATGTTAATCTTTTTATGTTCTATTAATTGCTAATCTTAATAGAACAATGGCTAGGAACAATTTAGGGATGATATATAAATGCAATATTAATCTCATAATTATAATCTCACTATAATTTCATTTGCAATGTATAATTATCTCACGAACTTTTTTTAAAAAGTAAAATGAAAATATAGGATTATTATAAACCTCTTTTCTAGTACATCAAAAAGTATAAATATATAAAAGATCTCAATCCCATTAAGTGCCTGTTTGATTCAGCTTTTGGAGACTCCAAAAGCACTTTTTTCCACCGCAAAAGCTATTTTCAGGAAAAAAAATGAGTGTTTGACTGCAAACTTCAAAAGCACTTTTTAAGTAGAAATAACTTTTGAAAAAGCTAAAATACAGCCTTTTCAAAAGCTAAAATTTGGAGCTTTTCAAAAAAGTCCTAATTTCAGCTTTTTCAGAAAGCTGTTTTTTATCTTACTTTCCGTCGTTTACGTAAATAAAACTTAAAATAGTGTTCTCCTCTTCACAAAACCAGTCGCGACTCTGTTTTGTTTGCTCATCTATCCCTCTCATTCTGGCGTACATCTCTGTTGGATTCCTAGTGAAGCTTGGTTTATGTCAATTTTTTAGTTTACATGCCTGTTTTCTTCATATGTTTGTGTTAGCTATCGTCTGGAAATCAAAACCATAATCGGAGTACAACCACCCAGCACCAACGCATAGAAATTCCCTCGCCAGAAGTACTCGACAAAAGACCTTGACTCCGCAAACCGTCACCAATAGTGATTCCGATAACAACAATAAGCCCTCGCCTGCAAAATCCACTTGCAAAACCCACCTGCTCATCTCCGGCGACCTCCTTGGAAGACGAGTTTTTGCCACAGATTACCAATACATCTGACAATAGAGAAGAGATAGACATAATGGATGATTATGATGATGGTGATGACGTTGACGATGAGTTTGGTGGGCTCATATCTGTCCTTGACCGATGATTTCTTTGTGGGGTTAGAGGAATTATTTAGAATTATAAACCAAGATCTCACCTCTGTGTGCTACCATAGGTTTCTGTTCCTGTAATTCTTGTGAAGCCACAAAATATAGTAATAAAAGAGAATTTCTAATAATCATTTTTATAAAAATAATAATATTTTTATCCCTATATCATTAAAATTGGCAATAAACAAAAATGAATTGGTCCAAAATCTTGTTTTACCTCATTCAAATTTTAATTGAATTAATAATCAAAATAATATTATTTTAAAAATAAAATAAAATAATTTATTTGTCTAATTACATTAAATCCATAAAACTTAAATGAATGGCCATTTTTAATTCTTGTACTTCATAAAATGTGTGTTTAGATATCTTATTTTGTTTTTACATTTAATTATATTATTAGATAATAATTCTTTAAAAAGGAAATAGATATAAATGGGTTTTAGTGTTTAAATAGATATAACAATTTTTATAGATAACAATATTTATTTTTATATTAATTTTATTTTCTATAAAAAATGAGACATCTCTTTAAATTATTTCTTATAAGATGATTATCAAAATTTCCTACAATATATTACTTGGCATATTGTTTAATATACTTTAAAATTATTTAGCATAAATAATTTTATTATAAAATAAAATATAGTTAAAATTAATAAAAGTCTTTTTATTTTTATGTTGTCAAACAGATCTATTGAATGAAATTTCTTTTAAAAATTGCTTTTTTAATTGACAGTAAAACAAATAATCGACTTTTTAAAAAACTCTTATTAGAAAAGTTTCTAACGACAAAATTTCATTGATAAAAGTTTCAATGATAAAAGTTTCAACTAAACGAGCCCTAAATAGAGATAAGAATATTATTTGATATATTTTAATTATTTGTACATGACATATAAAGTTTGTGATTAATTTGACTGAAATTTATTAACAAAACCACGGAATAATTAATTTTTTTATTTTCACTATATATTTTTATAACACCGCTACCCATAATAGTGTCTTTAGCAATAATCCTTGTTAGGATTTCATGATTTAAACGTTAGATATTTATGCTTTTCTTATTTTTCTCGTGTTTTAATAATCTACAACATAATTCCATAGTCACAGTAACTAACTACAATCAGATCCATTTAGGAGTCTATGAATTAAATTTCGATATGGGCTGATGTTCCAGTCTTCTCAGCCGAATCAGAATATTTTGTATTACTTAAAAAAAAAAGTGATTCTCTTCACAAATATATAAAAAATGCTAAAAGTGTTATTAAAAGCTTTGTTTTTCTTTAGATTTTGGCATGGGATGATGCGAACGTGGCATATGTAAAGCCCTTAGATAGCATATTAGTTAAATTAAAGTAAGATTAAAAAGAAATAGAAGAGTTAACTTACACTGAAATCGGAATTGTACGTCATCTATTCTATCTTAAATAATTAAGACAAAAATCTAATCAAAGTCGGGATTATGGATCATGATAACAAAACCACCGTTACAAGCAGATCTAGATCGAGCTTTTGAAGATATCCAAAGTCGGAAATTTATTTTCCAGGTAATGTTGGTTTTTCCAGTTTCTAATGTGTTGGGTTGTGGAGTTTTCTTAGCAATGAGAATTTCCTCTTCTTTTTGATGCGGTGGTTATGCCTAAGTTTGGTTGTTGGAGGTCTGGAATCGTTCAGAGATTGGCCTAACCTTGGAATGGCTATTGGGTATTCAATAAAGTGGTGTGTTGTTTTTGCCCACCTGGAAATTAAGTGCACCAAGATATGGGATCCGTGGAGTGGATTGTATGATAAACGGTGTCATATTTATAATGATTACGATGAAAGGTGCTATCTTTGTCATAATTAAATTGAGAGTTTTTGTTTGGTGCTCTAGGAATAAGTAACAATGTCGCGGCGACCGGGGAACCCAGGTAGGCGTTTAGCAAATGGGGGAGGGATCCCCTTTATCAGTTCAATGAATTCCAGATCACGCTCCTCACCATTATTGTCCATCGGACTCGTGGTTGTGGTGAGTTTCTTGGGTATTATGTCTTCTGCATTTTAAGTCTTTGGTCTTATATCATAAACAATGATATTGATTGACAAAATAGTCAGACTTGGTTCACTAGAAGCATCCCTTTGGCTCCGGGAACAATTATTGACATAGGAGCATGGATGCCTACTTAACTGGTTCAGTTTTTGTATAAAAACTAATACCGGGGTTTCTTGGTCTGTTTCAGGGTGCAATTCTCCTTATTGGTTATTGTTACAGTGGGTCAGGTTTGTACTGACTGAGCAAGTCTTGCTCCAGGAACTTTACTTTTGTTGTTACTTTAGATTTATAAACTTCCATTCGCATAAGAGTAAACCTATATTTTAAACTCTTTGAAGTTTGAGGCTTCTAAGTATCACCAATTCTTTTTTTTTTTTTTTTTTTGGGTACCATTGGTCTTACTTTTACTTTCAGTTTCAACTGAGTCTTTAATGTTCTTGTCACAGGTGGACAAATTGCAGATAGGGAAGCTGTGAGTCGACTGGAAGGTTAATTTTTTGCGATATTCATATGTTTTCTTCCTTATTGGAAGTTGCGTAATTTTATTATGTGGCTTCAAGTATGCCAATTTATATCATATGTTTATTTGGCTTGTTCTTTGGATTTATTTATTGATTAGGCAGTTATTTTTAGACTTCATGTTGCTGTTTACGCTTATTCCTCACTAAAAATTTATGTTGGAGTTTGAACATGAATCTGTATCTGTGGCTTATTCACCTATTTTCTGCCATAATTCTTGTCCGAGAGCATATTCAATTTCATTTGTATGTTCAATTCTTTTTCTATGTACAAATCAGCAGCAAGAGGTAGGCTCATTCTGTTCAATATCTTCGTGGGGTTAAACAGGGCTTCACATGACTGACTTGGTTTAAACTTTTATTCCAAGATCTATGTAATTTCTTAAGTTGAAATTTGGCAGTTCACAGCCCAATTGTGGTTGACCTGGTTCTTTTCTTTTACGTTTTAAAGGCTTGCACAACCTCTGAGCTTTTAATTGAGCAATGCCATTAATCATTCCAATTTTGGTTCGTAGGCTTAGTTCTTGCCGTGTATGCCAAAAAGAATAGTTAGGAGAGTCAAACCAAGATTTTGGCAGATATTACTTATGTTAAACTTTTTATTATCATCTGCATACTCTGGCAGTTGCTTTCATAAATGGTCATGTCACTGCTGACAAAGTTTTTCCACAGCAGAAGTTTAATATCAAAAGGGCTCCTTTGACCCACTATCCTATGCTTTTCTATCGTCTAGATCAAAACATAGCATTGGCAAAAATGTCTCACGTATTGAAATTTTGTGGTTATAATCCTTTTATTCTTATTCTTGCAGAAAGCAACCATTTTTAACCATTATGAATGAGGTGACATATGTCTGGGAATTTTAGACATTTACAAATATTCCAGAGTTTGTACTTATTCATTTTTATCATAAAGTATTGGATTGAAATCAACATTTTCACCCTGTGAAAATCTGGTATTTAATATTATTGTTGTGCTATCTGTTGTTCTTTCTGGTAAGGCATTCTCTAATAAATGAAGCAACAATCTGAAGATTTCAAGTATGTGTATCCAGGAGCTGTTTCATGCACTTTAGAAGCGCAAAGAGCATTACCTGTACTAAAGAAGGCTTATGGTGATAGCATGCGAAAAGTGCTACATGTTGGTCCTGATACTTGTTCAGTGGTATCAAAGTTATTAAAAGAAGAGGATACTGAAGGATGGGGTGTGGAACCTTA
This sequence comes from Erythroxylum novogranatense, assembly GCA_029891385.1. Classification (NCBI taxonomy): domain Eukaryota; kingdom Viridiplantae; phylum Streptophyta; class Magnoliopsida; order Malpighiales; family Erythroxylaceae; genus Erythroxylum; species Erythroxylum novogranatense. The sequence continues at coordinate 95,994,590 of CM057228.1, forward strand.
TGATTTGGATGATGTAGATGGCACCTGCAAGAGTCTTGTTCGCAGAGGTTTTGTTCGTGTTGCTGATATTAAGTATCATCTTCCATACCGCTCAAAATCATTCTCTATGGTTTTGGTGTCGGATGCTTTGGATTACTTATCTCCAAGATATCTCAATAAGACGCTCCCAGAATTGGCAAGGGTGGCTAGTGACGGCATTGTTGTGTTTACTGGTACTGGGGCAAAAGTCTTGTGTTTATATATTTATTTTATAGCCTTCTGATATTTAGCAATTGTCAAGACAGCCAAGTCAAAATATTTTGATGGTGAACCTCATTCCATGATAATTTATTTTGGTGACACTCCATGGTGTAAACTGTTTAAATAGTATTTTGTGGTTTCTACAAGTCCTCATTCTGTTTACCACTGTAAACTACTCTTCTGTAAGACCAACTTCTTATTTGTTTATGATCTGTTATTAGTGACTTTGAGACTGCCGCTCTAGAATAATGGTATTGGTTTTTCCAGACCATTTATTGGCAGACATCTGAATTTGAGTTTTCTTTTGAAATCATTGTTATTTGCTGATATATATTTTCCTTTTAAAATTTTATGTAGGCCTTCCAGGTCAGCAAAGAGCTAAAGTTTCAGAGTTATCTAAGTTTGGTCGTCCGGTAAGTGTGGTTCATTTGTTGAAAAATCTTGTTCATTGTCTGGCAGCTTGGCATCTTTCTTCCACATCCGAGCATGACTAATTTAATTGACTATATGAGGATTGGATTTTAGTCTATAAGTTAATGAAATGTTGGTTGTATGCAATCTGCATCCAAAAGCCTTTGGGAATTAAGCAGGGAGCTTTTAAGAAGTATCAAGTAAAGTGTTCAGAGCTGGTCAATCAGCAAGTGATATTAGGTAGAAGAAGGCCAAAAAATGTTCTCTTACCCACCTTTGAGGCCATTGTATGCTTAAATTCGAGCTGATTGTTTTTAAATAGCAATGAAATTCTAGAATTGATGTGTTAAATGTTATGTCCTTCACTCATATCATCTTTTGTTTTATGATACTCGGAAATTTCTCTTTCTATGAAATGAGTGAATAAGGGAAGCATTACTCAAGAAGAATAATCAAGTTTTTTTTATTGTGATATTGTGAAGGCTAAATTTCGGAGCTCATCTTGGTGGATAAGGTTCTTCATGCAGATTAGCTTAGAAGAGAATGAGGGTGCTTCCAAGAAGTTTGAGCAGGCTTCAATAAAAAGGTCATATAAGCCAGCTTGCCAGGTATTCCACCTCAAGGCATACCCTTGAAAATTTTGGTTTCAGGATCCCAGCATCCCTATGTCAGCATCTAAGGAAACAATGTTGCAAATGCATGCCTTGTATTGATAGGTAAATTATTTTGTGAAAGATCACCTTTCACTTTGTTTTCGATAATGATGCAGTAAATTGTTATATTTAAGGGCAAGAGCCGCAATCAGGAATTATCAAATAGGCCTTTGCTCCCTGATGCAGCTATTTGTTGTTGTTAAATTATAGTTGTGATAGCATTTGTTATCCTAGACCAATCTTTTGAAATCAAATTTCATTTATGAACAAGTTTCTTCTTTGTGATAGTGTCTGATTGATACTACAGATAGGAAAGAGAAATTGTATTTGCAATTTTTTTTGCAAGAATCTTAAGCACCTTACGGGGAGAACAAGATTTCACTACAATATGCTAATATTACATGTTTCATACGAAAAATAATGGCGGAATTCCTTTTTCCCTTCCATTGTTTTTGATATAGAATACAAGTCTGATATAGTCAATTAGAAGTCAAGTTTCAACTTTAACAAAATCATTCCAATATAGTTTAAGTGCACATTCATTACATTTAATAAAAGTAAAGTTAAAACTCTAATATTCTAATTTAAGATCATTTCCTCATAATATGGTTGAAAATATCGACAATCACGAGCAACAAATCTTATTACACTATTCTTTAACATAAATTTCAACTCTTTTTCTCTTTTGTCAATAAATTAATGTCTCGTCAATATCCTTGGTCGTGATTGTTTTAATCACCTTCTTCAACACAAATATTTATTTACTTAATTTATGAATTAATTTTAATAACTCTCTCAGTAAATTTGTCATTGTACTACTTGAAAGAATCATATCTTCAATTTAAACATAAACATAAAAATTTTAAAACTAATTACAAATAAAAACATACTAGATAATTGTGACATCTATAAAGTCTCCTTTTAGATTATGATCATTCTATAAGTTTCTTAGCGGTGCTTTTAACTAACAATAGCAAATCACATTCAAAGCATTTAAAATTAATTTTATATTAGTAGGTGACAAGGATTATATAGCTTTAGGAGCTACCACTACAATTAATTAGGTTTTAATCACAATACTAACTAAGGAACTTATCACAAAAAATGAAAGTGTAATATACACCATATGATTAAAAAAGTAACTAAAGGCTTTGCTTGGTTGGATGTAAGGTTTTTAATGGAATGGAATAGAATGAAATGAAATGGAATGTTTATAGTGTAATGAAATGTAAATAGACGTAATATTAAAAAATTATTGTTTGGAATGAATGGAAGGGTTCAGAATATAATATAGTGAAATATTGTTTGGATGAAGGGTTCAGAATGTAATATGGTGTAAAGTTGTTTATCATTTACATTCTATCTTAAAACCTCCAAATCGGAGGTTTATTATTTTTACTATTTAGGATGGAATGTGATGTAATGTGAAACCCTCCTCTTCCGTCCCATTCTATTATAAACCCTCATTCTAAACGATGAATTAATATTAGATTACATTTCATTTCATTCCATTCTATTAATAAACCTCTAACTAAACATAGCCTAAGGGATGATAATATGAATAGGAAGCACATAATAGAGACCTATATATTAACAATAATATATATCATATGCTGCATTAGCTATAACACATAAGTAATTGTAAAAGCACATGCTACATTTAAAGAAACTAGTAAAGGCGTAAAGGAGAGAATAAAAGATAATCTTCCAATCAAGTTCTTACATAATGAATTAATTATAACTACAAATAACTTCTAAACCCACATAAAAGTGTATTTGTAATTGTATCCACAAATATTAGTTAGATTATAACTAAAAGATATGACCTAACTCTAATATGTAAAACATGTTTTGTTTTCATAATCTAGTAGAATTCAATATGTTTTCTACTATGATCATGGATAAAGAAGCTTCAAAAAGACTTAGAGAAGAGCAATATGGATTGCAAAAATTCTAAAGCAAGCAATTGCATTTTTTGATGTATTTACGTGATGGTCTCTCTATCTTGCAATTTTTTATTAATCAATTGGCCAAAAAAATCACCATTTAACACTCAACATATAATTTTCCAAGTTTTTGTTGCATTTTAGTCCTGTTTTTAAAAGGTGTAATAGACTTCTTTTGTAGGTTTGATGGAAGTAGTAAAAATCTTAGAAGTACTTGTGTTGAATAACAAAATTATCTTAAAGTATCATAGTCATGAATTTTCTCCATTACATAGTATTCATGCTCTATTAGAGGTTAATAAAGCTATTCAAGAAAGTGTGTGCTTTAAAGACTCTTAACGGATTAATTATGCCATATGGTAGGTTTGAACACAAAAACTTGAACATTAGGTATATGGTATTTTGTGACTAAGCAAGGTACTTATTATGAGAAGAAAAAATATTACACTTCTGATCACTAGTGAAGTACCTATAAACATGGATGATTTTTATCACTAATTCCATATAATAGTTCTTACACAGGATAAGCCAACATCAATCCAATTCCGTCATATAGATAAAATGAAAGATTAAAACACATTGTAGAAAGAAAGTCAAGAGTCTTGTAACTAAAAAAGAAGTTTGGCAATATTAAATTTGGCATATAAAGCATAAGCTCTTAGGTGATATCTTTAATTTTTTGTCTTTGAAGTCTCGTGATAAGATAATAAGTGATTAATTAATTACTTATTTATTCCATAGTGCTTATTGTTTAATATCTATTTTGTGCCTAATACACTCACTTTGATTCATATTTTTAGTTTAGGTAGCAAATGGAGGCAAAATAAGCAAAACGAGGTTAATTTTGTAGTTTTAAACAATTTGATTGTTCCTTAATTTTTTGGCCCTGACTTTCTCGTCTTAATTCTGATTGAGGAGATTCAAAATGTTATGAAAATCTTAAAAAGAAGCTACAAATATCATATTTTGAGTATTTTTAGAATCAGAAAGTATCAAAAAGCTTCTAAAGCCCTCAAGCACGAAATATGCATGTGAATAATTACTTTCCTACCTTGTTTAGGAGTCTTATTTTATTTTATTTGCTTTCTTAATCTACTAAATTTTGGTGTGATTATTTTAGGAATTTTATTTTTCATAATTTATTAGATAACCTTACACTATTTAAACCCCATATTTCTTATTGAGGGCCCAACATAAATTCATATTTTTACTTTATTCCCTCTCTTTTGTACATGTGTTTTCAAGAACTATATAAAGCTAGATCTATTTCTTCTAGTTCAAAGGGACGTTGAAGCCTAAAACCTAATTTATACATTAATCAATTATAGTAACATTATTCTTTACTCTTCTGTGGAATTGAATGTGATATTATGAGAATAACATTTATTTTTTAATTTAATTTAGGCCTATTAGATCATTCATATGCATATTTATTGCTAGAATTAGATCTTTAATCTATACTATTGTTGTTTCTAATTCACAACTAGCAAATCAAAGAGCTTATTTTAGACAAATATGGTCTAAGTAAAAATTGAGGGTTAATAGAGCTTGTTGTTGCATATGGTTAGTACTTTCAGAAGACGGTAAAGATAACATTACAATTGGTTATGCTATTCAAGTGAAGGTGATAACTAAACTAAGAGTCTAGATTTTTATTCTGACTATTTTCTCTTAATAATTTGATTGATTCTATTGCATTCATTTGTTAGTTTATATTAGTTTAATTTATGTAATCCCTTAACCTACTTGTTTATTAGCATGTTCAGTATATATTAATAACCATTCTCTATAGATTCAACCCTTACTCACTATTACTATAAATGATTGTTAGTATCGAGGGTATGAAAATTACTTTTTCTGCAATCGACATACATCAAATTTTGCCGCTGTTTTCAAATATTGGTGTTGATTAATCCTATGTTTTTTGTGTTAATTAGCTTATATGATTAATTTTTTGTTTTCTAAAAAAATTTTATTTGTTAGAAATTTCACTTTCAGAGGAAACTGATTTATGTAATGCCTACTTTTAAAGATAATTGATGCTCTAAGTAAGAATAGGTAATCCATTGGATTATTAGCTCCACTATTTGGAGGTCAAATCTAATCATTTTCAATAGCTTTTAGCCTTTTTTATTTTAGATGTAAATTTTTATTTATTTTTCATGATTTATTAGTTATTTCTTACTCACTTATTCCTATAAATCATTCCTCTAACCAAAGTGCATTACAGTTTGACCCAGAGATTGAAAGATCTTTGCATAGTTTAAAAAGTGAAGCAAGAAGAATTTTAGCTGAATTGCCTTTCCATCTTGAGTTAGCTTATACTAATTTAGAGATTGATGAAGAATTCAGAACAATAATAGAACTCTAAAAGAGTTGGTAGCTTTAGGTTTGAACCAATAACTTCTTTGCATTACTTTCCCTAATTTAGAGGAAAACACTACTTTTGAGCTTAAACATGAACTAATTTATCTATTTCCTTCTTTTTATGGTCTTACAAGTGAGGATCCCTATAAACACCTCAAAGAGTTATTGTATTTTGTTTAAGCATAAAACCTTTTATGTAACAGAAAAGCAAATCAAGCTGTGAGCTTTTCCATTCTCATTCAAAGATGCAACTAAATATTAGCTCTTTGATTTAACTTTGCGATCCATTGCTATATGGAACAAGATGAAGAGGTTATTATTGGAAAAGTTCTTCCCTACTTTAAAAACCACTAGTACAAAAAAGAAGGTTTACGGTGTGAGGAAACATTAAAGAGAGTCCCTTTAGAGTAATAGGAATGCTCTACGAAACTTTATGCTAGTTGTCCTCACTATTAAATAAATGATCAACTCCTAACCCAATATTTCTTTAAGGGTCTTTTATTAATAGATAGGAGTATGATTGATGTTGCAATTGGTGGTGCATTAATTGATAAGACCCTTGAGACCATAAGAAATGTAATTAATAATATGGTGGTATATTCGTAACAATCTAGTTCTAGATATAAGACACTCATTCTAAGGGTGAACAAAATAAAATTTTCTTCTATTGAGAAAAAATTATCTAAACTTACCCATTTTGTTAGGAAATTGGTTGTTAAGGAATGTGCAATAAGTAAAAACCTACAAGATATGTTCAAACAGGGGTCATCTAACAGACATGTGCCTAATGTTGCAAGATGGAAGCATAGAACATATGATAAGCCATATAATACTTTCTCTAATACATATAACCCAAGTTGGAGGGATCATACTAACCTTAGCTATAAAGGGAATAAGCAACAATTTTTATTCTCTAAATAGGTAGGAGGGTCACCAACAACAATTCTAAGACAAGATACAATCTTCCTTTAACTTAAATATGTCTTTGGACTAACTCCTTACAATTTTAACATGAGGTTAAACAATTTTAATAAGAGACTATACAATTCCAACAAGAGGTAAGGTCTACCATTCAAAATTTGGAGTATTCGATGAGCCCAATGATAGTTACTATCAACCACTTAGAGACTCAAAGTGGATGGAGATTTTCATCTTAGCCTAAGGTGAACCTTAAAAATATACGTGCAATGACCTTGAGTATTGGTAAGATGGTCAAAGAGCCTAAAAGGACCATTCCCATGGCTACCAATAAGGAGGAGATTAAGAAGCTATTTGAGAAAGAAAGAAACATTACATCAAATTCAAAGGTAACTTCTAACCCTTAAATTAAGGTTAAATATAACCTTGCACATTTTCCTGGTAGGTTAGCTAAAGAAAAGAAGAAAGAAAAAGAAAAGAAGATCCTAAAAAAATTTTGCAAGGTTGAGGTTAACATACCATTGCTTGATTAAGCAAATTCCAAGATATATGAAGTTCCTTAAGTATTTATAAATTAATATGTGAATGTTACAAGGTGATGAAAAGATCACGATGGGTGAGAATGTTTTTAAAATCTTTCAAAGAAAACTTTTCCAAAATGCAAGGATTTATGTATGTTTACCATTAATGGTAAGATTGGTGATACTAAGACTGAGTGAGCAGTGCTAGGTAGGAGCATGCATTAATGTTATTCCTCAATCTATTTATGTTTTCTAAAATCTAAGACCTTTGAAAGAAATTGATGTTACCATACAATTAGTCGATTGAACTAATGCCAACCCTAATTTGGTAATTAAATTTTCAAATTGATTTTTATATCCTTAATATAGATGACGATTCTTCCCCTAAATTGACACATATATATATTTATGAAGGTACTCTTAAAATGGATTTTGATGGTAAAGTAATTTTTAAAATGCTTTTAATATCATGAAATAGCCAAATGATGCATATTTTGTGCCTGGTATTAGTGTGATAAACCCTTTAAAGTATTTGTTTGCCCTGAATAGCAGGGACGAATTAGAAGTTTCTTTGATAAAGTATCTTGAGTTGGAAATAGATGTGGAGTTAAGTGAGGGATTAGATGAGATGGTGGCAACTTTGCACTCCTTAAGCCAATCAAAAAAATGTTTGAGCTTCCTTCTATTCAGTTGCCTAAATCTCAATAGAAATTGTTTCCTTCTACTATATATGTAGGCACCTACTTTGAAATTGAAACCATTGCCTACCTACTTGAAATATACGTACTTGATGGAAAATGATATTCTTTCTATGGTCATTTTATGAAAGTTGATTCCTAGTTAAAAGGATAATTTAGTTCTTGTGCTTAAGGACCATAAGGAGGCCATTGGTTAGACTATACCAAATATACGGGACAAGCTATTTTATATACATGCACACGATCTTGCTTGAATAAGGTACTAAGCTAGTTAGAGGTGCACAATGTGGGTTGAATTCCCCAATCATGGGGAGTGGTGAAAAGGGAGTTTTGTGCATATTGTTCCTAAGAAATTTAGAGTGAAAGTAGTAGAAAATTAGAATGTTGAGTTGCTCCCCACTTATAAGCAAACTAGGTGGTAAGTTTTAATTGACTATAGAAAATTGCATGCTTTAACACATAGAGTCCATTTTTCCTTTCCTTTATTGATTGGATGCTTAAAATATTAACTGGTCATACTTACTACTATTTTCTAAATGGTTTTTCAATTTATTTCCATATTCTTATAACATTATAGGATCAAGGGAAGGTCACTTATATATGCCTATTTAGTAGGGGTGTTCATGGTAAGGTAACCTGACTTGTTCATAAATAACCTGAATGTCAGGTTCGACAATTTCACGAACCTGAAGTTGAACCTAAAGAACTTATAGGATTGATTAACCTATTTTCAAGTTCGGTTCTCAGGGTAACCAGAACCTATTCATATCAATATATATTACAAAAAATTATAAAAATAATTGGCGAAAACAAATACAAATTATTCATAAAAGTATGCATATAAAATCCATCAAAGATTAATCCAATATGTTAAACCTAAGCAAAGTAAAAATAAGCCAAACAATATCTTATAAAAGATTTATACTAAAAAGGAGATAAATTATTAAACAATTGTTATTTTAGTCAATGAATTTTTCTATTAATAGTTTAATACTTGATCAATAACTTTAACACATATTAATTACTATTTGAAGTAGAAGTATTGAGTGTTATGCATTAATTGTTACTTATAATAGCAATGTTCTAGATTAATCTTAAATAACATAGAATTAAAGTAGTTTTTCATTTTCGCTTTTTTACTCAATAATTAATATAATAAATACTAGTGAATTTATTATTATTAATATCCTCTTATATTATATCTAAACATATGATAGGTTTTTGGGGTGTTTTAGGTTCAAGTTTAAACCTAAACCTATAAATCAGGTTCGGTTCGGTTAACCTGCTATAAGTTTGGTTTAGGTTCGGTTAACTTAAAACTGTAAGTTAGAGACTTGAACTTGAACTTGAACCAAGAACCTGATTTTTTAGGTTCGGTTCAATCTAAGCCTGAACTCAAGTTCGATTAACCTTGTTTACAGGTTCGGTTCATGCAATTTAGGTCTGGTTCACAGGTTTGTAGGTTTTTTTGAATACCCCTAATATTTAGTACATTTTTTAAATAAAGGATCCTTTTTGGTCCTTGTAAAGCTCCCGCCACCTTTTAAAGATGTATAGTAAACAATTTTTTAATTACATTGAGAATATCATAAAGGTTTTTATAGATGATTTTAGTATCTATGGATATTATTTTATCACTTTCTTAGTAATGTATCACTGATTACGGAAAGATTCAACGAAATTAACCTTATTCCTAATTAGGAAAAATATCATTTTATAGTTGAGAAAGGTATAGTTTTAAGGCATGTTATTTCATTTAGAGGAATAAAAGTTGATAGATTTAAAATATATCTTATTTATGCTTTACCTTATCCCACAAGAGTTTGGGAAGTTTGATATTTTTCTTAGTCATATAGGATTTTATCAAAGATTTATCAAGGATTTTTCTAAAATTGTTTCACCCCTATGTAGATCGTTATAGAAAAATATGGGTTCTGAGTATGATGACAAGTGCAAAGAGGTATTTGACAAATTGAAGGAGCTTTTGACATCTCTAGCAATGATCCAAACCCCATATTAGAACCTTTCTTTTGAGATCATATGTGATGCAAGTGACTATACAGTAGAGGTTTAAGGTCAAAATGTCAACAATTCATCCCATGTTATTTATTATACCTCAAGCAATTTGGATTAACCTAATGAAATTATTATACAATAAAAGAGCTTTTATCTATTATATTTTTATTAAAAAAAATTTGGTCATATTTGTTGGGTGCTAAATTGATTATCCATTATGATAATGCTATATTAAAGTATTTTCTCATAAAAAGGAAGCAAAACTGAGGATAATTACGTAGATTTCCCATCTTCAAGAGTTTGATTTAGAAACAATAGATAAAAAAGGGACAAAAAAGCAGTTATCAACCAACTTAACCATTGGTTAATAAAGAGGACGATTAAGAAGTAAGCCATGCTACCTGTTAATGGAGTTACACTATAGAGCATTTTGGGTGATCAAGAAGTTAACATCGATCTTGGTAAGGAAGGTGCTAAAAGGAAGTCACAATTGAAAAAGATTAAGGAGATAATGAATGATGAATATGAGAATGTAACGATTTATAAGGAGAGAACTCAACAATTTCAGTGTAAGATGATTTAAAGGAAGAATTTTTATGTGGGTAAAAAAAGTTCTCCTTTACGATTTAAGATTTAAACTATTTCTAGGTAAATTACATTTTTGTTGGGTTGGTTCTTTTTCTTATTACTAATTTTCCCCTTATAGTGCAATAGAGATTCAAAGCCTAAGATACACAAGATGTTTAAGGCAAATGGACATTGATTTAAGCCTTATTACGAGGGATTTGCATTGAATAATGTTGAGAAAATGGAGTTAGAGGGCCCAAATTATGTTGTTTAATGATTGGAGTTTTATGTGGAGCTAACGATATTAAATAAAGGTGTTACTTGTGAGACAACCCAAGAGGAGTTTAATCATTTTCCCTCTTATTTATGAATTTTTATGTAATTGTTGTCTTTCTCTTTGCATTTGGCCTTACATTTAGGATAATGGAAGTTTTAAGTATTGGGGGAGATTTAAGTTTGTTTTATTTTTAAAAAATTATATTTTAAAATTTCTTAAAAAGTTTTTTGTGTTTTCGATGTTTGGTTGTATACCATGACTGAAGAATCAATTGAGCTTGAGTGATTCATAACATGATTAAATAAATGATTTTACAATTTATAATATTTAATATAGTCACTTTCCTTGAAATTGGTAGTGACTAGACTTGGTAAACAAAAGCATGTGAGATTTTAGGCCCATAGAATGTCACATTCATATCAATCTTACTATTTTTCCTTTCATGTGTAATATTTTTTAATGAATTTTTTATAACTTGCCCTAATTATCTTCGACGTCACATTGATATATTCATACATCAATATAATTAAGGTCCTCTTTATTTATAAGCTGCATTACCCAAGTGATCTACCTATATGATTTGTTTTCTCCTTAGTGAGTCCCTATGAGCTTATTTAGCCGTATACATTTGTTTTAAACCCATATTATAAGCCTTTTACTAGAAAAAAAAATTATTTCTACCCAAGCTTTAGAATTATCAGAGTGTTGTTCATCCTTATTTCTAAGTGGGAGCAAATTAAGTATAGGGGTACTCATTATTCAATTCTGTGGATTGGCTGTGGATAATGCATTGAAATGTAATTTAATTATCAAGCATATGGATTCCATTATGGCTTAATACAAGGGAGCAAGAAAAAAATGAACGATAAGTAGTTGAATTACAAAGAGTGTTCTTAATGTTACAATTTCTCAAAGTTGTTAACTCCTCTTATGATTTCTGAGAAAGGGTTCAGTTTGTTCAAGATTCTTAAGGTGAAAGTTGTTATTTTTTTGTAATGCAAATGTTTGGAAGCTATTCAAAAAGTTGTATGATTTAGTTTTTTTCATTCTTTATACTTGATGGCTACATATTTGATTGAGTATTTGTTTTTATATTCAATGTTTAATTAGATGTTGATTTGTTTCACTAGTTTTTTGGCTTTTGAGCTTTATATCCCAAATTTATTTTCCACCTTGATCCCTAGCCCTATTAAAACCTTTCAAAAAATCCTTACAATTTATTTCCTTTATGTGATCCTAATGGTGATGAATGAGAAGAAATGCAAGCCTATGATAAGGCACTTCCATTTGAACAAACTTTGAGTGAAACACATATCCGTCAAACACATGAAAGTTGAGGGTTTATATTTGTGAGCATCTACCTATTTACTTTGGTCTAATTTTGGATGAAAGTTCTTGCTAATAAATTTTTATTTATTAAGAATATTTGTTTATGAGGTGATATAAAATTTAAGGGGTTGGTTGTTCTTTATTTATATCATTAATTGCAACCATGGATTTTTAGGAATAGTGAGTGTGAGTTTTGGGTTTTTCCCGAGGGAAAGCAAAAGTTGAGTGAGGGAGAATTTGATAATTGTTTAATTAAATATTTATTTATTCCTTAGTTCTTAGTTCTTAGTGTTTAATGTTTATTTTGTGTCTAAAATACTTATTTTAGTTTATATTTTGATTTAGATAGCAAATGGAGGAAAACAGAAAAACAAAACAAGCTTAATTTTGTAGACTGTTCAACTAATGTCTAATTTTCTAGCCATAACTTTCTCATCTGAATTCTTATTGAGAAGATTTGAGAAGTCATAGAAAACTTAAAAAGAGATTTATAATTATATATTTAAATTTATTTCAGATTTAGAAGATGTCAAGGTTAAAATCTCACTTGAAGCTAATATTGTCACAAGTTTCCATATTAAGGGGTTCGATGAATATGGATGAGGTTTATTGTTGATGCTTCTGGTGCCTCAGACACAAAATACGTAGCTAAGTAATCATTTTCTACCTTATTTAGGAGTCTTATTTTATTTTATTTACTTCCTTAGTTTATGTGATTTTGATATGTTTAGTGTAAGATTTTTTATTTTTAAATTTCTTATAAATTTTAGGCTATTTAAACCCTTTATGTTCTTATTGAGAGGACAACACATAATTTGATTTTAACTTTCTTCCCTCTCTTTTAGATGTGTGATTTCAAGAACTGTGCAAAGTTAAATCTATTTCTTCTAGTTGAAGAGGATATCTAGCTTAAAACCCTATTTATGCATTAATCAATTAGAAATTACTTTTTACTTTTCTATAGAATTGATTATGATATTATAAGACTAGTGTTTATAATTTTTGTTTATTTGAATTAGTTTAGGTATGATAGCACGTGTGATTGTTACTTAGCCTAACCTATTTTTGTTGTTAGTGTTGCTATTACTCTGAATCTAGAGAGCTTGTTATAGGTCGTCCAATAGTTAGATCTAATTGAAGAGCCTGTTTAGGTTAGATATGACTTAAGGGAAAATTAAGTTTAACAGAACTTGTTGTTTCCTATGGTTAGTAATTTCAAAAGAGGGTAAAAAAAACTTTACAATTGACCATGCTATTCAAGTGAAGGGAAAAGCTAAGCTAAGAAGGCCTGTTAATCCAATTGTTTTCTCATCATAATTTACTTGATTCTATTGCATCCATTTTTATTAGTTTAGATTAGTTTAATTCATACAATTCCTACCCTACTTATTTATTAGCATTTTTAGCCTTGATAAAAACCATTCCCTATGGATTCAACCCTTACTCACTATTACTACAAATTATTATTAGTATTTAAGGTCGCAAAATTATTTTTAGTAATCTCAACACACATGATAAGGAGAAGGAGAAACCATATGAAATGGATAAGTCACATTAAATGAATATGGTGGGTAATGATTTTTAGATCGAGTTAAGTACGTAGTGAAAAATTGGGCTTACCTATTTTTAGATGACGTCAAACAAAGAACTTAATTTGAAAATTTTGAAATTAGGGTTTTATTGATGAAATTAGGTTAATTAGATATAAATTAGAGTATTTTTGTTAAATTATAGTTATTAGTTTTAATTAGGGTTATAAATCGAATTAAGGATAATTAGTTTAAAATTAACAAAATTTAATAAAAATGTCTGGGTTCCACTGTACTATATGGCATATATATGGTATAGTGAGATTCATTATATATATATATATATATATATATATGACATATAACAAAAAAGACATAACTCTATCAATATTTCTATTATAAACTTCATGATTTGTTTTGAATACTTTAAAAGGTCAAGATTTGACTTATATTTTGTAAATATTGAAACTACACTTTTTTCATATTCTAAACCTTCTCTTTATGAACCTTCTTGCTATATAATTACTATTCATCTCCTTTTACTCAAGACTATAGATGGAATCAAAATAGGTTGGGGTAACCCTATTATTATATCGACCCAATTTGACCCTCTTAAAGTGCAACTCAAGCTTAGTTTGATGTTTTCCTTATTCGGCTTACATAATTTAGTTAGAACATGAACTTGATAAAAATTCAACCTAAAGTTTGATCAATTCAAGTTCTAGATAAATAAACGTGAAAAGAGATGATGGAGGAAGAATAGACGAGTAGGACACCAGCCAGTCAATAAACAACCAATAGTAGAAACAACAACAAAGAAAATAAAAGTCGAGAGCTAAAGAGGAGACAAAAACAACACTAGCCACCCAATAAGAGAGTTAAGGCAATATAGATAACGTTTTGGATTTTTGTTCACACAAAATGATGTTGTTTTGTTTATATTAATAATCATGTTTTATATTACAAAAATTGAAGTTTTGGGTCCAAGTCGGGCCATAAAGCTCAAAGTTTGAGGATAACATCGAAACTTGAATTAAAAAAAATCTATGTTTGACATAAATTTCAATTAACTTGGTTTAAACTCATTGGTGTTAAATCGATCTAGATTGACTTTCCTAACATCTTTACTCAAAATGTCAAAAGCATGACAATAAGGAAAATAGATAGTTATTCGTGACAATAAGGAAAATAGATAGTTATTCTTTAATCAATAGCATATCTTCATATTAAAGTTATTTATTTATAAAAGAAAAGGAAAACTCTATAATTTGATAGGTTGATTTATTTTCATTTTACCAAAGTCTCCAAATTTCAAATCAAATTGAGGATTTGACTATGTGTCTTCAACTAATCACTCGGAATGCCTAATACATTCAATTGCTACATTGATTATATCATTGATCAAATAAACTCAAAAATCCTAAATTTACCAATTTTAGGTAACTTCATCGAGAAAGCTCTATAAAACTCCTCATCAATAGTTTTAACCAAAACGTAGAATATCATATTGTTTTGATGAGTACTAATTGGTACGTGCTAATAGATGAATATTTGACTATATTTTGACACCCATAATTTGTGTATTTTGTTTGATATTTGATCCTGTTATTGTATATTTGGTACTTAATATGCTTCAAGTGTATTTACAGGTTATAATTGCCTCTATGGACCTAAAGGAGAAGAAATTGAAGCAAAAATTGAAAAAACACCAATATGGAATAAATGCATGACCGTGCACTTTTGTGACATCCAACGTACCTTAATTATGCACGCTTATGTACGCAGCTGTGCATATGACCTTGCATAACCTAAAAAATCAAGAAATTAACATAAAAGTGACATTTTGTGGGTAGAAGAAAGGAGGAGACTTTAGGGAGGTGATTTCTAGACATGGAGTCATTCTCTAGGTGTGATTTTGGTCCAGAGAAGTGAAAAACACAGAAAACATCGAAAGATCCATTGGAATGAAAGATTAAGCCTCTACATCACAAGGAAATTCAATAGAAGATAATCATGGAGATTTAGAACTATGAACCCGTTGTTTTCTATTTATTTTTCTTTCAATGTATGTTTGATTTTGTATTCAACAATGTGTAACTAAACGTCCAGTTAGTATTTAGGTTAAATGAACCTTATCTTAATACTTTGACATGATTTGATTATTTTATTAATACGATTGATTATTTAATATATTGTGATCTAATTATGCATTTCATTTATGTTTTAATAACCTGAGATATTAGATCATAATATGATTTCGTATGTAGAAATTGACAAATCCTAGTGTAAATAGATCTACCATAATTAAAAGGAGTTGATTGCAACAATAGAGATATGATTACATAAATCCTCTAGATTAGGGTCAAACCTAATAGAGGGACTTATAAATCAGTAAGGCAACCCTATAAGATTTAACTCAGGTAATTCGGTTAGAAACCTTAGGATTAGTTATTAATAGACTTAAGGTTAGCTACTAGCATACCATAGGAGTCTCCATGATCCAATACATCAATAAACAGTTGCATAATAAAAGATCAATCCATTAAGGTTTTAGGAGGATTCGAGCCTGGATACTAATTTATGGTAATGACAGTTTCTAAGTGAATTCCACAATCTCTGTGTTCATTATTGTTTCCTTTTTTTAAAATTATTTTAGTTTTAGTTTTAGTTTCTTTCTATTAAAAATATAAAATCAATCCTTAGGCTATATAATAGGAGAAGGGTGATTACTGGCATTTATAGTCTTCGTGGGATTGACCCGTACTTGTCAGTCCTAGCTACAGTTACGTCATGCACTTGCAGTTATTTAATATTGACTATTTTGCTTTAGGTCAATCTAGTTTTTGGCACTGTTGTCGGGTACTTTGATATTTAGAAAATCTGAAAGTTATTACTTTAGCCATTTTCATTTTAGTTTGTTTTATCTTTATCTTTATCTTTATTTTATTTATTATTTTATTTAATTGTATCTTATTGTGACTGTGGCTTATTAATTTAATTATCTTTTAAATTTCTCTATTTAATCTTGAGTTTGTGGTTTATTGTAGGAATTACAATTCATTGCCATATCCACAACTCACAATAGATTGATGTTGTAGATTTATAATTTTGGCTATAGTTTGCTTGAGGATAAGCAAAAGCTTAAGTGTGGAGATGTTTGATAGATAAATATTTGACTATATTTTGACACCAATATTTGATGTATTTTTCTTAATATTTGATACTTTATTATATATTTGGTACTTAATATGCTTTAAGTGTGATTACAGGTTATAATTGCCTCTATAGATTTAAAGGAGAAAAAATCAGACAAAAATGCGACTAAAATTGAAAAAACAATAATTTGTAAGAAATATATCTGGCATACCTCCATTATGGATGCTCATGTGCACGAACATGCACACGATCGTGCATAACCCAAAAAACCTAGAATTCAATATAAAAGTGATGTTTAGTGGGCAGAAGAAAGGAGGAGACTTTGAAAAGGCAATTTCCAAAGGAGACTATGGAAAGGCAATTTCTGGACGTGGAGTCGTTGTCTAGGTACGATTTTGGTCTAGAGAAGTGAGAATCATGAAGAAAACATCCAAAGATCCATCGGAATACAAGATTCAAGCCTCTATATCACAAGAACATTCGATAGAAGACAACAAGGGAGATTTAGAATTATAAACTTGCTGTTTTTTATTTGTTTGTCTTTCAATGTATGTTTGATTTCGTATTTGATCATGTGTAACTAAACATCCAGTTAGTGTTTATGTTAGATTAACCTTATGTTAGTACTTTGACAAGATTTGATTCTTTTATTAATGCGATTGGTTGTTTGATATGTTGTGATTTGATTACACATTTTATTTATATTCTAATAACTTGAGATATTAGATCATAATCTGATTTGGCACGTAAAGATTGATAAATTCTAGTGTGAATAGCTCTACTATAATCAGAAGGATATGATTGCAACCGTAGAGATAGGATAATATAAATCCTCCAGATTAAGGTCAAACCTAATAAAGGGACTCATAATTCGGTAATGTAACACTATAAGATTTAACTTAAGTAATTCAGTTAGAGACCTTAGGATTAGTTATTAGTAGACTCAAAGTCAGCTACTAACATACTATAAGAGTCTTCATGGTCCATTACATCAACAAACAATTGCATGATAAAAGATTAATATGTTAAGGTTTTAGATGGATTCAAGACTAGATACTAATTTGTAATACCCGGTATCTAGTTTAACCGGTACACCGAAATAAAATTGATATTTAGACTTATGTCATTAAAACCAGAGCAATGAATAATAATTTTTAGTGACATCAAATTAATGATGTATGATATTTTTCGGTGGTCACAGGAAGTGGTTCAGACAGACGTTTAAAAAAAAACAGATCAAGAATGGCATTTTTGTAATTAAGTGGACTTGAGAGGCATATAAAAGGACCTAAGTGGGAGAATAAGACAAAACTTGTCTTCTTCCTCCTCCCTCTTTCACGACAGCCACCATGGAAGCTCTCTCCAAGCTTTTTCAAGCTTTGTAACAAGAAGAAGAAGGTGATTCAAGCCATTTGAGTGACATAAAGAGGTAAGCCTCCACTCCTATGCTTAGATTCATGGGTTTAAAGCTTGATTTTCTCTTCTTTGTGAAACCCATTTGAGGGAATGCATGAGTTGAATGATTTGGATGATGGATCGATGTTCTTTGATGTCCAATGATACTTATTCTTGAAGAAATTTCGTGTGTATGGTGATTTGAGGGGTTAAACCAAAACCTACGGTTTTGAAGGTTGAGCTGTCATGGAGACAGATTCGTGACTCTCCTTGTCTATTTTTGTTGAGCTTCTTAACGTGTGAATCTGGAGAAACTTAAAACATATAAGTTGTAGATCTAGATGTCTACTATCTCCATGAATATTTTCAGGATTTTAGGGTGATCCGAATAAGAGTAATAGGCCCCGAATTGGTACTGGTTCAGAATACCATCGATATTAAAACGAGAACTGTAAGTTAATTGTTTGAAGACCTTAGGGTTAGAATTGGATGACGAGTTCTTCTTACGAAATGTTTCAAAATGTGTCCTCTAAGTTCTGTAGAAAGAGATTATTAATTGGATGAGTATTTTGTTAGATATGGCCGATTAAGGGAAGCATGTTACTAACCTTAGAGTGACAGAAGAGAGCAGAAACAGGTCAGGATTGTAAAAATCACAATAAATCCAATTTGTGTCATTTTTGAGTCTTCCTTGGATATGTGATAGCCATATGAGTCTATTGAAAATGAAACTTGGAATCACCTTAATTGGATGAGAAATGAATGAGTTATAAGGTTGTGAGTCGAGAAAGGTCCAACTAATGACTGCATGTTAAAGCTGATTGTAAATGGGAGATTTGGATCTCCTTAATGACCGAATTAGAGCATGGTCATAAAAGAAGAAATGTGAATTTATGTGTTAAATAGAGTACTGGAAAGTTTGAAAAACATTGGACCTAGGTATAAGGAGTTATGCCATCGCGAATGGGACTTATGCAGTTTTGTAATGTTATGTGTTAAGCAATGAGGTTTTTTTTAGAATGACTAATGAGGGTATATGTATTTTCATGCATGTTATCCGGTAGCTTGTGAAAGCAGAAAAGGAATAGAACTAGACGTCGTGCCTAGTACATCTCAAGTTTAAGAAAGGTAGAAAGAAATCAGAAATTTTGAGATAGTTGAGGTGAGTATAAGCATACTACTATACTTGTGTAGTAATCCTTTCTTTAATATTGCGGCTTGTTGAATTGTTCTTGAATCCTTATGAATTATTTGACATATAACTCCATTTAGTTGAGTCTAGCATGTTGTATGCCAGATTGACTAAATGATTTCATATTCTTTGCATCTTCTAGTTCCCTTATTGTGTTGAACCTATTGATTGCGATTCTTTGATGAAGCTTGTTTTTCATGTTAACCAAGATTGATGAGTTCTCAGAATACCCAGCTGATAGGGTTTATTATCAGACTATGTGCACATGGATGACCCGCCGGTGATGGGTTAGATCCGGGTCCTACCTGGAGAGGGCAGGCCTCCAGGGGCAAGGTTAGGCCGACCTTGTCTAGAATCAGAAAAGGGGAGATACGCCGTACTAACATGCCTCTGTCTCTTCCTAAGAATTTCAGAAAGAATCAAAACTCATAATCTAGAAAAGAAACCAGAAAAGAAAAGAACTTAGAAAGAAAAGAACCCAGAACCCAGAACCCAGAAAAGAATTCAGAAACCAGATTCTTGTTTTCTTTGAACAATTCACTTTGAGCTTTATTATTGATACTCATGTTAGTGCCGCATTTGAGATTACTACCTGTGTATCCTTTGATGCTGTATATTGTTGCTTTGAATGCCACAAGCCATTCTTGTGAAGCTAGCCTTGTATTACGTAGCCTCACAAGCATGGTAGTATGTTTATATCTCACTGAGTCGTGTTGTAGACTCACACCTCACTATCACCATTTCAGGAGATTAACAGATCAGACAAGAGAGAAATCCAAGCCTTTTAAGACTCGCTTGGATAATCAATCAAGTAATGTTTTTGGCATGATGTAAAATTTGCAGATACTTCTAGACGCTCCATGGTTTGTCATAATTATATGTACATATAACCTGTATGGATTTGTTATGGTATTGAGAATGATGTTAGTTGATGATAAGTAGATGTTGTATGTGAGAATTGTAGATTTGAATCCTTGCTTCTTACAACCTATTAAGCAGGTAAAGGATTATCAGATAAACGAATGGGTCATGCCGGATTTTTAGTAGAAGACAAAACAGTTGGGCTTACTACGGGTTTTGGTGGCATTAAGCCTACCCATTCTCTAGTGCCAACACGGCCCAAAAAGGCAGGTCGTGTCAGATGGTATCAGAGCCCGGTTGTATAAAAGTAAGGATCTTGTGATCTACATGGTGGACAAAAAGTATTAAAGAAAGGTTTATGTTATGAAATATGCATATGATATCTTGCATAAGCATGACACCATGGAGCATAGGATCTGCATAGCATGTTATCATTGTGTCTAAATGATTTTACTTTCTCTCTAGTATGCCTCCTAGAAGAAGAACACCTCCTCAACGAGGACGAGGACGAGGACGAGGACGAGGACGAGGACGAGGACGAGGTCGTCCTAGAAGGGGGGAAATGTCGACTGCTGTACCTGATGTAGAGTCCGTACAGCAAGAACAACAAGAAGAAAGGTCTCCACCCAGAGTTAGGAGGAGATCAGAGATAGAAAATGAGCCTGAACCCCCAGCTGCTCAAGAGGAAGAGGTCAGAACGTTACAACAAAGGATTGAAGCATTAGAAGCAGAGAACCGAGCCTTAAGAGAAAGGCAGGAGGTTCTAGAATTAAGAGAAGAAGTAAGAATACTTAGACAAAGAGAGAGAGAAAGGACTCAGGGGGTACGGAAGTTGCTCTGCACCACCACCTCGGCCAAAGGCTGAGATGCCTGGAGGATTGCCTAGACGAGCTTTAGATGATGAAGGGGTAAGCATCAATGATTTCTTGAAATTACAAACCCCTGAGTTTGGTGGTGAGAGACATGAGGATCCCCAAGAGTTTATGAGTCATACTGAGAAACTGGTCCGGAGATTGACTTGCTCTGATGCATGGATCATAGAATTAGTGGGGGTTAAATTGACAAAGAATGCAGGAGTGGTTCGGAGGAATATTGAAGATCAAGCTGTATGGTGAAAACCCTCCAACTGGGAGTTCTTTAAGCGCATTAATAGATGAGTTCATTTCTCCTATGAGAGATGAATCGGGCCCTGCAATTTGAAAGGCTTAGACAAAGCTTTGGTATGAGCGTGGATGATTATGCAAGTGAATTTCTTCACTTATGCAAATTTGCTACAACAATTGTGCCTACTGAAGCCGCAAAAATGGAAAGATACAAGTTGGGACTTATACCTTCCTTATTTAGTGTTGTTGCAGCTATTGACTTCTCAAATTTGTCGAGATTGATTGATAAGACTCGAAAATTAGAAGCAAAGTTTAAGGAGGGAGAGTAGAAGAGAATCGAGAAGAAAAGGTAAAGGCGGAGCAAGCGGTAGAGGTCGCAGAGAAAGAGATAGCTCTCGATGAGACAATCGAACAACCAATCTGATCTGCTCCTCCGAACTACTGAGAGGGGTCAAGGTAGGGCGAAAATCCAGATGCATCAATCTTTTCATTACTGTGGTGTCTGTAACCCACCTAGGGCTAGATCACAAAGAACTCTGACCTGATCCACAAGTTAGAACGCTTGCAATGTCTGTGGAAAGAATCATCCAGACCTTGTAGACTCGGGTCCAGAGGTTGTTATAGAGTGCGGACAGCGAGGGCATTTCATGAAAGATCGCCTAATGCTAGAGAACCAAGCGGCTCCACCCCGACTTCTCGGACTCATGCGGATAGATAGACACAGTAAATAGAGGCCTAATCGGTAGAGGTAGACCTCAAGGCCAAGCTCTCACTCGAAATATGGGGCGATGTCATTGACTCCAGCAAATAGAGGTCGGGGAGAGTGTTTGCGGTTAATCCCCGAAGCATAGGCCTCTGTCTGGCGATGAATAGGTAACCCTATGTAAACTGTTGATATTTAGTTAAATTTTATTATGAATAAAATGTCTATGCTCATTATGATAGAAGATATGATTGTTTTAATTATGTTGAATGTTGGTATAGGCTTAGTCCTTATCCAGAATCAGAATGCTAAAGTGCTATTTGACTCGGGTGCCATTCATTCATTCATAGCGCCGAGTTTTGCCAGAAAGCTAGATAAAGGAAGAGAAGTAATGAAAGACCCACTGTTCATAGTTACACCCTTAGGGGAAACCTGTTGGACCTTGATTTTTGAGTGAAAATAAGAAATATTCAAAAGTGGATGAGTTAATTGAAATTAAGTTGAAAATCAAGAAATAAGGAGAGAAAGTGTGAAAATATGAAGAATAGTAAAAAGTTTGACTTTTTGGCCTTTGATAGTTGACTTTTGATTTAGGCATAATTTGAGAAAATTGTCTTATGGAAACTTGTAGTTTATGTCAAGAGCTTTCGGTAGCCATAAAGTTTGATATTTTTCGATATCGGGAGTGAGAATTATGATAAGTCAAAGTTAGCTTGGAAGTTTGACTTTTTGAGGAAAAAGTTGATTTTTTTATTTAGGTCAAATTCGAGAAAATGATCAACATAAAACTTGTAGCCTCTGTCGAGAGCTTTTCGTGGACATAAAGTTTGCTATTTTTCGATGTCGGGATTGAGAGATATGAATTTCTGAAGATATGCTTTGTTTTGAAAATGCTTTTAAGTATAGATTTGTGTGTTCTATGCTTTGAGGCCACTCATCATATGGATTTAGTTTGAATTAGAGTAAGTGATCTTCATGAAAGTTTTAGATGATGTTTTTATCTTTCCATTGATATAAAGTTTGCAATTTTTTGATATCGGGGCTAGGAGTTATGAGCGATTAAAAATTGGAAGTCGTTTAGGAAAAGCTGTTTTGGACAGAATCTTTGATTGAGTTTTCAACCTCTTTCGAGACCTAATTTGATTTTGAGTTATTTAGGGAAGTTGTAGAGCTTCCTTTGATCTTTCTATTGACACTAAATTTGTCAAATTCCAAGTTCGGGATCGATAAATATGATTTTGGAAAAGTTCAGTTTTGACGTTCCGTTACTTTGTTTCTTTATCCGATCCCTTTCGTAATCTTTTGCTTATAATTCCTTCGTTCGACATCCGATTGATTTGATTCTCAAAGCGTTGGATTACTAAGGAAATTAAGTTCATTTTCATGAAGAATTATGATTTTTAGGAGATTAAATGGAAAGAGATTGATTGAACCTAAGTGAGAGCTTTGGTTATAAGTTATAAGTTGGATAATTTTCTGAACATGGTTTGGTATTTTGAGAAATTCGGGAGTTGTACAACTCCGATTGAGTTGATTCTTGAGGGAAAATAAAATTAAGATATGGGGTTACAAATCATGTGAAGGGATCGAAATTTAATTTCATCCCTAAGATTGTTAATTTCTGGACTGAAGTTATGTTAATGTTCAGTCTCGGATTTTGTGAAGGTCCGATAGTATTTTGGCTATAACTTCTTCGTTTTAGATCCGAATTGAGCGCCGTTAGTGGCGTTGGATTCGTATGATCAAGAGGAACAATTATCTAGTAGAAAGTTTGTCCAAATTATTTCGTTTAGCTGCTCAAATTCTGGACGCGAAATGACAGTTTTTTAGACACATTGAAGGGCAATTTTGGAATTAGGCTAAAAAGAAGGGGCATAAGAGTCTTTAGCCTATCATTTTAATGACATGGCAGAAACAACATGAGGATTGTTGTTTTTATATGGAGGACTCACGATGTTCTAGAGGAAGAAAAGAAGAATAAGGAAGAAAAGAAGAAAAGTGGAGAAAGAAGTGTGATTTCGGCAAAGGTGAGAGAGAAAGCTTGGATTTTGATTTTTTTTTTAGATTTAAAGCTTTTTTTGAGTAGATTTCAAGGAAGAAGGATGAAAGAAGGTGGAAGCTCCCGCTAAGGCTCCATAAATTCAAAATTTGAAGGAGAAAGAGGTAAGGAAAAAAAATTTAGATTTTGAGTTTTTGATGAGTTTTTGGTTTAGAATCATTAGAAATGATATGGGTATGTGATTTATGAAGTCAATTGTGATGATTATGCCTTAAGTGAGATTTAATTTTGGTTAATTGAGTGATTAGGATTATGTCAAAATTTGAAATTGGGGGTTTTTGAAATTGTTGCTTTAGATTGCTTGAATTAGTGATGAATTTGAGATATCCTAAGTTAATTTTGATGTTTATGCTTTAGGTGAAGTTTAATTTAAAAAATTGTAAATTGGGGGTTTAGACTTAATTTGAAATTTGGGGATTTTGTGAATTAATGGTGTAGAATCATCAATACTAGTATGAATTGGTGAAATATGAAATCAATTATGAAGAAATTGTGATTTATGATATGAAATTTGTGTAAATTGGTTTAGGCCAATTTTGAAAATTGAGGATTTTCAAAATTGGAGATTGAAATAGCTTGAATATGTGAGGAATTGATGTTTCCTAAGCTCAATTTGAGTAATTATGATTTTTGTGATATCGAATTTGATTGAATTGGTTTAGGTGCAATTTAGAATTTGGGGGATTTTGGGATTTTTAGAAATTGTTGAAGTAAGATGGCTTGAAATATGATGAGTTTGTGAATTATGAAATCAATTTTGAAGAAATTGTAATTTATGGTATTGAATTTGGATAAGTTAGTTTAGGCCAAATTGGTGAATTAGGGTTTTTGTAAATTGGTGAGTTAGATAGCTTGGAATTATGGTAAATTGGTGAATTCCTAAGTTAATTTTGAAGATTATGTTATTTATGATGTGAATTTGGATGATTATGGTTTAGGTTTTATTAAATTGGAAGAGAGAGAGAAGCAAAAGTCAAATTGAAGCATTGGACACGATGCTAGCATGGAAATAAGGTGGGTAGTATATTTATATTTTGATTTATAAGCTATATGTGAAATTTTGAAAATTAAAGAAAACAAAATTTGATTTTGATAAATTATTGTTGATAAAAATGTTTGAAAAAGGATGTAAATGTTTGAAATTATGATTTCGAAGGGTTAAAATGAGTTTTAGAAAATGCAAGAATTATGAAATTCATGGTTTTCAAATTATTTGATTTATGATTTAAATGATTTAAAGAATTAGTGCATATATTGTGATGAATTTGATGAATATGTGATTTAAGTGAATTGCATTCGATTTGTTATATGAATTCATGTGGATATATGTTTGTGTCATTTATGACACATTATGATGATATGATATGAAAAATTTAAAGAAAATTAAGATTTTGAAAAGTGCCTTCGGGCAATCTGAAATTTCGTTTTGCTTATGTGCTACGTGGGTTTGCTCAGGTCCTTTGTGAGTCAGTGCACTATCTCTACTTGTTATAGCCTTCTCCCGGCTGCCCGCTAGTGGCATGGAGTTCCGATCACGGACTCCCTTCACGGTTGCACATGACCGTTATGCGGAAGTGTGCAGTACGTCCTGTTATGGACCAAACCAAACCATTTAATGTGTTATTGTGATTTGTGTTGGATGCCGCAAGATAACCCATAACACACGCCGCGATATAACTCAAAACACCTACGGGTGGGGTATGGGGTCCAACATCAAACCATTATGTTATGTTATGTGGTTTTTGATTTTGTTTATGTGCTATGTGATGCATTCATGTTTAAAGCTGTGCATGATTGGCAAAAAATTTGAGAATTTGAGAAATGAGAAAGTGAATTTTCAATCATGAATTTCGGAAACTGTTTATGAATGTTTTGGAAAGTTTGAAAATGGGTTTTTGGATAAATTTTTGAATGGGAAATGTTTGAAAATTTTGAAAAGATAATTTTCGCTTATGTTTCAATTTATAAATATATTATCCACGAGCTTAGAGCTACCCCCTTTCATCCTCATCTCCGGTATTGACGGGAGATTGGATGAAAGATGGTCAGGACGTCAGTTCGATATTTATATGTTTTGTAATCTGTATAAGTTAGATTTTGAGTAACTTGGATTTTTGTATGGATATGTATATGAATTTGTGTATGGAAATGAGTTATGGGATTGTAAGTGATTTCTGAACTTGTATATGGGTTGGAGATATGAGAATTTGTGTGATTATGGAATGTGACTTGTGACTATATATAGATATGATTAGATGCGTTTGGATTGAATTAGGAATTTGAATAAGGATGTTTTTTATCTGAATTGAGAATTGTGGAAGTGTTAGGTATAGATTTGTGTTTTGCTGGTGTTTGGATTCCAGACGGGAGTGTCCGATGATTTTGATGATTGTTTGAGTATATTAGAAGTGTTTTACCTTTGCGAAATTTTAGGTTGTCAAAATACAGTAGTTATCTTTTGATTTTGGTAAAAATCGGGTTAAGATAAGAATAAAATTAAGAAGTTAGTTTGGTAAAGATGAGATTTAGTGATCAAGGCAAATTATATAAATTGAGTGTTATATGAGGATAAATTTCAAAAAGGAAATTATATGGATTGATTATGATTTGAATGTGATCGAGTAAAGAGAAAAGGAATGAATAAGAAAAAAAAAATTATACCGGATTTCGGATATGGATAGTCTAGGTTATCCCACGCGATAAGTTATCTATACTTTGTGTTTCTCCGGGATGTCAAACATTCGTTTTCCGATTCGCTGTGATTTGTGTGAGCACTTGTCTCCGCTTTGTTATTTGCATTCCGATTCGCGATTTTCCGCTTTGTTTTCGATTCTGGTCGTTTTCGGTTTCCGTTTTTCGGTTGGGATCCGATTTTCGGATCGGGTCCCAACAAAACCGTTGAAGTACAATATGTTTACCCCTCTTGTGTAGTGGAGTTAGAAGGCAGAAAATTTATGGAAAATTTGATCGAGTTGGCAGTATTAGAATTTGATGTTATCTTGGGTATGGATTGGTTGTCAAATCACCATGCTACAATGGATTGTTATGCCAAAAGAATTGTACTTAGGTCAGATCCAGAAACAGAAGTGTTATATCAGGGAAATCGAATTGGGTTTCCTATCAACAAAATTTCAGCTATGCATGCTCAAAGACTTCTAAGGAAGGGATGTCAGGGGTATATAGCTCATGTTAGGGATACGGAAGGAAGATAAGTGAGATCTGATCCTATAGTAAGGGATTTTCCAGATGTGTTTCGAAAGATTTACCCGATTACCACCAGAAAGAGAAATAGAGTTTAATATAGAACTCATTCTTGGTACAAACCCTATCTCCATTTCTCCATACAGAATGACACCTATAGAACTAAGAGAGTTAAAGATGCGATTTGCGATTTCTTTGGATAAAGGGTTTATTAGACCCGATAGTTCACCGTAAGTGCGCCGATGTTATTTGTCAAGAAGAAAGATGGATCCTACGGTTATTCATAGATTATCGGCGATTGAATAAAGTAACTATTAAGAATAAATACCTCTTCCTCGGATTGACGATTTGTTCGATCAATTACAAGGAGCCAGTCATTTCTCTAAGATTGATCTCAAATCTGGGTATCATCAGTTAAGGATCCGAAAAGAGGATGTGCCAAAAACTGCCTTTAGAACCAGATATGGGCATTATGAGTTCTTGGTGCTTCCTTTTGGTTTAACGAATGCACCAGCGGTCTTTATGGATTTGATGAATAGAATCTTCAGGCCGTATTTGGATAAATTCGTTGTGGTGTTAGTTGATGATATATTGGTATATTCCAGGAGCCAAGAGGAACATGAAAAACACTTGACAATAGTGTTACAAAGCCTTAGGGATAATCAGTTGTATGCCAAGTTGGCAAAGTGTGAGTTACGGCTTGACGAGTAAATTTCTTAGGTCACATAATTAGTAAAGAAGGAATTCAAGTAGATCCTCAGAAGGTGGAAGCGGTGTCTAACTGGCCTAGACCTACTAATGTTACCGAAGTAAGAAGTTTCTTAGGTATGGCTGGATATTACAAATGATTTGTAAAGGACTTTTCCAAGATAGCTGCTCCCCTGACGAAGTTAACCCGGAAACAAGTGAGATTTGAGTGGGATGATTCCTGTGAGCAAAGTTTCCAAAAGCTTAAGGAATGTCTCACATCAGCTCCAGTGTTAGCATTACCTTCAGGGCAAGGTGATTATGTGATATATTGTGATGCCTCCAAAGTTGGTTTAGGCTGTGTATTGATGCAGAATGGAAGGGTAATTGCCTATGCTTCTAGACAGTTGAGGAAGCATGAAGTAAACTATCCTACGCATGATCTAGAAATGGCAGCGATGATATTTGAACTGAAAATTTGGAGATACTATTTATATGGTGAAAAGAGTGAAATATATACAGATCATAAGAGTCTTCAATACATTCAGCAACAGAAAGAGTTGAATATGAGACAAAGACGATGGATTGAGTTACTAAAGGATTATGACTGCCAGATCTTGTATCACCCAGGTACAGCCAATGTAGTGGCTGATGCTTTGAGCAAAAAATCGATGGGGAGTTTGCATCATATCTCCATTCAAAAGAAAGAGCTAGTTCAAGATTTAAATGGGTTATTTAATGCGGGTTTGCACTTGGAAGTATCTGATTCTCAAGTATTACTTGCTCAATTCTAGGTGAAGTCCGATTTAATTGATGAGATTCAAATTACCCAAGATAGTGATCCTGAGATAGCCAAATTAAGAATAGTTGTCCAGGATGGTAAGATAACAGAGTTCAATATAGTAGATGGGGTATTGAAATGCAGTGACAGGATATGTGTACCTGACATAAATGAACTAAGACAAAGGATATTGCATGAAGCACATTATGCACCCTATAGTGTTCACCCTGGAACCACCAAGATGTACCATGATGTTAAAGGCATATATTGGTGGCCAGGTATGAAGAAAGATGTAGCCCAGTTTGTATCCACCTGTTTAACTTGTCAACAGGTCAAGTTTGAACATCAGAAGCCCACTGGACTACTACAGGAGCTATCGCTACCCGAGTGGAAGTGGGAGCGAATTACCATGGATTTTGTGATTGGATTGCCAAGAACACCTAAGGGGCATGATTCTATTTGGGTTATAGTCGACAGACTGACCAAGTCAGCCCACTTTATAGCTGTTAAAACCACTTATAGTGCGGCTCAGTTAGCCCAGTTGTATGTTGACATAATTGTGAAGTATCATGGAGTGCCAGTGTCTATTGTTTCTGATAGGGGAACGCAGTTCACTTCTAGATTCTGGCAGAAACTACAAGAAGCCATGGGCACACAGCTAGATTTTAGTACAGCATTCCACCCACAGACTGATGGGCAATCAGAGAGAACCATCCAGACACTCGAAGACATGTTAAGAATGTGTGTCTTGGACTTTGGTGGATATTGGAAATGTCATCTACCTTTAATAGAATTTGCTTACAACAATAGCTACCATTCCACCATTGGAATGGCACCTTTTGAAGCATTGTATGGCAGAAAGTGCAGATCTCCACTCTGTTGGACAGAAGTAGGAGAAAGACAGTTAGAAGGACCAGATTTAATTCAAGAAACTTCTGCAAAAGTTCCTCTGATACAGGAAAGATTAAGAATGGCCTTCAGTAGACAAAAGAGTTATGCAGATTCTAAGAGAAGGGACGTGCAATATGAACCAGGTGATCAAGTTTTCTTAAAAGTCTCTCCTATGAAAGGCATAGTCAGATTTGGAAAGAGAGGGAAGATGAATCCTAGATATATTGGACCATTCGAGATCCTGGAAAGGGTTGGAAATGTGTCATATCGGTTAGCTTTGCCTCCTCATCTTAGCTGCGTGCATCCAGTTTTCCATATATCAATGTTAAGGAAGTACATTCCAGATCCTTCTTATGTATTGCAAACCCCAGAAGTGAATGTAGCAAAAAATCTCTCTTATGAAGAAATTCCAGTTGCCATCATAGATAGACAGACTAGAAAGTTGCGGAATAAAGAGATTCCGATGATCAAAGTCTAATGGCAAAATCAAAGAATTGAGGAATGTACATGGGAAACGGAAGAATCAATGAGGACCAGATATCCCCAGTTGTTCCCCCAATAAGGTAAATTTTCAAAATTCGTGGGCAAATTTTATTAAGGGGGGGAGAATGTAATACCCGGTATCTAGTTTAATCGGTACACCGAAATAAAATTGATATTTAGACTTATGTCATTAAAACCAGAGCAGTGAATAATAATTTTTAGTGACATCAAATTAATGATGTATGATATTTTTCGTTGGTCACAGGAAGTGGTTCAGACAGACGTTTAAAAAAAAACAGATCAAGAATGGCGTTTTTGTAATTAAGTGGACTTGAGAGGCATATAAAAGGACCTAAGTGGGAGAATAAGACAAAACTTGTCTTCTTCCTCCTCCCTCTTTCACGACAGCCACCATGGAAGCTCTCTCCAAGCTTTTTCAAGCTTTGTAATAAGAAGAAGAAGGTGATTCAAGCCATTTGAGTGACATAAAGAGGTAAGCCTCCACTCCTATGCTTAGATCCATGGGTTTAAAACTTGATTTTCTCTTCTTTGTGAAACCCATTTGAGGGAATGCATGAGTTTAATGATTTGGATGATGGATCGATGTTCTTTGATGTCCAATGACACTTATTCTTGAAGAAATTTCGTGTGTATGGTGATTTGGGGGGTTAAACCAAAACCTACGGTTTTGAAGGTTGAGCTGTCATGGAGACAGATTCGTGACTCTCTTTGTCTATTTTTGTTGAGCTTCTTAACGTGTTAATCTGGAGAAACTTAAAACATATAAGTTGTAGATCTAGATATCTACTATCTCCATGAATTTTTCCAGGATTTTAGGGTGAGCCGAATAAGAGTAATAGGCCCCGAATTGGTACTTGTTCAGAATACCATCGATATTAAAACGAGAACTGTAAGTTAATTGTTTGAAGACCTTAGGGCTAGAATTGGATGACGAGTTCTTCTTACTAAATGTTTCAAAATGTGTCCTCTAAGTTATTTAGAAAGGTATTATTAATTGGATGAGTATTTTGTTAGATATGGCAGATTAAGGGAAGCATGTTACTAACCTTAGATTGACAGAAGAGAGCAGAAACAGGTCAGGCTTGTAAAAATCACAATAAATCCAATTTGCGTCATTTTTGAGTCTTCCTTGGATATGTGATAGCCATATGAGTCTATTGAAAATGAAACTTGGAATCATCTTAATTGGATGAGAAATGAATGAGTTATAAGGTTGTGAGTTGAGAAAGGTCCAACTAATGACTGCATGTTAAAGCTGATTATAAATGGGAGATTTGGATCTCCTTAATGACCGAATTAGAGCATGGTCATAAAAGAAGAAATGTGAATTTATGTGTTAACTAGAGGACTGGAAAGTTTGAAAAACATTGGACCTAGGTATAAGGAGTTATGCCATCGCGAATGGGACTTATGCAGTTTTGTAATGTTATGTGTTAAGCAATGAGGTTTTTATGAGAATGACTAATGAGGGTATATGTATTTTCATGCATGTTATCCAGTAGCTTGTGAAAGAAGAAAAGGAATAGAACTAGACGTCGTGCCTAGTACATCTCAAGTTCAAGAAAGGTAGAAAGAAATCAGAAATTCTGAGATAGTTGAGGTGAGTATAAGCATACTACTATACTTGTGTAGTAATCCTTTCTTTAATATTGCGGCTTGTTGAATTGTTCTTGAATCCTTATGAATTATTTGACATATAACTCCATTTAGTTGAGTCTAGCATGTTGTATGCCAGATTGACCAGATGATTTCATATTCTTTGCATCTTCTGGTTCCCTTATTGTGTTGAACCTATTGATTGCAATTCTTTGATGAAGCATGTTTTCCACGTTAACCAAGATTGATGAGTTCTCAGAATACCCAGCTGATAGGGTTTATTATCAGACTATGTGCACATGGATGACCCATCGGTGATGGGTTAGATCCGGGTCCTACTTGGAGAGGACAGGCCTCGAGGGCAAGGTTAGGCCGACCTTGTCTAGAATCGAAAAAGGGAGATCGCCAGTCTAGCATGCCTCTGTCTCTTCCTAAGAATTTCGAAAGAATCGAACTCGAATCTAGAAAAGAAACCAGAAAAGAAAAGAACTTAGAAAGAAAAGAACCCGAACCGGAACCGAAAAAGAATTGAAACCAGATTCTTGTTTTCTTTGAAGAATTCACTTTGAGCTTTATTATTGATACTCATGTTATTGCCGCATTTGAGATTACTACATGTATCCTTTGATGTTGTATATTGTTGCTTTGAATGCCACAGGCCATTCTTGTGAAGCTAGCCTTGTATTACCTAGCCTCACAAGCATGGTAGTATGTTTATATCTCATCGAGTCGTGTTGTAGACTCACACCTCACTATCACCATTTCGTGAGATTAGCGAGATCGGACGAGAGAAATCCAAGCCTTTTGAGACTCGCTTGGATAATCAATCAAGTAATGTTTTGGCATGATGTAAAATTTGCGATACTTCTAGACGCTCCATGGTTTGTCATAATTATATGTACATATAACTTTGTATGGATTTGTTATGGTATTGAGAATGATGTTGGTTGATGATAAGTAGATGTTGTATGTGAGAATTGTAGATTTGAATCCTTGCTTCTTACAACCTATTAAGCAGGTAAAGGATTATCAGATAAACGAATGGGTCATGCCGAATTTTTAGTAGAAGACAGAACAGTTGGGCTTACTACGGGTTTTGGTGGCATTAAGCCTACTCATTCTCTAGTGCCAACACGGCCCAAAAAGGCGGGTCGTGTCATAATTTATGATAACGAATTTTCTAAGTGAATTCCACTATCTCTATGTTCATTATTGTTTCTATTTTATTTTATCTATGTTAGTTTTAGTTTCTTTCCAATAAAAATATAAAATCAATCCTTAGGCTAGATAATAGGGGAAAGGTGATTACTAGTATTCATAATCTTTATGAGATCAACCCGTACTTGTTGGTACTAGCTACAACTACGCCATGCACTTGCGGTTATTAAGTATTGACTATTATGCTTTAGGTCAATCACGTGCTGTGCTAGTCAAAAAATGGTACTCAATGTATAAGTACAATTTTAGATCTTGGATTAGAACAATACTTGAAATATTGATCAATACCAGTTTAAGATTAAAATTTTAATAAAATGTAATAATACAGTAAAAACTAAACAAAATGTATGCTTATCTTCTAAATTCTAGCTTACTGCCTAGTCCAACACTCCTAAATCCTAACACTTAAGTTTATTGTCCATTCCTTTTGCCTATCTTTTACTGATCATCACTATCACTAGACCTTTTGTCAGTCTACAAGCTACTCTCCACTAATTTGCCATCTCCTCTCTATTATTTTCTTCTTTACTAGATCATTGCCTCCGCTAGGTCTTATGATATAAGGGTAATAGTGGTTTGATATAATGATTATGTATTGGCTACAAAACAAGTGACGCTAACTTAATATAGGAAACTTTATTCTAGTTTTAAATTCCCACTGATAATATTATCCATTTATTATAGGATAATTTTATTTTATGTGCGAGGATTACCACGTTTATTATAAGAAAATTTGAAACTCAATGGCTTATATAGACTTTACAATTTAAATGAGGTTCTAAAAAGGCTAAGATAAAGGAAAGAGATAGTTTAATTAGAGGTTTTTCTTAATCATGTAAGATTTGGGTGATAGGTGATTTGAGAGCAAGCTATGGAGGGTTGGAGACACTCTTACTAGTATAATTTTTTAACTTAAAACTAACAAATTTAATAATACTACTTAATTTTGTTTTCTTTTACTTACACATAAAAAATGTAACTGAGTTTCATTTTTGATCCATAGTTGAATATTAAGGATAAAAGAGATGGACAAAACTAAAGTTTGTTATGGAAGAAGTTTTATAAATCTTATATGTTTGAAAAATTAAGAATATCTTGAAGAATACTTGATGATTTACATTGTCAATTGTGTGCATATAACTGGGGCTTCTAAGATATGCCTTTTAGTACAACAATTTATGAGAATATAATCAACATAATATGAAATTGTGAATGGTATAGGAATCATTTTCTTTTATTTTTTTCATAATAAAGCCATTTTGTAATGTACATGGCTATATATGTGTGTGTAATTTTTAGTTTCATTTATAATATCCATTTGAAATTTTAATAACTTGTACCATCTATATTAGTAAAGAATCTACCGGATATGCTACAATCATAACTCATAATATGTTATGAATATGGTAATAACATTTCAATACATTAGCTTTGTGAATTTCATTTTTCAAGTATTTGTATATGATAATTCCTTTTAGAATTGAATATTGAATTTTATTAGACTCTTTAAGCTATATATTGAATTGATATAATATTGAAAAATAGTAAATATAAGATATTTTCTTATCATTGATGAAACTAACCAGAAAGCAAGAAAAATGACTAAGTTCATCAATAATCGTGCATTTTTGAACTTGATGAAAAAGAGTCTCACTAATAGCATGAATTTGTGTTGTCTACTATTACAAATTTATAACTAATTTCTTATCATTCTAATGAAGAAGGAGCTAAGATAAATTTTTACAAGTTATAAATAGATTGCATCTTAAAATGCCAAGTTTAATGTTAGAACGGAGGTTTCTAAAATTATACTTGAAGATTGTGAATTTTGATTCCAACATCAATTTCTAATATGAGTTTATGAGCCTTTAGTGATAGTACTTTGTTTGACTGATAGTGATGAAAAGACAACAATGAGTTACTTTTATGATTCTATGGATAGGGCCAAGGAAGCAATCAAGTCTAATATAAAAAAAAGCCTTTCTTGCATATACATTTCATTATTGAGTTTAGTGGATTTATTCATCAGTTTGTCCAATGGTTTTTTCTCTTCTTACTGAAGGGTTATCCAAACTAAATCTTCGCGTTTGTTTCATCGTTATTTTTTTATTCTCGTATTGTTCTATTGTTGCAACTTGAAAAGTTATTTCTTGTCATTGATATTCGGTTGACTTTTTAGAAAGTTGTGTTATCTATCTCCCAACAACTAACTAGTGTGAGTGCTATCATAATGAAGGGTTGAAATAACTCTATTTATCTATCAAGTTAACGTCATTAAATTAATTGATATGGAGACCTATGTTGGAGGATTTCTTTGATCTTATTGAAGTGGACATAGGTGTGAAGGATGATATTTCTTCAAAACCTAAAAAGATGTTAGACAGATAATGGGAAAAGATAAAGTGAAAAACTTTGGACATTATCAGAAAATGGATTGATATCAACATAGTCAACCATATGTCTTAAGAAATAGATCCTTTTAAGCTATTGAAGAAGCTAGAAGGTTTGATGAAAGGAAGATTGCTCATAATATGGCCTTTCTGATTTAAAGGTTTGTGAATTTGAAGTTTAATGTTAGGAAATCAGTGTTGGAGCATCGAAGTGATTTCCAGGACATAATTAACAAGCTAAATACAATGAAGATCATTCTAGATGATGAGCTTCAAGCTTTATTTCTATTGAGTAACGCTGATGGTGATGATTAGCAATTTAGCTCCAGAAGGTTTGCTCTCTTTGGATGTAATCAAAGAGAGTATATTTACTGAAGAAATCAAAAGAAAGGAGATTGGAGTTGACAACGTGAATGCTTTCGTGATAGAAAGTAGGGGAAGGAATAAGAATAAGGATCCCAAAGATCGTGATAAGTCTAAGAACCATTCAAAGTTCAAACGTGACAAAGTTGTGAAGACATGCTACTATTATGATAAGCCAGGAAACATTAAGAGATTCTGCTACAAGTGGAAGAGGGATTAGAAAAAGCAAGATCATCAGAATGATATAGTGATGATAAGAGTACATTTGTAACTATTTCAAACACAGATGATGAGGTGTCCCTAGTTTGTGCAACTAGTGAATACTTCCATGTTAGTAATGTTGATTCAGAATGACTGAATGGCATGGAAGCATCTTATCATTGTGTTCCAAAGAAGTAGTACATCTCAAGCTACAAGAGTGGAGATTTTGGGACCGTCAAGACAGGAAACCAAAGTTCTGCTATGGTAATCAGTATGGGTGATATCTAAGTTCAGACAAATATTGAATACTTACTGACCTCGAGAGATGTATGACACATCCCTTATCTAAAGCTGAATATGTTATTGGTGAATGTGTTAGATCAAGAAGGGTTTCAACACACTTTTGAGGATAAGTGGAAGCTGTCCAAAGGCACAATGATAACAGCTTGAGAAGAGTTATGTTGCTTATTGTACAAGATACATTTAAAGGTGTGTGGTGTAGAAAAGTATACACAGTCAAAGAGGAAACTTCACTAAAAATAAATTAATAGGAAATGATTGGAAATTAAATATTTATTTAATCACGATTAATAATATCAAAATAATTTCATATATATTCTTTTATTAGTAATTGATCATTAATTAGTATCACTACAAATAAAATAATAAATTTAAGTACAATATGAAATAATTAAATTGGTACAATAATAATAATAATAATAATAATAATAATAATAATAATAATAATAATAATAATAATAATAAGATAAATTAAATTAATAGCGTAAACTATTTATTTAGTGTTTATAATTTTATATAAATTTTTTTCTTAAAGAAAAGGAGTTATGATATAAAGGATACTCTAAATTGATTAATGTGTAAAACAGACTGCGGTATTAATTAGGCCTTAAGTGGCTGTGTACATCAATTAACGGTCAATTGCTACATGGATTTCTAGTCTGAGGCCAAAGCCCTAACAAGTAGAGTCTAGATCTCCTGTCTAATATTATGGTGTCTTATTGTGTCCAATGAATCTCAGTCGTTTATTTATGTAAGTCCTGCGTAGGTCTCGCGTGGACCTCACGTGGGTCCCACAAAATAAATGGTTGAGATTCTATAAAACAGAATAAGACAGGGTAATATTAGACAGAAGATCTGATTTTAACAAGCAAGTTTGATCACAGAAGGACCATTGAAAAGTTGCGGTATTATATTATTATCTTTCCTATTCTTTTCATTGTTTGGAGTTGCAGGGGATAAAAACGTCATATATCTCGTTGGCTTAAAGGATATTTCCAACTTTGATTCTGTGTTTTGACTTTTTGGGTATGCGAGAAAAAGAAGTGTTAGTTAGGCCTTTGAGTGTTAAAAAGCCTTCAAGGCTTTGCCTTCATAAGGCACTAATTCCGCCACAAGGTGTCAACCATACGAATTCACCAAGAAGTTTTCCGTGAAATCTGCTATCTAATCATCCATTACCTCAGCCACGGGATGCACTAGTTAAAACAATTGACCTTAGTTAACAATCAGCGAATTCAGTTAATTTCTCTCCTTGTTAAAGACAACAGCCATTCGTTTTCTATTCTGATTGCTGCTAAAAGTCCTGCGTGGATTCAGCGTTTAGTTTTGAAAATTTTGTCATCATCTTTTCAATGCCTACTATACAAGTCACATGAAGAAGAAAGAAATATATGCACACATAGACAACAGATCCGTGAAGGGTCAAGTCCCATCATGCATTAGTCTGTTCAGATGATTACTGTATATTGGTGTGAAACACAAATTTAAGAGAATGGAAGGACTTGCATTCTATTAAGCTTTGATTCATTGTCTTGTCCACTACAAGAAAAGTCACGTTCTCCGACGGAATATTCAGTCGGAGAAACGGCACGTTCCGTCGGAGATTATAGTTACCGACGAAAGAATAAACCGTCGTAAACATGGCTGTCGTTATTTATTACCGACGGAAATATTCCGCCGTAATTTTTCAACGGTTAACCGACGGAAATTTATCCGTTGTTTTTTAGTTCCGACGGAAATTTTTTTGGAAATGACGTCGGTGAAATTAACTTATCAGCAACGGAAAATGACCGTCGGTATTATTTAGGGACGGAAAAACTGTCGCCAATATTCCGTAGTAAGTTATATCTTTAACGACGGAATTAGGGACGTCGCCAAATTGAGTCCATTTATGTGCCGACGGTATGCCCTATTCCGTCGTTAAATTTTTACCGACGGAACAAGTAATACCGTCGGTGAAAATAAGGTGTAACCAATTAGGTGCATGTATTATTGGACATCCACACATCAACCAGTACATCAAAGTTTTGAATCATAACAATTGGTTATACATAATGGGACATCCGGATATCAACCAGTACATCAAAGGGTTAAATAATGTCAATTGGAATACAATTGGATAAAAACAAATCAAAGTAAACATAAATTCATATGATTGTACCTTAAAATCATGAGTTCGAAAATCTAAAGTTATGGTGATCGTTGGTGGTCCTTCGGAGAGCTTCCCTTTGACTGTTCGGATGGTGGTGGCAACTGAGCCATCTGCAACCACTCTTCTCTCATCTTCGCCATCTGCTCTCTCATTTGTAGCTGCATCTGCTCCCTCATTCGTTGCTCCTGCTCCCTCATCCGTTGTTCCTCCCGCTCTGTCAGCTCCCTCAACCGTTGTTCCTCACGCTCAATCTGCCCCTCTTTCAAATTAGCAATCTTGTCCATTAATGCTTGTACTGTAGCCCGGAGCTCGATGACTTCATTGTTGTTCGATGGCCTTGTGGACGCCTTCTTTGTCTTGGACATGGAAGATTAGGGAATAACAGTGTTCCCATCGAACCTAGACCAAATATCCTACCACGGCGATCCCTACCACCCACGGCCTCAAAATAAATGCGAGACACGTCTACACTGTTCCTCCTGCATTGCAGACTCGAGGTTTCTTGTAATTGGTCCTATAAGGTATGTGAAGTTAACATTAAGGCGAAGGGCGGGGCGGTGTTTAAAAATAAGAAAATGCAATAGCTGGACATACATTCAGCTCTCGGCAGTGATGGTTGATGAAGGTTACACCGTCATGCTTCTTTGTGTGAGTGTGCGAAAATAATCTGAAGGGGTAGGCTTATGCCCAATGACTTCTCCTACATGAGAAAGACTAAAGCGTTATATGTGAACTAGAAATCGTATAAACCTCGGCGGAGGATCGTAAAGTTGTATGATATTAGCCACAAGTTGAATGATGAAAATAAGTCAATCTGAAAATAAGTCAACATAAGTGGCACGGATAGGTAGACCATTATCATTATCCATAATACAACGAAGCTAACTATCGACAAAATTAGTGTAAAGTGTAGATACTTACAAGTCATGCATATGCTCTTGGTGAGTTATTGAGCCTCCGTATGTGCGGAAGACTCTGATGACTGAGCCTCCACGTCAGTTGGCGAGTTACGTCCTGAGATGGACATTGCTGCAGGTGATGCCCAATACGCCAACCAACGACTCCATATATCTTCCGAAATAAAGCGGGGTCGTGCACCAGCCTTGTTTATCGCGTTAATGAAGTCGCGATAACGTGTACGAGCTCGCCTCTCCCAGAATTTGTATATGCTCCCATCCAAAGTAGCGTCCCAGAAAAATGCTTTCTGATTAAAGAACAAACAAATATATGTTAGTTAATGTCAAACTATAAATATATTTATCATGACACTATATATATATATATATTAATTATATAACAGAAATAATTATTGTACCTCGAACTCATTAAAGTACAATTGTTTCATAGCTGCAGTGATATTCTTCCACGTATATCCATCGGGTTCAATCCTTTCCTTAAAAGTGGAGGTCATCACTAGAAACCATTCCGCATTTGCATGCAACCTAAAACAACAAGTCATTGTATTGTACAAATAGACCAAAATAGAAAGTCTAGAAACGATCGTAATCCTATCATATTACTTCATCGGTCATTGATGTAAGTGATATACTTTACCCATCATCTCCTAGATCCGTGTTCTGGACATGTCCTCCATCCCCTATTGTGGTATTGGATGATAAATGAGTTGGCGTGGGGATGGTGTGGCATTAGTAGCGGCGGTGATGGCTCATCCACAAATCTGGAGGATGTGTAGGAGGAGGAGGTGAGTCGGTCGAGTCCCAGGTGTGACGATCCACCTTGACACGCTTGCCCGCCAAACATCCCTCTAAACCTCGGCGCGTAACCTCACGTGGTCTCTTTGGTCCCATATTAATGAATGAAATACAAAATTTATCGAATTACGTACAAATATAACAATCTTAAGAGCGATCGTTTAATGAAGTTATTTACATTGAAGCCAATGTCATTGAAAGTTAACAAACAAGTTAACAACAACAAATTAACGTCAACAATTATATAATTACATTTGTGTTTACAGTTGAAACATATACAACAACAAACATCTTTTCAACTTTGTCGAATTATGTAATGCATGAGTAAATTATTCCATCAGTTCCATGTGACATGAGAGTCCGTATAAGTAAATGAGTCCCCGATTCTGGATTTCGAAGCGTCACAGCACGTTCAAAAGAAGCTCGGGAAGCGATCGACGTCTCCCACGGTGAAGGCCTTTGGACACTTTCTCTCAATAACCTTTTGGCTATAGCCATACCCGTGAGAAAATTGCAAATGTTTAGCGCTCTTGATACAGAGGACGAATTGTTGGTGAACTACTAGAAGAATAACAAGCGATTTGTCATATCGGTCATATGTCGTAGTGTCATGGCTCGGCCTCTCTCGGCACTTATTTCTTCGTTCGAAATAAAGGGCGCTTTGAGCAACATGAAGTTAAAACCATCAAATTACTATTATGTTATGGGCACTTAACATAAAGAAATAAGATGTCTTGAATAAGAACACGACGTAATAATCATAGCAAACACCTTGAGTAGAAGATCGGTCATGGATGGAAAGCGAATCGAGTGCTTTCCGCAACGTTGTTTCCTGCAATGGTTATTCCCTGGGACGGGACAAATGTTCCACATTCCTCCCAATGGAAAGAATTATTACCGTCGGGAACCATTCGCCACATCGACATCCCTTGAATAAGAATTCCAATGATTAAAAGGAATAGTGAATTTGGTACAGTAAATAGTCTATTACAAAGATATTTTAATTGCTATCAGAACTTAAATGTAAATTACAATCATCTTCCTCGTCGGAAGAATAAGAATCAAACACTTCCTCTTGGTCAGATCCATTGTTAC
Organism: Erythroxylum novogranatense; assembly: GCA_029891385.1. Classification (NCBI taxonomy): domain Eukaryota; kingdom Viridiplantae; phylum Streptophyta; class Magnoliopsida; order Malpighiales; family Erythroxylaceae; genus Erythroxylum; species Erythroxylum novogranatense. The sequence goes on from CM057228.1 coordinate 96,035,622, forward strand.
CGTCGTCGGACTCTGCAGATGAAATATCAACATAAGCGTTAGAAGGATCGTGCAAAGGTTACGTAATAGTCTCACGTTATTGTATCATGAATAGAAGCCACGTCTTCTTGAAACGCTTCATTGTCATTTCTCTCACTACGTTTGTATAGGATTCAAACACTCCCTAGGTTTAACTTTGCACACCGCCAACCAATCCGCCTTATCACGTCGTAAGCTTGGAAAAGGGACATAACACACCTGTCTTGCTTGCATAGCCAAGATGAATGGTTCAAATTATCTCAACCGTCTACGGAAGTTGATTTCAACGACATTGTATCGGTGATGCACTTTTGTTCCAACGTTTGGTGTCGGGTCATACCAGTCACATTTAAATATCACACATCGCTTAATTGGCAACGCAGGGTACTCAACTTCAAGTATTTCAATTATTTTTCCATAATAGTCCATCAATTCTCCCTGTATCGAAACCCCACTGTTCATACTTGACATGGTATGTCCATGCGACTCTGTATGGTATTTATATCCATTCACGAAATACACGGATCGAGTTAACGATTCGCGAGAGGTCCCTTCGAAGATCGATATGAACTTGTTACGTATTGGATTCTCCATGACCTATGTAACAGGAAGTAGCAAAGGAAAGGGAACAATGTCATCGGAACATGTTAACATGGTGGTTAACAATAGGAATAGTTTAAAGTGAGAACTTACATATCGTGCGAACCATCGAGGGAATTGTTTTCCAACTTCGTTATTCATGTCATCTGTGTGATACGGGCATTACCTCGTGCAACAATGCCTCGTATAAGCTGCATATGACATGACACCAATCAGAAACGTTCAACACAATAATACCTTCAATGGAGCATATCGGTTGTGCAACTCACTGTACGAATGGAAGAACCTCCCGACGATTCGATAAAATGTACCCATGTTCACATCAATTTCCTCCTTTGTTAGCATTCGTCTTGTTGCGTCCCGATGTCCGTCTGGATATGTAAAATTGACAAGTTCCCATCCGCTGCTTGTTCCTCCCCATCGTCGTTACGAGGAACTTGTCTCGCCTTATGCATACATGAGGCTCAAAATAATGTCCACAAAACGTCTAGCTTCCTCAACTAAATAAGCATTACATATGGAGCCCTCGACTCTAGCTTTGTTTTGACATTTTTTAAGATGATGTAAATACCTATAATAAAGCATATGGTTATTACAATGTTGATTACACACACATGTACAAATGGGTAACGATATGATAGTCAGGAGTTACCTCTCAAATGGATACATCTATTGATATTGGACTGGACCGGCAAGTTTTGCTTCGTATGGTAAATGCACCGGTAGATGCTTCGTGCAGTCAAATAAGCTAGGAGGAAAAATCCCTTCTAACTTGCACAAAATAACTGGAATTTCATTCTCTAGTTTTCCATTTCATCTAAATTGATTTGAGATGATGTTAAGCTTTTGAAAAACAAGCTCAACTCGTTAATGGTTCCCATACCTTAGAAGGTAGCAACTTCATGAAGGCAATTGGAATTAGCCTTTGCATAAAAACATGACAATCATGACTTTTCATCCCAAATAATTTGTACATTCTCATATCTACACACCTAGACAGGTTTGACACATAACCATCAGGAAACTTGAGTCCTTTCAACCATTAACGCAAACGCTCCTTTTGTTGCTTGTCCAAAGTGTAACATGCTTTCGGATATTTACCGGTACGGACATCTTTATGTAACTCATGTCTTCTACAGGGCAGTTCCAAATCAGCTATGGATTTCGCATTGTCTTTTGTCTTCCCTTCAATGTTCATAATCGTATTGAACAAGTTGTCAAACATGTTTTTCTCAATATGCATCACATCCAGATTATGTCGTACCATATTTGTTTTCCAATATGGTAAATCCTAAAATATGCTTCGCTTTCGCCAACCAAAGTTTTGGCTGATGCTTCGATTGACTTCATCGACTTCAAATTGATTACTTTAAGCAAGCCCAATGCCTCGATCTCTTGCAAAATCTCAACACCACATTTGGAGATGGAGCTGGTTGTTTGATCGTCCTATTTTCATGAACTTATATTTATTGCGCCTAAGCGGATGGTCGGGAGGAAGGAATTTTCTGTGATTGTCAAACCAACTAATTTTGCCACGGATGGAAGATAACACGCATCCGAATCATTGCAATGAGGGCAAGCCAACTTCCAGTGTGCTCGACCGAGATAACATGGCCAAAGCCGGAAGTCACTTATCGTCCACATTAAAGCTGCTCTCATGACAAAATTCTGTTTCAAAGATACATCATATGTTTGCACACCAGTTTCCCAAAGATCTTTGCAATTCTAATATCGGTTTGTAAGTAAACATCTATTTTTGCTTGGGATTTGTTGGTCTTGCACAATAACCGTAAGAAACATGTAAGCCTCTTTCATACACATCCACGGAGGCAAATTATAAGGAGTAATTATCACCGGCCAAGATGAATATTGCTGCCCGGATTGACCAAAAGGTTGGAATCCATCAGTCGACAATCCCAACCGCACATTCCAACTTTCAACTGCAAAGTGCTGATGGGTGTCATTGAAATGCTTCCATGCCAGTGCATCTGATGGATGACGCATTACTCCATCTTCCTGATCGTGCTCAGCATGTCATCTCATGTGACATGCAGTCACATCAGATGCATAAAGTCTCTGCAGTCTCGGAGTTAGCGGGAAATAATACATTCGCTTCCATGGAACTAATTTCTATTTCATTGCACGCTTTCGTGGCTTAAACCTCGATTGACCACAAAATTTGCACTCATCTAAGTTCACATCATCTCCCCAATACAACATACATCCCAACCGACAGCAATCAATTTTTTGCACTGGCAACCCAAGACTCCGAATCAGTTTCTTCATATTGTAAAAGTTGTCAACCATTGAATGATCAGCGGGTAGTGATTCAGTATACCACTCCAGAATGTTATCAAAGCTACGATCCGATATGTGTCCTTCACTCTTAAAGTTCAAAATTCGCGTCATTGAAGACAATTGCGTCATTTTTTGACAACCGGGCCACAATTCTCGGTCGATGACTGGAGTAAGTCAAAAATTTCCGTGTACGCATTTGGTTCTTCTTGACATTTATCGTATTTGTCTCAAAGGTGCAACCGACCCCATCAAAGACCATTTGCCTGTATGCTTTTTCTGTTCCATGACCTCCCCTTCCAACCTCCCCTTCATACTCATTTACGTTGTCAGACATTTGTGCTTCATTCCCTCGAGGTGCTACTAAATTAACGGTTCGCCATGTCGTGTCCACTCAAAATAATTGAGCCTGAAACCCTTTTCGCAACAAATGCAACTTAACTTCTTCAAGAGTCGAAAACATTTGTGCTTGCACTTCTACATGGACATCGATCTTTGTCCATCCATATATGCATGTTGAGAGCATGCATAATGAATAAAACTGTCAACTCCATGCACAAATTCAGGATTAATGAAGCCCGCATGGGTTAATCGTCTATACATCCAAGATCTATCCTGCCAGCTCATAGCTGCGATACTGTTAATTTCAATAAGTCAATCAATTGTCAGTATAATTCATGTACGACACATATAACAATGTATGTCAGTATCATTAATTAATTGTTATACGAGGATCATGCTGACAAGTAAAGCCAACTCACAACTAATCTCTAAACTACATGTCCATACTTACCCTTGTCAACAACTCATGTTACTTATCAAGAATTAAACATTAATAATATCAAAGCAATTCACAACCATGCAAAATTTTATTATAACGTCAAATAATATTAACAGATATATGCTTAAAGTTACCCAATTGAAGTAAAAGTATAGTTGTCATATCAATACCTGCGTAGGCTTATCTTAACGTTCCTCCAAAGTATAAATACTGAGGACAATACAGTTCCTGCAACAAACAAAATAACATTGTGTCTTATCATATCGAGGCATCGTAGCATTTATCATGCAATGATTGAACACCTAATTTATTGAAATGACTAATATAAGATTGTAAAAAAGTTTGTTATATATGGAATTACTTTATACTTTTTTCTTGGTCTACTTGATTTGAATTAAAATGATTGTTATATATGTTATATCTTTCTATTATAATAACGAAAATCATTCATTGATATATTTAATAAACTATTACACAAAATAAAAAGTATAAAATTGTAATATTAAAATAATAATTAATTTATGTGAGTAATTTGAAAATAACCTTTTATTAATTAGGAATAATTACAACGTATTAGTAGATTTTTAAAACTCCATACGTCCACAAAATTTCTAGGTTGTAATTGTAAATCTTTTAAATTTTATTTCTTTAAGAGGGTTAAATGTTTAGAGTTTACTTGTAGTATGCATACCCTAAGTATTGCATTTCTTTTAAATTTCTACGCTTTTAAAAATTATTTAATAATAATGATAAAACTATAAGTTGCAATTAGGTAATCAATGAGGAAGGATTTTAAACTAATAAATGCATGCATCCTATCATCATCTTGGTCCTCTATCCTCACGTTCCTCTTTTTAATTGTTAAATTAAAAAGTTCCTTTAACAATAAAACTAAAATAATTAAACCACAACCCTTCTTGATTATTAAAATATGAGTTTTAAATCTAAATTGAAGTATTTGTTCATTTGATAGATTACTACAATTACAAACTTAACTTAAATACAAAATTTATAAATTTAATTGAATAAATATGAAAATTAAATTTATTTCCTACAAAGAACTAAATGGTTAATGGGTTCCCTAATTTTTGTTTCTTGTTTCCACTGTCAATTTCGATCCTAATTGTTGTTTCATTCCATCTGTTTTGCTCATAATTTGCTCTTCATTTATATACGAAATGAATAGATTCGATTTAAATGAAATAAATTCAATAAATTATTTAAAAATCATACTATTTTATGAGTGGGAACCTACCTAAGATGGTTTATCATTCAATCCAAATCTGGGAAAGTGCTACTCAAAACACCATTCATAACCATAATCTACATCATTTGGAGGGAGAAACTAACAAATAAAATCAATAATATTCAAACCAATTCAAACGAAATACATCCATGTTCAAAACCCAAGAGTTTTTCGATTTTACCTTGGAGGGAGCGATAGCGTCATGGGAGAGGGGTAGCCAACGTCGCGTCGTCGCCGGAGAAGACGGAAGGAGAACGAAGGTTGGTCGCCGGAGGAAATGAGAGAGAAAGAGAAGAGGAGAGTCGGGGAAGGAGGGAAGGAAGACGGCTGCTCAGCGATTTAATTTTATTTTAGCGATGGAATTAATCCGTCGGTATAATTAAAATATACCGTCGGCGAGATAAATCTGAAAACTTAATATACCGACAGTTTATTTCCGTCGGTCCAATAAATCTGGAAACCTAATATACCGACGGCTTATTTCCGTCGGTCAAATAAATCTAGAATCATAATATACCGACGGCATATTTCCGTCGGTGAACTTTTCCCCTCGACAAATTTTGCCGACCGAAGTTCAATTCCGTCCCTTTTTACAGACGGAATAATTTTTAACGGCATATTTTAAATTAGCCAATTATTTTCCTTCACCCTTGGCAACGAATTTAGTGATCTTCGGCATTGTTCTTTGTTTAATATAGCGACGGATTTGTTATCGTCGGTGAATCATTTCTACCGACAAGTTCACCGACTGAATATTTTATTCCGTCCCTATTTACAGACCGAATGATTTCCATCGACATATTTCCGTCGCTAAAAAGTCCCGCGAAAATTTCGCTCCAACTTTGACAACGGATTTCTGAACCGTCGGAAATTATCTTATTTTAACCGACGGATTAGTGTTTCCGTCGCAATTAACAGACGCTATATGGTCCGTCGGTATATTTCCGTCGCTAAATGACGATTTTCTTGTAGTGGTCTAGGATCAGTTTCCTGATCACTCTAAAAATGTTAGTATTATATAGGACGGTTGTTAATCCTGAAACTGATAATTATAATGTTGCAATCACAACAAATTCAATGGATTTAATAGAGTAAGGATTTGCACTTTTTCTTCCTATTCACCTACAGGAGAAGTCGATCACATGCAAGTTGTCTCATCTCTTGTTATAAATATCGCCAAAACGATGCACCCTCTTTGAGCTACGGCCTTCAAGTTCCTTCATTGAAAGTGTCTAGCTAGCAGAGGGAGTAATAACAAAATGCTGCTCATCAGGTTCTTGTTTGTAACATTTTCTTTGATGGGAATTCACTTTGCTCAAATCTCCGTAGCCCAAAACTCTCCCGAAGACTATGTTAACGCACATAACAAATATCGTGCAGAGGTTGGCGTGCGCCCAGTAACTTGGAACGAGACAGTGGCAGCCTACGCTCAAAAGTATGCCAACTCAAGGGTGGCCAGCTGCGAGCTAGAGCACTCACAAGGGCCATACGGAGAGAACATAGCAGAAGGGTATGGAGACCTGAAGGGTGTGGACGCAGTAACTATGTGGGCAAGTGAGAAGTCGAACTACGACCATGCTTCAAATTCATGTGTAGGTGGTGATGATGACGAGAGTTGCCTGCATTACACTCAAGTTGTCTGGCAAAACACTGTTCATCTGGGGTGTGGCAGGGCTAAGTGCCTCAATGGTTGGTGGTTTGTGACCTGCAACTACGATCCTGTAGGCAATATTGTAGGTCAACGCCCTTACTGAAAATTTTCTGTAACTTATATCAAGTTGGTTTGTGGCAAATAATCTGTAAGGATGATAGATACTTGGTTTGTGGCAAATAATATCCGTACGGATGATAGATACCAAATAATACCTGTAAGGATATAATCTGTAAGGATGATAGACACTTGGTTTGCGGCAGATAATATCTTTAACGATGATAAGGATGATAGACACTTGGTTTGTGGCAAATAATATCTGTAACACAAGCCGACAGACAATTTCATAACTTTTTTATAAAGACAACAATTCCTATCTTCTTTACGGACAGACATTTGATACACTCGTTAAAATTTATCGTAAATTTTGTTAGGATTATTTTCCTCCATATTTATCGATGAATATTAGTATTGTTGTTAAATGAAAATTTTTCGTCAATGTTACCAATAAAAATTAATTTTCTGTAGGTAATTTACAACAATTTCTTTTCTGTCAATAATTTCTGTAGCTAATTCTTATTTTTCTTGTAGTGTCAGTGTAACCCTAATAACTCTATTTAGTTATTATATAACCATATGTACTTGAAATTAAATAATTATATATATATATATTTATATTTAAATGTGTAATAATTTACTAATCACGTTAGTATGTTGAGCAAATATTTAAATATTATAATAATCAATATTTTAAAACCGGATTGGAAGATAAATTATTAAGATAAGAGGTTTAAGGTTTAAAAGGTTCAACTGATATTAGACCGTCATAAAATTAATTAAAGATTTAATAAAATTAAAGAATTTAAAAATAATTAAAAAGACTATCTTTATTCATTGAAAATTTAGAGTTTAATTGCAAATTATTAAATAAAATTAATTAATTTATTTTAATTTATAAAAATGATTATTTTATAAAATTAACTAATTAATTAATAAATTAATTGATTTTAACAATAAATATTATTAAACTAAATTAAAACCAAAAGTTGAAATTGAACTAGAAAGTTAACTAGTTCAAGATTTTACTATTAAGCCGATTGGACGGTTCAATTTTTAAAAATATTAGTAATAAGTTATAAATTAAGTTACTAAAAATTTTAACTAGTTATTATCATTAAATTATACATTTTAAAATTAAAATTAAAATATTAATTTAAAATTTTAGGTAGATGAGAGAAAAGAGTAATCATTGTTATTGAAAGTTTCAAAAAATCTAATTACAATCGTTTTTATTTTAGTAATCACGAAAAATAATAAAAAAACACTGTAATAATGTTCTCAATTTTTTTCCATTAAATATATATAAGCTTTAGTACGTTGTTAGTATCAAAAAAAGAAGAAGACACTATGTTGGATTTCTTCCTGAGCCTCGATGCTTCGGCCTCCAGGCCTCCACTTGCCGTGACCCTAACAGCGGATATTGTCTACTGCTTGTTCCTTAGGTGATAAGGATAATTCTCATTTAACTTAACAAAATTTTAGGAAATTGTCAAATCTCATAGAAACGAGCTCGTGAACTTTATTTATAAAACAACGTATCTAAAGTATGCACTAATAAATTACGAATTCACTGCAATGTAATTGTATAGTTGGTAGAAGTACATTCAAATTATAATCACTGCAATGTAATTGTATAGTTGGTAGAAGTACATTCAAATTATAATCCTGATAAAAGAGAACTGTTAAGTAACTTAAGAGTGTTGTAGTTGTCTTTTTATACTTTCGTTTTTATAAGGAAAAGTCCTAACAATGTAATTACAATGTTTAATGGATCTTTATAGGTTGGATCAAATCATCGTCAAGTTGAATCAAGATTCTTGCTCGCATCTTTAGTTTGTCAGTTTGAGTCAAGTTTTGGATCCGAATAACCCTTGATAAGTGCATACACTAGGCACATACGCTAGCGACCAACAGGCCCAGACGCACACTCCAGCGCCCAACAGGCTAGACACTAAGCAGGTCAGGCCAGGCGCATCGCTTGGCCTCTTTTGCTTTGGGTTGTTTTTCTCCTATTTTTAAGATGACTCAGATAATATTATTTTACTTATTTAGGCCCAATATATTGGCCCAATTTTGAGTTACTTTGTCAACTATAAATAATTGCCTTGACATTAGTTTTAGGGTTATACACTTTGATATTTTGAGAGCTTTGGTGAGGAATCTCTTCATATTCTTATTGTTCCACGAACTCTAACTCTACTTATCAATTAATTTCAATTGTGGAGTATTGTTTTGGTTCAATTTACTTGGTTTAGGTTGCTTGGTTCAATTTACTTGGTTTAGGTTGCTTGGTCAATTGCAATCCTTGAGGTCTAGAAAAATATAGAAAATCTTACGTATCTAGTTTGTCTAACGGTCGCCGAATCATATCAAGATTAACCTCTTTATGTGCCCGCATCAGTAATTGATTATATGCTTAATGGGAGCACATTGATTTGAAATATGTTTTTCCGTTCAGATTTTTTAGATCCCTAAGCTTCTCTTTTGAAAATATACATCATCGAATTGGGATTTGAGAGCACAGAAGAATTTCAAAAATGTACTCTCCAAGCAAAAGCATCAATAGCTAGAAGTATTTCGTTTCTTTTTCTGCATTTAGTTTTTATATATTATTCTAACTAATATTATTATTGAATATATATTTTATAATTGGCTTACATTTAACATCAGAGCCTTATAACCTCTACCTTGATTTCAAATTTTGGAAAAATATTTTGAGATTAAAAATTTTCATTTTAGAGTTGTTTTTAGAAGTTTTCTTTTGCTTAAATGTATAAATCTTCAGTTAAGTGTTGTGGAAGTGTGTTCACATTAAAAAAACATAAACAAAATTTTGGGTGTTTTTTTTATTTAGGTGACGAATTGGTATCGATGTGAAATATTATTAGCGACAAAATCAGGTATTTTAGTAATGAAAAATTTCACCGCCAAATGCCCCTTCTATTGTAGTGAACCTCATAAATTGCCAAATCAATCCCTATTATGAATAAGGGTATACATAGAGTCTAGTATAAATAGCAATTTAGTTCCTGACTTGTGCTCGTTGGAAAAGTGGACTATTATTGCTTCAGTTATCAAACCAAAACTAAATGTTAGTGCCATCTCACAACTTATGCTTAATGTGAGGATACAATAAGACTCTTAAGATGAGTAGGATTGAGTATGTTACTCGACTTTAAATATGTAATTTATGGGTTATTGTACTTAGTATGCACTCAAAAAATAGTGCCTAGCTATGAATTTTATTGTTTTAAAATAATAAAAATTAAAATTTTGTTTTCCTAATTTGTTTGTAATTGGATTATTGGATTCGATTGAAATGAATAATTACTTCATACAATTTTTCTATGTTTGATATATTATAAGAAATTTTATTAAATTATTTTTGAAATTTACTGTTTATATTCAATTATATTTACTTATTGACTGAAATATCTTTATTCAATTGGTTATTTCATGTAAACATTTGTATATGATAAGCATAAAATAATAAAACATTACGCATTAAAATTTCAGGCAGAACATATTGAAAATAGAACTATAAAAATAAAAATCAATAACCATGTGTATCAAAATTAAACAAAGAGATAACCTTGATATTCAGTGAATGATGATGCCGAGATAGTCGTCAGCATTGATGGACACGAAAATATAGAGCAGAAAATTTGCTAAAAATTATTGATTAAAAGGAAAGTATGTTAAAATACATAAAATAGAAATTGTCTAAATAAAGAAAATATTATATATAAAATAAATATATTTAATGATTTATATTTAATGGAAAAGCTCTCACAAAATTCTAACAATTTTAACATAAGTAATAAATTTCAAATTAATCTTATTAAATAATTATAATTAAATAGTAATTGTTTACCTAAAATTTACACTCATAAATTTAATTCAATTGGTAAAATATATTAAAATCACCGATTAAATTATAATTGAAGTGCCAAGTAACTTGAGAGAGAATATAGCATAGTAGTTTGACCTTTTATATGTAATAGTATAAAATGAAAAGTAGATTGAATTTATGCAACTCCTTGATCGAATCACAATGTTCAATGGTACTTTACACGTTGGATCACATCATCCTTAGGTATACCACGGAAAAACCTAATCCACGAGAGCAGAACTCTGCAGCCTTCTTCAAGATCCTGCGTCATTGTAATTAGAAATAGGGCATCAGATACTTATCTTGTTCTAATCCTATTTTTATCTTAAAAGAACATTATTTTATACATAAAAACACAAAATGACGTTATTTTAGCGAGAAAATAGAATTAGAACAGGATAAATAGATAGGACCGAAAGTTTGAGGCCTCCTACGGGTGGCTACGTTATTATATTGAAGGATGATTTAATCAAACAACGACTCGGCTTCTCTTTTCCAATAATACACTCCTCACCTCCTATTTGCCAATCGAAGTTCTTTTCTCGTGGCGTTGGAATAGGCCCGCCGTGGCCTCCCTGTACTAAGGTTCGTTTATATCGTTTTATAGATCCGGGGTGAAATAAAAAAAATGACCTTAATAAATTGAACGAAATAATATTCTTTTTATTTATGTCTCTAAAAAAAAGTTTTTATTATGAAATTAGGAGCTCCTATTTTTCATGAGCCCTGGGTAGGTGTCCTACTGACCCTTGCTCAGGGTCGGCACTGCCTGTACCACGGGAACTTTTCATACCATATCAGTTGATATTTTTTGCTGTTTGATATTTTCTTCAAATACAAAAAGAGGAAACTTTTTGTGAGATCCACTAAAGTTTAGATCATGAGTGATAAGTCAAAACTTGTAAACTAATCACTCCCTGATTTTAGAGTTAATAAAACGATCGAGTTGTTATTTACTCATTTATAACACACTTGCAGTCCTAGGCCCTGAAGGGAAAGGAGAACTCTTATAAGCCTGTGCTTTCTATACCCTCCTCCACGTTACCCTTTCTAAGTAGAAATCGTTTGAGTGATTTTTATCGAACTGCAAATATTTGACCTAGATTATGAGTAGTGTATTAATTAGCTCTCTTAAAATTGAAGGGTGCTTGATGCATTAAGTGGTCAGAAGTTCTAATTTTAAAATAAATGGATGATGTAAATTTGACATGAAATTGGAGCCTAATTGCTAAAATGTAATGTGAGAGCTACTCAACTATTATCTTTCATTACGTATGAATAATGTTCTTATATACAGGAAAGAGCTTGAATTAGCTACGAAATTAAGGACATAAAAAGGATCCAATTCAATCAACATAAATTAATCCTTAAACAAATGGTTCTAAATATGGTAAGCAAATATCTACAGTTGACGATTCTTAATATTGATCACTGCTAATACTAATCCTATTGTACTTGCTTCTCAAAATACATAAATTTAATTAGGAATACCAAGTAAAGCAAAGTGATTAATCATAAAATGTGCTGAGTAACTTATAATGAATTTTCCTTTTCCATTCTATTAGAAGAATAATTACAGCTGCAAAAAAGAAGAACAAGAGACTTTAGGTTTGAAGCAGCAAAGATATTTAGCTTGTGCAGAAACTATTGCACAACATAGGGGAATTAGCTATTACGAAACAAATGATAGAATTATTGCATGAGTATCGCATGTTGTAATGCTCAAATCATCATTAATCCACCTTACATATTGGTTCTGCCGGATTTTGGTGGGGCTGGGCACTGCTGCTTGGATCCATGAGATTGGTTGATTCTGACTCGAAGATACTTGCAAAACAATAAAGACACGCAGGGGTTTGATTTCCAGTAGGTCCCTCCGATGCTCAAGCAGTGTTTTCGTGAGAGTTTTGGTGGCTGGTGAATAATGAAGAAAAGAGTTCTTGGAAATCGTACCTTTTTCATGATGAGGTATTTATATGATTATTATATGTAGGAATTAGGTCAACCCCCAAGGGATAGGCCGATGGGCCCATGCGCGGTTTTGTGTCTGGGCTTGGGCCTAGCACGACCGACCCAACCATAAGTCCCCTACTCCTCGAGTCTGACCAGGGAGAAGGGTCGAAGGAGTACATAAGGATCATGCAGCTCGTCTGTAAGACAACTCGTGATAGGCCCGATCGGTCGGACATCAATGTATAGTACATGACAGCTCGTGCTAGGATCGGTCGGTTGAATGTCTACGTCGAGTGCGTGAAGGCACTTGGTTTAATCATTACTAACGGCACGTGCCCTCTGATAGGTTTTCAAAATTTCAAACGAGGTGTCTCTTTAATTGCTGCGCAGCTGTCATGGGCGTCCTTTCAGCTGTTGCGCCGTTATGGGTCATCTTGTAACCCTAATTTGGATGGCTCGAATTTTGCCACTCGTCCAAGTTCCATTCGTACGCCTGCTCAGTATCTTGTTATAAATGCCCGGAATTGACACATCTCTTCACTTTCTGCGTGTTTGATTCTTCAATCTTTGTTTTCTCTCATCTCCCTGTTTACAGCCGTTGGAATTCCCTTTTTCACCGTTGTCCAAATCCTTAACTCCAGTCATTAAACTAGGTACGTCCTTCTTCCTTTCCTCGCCTGTAAGTGTGATTTTCAGTAACCATGTCGTCAACTAGCTCTAGGAACGAATCTAGCTCCCCCTCTCCTTCTCCGTCACCTCCTCGCCAACCTTCGCCACCGACATCCCCGAGTCCTAATGGGGAAGTAAGTACGATTTTGAAGGAACTCCATCAAGAACTGGTCGCCGAAGGAGCTTTACAGGTTGTTGGGCCGCTGGAGATAGCGGCGGGAACGGTGGAGGCACCGGAAGCCGGCAGAAATGAGGCGTCGGAGTTAAGGGAGAATGAGGAAGTCGGAGCGAGTGCCCGGAAGGATGGGTAAATTGTTGAGAAACCACTGAGCGACCCTTCGACGATGACCGAAAGGGAGCTGAATCGGTCGGTTATTAAGAACAATATCCATTCGTCTTGGGGGCCTAGGCTGGTTGGCCAGAGCGAAAGGATTTATAGCAGTGGGGGCGGCTACTTTGCTGTGACAGAGAGCTTTTTCTCAGTCGGTGGTATGAAGCTTCCGTACGCCCCGATCATCGATGAAATATAGCGCGCCTACCAATTAGGGCCGAGCCAGATTCTCCCAAATGGTTGGAGGTTCATCAACGGTCTGGCTTTGCTGTGTTATCATTTCGGGTGTCCTCCATCAGTTGATGTCCTGCAGTACTTTTTAAGAATGAACCAGAGCTCGAGCGTCGGGGCCGAGATTCCTCACCTCTAGTATAGGGATGCGAGGTATCGCCCTGCTAGAACAGCAGGGTCAATCAAAGCGTAAAAAATGAAGTACTTCTTCGTGAGGCCCCCAGGATCCACTTTTGAATCCCGACCGTGGAGATATCCCCTGGCCGAGCAATAGAATGATATTGCTGACCTGCACCTTTCTGGGGAGGAATGGGAAGTAATTGGTAGGATTAAGGTGCTCGGTCGGTATTCTTTCGACCGTCTCATTCTGGGGTATCATGGAGGGGCATCAGCCGATGCCTTTTCAATTGACCCCCCTCCTCGAATTAGAGGGATGGAAGAGGAGACTGCCCCTCCTGGTTAACTCCTCGTAGTTTATTTATCTGTTGTATTCACAAGTATTAATTTCGATTTCTAACCTACTTCTGTAATTGTGCAGCCATGGTGAAGGTCAAGGATTTTCCCGGGTCTTCCCGTCGTCCTAAATCTAAAAGGCAAGCCAAAGGGCCTAGAGCTTCTTCGAAGGTGAAGAAGCAAAGGGAGGAGGTAGAGGCCAGCGAAGACATCGCTCAGCGAGCGATGTTGGACTAGCCTTCAGCAATTCTAGCTCTTCCATCCACTGAGGACCGACCTGGCTTGTCAGCGTCATTACCGGTCCAGCCGATGAGTGTGGATCGAGCAGATTCGGAGGAGGAAGAGATGGAGCCGTGTTGGCACCCGATCCGGAGACCGGATCCCAACCGGAAGACAAAAGAAAGTCGTCGAAATCAAAATGGATTCAAATTGGAAAATTTGAATTCGAAGGCGAACGAATAACAAATTTCCGATCGACAACTGAAATTAACGGAATCTGAAACAAAACATAAGGCGAAAGTCAAACTGAACGAAAGTCAACTAATCACATCGGGTCAAAAACGAAAGGAAATGGAAACGAAATCCATGAAATCCAATCATATCAAAAACGAAGGAATTGAAAGCAAATCGAATCGAAGAAACGGAAACATAAACAATTCGAACGAACTAAATCAAAATTTTCCCGACATCCGTGACTCGTATGTTAGAAAGACGTGCGTTGGATACCTTAAGACTAAACCAAATTCGAAACCAGTATAAACTTTTCTTTTTCTTACCTATTTGCTTAATTCAATCTTATACAAATCACATCCTTAACCAAAAACTCAAATCATAAAATTCCTCATATTCATGCTATATCTCATTCTTGTTAACAAAATCATAATCTCACTCTTATTTTTCTTTTATCATACAAAAATCTGGCAGCATAACAGCTGCACTACAACTAACTCATACCTGCAAAGTGTTCAAAACACACTTCTATAATACCCAAACAATAATCAGAATCATCGGACACCCCGTCCGGAATCTAAATCACACTATCCATTATCCAAAATACATTCATACACATTCATACATACCCAAATCATTCCCATTTCTCAATTCAATATACATGTACATAATTCATTACATAACCGTAATTCACTTTCCATTCTATATACAAATCCATAAATCAATTTCATCATAGTATACAAGCCATACACAATCGAACAAACGGTCTTGACAATCTTTCATCCGATCTCCCGCTCAAATACCTGGAGATGGGGATGAAAGGGGGGGTGAGTTTATAGCTCGTGGGTAACAGGTTTATAACAAAGAACAAGCAAAACCGTTGAAAAAGTTCATTTATTATACAAGATCATAATAAGTTCATAAAACGTTTTGCTCCCAAATTCTCAGTCAAATCCGAAATTCTAAGTTCAAACTCGTAGTTAAAAATGCCATCACAGCAACACAACATACGCTTTTAATCAACAAGGGAAAACACTCAATTTATGTAGCATACTTAGCAATTCAACGATGCAATGCACAATCGAATGGCTCAAGGGTTCCATGGAAACAAAAGGGAGAAACCGAAGTTTACACCTTGAACGAAATGAGTCCATTCGGATCTCATAGGCCACAAGCGGGCAGCCGGGAGAAGGCTCTTGTCGACGTGCACGTGACAAACGAAATGGTTCCACTCTCGCCCAAACAAAAGCACTTAATCATGCTCATTCCATGTTCATATCGATTCATGCTTTTCATGCTCTTTTCTTTCTTTTTCGAAGATACAAAATGCCATGAATTTCACAAGGCATGACATAAATGTCTCAATGATATGACATAAATGTTTCAATGCATTATCATCTTTATTTTGCAAATCATTAACAAGAAACAAAACAATATTTATGAAGTAGTTGAAATCATTCTTGATTTGGGAGAACACTTTAGTGGCTCATTACTAAATTATAAACATGAAACCCACCATGCGTTCCTTGCTTATAAACTTGTTTAAGTATGCCTCTCCTCTTGTTCCTCTTGCCTCACTTGGTTTCCTTAACCAAATAACCAAAATTCCAATCAATTTGGGGTAGAAATTGGAAAATCAAACTTTAACCATTTAAACTACAACCAAAACTGAAACAAGAATTTCATGCTCAACTTCCATCCAAATTTGAAGATTCTTAGACTGATTCAGAACTTCATTTCTTCATGAAACTTGTAGCCCTATGTCTCTAGTTTACAACGCAAAAAGAATAACCTCATTTGGACATCTACATCAAAAGTTATGCCCAAAATACTAAAGCATATCGCAGCAGGAAAATGGCCGTTCGCCGTGAAGAGAAAATAGAGCGCGTCATGACGAAGCGAAGCGCCCATGACGAGCTCATCTGCAGGTCGACGACGCATGACGGCGAGAAAGTCTCGAAACTCATTTTTTCACTTTTCTCAACCATAATCCTCCCATCTTTCAATTATAAACATATCTAAACATTAAAACACCTCCTAAACTTCATTCCTAACCTCAAAATCATTCATAACAACAACATGATCATCAACTCTAAAAGATTTCACCTATTTTTCCCATAAACCCTAAACCATCGTTTCCTACTCATTCTAAACCATATTAGGGTTTCATTCAACCCAAACAAGAGTAGAAGAGCTAACATACCTGATGAATGCTTCAAATCCTTCGGAAAACGTCGAAACTTAGCTTCCTCTTTTCTTCTTCTTCTCCTCTCTCCCTACGACTATCTTCTCCTTTTCTCTTCTTCTTTCTATTATCTTTTCTTTTTTCCTCTTATAATTCATACTCTTATGGGTGGGAAATGTCCATTTTGCCCTCCCACATAAGCCTTAATACTCTTAGACTTAAGTACCATGCCCAAATTACCCTTATATATTCTTATAACCTTAATACCTCAATTTCATAAATTCAAAATCTTCGGAACTGAAGTAAATTTTGATTCTTTCAAATAATTGTAGTCCCATGCCTCTAACTTATTTAGAAACAGTAATCAACTTGATTAGGTCTCTACCGATCAAGATATCATCACAATACTGAACCGTGCTCAGGAGATATCTAACTCACTTCGACTCAAACAATCTCTAAACAATCATAATTTTCCATCATGAGGTAGGTAATTGTCTTAGGAATCCAACGCTTCAAAACTCAGATTAATCGGATGTCGGTTAGAAAATGTAAAGCAACAAAAAGAAAGAGGGCTAATCACCCTGACAGTAATGAAATTTCTGAAATTTCTATCTGTACATGCCAAGGTCCAAATTGGCATACTTATAACAATGAAAAGATCAGAATATAATCAAAAATGTTCACGAGGAATTCAAAAGCAATAGCAACCTCTAATTAGGTCGGTTAAATCGATCGAAACTTCGTCTAGAAATGTCTCATCCTATACTTCATCCAAACTTATAACATTTCATATCTCCCATATTTCATAACCAGAAATAACATATTCTACATCATTGACAAACTAGGATACTCTTCTATATCTTTCATACAGATTACTGAACTTAATTCAAAACATATCTATCTATAATTTGCCTCAAATCACATTACACACCTAAGTGTACACTTATGAACAGTTTCACACATACTTAACTTGTCTCAAAACACCGCATATACAATTCTACACTAAGAACATTTACAAAAGCAAAGTCAAATGTCCGCAACTTTGACTGATCATAACTTCCACTCCCGATATCGAAACATATCATACTTTATGGCTACAAAGAGCTCTCAACAAAAGCTACAATTTTCTTTAAGATCATTTTCTCAAAATCTGCTTAAATCAAAAGTCAACTCTTTCTACTCCAAAAAGTCAACTTTCTCAGTTCTTCAAATTCTCATTCTTTCACTATTTATTTATTTCATATTCGTCAACTCCATTTCAATCAACTCATTCACTTTAACTTTTCTAACAATTTTCATAATACAACCAAATTTACTCAAACCTCATATCAAACTCATTTCATGTACTAACCTCAAAATATCACCTTAATTTGTCCAAACTAGCATTGTTCACCCAAAACCTCAAACATAATCATCCAAATTCAAAATTCTCTTCCTCTACACATGACTAAGTCACCTCAATGTCCTCGTTAAATGTCAAATTACAATTCACAAACCTGAGAAAAGTTCAGGGTCCAACAAGTCGCCCCTCAAAAGAAAGAGGACCGCTCGGAGTGCTGGTCGATCATCCTGTCAATTGGACAGAGGAGTGGGAGAAGAGCAAGCGCCTCGATTGGATAAGGGCAAAGGGAAAGAGCGAGCCTCCAGTGGCAGAAAATAGGAGTCCACGATCATTCTTGACAAGACTGCGTCGATTAGGGATGTTAATGTGGCTCTGCACATTGCCCAGAAGGTTGTGCCTCCTGCGGACGAGAAGTTTTTGGATACGCTGAACAATAAAGAACTGATGGCTAGTCTCGTCCGTGGTTGTGCCAGGGATATGACGTTCGCCTCTGCGATGTATCAACGTCTCGATCAGCTCGATGAAGTGAGGCAACGATGGATCAGGAGGTTCATGATCTTCTTGAGCAAATTAATACTTTAAGAGCTGAACTTTCAGAGGCAAAGGAGGGGCAGGACGTCTTACGAGCTCAACTTTCTTCATTGGAGGAGGAGAAGAGCGTTTTGGAGGAGGAGAAGAGCGTTTTGAGGGCTCAACTCGCTTCAGGGGAGGAGGAGAGGAGTAGAGTGATTGCTTCCAGGGTCGAGCTGGAGAGTGAATACCGAGTGTCGCAGCTCCGCATTGAGGTCCTAAGGAAAAAGGTGCTCAATGCCACTTCAAGGGCGAAATTGGAGGAGGAGCTCCATTCAAAAGCCTTCCGAGATTGTCATGAGGCGATGACAGAAAAAAATGAAGGCCGAGAAGAAAATGCTGGAGCTATAAGGCTCCATCAGGGAGCAAAGGATTGAAGCGATCAAGCGATGGAAAGAGCAGTATTTACACGAGGAGTGTCTGGAGTTTGCCTATGACTTGGCTCTTTCCATCTTGAGGAGCTGCCACAACGTTTGCGTCCCTGACGGGTCGGAGGGGCCTTCATTCGAGGATTATGCCGAGCCAATGCTTCCCTTCAAGCTCGGCCTTTCACTTGAAGAGATGAGAGAGATAGCTGAAAAGGAAAGAGATGTCTTAGCGGATGAGATGCTAGACCTGAGCTCAGATGAGGAAGAGGATGTCTCTCCATTGTCTTCTCCTGTCGATCCGGCTGCTGGCCCTTCCTCTCCCCCCGAAGGATCAAAATGATTTTTTTATGCTCATCTGGTCGGGCTTGTGACCAGAACATAAATTCAAGGAAATAGAATTCTTTTATTTTTCATCACCTTCATCTGTCATGTTAAGATTGGACGATCTTTTCCAATAGCAGGTAGTGAACGAACGCATTCGATGTGCGTCGATCGGTTGTAGGGTCTGAGAGAGTCATAGTCGACTGAGATAAGAGTACTTGGCTGAGCGATCCAAGATTTTGGCTCTTGGCATCGCCTGGTTCCAAGATCCCGTCTTGGCAACCTGACCGAGCGATGTAGAGGCCAAGCGATCTAAGATTTTGGCTCTTGGCATCGCCTAGTTCTAAGATCCCGTCTTGGCAACCTGGTCGAGCGATGTAGAGGCCGAGCGATTCAAGATTTTGGCTCTTGGCATCACCTGGTTCCAAGATCCCGTCTTGGCAACCTGACCGAGCTATGTAGAGGCCGAGCGATCCAAGATTTTGGCTCTTGGCATTGCCTGGTTCTAAGATCCCGTCTTGACAACTTGGCCGATCAATGTAGGGGCTGAGTGGTGTAGATGACGATCAGTTGGTGGAATTATCTCCTTTTGCCAAATTTAGTGAGATTTTTCTTGCCAAGAAATTTGAAACCCCTTTATTGACGATGACAAGGGTGTGGGCCGTTAAAAAACCTGACTGGCAGGGCCAGAAAAAAGGTACCCACAAGTTGCATGTACAATAAACAATAATAAAAAAAGAAATAAGAACTAAAATAAAGCTTATCTATTGGTAGAACGCCTTCAGGTTTTAAGAGTTCCAGGGCCTCGGTAGAATCTTCCCATTCGTATCGCGTAGGATGTAAGAGCCGTGTCCAGCTTGTTTGACCACTTGATAGGGTCCTTCCCATGTTTGACCGAGCTTCCCAGGATGCTTTTCGGTCGCCTCAGCCTTTTGCAGAACGTACCCACCGACCTTTATGTCGCTCGACCTTACCCTTTTATTGTAAAACTTTGTTGCTTTTTGTCTGACGGCTTCTGAACCAGCGACCGCCCTATCTCTGTCTTCGCTGAGAAGTACCAGCTCCGCCCTGCGGGCTTCATCATTCCTCTCTTCTTCGTAACTCGAAACCCGTTAGTTATGCAATACTACTTCTACTAGGACTAAGGCCTCTGCCCCGAAGGTCATTTTAAACGGTGTCTCACTAGTGGCCCCGCTTGGGGTTGTTCTGTATGCCCACAACACTTCATCTACTTCGTCCACCCAGGTTTTGCGTCCATCTAAACGCTTCTTGAGAGCACTCATTATCTTCTTGTTAGTATTTTCCGCTAGACCATTACTTTGAGGATGAGCTACTGAAGTCAACTAGAGCCTTATCTTCAGTCATTAACAGAAGTCTTTGAACTTGTCGTTATCAAACTGTCGGCCATTGTCTATCACCAATACCATAGGCATCCCAAAACGGCTCAGTATATTTTTGCGTACGAAGTTTTCAATTTTCTGCTCAGTAATGGTGGCGACCGCTTCCGCTTCTACCCATTTAGTGAAGTATTCAACTGTCACTATCAAAAAGGACCTAGTATGTCCATTCCCCATTGAGCAAAGGGAATGGGATGGCTCACAATTTTTAGTTGCTCGGTCGGTTGGTGAGACAAATTGCTATTCTTCTGGTAGGCCTCGCATCGGTTAACTCTCCCTTGACAATCCTTCTTTATTGTCGGCCAGTAATACCCCTGTCTGATCAATCTATGAGCCAACATTCTGCCTCCTAAATGATTTCCGCACATTCCTTCATGAACTTCAGTCATTGCTTTTTCCGCCTCCTCTTCATTCAAGCAACGTAATAGCAGCCAGTCGTAAGAACGCTTATACAGAATGTCATCAAGAATCACATATTCGGCCGCCTTTACCCTTAGTTTCCTGGCCTCCAAAGCTTCTGCCGGCTGTGTTCCCTTGAGAAGGTACTGCCTGATCAGCTCCATCCAACTTAACCGTTCATCTACTTGAAGGACTTCCGTAGCCTTCTGGATGCTAGGTTGGTCGAGCCGCTCGACCAAGATGTTATTCCTAGCATTTTGATCGGAAGCCATCTTAGAGAGTGCGTCTGCCTATGCATTTTGTGTCCGTTCTATCTTGCTAACCGAGTATTGCTCAAAATTACTCAATTTCTGTTTTACCAATTCCAGATACTTGATCATGTTGTTCCCCTTGGCCTCATATTGCCCAGTGACTTGACCAACCACTATTTGGCTATCGCTGTACACCTTCAGATGCTTTACCCCCATCTCTCTTGCCAACTGAAGGCCGACTATTAGAGCTTCGTATTCTGCCTCATTATTGGATGCTCTAAATTCTAACCAGAGAGCATATTCCACCTTTTCT
Source organism: Erythroxylum novogranatense (assembly GCA_029891385.1). Taxonomy (NCBI): domain Eukaryota; kingdom Viridiplantae; phylum Streptophyta; class Magnoliopsida; order Malpighiales; family Erythroxylaceae; genus Erythroxylum; species Erythroxylum novogranatense. Next base: position 96,057,398 of record CM057228.1, read on the forward strand.
TCCAGGTGTGGGCTGATCAATACCACTCCTGCTCCGCATTCCTCAGCGTTGGACGATCCGTCAACAAATAGGCTCCAGGCAGGGAGTTGCTCACCCTGCGAGTCAAGTTGACTCATTTCTGCAACAAAGTCTGCCAACACTTGGGCCTTGATCGTCGTCCGCGGTTTATAGTATATATCGAACTCCCCTAACTCTACTGCCTATTTTATTAACCGCCCAGAGGTCTTGGGCTTTTTGAGGCACTACCTGAGGGGTTGGTCGGTCCATATCTTGATTGTATGACTCTGGAAGTAGGGCCTTAGTTTCTGTGCCGCAATTATCAAGGAGAGAGCCAGCTTTTTTATGGGCGCATACCGCGTTTCTGGTTCGTTCAGCACCTTACTGATGTAGTAGATCGGGAGTTGATCATTACCATCCGATCAAACAAGGATTGCGTTGATCGCCCCCTCTATGACTGCCGAATAAAGAATCAGATTCTCTCTCTCAACAGGGCTTTGCAAGATGGGTGGACTGGTCAGATGTTGCTTCAAATGTTGGAATGCTTTTTCGCACTCGTCCGGCCATTGGAACTAGGTCACGTCTGCCTTCCTCAAAATTTTAAAGAAAGGGAGGCACTTGTCCCCCATCCTAGAGACAAATCTGCTCAAAGAAACTATCCGTCGGGTCAGTATCTGTACATCCTTCAAGCATCGTGGTGAGGACATTTGGACAATAGCTTCGATCTTTTCTGGATTAGCTTCGATCCCTTGCTGAGTAATCATAAATCCCAAGAACTTTCCATATGCTACACCAAAGACGCACTTTTCGGGATTCAACTTCATTCAAAACTTGTTGAGTGTCAGGAAGACTTCTCTAAGGTTCTCCACATGTTCGCCAACTGTCTTGCTTTTGACCACTATGTCGTCCACATACGCCTCGAATGTTTTGCCGATCTGTCTCTTAAAAACTTCCATGACGAGCCGTTAGTAAGTAGCCCCCGCATTTTTCAGACCGAACGGCATCACCTGGTAGCAATATGTGTCCTGGTTAGTTATGAAAGTCATTTTTTCTTCATCTTCGAGGCTCATTTTTATTTGATGATAGCCGGAGAAGGCATCCAAGAAGCTGAGGAGCTCATGTCTTGACGTGGAGTCTACCAGCTGATCGATCTTGGGCAGTGGGAAACTGTCCTTTGGGCATGCTTTGTTCAGGTCGGTGAAATCGATGCACATTCTCCACTTTCTGTTCTTCTTCTTCACCAATACCACGTTGGCTAGCCATTCGGGGTACTTAACTTCCCGAATGAACCCGGCTTTAAGTAGCTTCTCTATTTCTTTTTCGATCACCCTCTGCCGCTCTTTGCTGTTGTAGGAAAATCCCGGTGTGTGCATCACATGCACACGTTGCGGAAAACAAATTTTTTTTGTTCCGGGACCTTCTTGAAAGCCAGGATCCATGTGTCTATATATCGAAATCAAACCATAACGGCTAAAGGAGAGCGTCTCTAACGGTATCCACGCAGAGATCGGAGAACCTAACCGGGGCAAACCATTTGACCCGGGAATAGCTAGAATAAAGTAAAGACTGCTAGATCTTACCTTATTCTTGGAGAGCTTGGAGAAAAAGATGAAGGAGGCTTGGAGAAGAAGATGAAGAGTGGTGATCGATGATTATGATGAGAGGAAAGTTTTTTTCTTTAAAACCCTTTCTACCTCTCTTCAAAACCAACGACTATGTTCTTCTTTTTTACCATATGCCATGTGTCTTTAACAATTAAAGACTCATTAAATGCTAAAGTGGATGATGCTTCCACGTTAGCCATTATATATATATATATATATATATATATATATATATATATATATATATATATATATATATATATATATATATATATATATATATATATATAATAAAGTAACACATGTTTTCTTCTTCTCCATTCAACGTTGAATATATATATATATATATTAATTAATTAATTACTTACTTAATTAATAAGATATATATATATATAAATCTCAAGTGGTCCAACACACTGGGAATCGGTCTCTAGGGTCCCTATGATGGAAAAACACCGAAGACCTGTTTCAGCAATATCGATGTTGCGATCTCATCGGGACATATCTCGATCTCATCGGGATCCATTTAATCCTATTGCTCTCCAAATATTGGATCTCTATCCAAAACTGTTTTACGAATTCTCCGAATCACTCTTATGCGTGTGACCCATTAGGTTCCCGGTTATGTTGGCCACTTAAATTAACACTTAATCCAAGCAAGTCATGAGCGGTATCTAGCAACACATCATGACCCCCAATTGACCGGAAAGTAATTGGTTTGACGAGTGAATCTATATTCATCACGAACCCTATCACGAACCTTTCCATAGACAATTACTGTGCAATTCGTTCTTTCACCATGCTATACCCCACTTGGTTATGATTATGGGCAAAGTGTCAACTCTTACTAGACTGACTACATCAAATCTAGTCCAAGTGATATCAGTTCTTGTCTTGTGGAGGAACCATTCGACCAAGGAGGCAACTTGGGAACCTTTGGAAGCCATGAAGGAGAAGTATCCCTACCTCTTCTTGGATTCAGGTAAGGATTTCGAGGACGAAATTCTTTTAGGAGGGGAGAATTGTTGGGCCCCGAAAATTTTATTTATTTATTTATTTTATTTGAATTAATTATTTTTTTTGATTTATGGATTTATTCGTTAATTATTTTTATTTTGCCTTAATTGATTTAATTATGTGTTTATATAAATATTTTTATGTTGGGCTTGGAAATTAGAAGTTGGGACTTTAAATGAAGGCTTGGACCTAATCTTGGATGGAATGGGCTTTAGGAATAAATGAATAAGAAGAAGGAAGAGAGCCCATTAGAGAGAGGATAAGGGAGAGCTCAAAACTATGTAGTTTTGAGAGAGGGCTTTAAGTGAGATTAAAAGAGTTAAGTTGCAAAAGGAAGAGAAGGAGGCAAGTGGTCATAAGTCACATAAGGAGAAGAGAAGAGTAAAAATCGTGAGCCAAAGGAGAGGGAGGCTTTCGGACAAAGGGAGAGAGAGTCGTAGGGAGGAAGAAAGAAGGAGAAAAAGAGAAGAAATCTACTTGCTAGAGGTAAGTTTCATCTTTGTTTATGATAGGTTCAAAAATGGGAGGAAATGGAAGTTAGGGTTTGTGTAAGGTTTGTAGAAAGAAAGAAGAGAAGGTGAGATCTATGGATTTTTGGGATTTCTAAGCTAAGGTTATGGTTATTCTAGCTTAAATGTCTTATAGGTAGGTTAAGTTTAAAGTAGAATTTTATTTTGCTTGATTTTTATGAATGCTATGCTTTCTTTTAGAATATAAATAGTGAATGGAGTATGTTTTGATTGAAGGAAATCAAGAGAACCCCACTCACGACAAGGAGGAAGGGCAATCTTGAATTCAGATATCGACGATAGGTGGGTAACATTTTTATAGTTGTTGTGTAATGGGCAAATGCCCTATGTGTGCTATCTTTGATAATTATGTGCATATTGGAAGTGTATTTCTTTTGATTTGAAAGTAAAGTGTGAAACTATGATGATTCGAAAGAATGAAAGAAGCATAAAATGCTAGTCTTTTGCTTGAATATGTGATCATAAATTGGTTGTGATTGGGCGAGAGAGAACCTACTTCGATAAGTCACGTGCACGTTGATCCCCTAGCCTTCTCCTGGCAGCCCGCTTGTGGCCCACGAGATCTGAAAATGGACTCGTTGTGTTTACGATAAACTTCGGTTTATTCGTTGTGTTTAAGGAACTCTCGAGCCTATTGTGTGCATTCTATTCTTTAATGGTGTTTATGATGAATAATATGTGTTTTTAATTGCAAGAGGATTCCATGTTATGCCTTATGTGATGAGTTGAGTTAATTGTGATTTATGTGACAAAGTGGAGTATTTCAGCATATTATGTAAATTGCTAATGCTTTGGATTATTAATGATGTGTTGTGTGGCTCATTACCCGATGGCTATAAACTTGTTAGCCACTAAGCCGTGTTAGCTCACTCCATTCTCCCTCCTCAGGTGCAAATTCAAGTTGAAAGCTGAACCTTGCAAAGCTTCGGGCATCACTCCAAGAAATTTAGCTACTTTTGTATTAAGTTAGTAACTAGCTTTTGGGATAGCTTTGTAAGCATATTGGTCATTGAGCATCTCATCTTTTGTATTTTGTACTTGATCTTGATGAATATGCCAATATGTAACCAAAGCTATGCATGAATCTTTGTTATGATTTGAAATGAGAATGAGAGCTCTAGTACTCTCTTCATGTGAACTTGTTGATTTGTGTACTGTGTATGGACTTAAAATAGTGTGTATGAGTAATTTTTAGGTGTTGAGTTGTTGATGAGGTTGCCTTGAGAGAGCTCGCTGGAAATGTGCCAAGGATTTGTGAGTTGTGGAAGTTTCTGCAAATTCTGGATAGGTTGTGTTTTCTGAAACTTCTGGGTTGATATAGGCCATCTGGGATTATTATGACTCCTTGATGGTGTTAAAGAGCGGCAGAGCTCTTCCGAATGTTTTATGAATTAATTTTGATGTGTTGATTGGTAGGTATGAGTCGTTGGAGTTAAATGGAGGTGCTGTCTAAATGGCAGATTGTTAGGCAGAGCTTTGAGTCCACTTTTGACCCTTATAGAGTTGGAATCTAGGTCGGTGATCTTCATGAAAGTGTAGATAATTCTTTTACCTTTCTATAGACACTAAGTTTGCTTAATTCGGAGTCTTGGGTCAAAAGTTATGGAGGTCGTAAGTTCTGGTGCTGTTCAGGAAGAGCTAGTCGATCAGTCTTAGTGTAAATTTTTGTTTCCCGTAGAGTCCGAGCTTACTTGTGAGTCCTTCTTGAAAAATATAGATTTTTCTTCTAGCTTTCTAACGCTTCCGACCGTGTCTGATTTGGAGCTCGGAGTCAAGTTATTGAGGTTAGAAGTCTCTTAGGTCGGATCGCTGGGCAGGTTGCTCGGCTCGGCATGCGAGCGCCCAAGATGCTCGGCATGCCGAGCGGTTTATCGCTCGCTCATGGGCGAAGAGGCGATCGCTCATTGGCGAAGCTATAGCGATTGGGGTCGGTTTTGGCCGACCGACCCCTCTCCCTTCTTTTGGCCATAAGTTTTTGCACAAACCTCCGATTGAGCTGATTTTCGAAATGATGGGTTTCTAATAATTTTTTCTATCTTTCTACACTTGATTTACCAGTATTTCTTTTAAATTGAAAAAGGTGATTTGAAACCAAGTGTGGAGGTCGGCTGATCAAGTCTGAACATACTTTACAAATTTTAAAATATCTGGAGCTAGAGAGCTCGGATAGAAGCGATTCTTATTTTAAATTAAACTAGAGACATAAACCTACAAGTTTTATGAAGGATCCGATTGACAATTAAGCCTTTAAGATTTTCAAATGCTGACCTGAAGTCGGTAGTGCACAATTTTGGTTGTTTTCTTTGAAGTAGCATTTTTGCCATAACTTCTTCATTTCTAATCCGAATTGAACGATTTCAGTGGCGTTAGAATCGTGAGAGCGTAAGAAGCATATTTTCTTAAAAAGCTTATCCAATTTTTCTATTGCAAGTTTCCCCTTTCGTGGTGAGTTATGGGCCTTCTATGCTTATGTGTGCTTGTGTGGTCCGAATGTTGGGCCTCGGCAACGGGGCCCAACAGCTCTGGTGACATAGATGCGAGCATAATACAGGTAGCTATGTCACTATATTTGAGATGCTTACGATATACTTTCTGATCCTCATTAGAAGCATCAACAGCAGGTGGATCAGGAAGTGGAACATCTAGGACATAGCCCAGTTTCTCAGATCTGAGAACAATTCTCAGATTTATCAGCCAATCAAGAAAGTTGGGTCCAGTTAATTTATTAGAATCCATAAGTGAGCGCAAATTCACACTGGAAGTCATCTTCAATCAACCTAAAGGGAAAGAGAGAAAGAATGTTAGAATAGAATTACATGCATGTACATAAGGACTTGCATGACATGCATATGGCTCCCACTAGTTTCAAAGAATCCATAACCCTCATTACGAATCCAAGAAACATTATGATAAAATGTCCTAGTGGGTTGATATCCGATATTACTAAAATGACCTTGGGTTTACCCAACAAGCTACCTTAGGTCAATCGGTAGGTATCGGTCATACCAATTGCATCATAGATATCCGACATTACTAAAATGACCTTGGGTTTACCCAACAAGCCACCTTAGATTAATCAGCAGGTATCAGTCATACCAGTTACATCATAGGTGCAATTATCGACTAGTGCTATCAACTCGTGATGTATGCACACATTGGGTTATCAACTCTTGATGCTGCATATCCGATGTACACTACTCAATTTCGCCTCTGCTCACGTTAACCTTGAGTTTACTCAACAAATCAACGCTTCTAGTGAAAACCGACCCATTAATCCGAAAATCTTATTTCCATGGTTCGAACATATCCGTATAGAGTGAGCTTGGGTTTACCTAACAACCCGAACTCTATAAGAACTCTGGTTCTCCCCATATTAATGGAAGGCGTTAGTTTTCATATTATGTGTGAGGGATTTCATCTTTCTTCACTCTTCTTCTTCTCCAAGCTGTAGGATTATAGTCACCATGACTATATGGAATGATTTAGGGCATCAATCACATTGAATCTGTACCTATAATCATCCATCATCTCACCTAAGCATGTATAAGTCGACTTGTCTAAGCATGCAAGTCGACTTATGCTACTGTGCATGTGTAAGTCGACTTGTCTGAACATGCAAGTCGACTTATGCTACTGTGCATATGTAAGTCGACTTATACCATTGTGCAAGTCGACTTACCTGAGAATACAAGTCGACTAGCGCATGTGTAAGCCGACTTGTTTGAACATACAAGTCGATTTATGCATGTGTAAGTCGACTTATATGTATAGAATTGCTCTCTAATCGGCTAATTTCTCAATCCGTGCAGTTTCAATTCACAATACCAAGTGTAATATACTCTACTATGATGTACCAATGAAACACTTTCATTGTATCATGCTTACCATATATATAATCATATTATACATGAAAAACTTGAAATCGATGAATACACTACTATTCACTTAGATTTCCAAATAATTTGAGAATATCAAACTATCACCCTAAGTATCTCTAGGTAGTCTATACTTTATCAAGACTACTTCGGCACTGGTCACAAAATTTGTGACGGCCAAAACAATCAAGACAACGAAATACACTAACGAGACGCTAATGTGACATATTTGACATCCGAAAATTTTTGGAAACCCAAGTTCAAGAAGATCAGTTTGGCAAGCATACAACATCAATGTAACATATTTTTAATCACATTAAAAATAATCATAGGCATTGGAATTGAGAAATACACAATTAATCATTTCAAACAAAACAGCTCCAGCAACTTTCTCAAAACTGCCAAGCTCTGTCTTTTGCTTGCAAAACTCATTGAAACAATTTCAATAAATTCTGAGAAAATTAAAGAGGTTACAAAATGTTCACAAAATGCTCCATGAATATTTTCAGGATTTATTTCCAACAACAACTCAATCAACCTCAGAAACAAATCCAATGTTGAATCTGTGTTCCTCAACACAGTTATTCCCAAAAGCACACAATAAATTCTAAAATAAATAGTAAATCACCTCAAGAACATTTTTCCATTCTCATAGACATTTATAAACATCTTCGAGACATGTAGGTGAAAGAAAATCGAGAAAAAAAATTTTCTACAATTTATTCTCGAATTTATAAGCATGCCTATTCAAGGAATGTGCACAAACACAGCAACCAGAACATTAGGGAATAAATTAGCAAAACCATATCAAATTACATTGATAAATTCTTTCCTTCCACAGACATATTCAACAACATCTTATGAACACATCTGGGAAAGAAAATTTTGAAAACAAGTTTTCTATACTGATTTCGAATTTAGCACAGTCAACATGCATCATCATCACAAGCAATAGGCAGCTCCAACCTTGTTATGATTTCTTCGATATATACGACACAAGTGTCTCTGATACCATTGTAGGAAAATCCCGGTGTGTCCATCACATGCACACGGTGCGGAAAACAAATTTTTTTTATTCCGGGACCTTCCCAAAAGCCAGGATCCATGTGTCTATATATCGAAATCAAACCATAACGGCCAAAGGAGACTGTCTCTAACGGTATCCACGCAGAGATCGGAGAACCTAACCGGGGTAAACCTTTTGATCCAAGAATAGCTAGAATAAAGTAAAGACTGCTAGATCTTACCTTATTCTTGGAGAGCTTGGAGAAAACGATGAAGGAGGCTTGGAGAAGAAGATGAAGAGTGATGATCGATGATTATGATGAGAGGAAAGTTTTTTTCTTTAAAACCCTTTCTATCTCTCTTCAAAACCAACGACTATGTTCTTTTTTACCATATGCCGTGTGTCTTTAACAATTAAAGACTCATTAAATGCTAAAGTGGATGATGCTTCCACGTTAGCCATTATATATATATATATATATATAAAATAAAGTAACACATATCTTCTTCTTCTCCATTCAACGTTGAACATATATATATATATATATATATATATTAATTACTTAATTAATTAATAAGATATATATATATAAATGCTGAAGTGGTCCAATCACACTGGGATCGGTCCTACCGGGTCCCGGTATGGGAAAAAATATCGAAGATCTGTTTCAGCAATATCGATGTCGCGATCTCATCAGAACATATCTCGATCTCATCGGGATCCATTTAATCCTATTGCTTTCCAAATATTGGATCTCTATCCAAAACTATTTTACGAATTCTCCGAATCACTCTTATGCGTGTAACCCATTAGGTTCCCGGTTATGTTGGCCACTTAGATTAACAATTAATCCAAGCAAGTCATGAGCGGTATCTAGCAACACATCATGACCCCCAATTGATCGGAAAGTAATTGGTTTGACGAATGAACCTATATTCATCACGAACCCTATCACGAACCTTTCCATAGATAATTACTGTGCAATTCGTCCTTTCACCATGCTATACCCCACTTGGTTATGAGTATGGGCAAAGTGTCAACTCTTACTAGACTGACTACATCAAATCTAGTCCAAGTGATATCAGTTCTTGTCTTGGGACTCATTACTTTATATGTCACTGAAGACACTCATCATGACATATGAACTCCGGCCAGAGATTTCCAAATAATGACCCTGACAAGAGGCCATGGGTATCATCTTCTGCTATCACAGAAGTAGTGAATCCTCTATTGGCTACTCAATTACCTTCGAATACCTCAAGTGCACTCCAAGCACCACCCTACGAGCGACCTCTCAAGGCAACAAGGAATGGAGTCAAAGCACGTAATCAAGATCCAAGATATCCCTGAGTACCTCAAGTGTAAGGATACTTGCACCATTGCTATGATGAGATTATCACTGACATTAGAATAGGACATCCATGTGATGATCTCATAGCAGGTCATCCAATGTACTTACTACCTCTAGCAAGCATTCACATCTCAACCCTAAACATCTCATATTTACAGCTTCGAGATCCACCGCTGATCAAATCAAGGAGCTTGAAATGTGTTAGTCTTTTCGGATTACCGATGTCCAGCCAAAGAATCCTACGACTAGGATAATTTAGATACTGACATAATTGCACATGATAGGAATCTCAGTAGTATGATCACATCATAATTTCCTTCATGCAATGTCATATATCATGGACTTCATTAATTTGCTTATTGATCAATATCAAATTAATGAAATATGCCTTTCTTTATTTATTCATAAAGTATGTACACAACTTTGTACAAAACGCGCTAAAGGCGATTGCCTTTAGGGCACTACTCTAACAGCTGTGCAATCGCTTCTTCTGTCTGACCGGCCTATAGTTTTTCTGAATACCTAGGAAATGGGGGTGTTACCGATCAGGAGATGACAGGCATGTCGCTCAGTACCCAAGCAAAGACCGATCGGTTCTCTACCAAGCAACCTGTGATTGTTGCGGCCAACCCTTGTTCGAGTTCGGCACCCAAATTTATGAATTTGGATCGGTTTTCTTCATCTAGTATGACTCGCTGAGTTTCTTCTGCAGGGTTCATCCTCTCGGTTTCTTTATCTTCTCTTACATCCAGAGAACTTGCCAATACTACCGCTCTCTCGAGGGTTTTTGTTTCTGCCAAGTAGCATTCCCGAGCGATTCTTTGTTGACCCCTGACAATGCCGATGCCATGGGGTGTTGGGAATTTCATCACCTGATAGTAGGTTGAGATGACAGCTCTGAGGGCGTTTTGTGTGGCTCTTCCGATTATTGCATTATAAGCTCCTACAAACTTCACCACTAAGAATTCAACATTCCTCACTACTTAGAGCAACTTTTGTCCGAACTTTACATTCAACAGGACTCGAGCGAATGGATAGGCAGATGCTCCTATTACTCCTTTGATTGGCCCCTCTATTGGCAGTAGCCGTTCTTCCGGAATCTCCATCTGCTTAAAAGCATTGTAGTATAACAAGTCGACCGAGCTGCCTGTGTCAATCATTACGCATTTCACTTCACTACCGTCCATATTCAAAGTAACCACGAGTGCGTCATCACGAGGACAGCTGATGCCAGCCAGGTCAGACTCGTCAAACGAGATCACCTCATTAACTTACGGGTTTTTTGCTACTGACTGACCCTCAACGATCTGCCTGGCATATCGCTTCCTTCCTTTAACGGTGGACCCCCCTGTTGCGCTACCGCCAAAAATCATGTTTATGACCCTGATCGGTCTGTCATCCTACTGTCCAGTATTTCTGTCGTCTCTAGCCCTGGGTTGTCCTCTCGTATCATGTCAGTCGTCCACATTCCTGGTCTGCCTTCCGCCATCATTCATGTTTTGTTGTCTCCACGGTTTTCGCCAATTGTCAGACTGATCGCTCCTGCCCTCATTACCTCGATCGACACTTCTACCGTACTTCAAAAATCTACCCAGTCTTCTCCTCTGGATGAGGAGCTCGATTTCCTTCTTTAGGTCCCAGCAATCCTCCGTGTAATGTCCGACATCTCTGTGGAAGCGACAGTATAACGAAGAATCCCTTTTCTTGAGAGGAGTTTTCAATTTATTGGGTTCTTGAGGATTCCCTTCGCTCTCACGATCTCCAAGATTTCGCATATCACCTGTTGAGCGGAGTGAAGGACTCTCGCCCCTGGTCCTTTCGATCGATCGGCTTCCTCCAGTTAGACTGATCCTTCTGTCGTTTATGTGAATCATCGGCTCTACTATTCGGCCAGTTGTCATCCGCTCTGCGTTTTGTGTTTTTCAACACCTCCTCCAGCTGGATGTATTTGTCTGCCTGATTTCTTATCTCTTGGATAGACCTAGGCTGATCAAGAGCCAGTGATTTCTTGAACTCTTCATCCCTCGTATTGCTCATCAAAGCAGCCAACATGGACGAGCAAGTAAGGTCAGGAACTTCGACAGCTTCATTGTTAAATCGGGTGATGAACTCCCGCAAACTCTCGTTCCTTCCTTGGGTCAGCTGCATCACTTCCAAGGCAGTCTTTTGTGACCGTTTACTTGTAGCAAACTGGTTGAGGAATAACAGCTTAAAATCCTCAAAACTGGTTATGCAGTGTGGGGGCAAGCTGTTAAACCATCTTCGGACCCCTTTTTGGAAGGCTGTGTAGAAAGCCTTACATTGAATGGCGTCTACAACGCAATGCAAGTTCATCATCGACTGAAAGTGCTGAAGGTAGTCGAGAGGATCGGTCTTTCCAGTGTATTTTTCTGGCGTTGGTATCTTTGTACCTACCGCTGGGAAGCTATCTAGTATCTCTGGGATGAAAGGAGAGCTGTATTGTGTCGATGGTTGACTAGGACGGGAATTCATGGCTATGTTGATTCGGTGGTCCACGATTTTTTTCAGGGTTTCAGCAGAGTGTCGATCGGCCATTACACCAACCTGCCGAGCGGGGGTTTGCTGCTGTTCCGGTTGAGACTGTAAGATTTGGCGAATCAACAGATCGACCGCTTCTTTTATTTGTCTTTGTGTGAGAGAGTTTTGTTGTGGTGCAGGAGGATTAGCGTGGAGGGGATATTGAGTGTGAGGATGTGAATAGGTTCTAGCTTCATCCTCTAGGGCCACGCTTTGGGCTTCTTGGTCTTGGTTTTGGGATTGTTGCGGTTGATCATGTTGGTGTGAGTATTGAAGAGGCAGCTCATTTATGCTAGGGTTTTGGATGATGGGCGGAGGGGTTTTGGATGATGGGCGGAGGGGTAGTCTGGTGGTCAAGATGCGGCGGTGGTAGACCGGCGGGTAGTCGCAAGCCCATTCATTTGTAGTGCAAGTGCATGACAAATGCCACATCAGATTTGTCGCGCCTTTGACCGATCCGAGTGTTTCTAGACGTGGTGCCTTGATGCCCGGCCCCAGAGTGGGCGCCAATCAGGGCCGTTCCTATCGTTTTATAGGCCCTGGGCGAAATAAAAAAAGGCCCCAATAAATTGAAAATATACTTAAGTTGTTTGTATGAAATATAAATTACTCAATTCATAAGTCTAAATACTCAACCAAATATTAAATGATCATAACATCAACTAATAATATCTTATAAATATCATTAACAATAACATAACTAAAAATAGTAATAGTAACAACAAAATAGCTATAGTAGCAATCAAACAACAATATTAGATTGCAAAACATTAAGAAAATTACACTAACAAATATATAGAGGATCATGATTTATGAAAAACAATTTCTTCGTGCATTTCTAGATGCAAAATCATTAATAATATTATCAAGATCAATATTGTCCAACATATCATTCTCAATACATAATATAGCTAAACCATTCAAACCTTTCTTGTGACATTGATGACCTCAAATAGGTTTTCAATAATTTTAACTTAAAAAAACTTCTCTCAGCTGATTCTACAGTCACAGGTATAGTCAATATAATTCGATAAGCAATCGAAACATTTGGATAACAATCTGCAGCTTTAACAAATTCTAAAATTTCAACAGATGATATCAACTCATTTGGCAAAGTCATTTGTAATACTTTTAATTCAGAAAAAAGATAATCTAAATCCACATCTGACACATTATCATGAGTAAAAGTCATCGTAAAATTAGTGCAACATTTTCTTAATTCCTTATCATCCAATAACCTCAACTTCCTTGAATCAAATAGGAATCCAAAAATACTATCAAATGTCGTTAATTGTTCAAATCTAGTCTTTAATGAAGTAATTGTCATATCTACAACAACTAGAAAGTAATTAACTCTGAAAGAATCTTCAGCTGATTGTATTTCTCCATTATGGTTAATTTCATCAAATTCTCTTTTCCTAATAATACAACGTCTAGTTGGAAATGTAGGCTCTATATTCATCTCAAGCGCAAGACTTTTGGCAATATTCATACTAGAGCTAAAACCTTTATCTCTATATTTCTCAAAAAATACCATCACATCTTCTAATTGCTTTATGGTAGCATTAATGCACATAGATTTAGATTGCAACTTTTTACTCACCATGTTAATAGCGAATAAAATATCATACCAAATAACCATACCAAGTAAAAACTCAAAACTCTCAAGTACACTAACCAAGCTTTCTGCTTCACTCTTTGACTTGGCATCATCACAAGATCTAGATAATTCCATCAAAGCCAATCTTATTTGAGGAGCTTGAAATCTAATAGCTTTAACACTTTTTATTGGACTCTCCCAACGAGTGTTGGACAATGATTTCATAGTTAAGCCTAAAACATTATCAAGCAAAACTTTCCACCTTTTAGGAGAACTTGAAAATAATGCATATATATGTTGCACAGCTCCAAAAAATGAAACAGCTTTAACACAAGAATGTGCCATATCACTAAGAGTAAGATTAAGATTATGACAAGCACACGACATATATAATGCTCTTGGATTTATTTCAAGTAGTCGCTTTTGAACCCCTTGGTGTTTTCCCTTCATATTAGAACCATTGTCATAACCTTGACTTCTTACATTATAAACATTAAGATCAAGAGAATTAAAAGCATTCAATAATTCATTTAAAAGTCCCAATCCATATGTGTCATCTACCTTTAAGAACTCTAAAAAGTACTCCTCTATTTTTATTTTATTATTGGACATATTCACGCATCGCACTAACAAACTCATTTGTTCTTGATGACTCAAATTTGGGGTACAATCAAGAATAATAGAAAAGTATTTCGCCTCTTTAATGATCCTTATGATAGAACTTCTAACATTATGGGCCAACAGAGAAATCAACTCATTTTGAATTTTGTGACCAAGCTAATGATGATGAATTTCATGATTTTGAATACGTCTAACATGATCTTGCATTATCACATCAAATCCAGTAATCATCTAAACCAATCTTAAAAAATTACCATTACCATCTTGGTAAAGTTTCTCATTGGATCCTCGAAAAGCTAAATTATATTTAGCAAGATATTTCACAGCAAAAACTATTCTTATCAAAACTTGTCTCCATCGTTCTTTCTCCTTTGCAATTTCTTGTTGCAAATCTTTATCAACTGTTTGATTTTTGCTCAATCTCACTCTTAATTCATTCCAGGTTCTCATATTAGTCATATGCTCAATGCAATTCTCATGTTCTTTGAGTCTCTCACTAAGATGCTTCCAATCTCTAAATCCGTCATTTGCTAATCCACTTTGTTTGTTAGTAGATTTGAACATCTTACAACAAAAACAATATACTTTATCTACATGTTTAGAATAAACCAACCATTTTCTATCGCTAATCTCTCCATTACTCAAATTCCTATAATAATAAGAATATGAAAAATGACGAGAGGTATTATCTAAAGGAAACATAAGATTTAGTTCTCTTATAGGCCCATTTTCAACTAAAATATCCCTTGCTTTATTATCAAGATTATCCCAATTTCTAGGATCATAAATGTCCAATATAGGGCTTACTTGCTCATCTGCCTTTAAATTTTCTAAAGTGGATGCATTTGGTATATGATCAGGCTCACTCAGATTTCTAATATCCTCATGAATATGAATCTCATCACTTATGTTTTCTTTATGTTGTTCAAAACTACCTTCATCTAATTCCTCAGAACTCTCACTAGAGTAGCCTACTCTTTTAATAAATTTATTAATTGCTCCTTTTTGAGATTCTATCAACTGTGCTACTTGTTTTTTTTTCCTTTTTTCACTTCCAAATAAATGCTTTTTAGGCAACATAATATAAACCAATTACAACACAGTTGGACTAGAAAAAGAACAAAAGCACCTGTATGAAACTGGAAGAAGTATGCAGGTACAACCAAACTCCAACAGCTTCACAATATATCACAAAGATATATAAAAGGTATTATACCTGTGATAGAGGAAAAAATAAATAGCAAAATTTAATAATTAATATTAAAAATAAAAAAAGAGCAAATTTTAATGATAGAGACACACTAATTTTTAAAAATATAAGAGATTAACATACTTAGGAAAATATAGTAAATAACATTCTAAGTTATTAAATATTCTAAGATTCTCAAGTCAAATATTATCCTATTTTATAAGCCCGGAAATGATTGATTGATTGATTGATTGATTATTATTATTATTATTATTATTATTATTATTATGAAATGTTTAATATAATCATACGTATTTTATAATAAAGAAAAGCCATTTATATAGTCTTTGAATTGAGTAACTTAAATTATTTGATTTAGTCATATTATCACTAAATTTAAGTAAATTCTACAAGAACACAAATCTAACAATTACTACATTATTTGTGGCAAAATATAATGAAAATTATAATTAAAAAATTAAATTATTATAAATAATAAGTAATCTAAAAATAAAAAGAGGATATAAAATAAATACAATATCATTTAATATAAATGTTACGATTTAAAATGCTAATATAATGTCCATGTTAATGACAAACTACAAATTAATTATAAAATACTCAAATATTTAATAAGCTAAAATATATTAAAAATCAGAAACTTTACCTTTAAATTATAATCAGAACTCAGAAGATAGAACCGTGAATTTTTTTGCTGCTAATTTTTTAGTTGGAGCACCTTAAATACATATATTGATGAAAATAAAAGAAATTAGAAGGTAAGAATATAACCCAAATGATTCAAAACTATTTATAATCAAAAAGTTAATGTTAACTTTCTAAGTTAACGTTAACTTATTAAATGTTAATAACGTTATTACTTTCATAGCTTAAGATTTGGTGTTGTAACTTGTAACTTACGCTGCTCCCAATGTTTTCTCCAGCAGTGAAGGCCCTTTGGTGAGCAACGTTTTCTCCCCCATTAAATACCCTCTTAAATACTTCTCCACCACACAACACCCATTAAAAACCCATTAGACATCAGAGGGCCCCTTTATATGGTGGGCCCTGGGCAGGTGCCCTGGCTACTCCTGCCTAGGGCCGGCTCTGGCGCCAATTGGTTCTTTCGAATTTTGATGAGGCTGGGCGCTGCTGCTTGGATCTATGAGATTGGTTGATTCTGACTCGAAGATACCTGCAAAATAATAAAGGCACACCGGGGGTTGATTTTCGATAGACCCCTCCGACGCTCAAGTCAATGTTTTCGTGAGAATTTTGGTGGCTGGTGAATAATGAAGAAAATGGTTCTTGGAAATCGACATTTTCATGATGAGGTAATGAATTTATATGATTATTACCTGTAGGAATTAGGTCAACTCTCAAGGGATGGGCCGATTGGCCCATGCGTCGTTTTGTGTCTGAGCTTGGGCCTAGCACGACCGACCCAATCACGTATTTTGACATCAAAGTCATCAAACTTGTAAATTGAAAATGACGAACTTAGAGGGTTCCCATGCTAGGTCTCAAAACGACATTTTTATTACATGGTACGTCATTTATTGTAAACATTAAATGAAGTGAGATTCTTAGACATTTATGATCAATTCACATGATAAATATAATACAGGCAGCTAATTGGTGATCTAGTAAGGACTCTGACCAACGTAGTTGCCAGGGGGATTATAGTTGCAAATGACGAACCACCAAGTATTGCTGCATTGGACCCTGGCACACCCTACCTGGATTGAGTTTCGCCAGACAACTTGAGTGTAGTGAAGGCACTGACCACCAACGCAAGAGCTGGAATTGTAGTCATAACAACTCTTCTCTGCTACCCACAAGTTTACTACAGCTGTGCCGGAGAATGATCCACTCCCTTTGGCCAAGTTCTCACCGTACGGGCCGCCAGAATGCGTGAGGCTGCAGTCAGCAATCCTTGTTTTGGCATAATTCAGTGCATAGTCTGCCACGGTACTGTTCCATGTAATGCTTGCAACGCCAACTTGTGCTCTTGCCACATTGTGGGCATTAAGGTAGTCTTGTTGAGAGTCTTGGGCATGGGAGGGGATAATTAGAACCTTGCACATCAAGCAAGCGATACCAATTACTAAAATCTTACAAGCCATAATTGTGTTTGTATAGAATGGAATTGGATTGGAAAAGACATATAAGCATTGAAACATGCTAGGATTTCCATTTATAGGAGAAGTCGTATAAGAAAGCTCGATTTTGGATAGGCTCATTAGTGACTAATTTAAGCAATCTAAAGTAGCGAAACCGTCCCCTTTGGACGTTGAGGGATGCAAATTTGGATGTGTTATACTGATTGAGTGAGATAAGCGTCTAGTCCCTTTTCCTGAAACACGTCAAATCAATAGAAAACTGTTTCTGAAACAACAATTTCCTTTTTCTGTGGAAGGATTCGTGTAATCATGCTTGTATCATTTAAATATTGAGACCATGAAATGTTCTTGTACGATTGACCCCAACCGTTATGACTAAAATGAAGCTTTCTAGGATGAACTTGCTTTTCACTATTTTATTTTGAGTCTTCCACTTCCATTTCATTACACCTTCAAATTCGTGGAAAGACCATCAACTAATGTGAAAAGTTGATGGATCCAAAATTTTCAATAAATGAAGTGTTGTGTAGGATTGACGATTTCAACTATATTGTGATGAAGTTTAGGGGTTAGCCTATACACATCTAGTAAATAGATGTATATAGACTAAGCATAGGATATATATTTTTTAATTCTAAGTTAAACTTCTTAAAAACAAACAGCCAATTTTTAAAGAGAATGATCTTTGAAGCTTTCTCACATATGATTTTCTTTCTTTTTTTTTAAATCTCAGTTAGCATAGAATTGACGTACAAATTCTTGTAGAATAAATAACAAATTTTGATTTATTACGAGGTTACTTACAATTTAAATTTAAAATAATTATTATACATTTTAAATCATAATAAATTTATGACCATCTTGAAATTATTTTGCAATATTATGTCATATATAGTCTTAATTATTCAAAAGCAATAACTTCATTTTGAATAAATTTTTTATCATTTTATTTGTAACTGACTAAAGAGTCCAATTCATCATTTATATTTAATATATTTTCTTTTCTTTTATATATATAAAATTTCTTGGCAAGATAGAGAAAGTTTCCACAAATGTTGTCATTTAAGATTGATAGAAAAATATGTACTTATGATATATATGATTATTGTAAATTACTTAAAATAAATATATTTTGACATAACTTAATTATTATAATACAAGATTAAACTTTGTAATACATACGGTTTCTAAATAAGTTATTTAAAATAAAGTTAGAATTAAAATTATTTTTGATACTAAGGTAACATAAAATATATAATTTAAACCTTACTTCCAACCTTTAATATATGTATCAAATTGCACATAGCATACGCTAAGAATTTTTAACACACTTTTTAATTTAAAACGTTGTGGTTATTAAGTATACAAAATGAAAATATATAATCTCTATGTTAAATATCTTTCATGCTTGTAATAATTTAGTAAAGTTGGGATAATAAAGTAAATGCACTTTTCTTTGTTAGAGAGAGAAATAAGAGCTTCTTTTTTTTTTACAACATAGGACTTTTGTATGATGATTCTTTTGCTTCTTAATGCCTTTCTCTTTCTTGCTTTTTACTCTTCCTACTCTTTGCTTTTGGTTCCCTTTTATGATCTCCATTTTTCACGTTCAGCTTTCATTTCCGCTATCTTACCTAATGCCTTGCTTTTAATTGTTCTTTCTTCCAAGGTTAGTAGATTTGAACAACTTACAACAAAAACAATATACTTTATCTACATGTTTAGAATAAACCAACCATTTTCTATCGCTAATCTCTCCATTACTCAAATTCCTATAATAATAAGAATATGAAAAATGACGAGAGGTATTATCTAAAGGAAACATAAGATTTAGTTCTCTTATAGACCCATTTTCAACTAAAATATCCCTTGCTTTATTATCAAGATTATCCCAATTTATAGGATCATAAATGTCCAATATAGGGCTTACTTGCTCATCTGCCTTTAAATTTTCTAAAGTGGATGCATTTGGTATATGATCAGGCTCACTCAGATTTCTAATATCCTCATGAATATGAATCTCATCACTTATGTTTTCTTTATGTTGTTCAAAACTACCTTCATCTAATTTCTCGGAACTCTCATTAGAGAAGCCTACTCTTTTAATAAATTTATTAATTGCTCCTTTTTGAGATTCTATCAACTGTGCTACTTGTTTTTTTTTCCTTTTTTCACTTCCAGATAAATGCTTTTTAGGCAACATAATATAAACCAATTACAACACAGTTGGACTAGAAAAAGAACAAAAACACCTGTATGGAACTGGAAGAAGTATGCAGGTACAACCAAACTCCAACAGCTTCACAATATATAACAAAGATATATAAAAGGTATTATACCTGTGATAGAGGAAAAATAAATAGCAAAATTTAATAATTAATATTAAAAATAAAAACAAAGACCAAATTTTAATGATAGGACACACTAATTTTTAAAATATAAGAACTTAACATACTTAGGAAAATATAGTAAATAACATTCTAAGTTATTAAATATTCTAAGATTCTCAAGTCAAATATTATCCTATTTTATAAGCCGTGGAAATGATTGAATATTATTATTATTATTATTATTATTATTATTATTATTATTATTATTATTATGAAATGTTTAATATAATCATACGTATTTTATAATAAAGAAAAGCCATTTATATAGTCTTTGAATTGAGTAACTTAAATTATTTGATTTAGTCATATTATCACTAAATTTAAGTAAATTCTACAAGAATACAAATCCAACAATTACTACATTATTTGTGGCAAAATATAATGAAAATTATAATTAAAAAATTAAATTATTATAAATAATAAGTAATCTAAAAATAAAAAGAGGATATAAAATAAATACAATATCATTTAATATAAATGTTAAGATTTAAAATGCTAATATAATGTCCATGTTAATGACAAACTACAAATTAATTATAAAATACTCAAATATTTAATAAGCTAAAATACATTAAAAATCAGAAACTTTACCTTTAAATTATAATCGAACTCAGAAGATAGAACCGTGAATTTTTTTGCTGCTAATTTTTTAGTTGGAGCACCTTAAATACATATATTGATGAAAAAAAATAGAAGGTAAGAATATAACCCAAATGATTCAAAACTATTTATAATCAAAAATTTAACGTTAACTTTCTAAGTTAACGTTAACTTATTAAATGTTAATAACGTTATTACTTTCAAAGCTTAAGATTTGGTGTTGTAACTTGTAACTTACGCTGCTCCCAATGTTTTCTCCAGCAGTGAAGGCCCCTTGGTGAGCAACGTTTTCTCCCCCATTAAATACCCTCTTAAATACTTCTCCACCACACAACACCCATTAAAAACCCATTAGACATCAGAGGGCCCCTTTATATGGTGGGCCCTGGGCAGGTGCCCTGGCTACTCCTGCCTAGGGTCGGCTCTGGTGCCAATTGGTTCTTTCGAATTTTGATGAGGCTGGGCGCTGCTGCTTAGATCTATGAGATTGGTTGATTCTGACTCGAAGATACCTGCAAAACAATAAAGGCACACCGGGGGTTGATTTTCGATAGACCCCTCCGACGCTCAAGTCAATGTTTTCGTGAGAATTTTGGTGGCTGGTGAATAATGAAGAAAATGGTTCTTGGAAATCGTACATTTTTCATGATGAGGTAATGAATTTATATGATTATTACCTGTAGGAATTAGGTCAACTCTCAAGGGATGGGCCGATCGGCCCATGCGTCGTTTTGTGTCTGAGCTTGGGCCTAGCACGACCGACCCAACCACGTATTTTGACATCAAAGTCATCAAACTTGTTAATTGAAAATGACGAACTTAGAGGGTTCCCATGCTAGGTCTCAAAACGACATTTTTATTACATGGTACGTCATTTATTGTAAACATTAAATGAAGTGAGATTCTTAGACATTTATGATCAATTCATATGATAAATATAATACAGGCAGCTAAGTGGTGATCTAGTAAGGACTCTGACCAACGTAGTTGCCAGGGGGATTATAGTTGCAAATGACGAACCACCAAGTATTGCTGCATTGGACCCTGGCACACCCTACCTGGATTGAGTTTCGCCAGACAACTTGAGTGTAGTGAAGGCACTGACCACCAACGCAAGAGCTGGAATTGTAGTCATAACAACTCTTCTCTGCTACCCACAAGTTTACTACAGCTGTGCCGGAGAATGATCCACTCCCTTTGGCCAAGTTCTCACCGTACGGGCCGCCAGAATGCGTGAGGCTGCAGTTAGCAATCCTTGTTTTGGCATAATTCAGTGCATAGTCTGCCACGGTACTGTTCCATGTAATGCTTGCAACGCCAACTTGTGCTCTTGCCACATTGTGGGCATTAAGGTAGTCTTCTTGAGAGTCTTGGGCATGGGAGGGGATAATTAGAACCTTGCACATCAAGAAAGCGATACCAATTACTAAAATCTTACAAGCCATAATTGTGTTTGTATAGAATGGAATTGGATTGGAAAAGATATATAAGCATTGAAACATGCTAGGATTTCCATTTATAGGAGAAGTCGCATAAGAAAGCTCGGTTTTGGATAGGCTCATTAGTGACTAATTTAAGCAATCTAAAGTAGCGAAACCGTCACCTTTGGACGTTGAGGGATGCAAATTTGGATGTGTTATACTGATTGAGTGAGATAAGCGCCTAGTCCCTTTTCCTGAAACACGTCAAATCAATAGAAAACTGTTTCTGAAACAACAATTTCCTTTTTCCGTGGAAGGATTCGTGTAATCATGCTTGTATCATTTAAATATTGAGACCATGAAATGTTCTTGTACGATTGACCCAAACCGTTATGACTAAAATGAAGCTTTCTAGGATGAACTTGCTTTTCACTATTTTATTTTGAGTCTTCCACTTCCATTTCATTACACCTTCAAATTCGTGGAAAGACCATCAACTAATGTGATAAGTTGATGGATCCAAAATTTTCAATAAATGAAGTGTTGTGTAGGATTGACGATTTCAACTATATTGTGATGAAGTTTAGGGGTTAGCCTATACACATCTAGTAAATAGATGTATATAGACTAAGCATAGGATATATATTTTTTAATTCTAAGTTAAACTTCTTAAAAACAAACAGCCAATTTTAAAGAGAATGATCTTTGAAGCTTTCTCACATATGATTTTCTTTCTTTTTTAAATCTCAATTAGCATAGAATTGACGTACAAATTCTTGTAGAATAAATAACAAATTTTGATTTATTACGAGGTTAATTACAATTTAAATTTAAAATAATTATTATACATTTTAAATCATTATAAATTTATGACCATCTTGAAATTATTTTACAATATTATGTCATATATAGTCTTAATTATTCAAAAGCAATAACTTCATTTTGAATAAATTTTTATCATTTTATTTGTAATCCACTAAAGAGTCCAATTCATCATTTATATTTAATATATTTTCTTTTCTTTTATATATATAAAATTTCTTGGCAAGATAGAGAAAGTTTCCACAAATGTTGTCATTTAAGATTAATAGAAAATATGTACTTATGATATATATGATTAGTGTAAATTACTTAAAATAAATATATTTTGACATAACTTAATTATTATAATACAAGATTAAACTTTGTAATACATACGATTTCTAAATAAGATATTTAAAATAAAGTTAGAATTAAAATTATTTTGATACTAAGGTAACATAAAATATATAATTTAAACCTTACTTCCAACCTTTAATATATGTATCAAATTGCACATAGCATACGCTAAGAATTTTAACACACTTTTAATTTAAAACGTTATGGTTATTAAGTATACAAAATGAAAATATATAATCTCTATGTTAAATATCTTTCATGCTTGTAATAATTTAGTAAAGTTGGGATAATAAAGTAAATACACTTTTGTATGTTAGAGAGAGAAATAAGACCTTTTTTTTTTACAACATAGGAATTTTGTATGATGATTCTTTTGCTTCTTAATGCCTTTCTCTTTCTTGCTTTTTACTCTTCCTACTCTTTGTTTTTGGTTCCCTTTTGTGATCTCCATTTTTCACGTTCAGCTTTCATTTCCACTAACTTACCTAATGCCTTGCTTTTAATTGTTCTTTCTTCCATGGTTATTCTTGTCACTTGCTTTTTGGTGCTACCTACCTTTTCTATCTCAGGAACTAATTTTGAATTTGTTTTCCTAGCAGAGAAGCTTTATTACCTTTTTTTTTAGCTATGGTCACTATTGCTTTATACATTGGCCAGTCCAACCTTAATCACTTTCTCTCTTTACCCTCACTTGCTCCCTGATAAATGCTTAATTGATTATGATATTATTCTATAACACTTAGCGATTAATGGCATGAAATTGCTTAAGATACTTACTTTGACTCATATATGATTTTAGGCACAATTTGAAAGCAAAGAAGTTAAAGTGAGTAGGGCCACTTTTCAAAGATTTACATTCACTTATTTTCTTGGAGGAAGAGGAAGATTATAACAAATAAAGACAAGAAGAAGATAAGAAATGAAAACACAAAGAAAATGAATTAAATTTGCTCACAGCTATGCATGTCCCATGTAAGAATGTGAGTTTAAATTTAATGGGAAGCATTCAGATTAATTATTTCAGCAGCAGATGAAGAAGCTAAATGGCAGCAAGAGGAGTGTTACACGCTAGTAGCAGCCAACTCGGAGGTGACATCGATGCAAACGACCCAGGTAAAGTGTATTTCACTGTTTTTGTTGTTTCTTTCTCTCTTTAAAAATTATTGTATTATCATATGTTAATTGATTTGGGCTTTTTGTATAGATAATAGTATTCTTGTTATTGTTTGATTATTTATGTATGATGTGAAAAGATGATTTAAATGTGTTCATTAGATCTTTTATTTACAAACCTATTGCTAGAATTTTGATATAAACCGTAATTGTTATATTTGAATTCATATAGCTACTAATGATTCGCAATCATTAGGGATAACATAACCTATTTAAATGACACATCATATGTGGTTGTTTCCTTGACTAATCGATTTTTCTAATTCATAATGTTATTGCCTAATTGAATCTAAAGTTCGTATTTTAGGTTATTTGGTAATTAGATTTAATTAACAATCGTATCTTGATTAAACACTACTCAAGGGAAAACTCAGGTTAACTATTAACCCACGATTAATAGTTGCTAAGAGAGATTTGAAAACAACAAATCAATGAAGTATGTTAATTAGGGTGTAGGTTAAGATTGAACTAATTAACCAGACCCCTAACAAATTCCCCACTTTTATCATTTTTTTGCATATTTTCTTTACATTGTTTTTGTTAGTTATTTTAACTTTATTTTATTTTCTTATTTCTAAAACCAAAACCCCTTAAACTTAAATACCGATTAATTTTATTTCAGCAACTTTATACACACACTCTGTATGATCGACCTAAACTCACCATTGCTATAATAGTAATCTAGTTTTTTTACTAGCATTACTAATAGGTGTAGATTGCATTGTATTTTTATAGGTAATTTGATATGTGTTTAGTGGTTAAGTTGAATGTTTAGTATGTGTTTAGCTTAAGATTTGTATTAGTTCATAAATATTTGTGTTTTAAGTGTTCTTTAGGTGTGAACATGTTTTTTGAGCTTCAATTTTATACATATGAGGTGTCATGATGAGTGTGTTAGTGTTTCAAGGCATTCGGAAGAGTTTCAGAGGAGAATAAGACTAAACACATGGCCATGATCATGAGGGACGTACCACGGTCGTGACAAAAGCACCAACATAGGCCCACGATCATGACAGAAGCTCAAGAATAGGGCCACAATTGTGGGGAATTTTCCATGATTGTGATAGAGAGCAGGTAAACCAGCCACGAGACCTGCGTGCAGGCAGACGCAGTCGCTTTCAGATTTGAGTTTTAAAGGGACATTTTAGACCCAAAAAAAAACTAGGGTTACCTTAATTGGTAAAGACTGTAAAAGGATTATGATATAACCCTAAAAGGAGATTAGATTCTGCCTACTTTTGGAAACCTAAAAAAGAGAGAGAAAGAAGAGAGAGAAAAAAGAAGCGGAGGAGGAAGAGGAAGAAGAAGAGGGTTTTGACCCCAAAGCTTCGCAGAATAGGTGATTCCCAACGCCACCGCTCTCCCGAGTCATCCAACCTGAGTTTCATTTCCTCCTTATTTACTTTTTTATTCATTTAAATCTGTAAGATTGAGATGGGTTGTATAGTTATGGATTTTGAGTTGATAAAGATGTTCTAACTTTACCTTCAAGATTATGCTAATCTTTAATGTTGATCTAGTTCATTTGTGTTTATTTAAGTTGGGTGTTGTGATTGATTGATGTATATGCATATTTCGGTAACAAATCGATAGGCTTAACAGGATAAAAATAATTAGATTGAATTAACGAGAGTTAGGCAATCTAATTGACCAATTAATTAATCTAGTCAGTAATTTCATAGAGAGAGATCTCGTACAAGGCCCGATTGTTTATTAGAGAGCTTTAAAACTAATTAGAATTATGGGTAATTTGTGAATTGAGAGATTGCAAGTCCATAATTCGATTAAGGTTTATAATTTAGGGAATGATTATAAATCGAGAGAGAATAATCAACCCTAAAATCGTCTAGAACCGATACCCATGAACACATAATTAGCTAGGTTAGCATTAATAATATGTAAAATCCCCTCTTTCATAACTCGAATATTTCTCTTGACATATTTCCATTATTACATTGTTTGTTCGTTATTAGTTTTCTTAATTTTGTTTACCTTTTAGTTCAATATTTGAATTTAAGTCTTAAACAAAGAGCAACTTGAATTAAGTGGTGCCTAAACACAATCTCTGTAGGACAATATCTGCTTTTTTCTAAGTAACAACCCATATACTTGCAGTTTTAGCATAAAACTCGTAATTAGTTTTGCATTCAATAAGTTTTTGGTGTCGTTGCTGCGAATTATTTTGTTTAGCATCTTGTTTAATTTAGGTGATTTTTATTTAAGAGTGTCCAATGAGCTTAGTGAGGAAGAGGGTTCAAATATTACAAGGCTTAAAAGAGAGCTAAAAAGAGCTAGATGCCAAGAACGAATACAAAGGAATATGGCAGAAGAAGAAGAGCAAGGAGGAGCTGAGAGGACATCGTTGGACTTTATAAGGCCAGGTTTCAGTCCTCAAGGAGTTGCAAGGCTAGCAATTTAAGCAAATAATTTTGAGATCAAGTCGGCACTCCTCAATGTACTTCAGAGTTGTGTGTAGTTTTATAGGTTGTCCAATGAAGATGCTCATGCCCATCTTGCAAATTTCTTGGAGATTTGTGATACTTTCAGGTTTAATGGAATATCAGGTGATGCTGTGAAATTGAGATTGTTCTCTTTTACCTTAAGAGATCAGGCAAAGGTATGGTACAATTCACTCACTGCAAGCCAAATCACTACTTGGGAGTAGTTAGCCTAAGCTTTCCTGACTAAGTACTTTCCTTTGACCAAGACAACAAGAATCATCAAAGAGATCATCAACTTTAAACAACGTGACGGGGAGTCATTGTATGAAGCTTGGGAGAGATTTAAGGAATTACAAAGGAGTTGCCCCTATCATAACCTTTCGAGGAGTTTCTTTTGCAAACATTCTACAATGGTGTGACTCAAAGCATGAAAGGAATAATAGATGTAGTTGTAAGAAGGTCTTTGATGAGGAAAACCATTGATGTAGCTTATGATCAATTAAAAGAGTTGGCGAGTAATATTTGTATGTGGCCAAATGAAAGGAGTAGATAAGGGTTCAAGGAGCAAAAAGGAATGATTCCACTCGACTCAGTAACAGCCTTGCACATACAGATTGCTACCCTCACTAAGTAGTTGAGCAACGTGACAGGAGCTTCTTCATCCACTGTCAAGACTATGCAGTCACAATGTGAATTATGTGGGCAGAACAACTATGAAACAATTGCATGTTTCTTGTTATGAGCGAGTGGTACCAAACAAGTAAATTACTTAGGTCAGCCATAAAGAAGTAACAACAATCCATATTCTAATACTTACAATCCTAAGTAGAAAAGCCACCTAAATTTTTCATAGAGTACTAACAATGCAGATTAAGTGAGAGCACAAAGACCTCTAGGATTTTAGCATGATCGTCTTGGATCTTTGGAGAACAAAATGGACAAGTTAATGGATATGTTGGGTTCAAAGTTCTTGAGTTAAGAGGAAGGTCAAAGAAGACAAGAAAAGAGTCATAAAAGAATGGAGGTAAAGTTTGACTAGATTGTGAAGAACCATGCTTCATCAATCCATAATTTGGAAGTACAGGTTGGTCAACTTACTAATGCTTTATCTTCTAGAAATGCAGGAAGCTTGCTAAGCAACACTGAAGCCAATCCAAAGGAACAACTTAAGGCGATCACACTTAAGTGTCGTAAGCACTTGGAGGAGCTAAATGTTCAATAAGATAGCCAACAGAAGGAAAAGGTAGACGATAAAGAAGAAGAGAAGCCACATGTATCACCACCACCCTACAAGCCTAAGATTTGATAACCACAAAGGGTGAGACAACATCAAGTCGACACTCAATTCTCCAAATTTTTGGAGAAGTTGAAGAAACTTCAGATTAATTTATCTTTGGTGGAGCCATTGGAGTGTATGCCTAAGTATACGAATTTTCTCAAGGACATATTGACACATAAACACTTGTGGGAGGACAATCAGATGGTGACCTTGATGGAAAATTATAGTTCGATCATCATAAGAACAATGCCTTCAAAACTATAAGATCTAGGGAGTTTTACTATTCTATGTGGTGTTAGTGATTTTGAATTTTCTAAATACTTATGTGATTTAGGCACAAGTATTAACTTGATGCCTTTGTCTATGTTTAGGAAATTAGGATTAGGAGACGTCAAACCAACATCCATACTTATCTAACTTGCAAATCAATCAATCAAGAGGCCATTTGGGGTAGTAGAAGATGTTCTGGTAAAAGTGGATAAATTTATAATTCCTGTCAATTTTGTTATGCTAGATTTTAAAGAAGATAGGAATTGTCCATTGATTTTAGGTAAGCCCTTTATGAACACTGGTAGGGAATTAGTTGATGTACATAAAGAAAAATTGGTTTTAAGAATTGGTGATGAGGAGTTTGAATTTAATATGACTAAATCTTTGAAGAAACCGGTGAATGGAAGTGCTTGTAAGAAGATTGATGTTGTGGATGATTGTGTGAAGAAGGTTGAGAAGAAAAATGAAAAGGAAGTTGAGAAAATTATTAAAGTGCATAGGGATGAGAATGTGAGTGAAGAGGAATTATGTGAGGAGGGTGAGAGAGAGGATGCACCCACAGCACCTTCCATTATAAAGCCTCCCACTTTAGAAATAAAACCCCTACCTTCTCATATAAGGTACACATTTTTAGGCAAGGAGCACACCTTACCCATCATCATTTCCAACCAACTGAATGTTGAGCAAGAAGAGAAAGTGGTAGAGACTACTAAGAAGAGGATGAGAGCTATGGGGTGGCAAATTTTTGATATTAGGTGGATTAGCCCCAATGCAGTGTTATGTAGGATTAACCTTAAAGAAGGATGTAAAACAGTGAGGGAGAGGCAAAGAAGGTTAAATCCAAACATGCAAGAGGTTATAAAGAAGGAAGTAGTGAAGCTTTTAGATGTAGGTATTATATACCTAATTTTAGATAATGAGTGGGTGAGTCCAGTACAATGTGTGCCTAAAAAGGGAGGCATGATAGTGACGGATAATGAAAAAGGTAAACATATTTCCACTAGGACCATTATAGGATGGAGAGTGTGCATTAATTATAGGAAGCTTAATTTGTCCACCAAGAAACACCATTTTTCATTACCTTTTGTAGACCAAATGATTAAGAGGGTGGCTGGTCATGCCTTTTATTGCTTTCTTGATGGATATTTAGGATACAATTAGCTGTTCATATACCCATAAGACTAAGAGAAAACCACTTTCACTTATCCTTATAGGAATTTTGCTTACAGGAGGATGCCTTTTGGTTTATGCAATGCAACAACCATATTTTAAAGGTGCATGATGGTCAACTTTGCAGATATGAATGAAAACTTTATAGAGGTATTTATGGATGACATCTCTATTTTTGGAGACTCTTTTAATTATTGTTTGTTTAATTTGTATAAAGTGTTACAAAGATGTGAGGAGCCTCATTTAGCCTTGAATTAGGAAAAATGTCATTTCATAGTCCAAGAGGGAATTGTTTTGGGCCAAAAAATCTCATGCAAGGGGATTGAGGTAGATCGAGCTAAGACTGAAGTGATTGAAAAGCTTCTATCTCCTACCAACACTAAGGGCATCTGAGCATTCCTTGGTCATGCAGTGTTCTACAGATGGTTCATTAAGGATTTTTCTCTTATTGCTAGACCATTAACTAACTTGTTAGTTAAAGATATGCCATTTGTGTTTAATGATGATTGTTTATATGCTTTTAACAAGTTAAAGACAACACTTACAACAACACCAATTTTGATGACATTAGATTGGTCACTTCCTTTCGAGATCATGTGTGATGCAAGTGACCATTCCATTGGCTGTGTACTCAAACAGTGGAAGGAGAAGAAGTTACATGCAATTTACTATGCCAGTAAAACCTTGACAAGAGCATAATTGTGAAGTAAATCACTTATCAATATAGAAATCACGTATAATATGTAAAATATACAAGAAAGGGGGTTGAATTGTGTAATCTTTTCAAATATATTAATCTTTTGATATTTCTTGGATTTTTTTACAAAATTTAGATGATCACAAAAACACTTTACTAAAGTTGATAAGTAATGCAATCGCAAGTATTATTATCTACTCTTCTAACAATAAGAAAATTAAAAGATAAGGGTTAGAGAATCGACGCAATGATTTTATACTGATTCACCCTTAACCTTGAGCCACGTCTAGTCCTCAAAGTTTGGCTGAGATTTCACTATACTCTTTAACTTTACAAGTATTCTTTCTATACTTGTAGAGCCTCTTCAGGTCTCTCTCACAAAATATTCTTTATCTGTTTTCTTAGCCTCTCTAGGCTCTAGCCTTTCTTTCTCTCTCTAAGAAATATATTTTTAAGCTTCACATTACAGATGTATTCGCTCTCTTCTTTTGCACTTTGAATACAAAATTTCTTTAAGTATTGTACATTCAAATTTTCTTTCTTATAAAAGACGTAATTTAGTCTTCGAATAGAACTAGTATTTATAGCCTAAGTCTTCAACTGTCTTCTTAAGAAACTGCTTCTTAAATCTTCTAAAAACTGTTATCAGTTGAGTAATGTAACTAACAACAACTAACTAACTGACTGACATTCTAGAATAGCTTCCTTTTGTATCTTTTGGTATAATACTTCTTCTGTTATCACGCTTCGTCTGTTATTACGTTTCATTTGGTATCGTGCTTCATCTGGTATCACTGATGTGTTTTTTCTGTTGTTGATGTATCATATGTTGCTGACGTGTCATCTATTGTTGATATATCATCTATTGTTGATATATCGTCAGTGTTGACCACACATTTTTTGGGTTTGACTAAATGTTACTTACATTTTTTTGCACACTTTCAAAACAGTTCATACATTTCTAAGATTATTATTATTTGATTGTCATCAAAATTAATAGAAGTAAAGTCTTCTTAACTTAACAATCTCTCCCTTTTTTATGATAACAAATAATCATAATTTTAGAAGATAAAATGATATTCAGATGAATAGTATTCAGACAAATAGACGAATAATAATCAAAGCAAAAACATAAGAAATGCATGCATAAGATATATACAATGCTTTCTATCTTCTCTTCTTGTTTTCTCGTTCCCCCTATTCGTTATTAATAAAAAAGATAGCTCATCGTAGATGCTTCAGAATTTCAAAAAACATATGTTGCATGTCAGTGCAGATCGTCTTAAGGTCTTGTTCGATAGTAACCCGCAGAAGTGTTACTTCCTCATAAAAATCACCCACTGAGTCACCCAGTTCATCAACCTTAGTATGAATTTTCTCAATTGCTTTCGCTAAGGCTTCTTGAACTTCCTTCTGTTTGTGACTTGCTTTCATCCAATTGATGAAATGCTTCAAGAACTCTGAATTAACTGTAGGATCTTGTTGTATTTCACTAAGTGGATAAAGGTTTTCAACAACAAATGGTTATGTAGGTAAAACATCTAACTCTAAAATTTTGATTAAGGGTAGTCTGAAGGTTTGTTTTCCTTTTAGGAGATCAAGATCATCAGGTCTAGGTAGTTGAAGAATTGGTTTCGCAAGAAGGTGTAACACATCTTTGACTGAAGATATGAAACCTAAGGGTCTGAAATGCATGATTAAATGCACAAAGGTTTCTAAGTTGAAATTGATACCTTCAATCGTGATACTTCTGCACTGTCCTTCTGTCACTGTGCCAACTACCTTAAAATTTTCATCTTCGGTAGAAACTCCAAATTGACTTCTTGATGCCTTTGAAATGTGATGTGAAACATAGACACCTCCAGGTTGAGCTGCAATACATGCATCATTTATGTTCCACACAGCTACTTGAACATGTTCTTCTGTAAGATCATCTTCATTCTCCTCAGGAAACAGCTTCTTTTTCCCTCTTTCTTTGTTTCTCACAGGGGTTAAACATCTTGCTTGTATATCTGGCACAATCTTTATCGATGTTCTACTCGTAATCAGATAGATTGTATATCGATCCTTTGAAATCTTCATTAGATATGGTTTTGCCTTCTCATCTTGTAGAATACCATATAGTCTTCGTTCTTCATGACTGAGAAGATGTATTGTCTGATCGTTAATTGGTATAGGTTCAACTTATACCTTGAATGTCTTTTTCGAAAGTTCTCTGATAATAATTGAGTTTCTACTTCAAACAGGTACTGATTCTTCTATAATCTACATTTTAAATCCTTTTTACTAATTGGTTGAGAAGGATTGTAAGGTTCCAATTGGTGTTCAATTGTCTTCACCTTCTGTTGAGCATCAAATGAAGAAACCTTTTTCAGACTAAGCTTCACCTTCTTTTGTTCTTCTGCCGGTTTAGAAGAAAGTTGTTGTTAAGGCTTCTTCCTCTCAAATACTAACTTCCTCTTTATCTCTGTCTCTCTAAATGATTTTGTTGATTAACTTTGCCAAATAGAGACAATTGATTTAGTAGGCTGCTGTTTTTTCTCTTTCTTTTTAGAATCTCCACCAAGAAGCAAATCAGAGCTTTCTACTTCTTCTGTTCTTGTTGTCATAAGGTCAATAATCTTGGTGACCTTCTTGACTGCTTGGATTTTTCTGATCAAAGTGTCTCAGTCTTTCTCTTCAATGATACTTGCTGTGATGATTGTTGAGCCCGACTTTCCTCTTTTAATAGAATCATCTTAGCTTTTATTGGTACATTAAACAATTTTTCAGTCTTTTCTTCTGCGAATGATCTTCCTGTTGATCAAGGTTTTGTTTTTCTTTCAGATATAAAACGTTCACTCCTACTCCGTCTTACTACAAGCTCCCCCTCAAACCTTGCTTTTAGTGTAGAAACTATATCCGCTTTAGCTTCAGACTTTATTCCCATTATGCGAATGGTAGTGACATTAATAATGCTCTTCACATCCATCTTTACCCTGTTACCTTTGTCTAGTAAGATTCCAAATTCTCTAAAAATCCTTGTCAACAACATACCATAAGGAAAAGAGCTAGAATCTCCCTTTGACTTCATCATGTACTTTAAAATAAAATAGGGATGATTAATGGGTTAGTGAATGCATAGGTGAAACCTATTCTTGGTACTTTAAAATAAAAGAGCTAGAATCGTTCATTATCACAACATCCTTTAAGCCTATTCTTGGTAGAACATAGTGGAGAAGCAATGAATGTAGAACTTTAGCCTTCAGATTGAAGCCTTCTTAACTCTTAGATCACTACTTCCTTATAGTTGTCGATTGATGTGCGTTTTATCTACACGACCTTGAGTAATCCATTTTATATTGTTAAACAACTTTGCTCCAATACTAGGACACCTAATGACCTTCTCGATAGTATCTTATATGAGGATAACCGATAACCTATCTACCATTGATAGTAAGGTGTTGTCCACCACCTTTGCATTCTTCCAGAACTCATATATCTCATTCAAATAAACCTTTTCACGAACCTTGAAGAAAATTTTCCAGCCAACTGCTTCAATTTCTAGTTTAATGTCCATCTGATTTTCCTTCAAAGAGATGAATTCAACGTGTCTCTTATAGATAAGAGATTGCTCCATTTTTTATCCGTAACAGATAAAAAATAAACACACAAATGTATTTAGCTTAAAGTAGCGATGTTAGTATCTAAAAGTAAGAATATGAAACAAAAAGAACTTGCTATTTAGAATAGAGTATTGAATCGTTTAGGTCATGACATGTCAGACGAATGGTCATTCAACATTACCATATTCAAGTTTTGTCTGATTTCCTTGAATCTATCTTCACACAAAGGTTTAGTAAAGATATCCACCCATTGTTGATTCATCTCAACAAATTGTAGACTGATGATTCCTTTCTGTACAAAATCTTGTATAAAATTATGTCTAACTTCAATATGCTTTACCTTCGAGTGTTGTATTGGATTCTTTGATAAATTGATAGCACTTGTGTTGTCACAGAAGATTAGAATTTGATCTTCTTGTATAGAATAATCTTCTAACTGATACTTAATCCATAACGTTTGTGAACAACAACTTACAGCTGACATGTACTCAGCTTCTACAATAGATAGAGCAATTGAGCTTTGCCTCTTGCTTGACCAAGAAATTAGATTATAAACAAGAAAATGACAACCTCCACTTGTACTCTTTCTATCAATCCTATCTCCAGCATAATTAGCATCACAGTAGTCAATTAACCTGAAATCTTTGCCTTTCTCATACATTAAACAGAGATCAGTAGAACCTGCTAAGTATCTCAATATTCTTTTGATAGCAATATAATGGGATTCTCTAAGATATGTTTGAAATCTTTCACACAAACAAACACTAAATAGTATATCAAGCCTGCTTGCGATTAGGTAAAGTAAAGAACTAATAATTCCTCTGAAAAGGGATTGATTAACCTTCTTACCTACTTCATCCTTAAATAAAAGGATTGAAGGATGTGTAAGAGTTGACATAGGTTTGACCTTCTCCATTTTATATTTGACTAACAGTTCTTTGATATTTTTTTGTTGATGTATAAAAATATTTTCTTCAGTTTGCTTAATTTGTAAACCAAGAAAGAATTTCAATTCGTCCATCATACTCATTTCAAATTCACTTTTCATAAGATTTTCAAAACTAGAACATAGCTTCTTAGAAGCTGCACTAAAAATAATATGATCTACATATATTTATACCATAATTAAATCATTTTTAATACATTTTAAAAATAGAGTCTTATCTACTTGTCCTCTAATAATGTCATTTATAATCAAAAATAAACTTAGATGATCATATAAAGCACGAGGTGCTTATTTTAATCCATACAAACTTTATAAACTCTATAGACATAATATGGTTTATCAGTATCTTCAAAACCAGGAGGTTGCTTTACATAAACTTCTTCATCTATAAAACCATTTTAAAAGGCAGTTTTCACATCCATTTGAAATAGTTTTATATCATGATAAACAACATATGCAAGAAAAATCCTAATAACTTCTAGCCTAGCTACAAGAGAATAGGTTTCATTATAGTCTATTCTTTCTTGTTGATTATAGCCTTGAGCTACTAATCTAGCTTTGTTACGGTTTACTCTTCCTGATTGTTGGGCCCCCAAATTTTTGTTGATTTTATTAAGTATGAATTGATTAAATTTTTGGGTTTTGCTAGATAAATTATTTTGTTTGAAGTTTAATTAGCATGCTAATGATTGGAGGATTTGTTGCTTGGATTGATGGAATTAGAAGTATTAAATGGAGAAATTAAGATTAAGTTGGAGTATAGTATGGTGTAAGTTAAATTGAAGAAGTAAGAATGAATAAGGGCAAAATGGGAAGATCACTTAAGGTTAAAAGGCTAAGGCATTACATGGAAGGGCATAGTGGTCATTGCTCATTCATTTAAGGCATAAGTGAAAGAAGTTGTTGTCTTGCATTGAAATTGAAGAAATAATCATGGAAGAGAGGAAGAAGAAGAGAAAAAGAGAGAAAAACTAGGGTTTTGGGAAATCTTGAAGAACTTGAAGACTTTGGGGCTAAAACAAGTAAGTATAAGCTTTAACCCTTCTTGATTGTTGGATGAAGCATAGTTAGGGTTAGTTAGAAGAGAAAACATGGTTGAATGTGGGTAGGAAGTTATTGATGGATGGTTTATGTTAATGTTTTATTGTTTGGTTAATGATCAAGATAGATCATGATGTGTTTGTGTATGATTTTGGGGTTGAAATGAAGCACAAAAGATGGATTTGTGTTAATATGGGTTGTATATGAAAGGGGGGAAGTGAAAGGATAGAAAATGTAGCAAAATGAGTCGTCGGTGTGGGTTTCTAGAGACTTTCGCCGCAGCGAAGCCCAATTTTCCTACACATACATGTTTTGGTATTTTGGCTATAAAATTTTGTGTAGATGTCCAAATGAGATGATTTTTAATTTGGTGTAAACTAAAGACATAGGGCTACAAATTATATGAAGGAATTGAGTCTAACTTTAGTCTCTAAGAATTTCAATTTTAGGAGTGAGGTTGGGCATAGAATTTTGTTTCATGCATAAGGATAGTCTGAAATTGTTTAGGTAGTAACTTTCCAATTATTGAACCGAATTGAATGGAATATTGGTTATTGTTCAAGGAAATCAAGCGAGGCAAGTGAGGCAAGAGGAGCAAGAGGAAGGACACATTTGAGCAAGTAGCAAGCAAGGATTTCAAGGTGGGTTACAGTTTTATGATTTAGTAATAAACCATAAATGTTTTCTTTCAAATGATGGAAATAAATGCTTTCAACTACTTCATGAATATGCATTATAACTCTTTGAATGCTTTGAAAAGTGTTAAGTGTTTTGGTATGAGCTTATGGTGTTGATGATTTATGACAAGAACATGAAAATAATTTTTGAAAAGATATTATGTTTGAAAAAGATCAAGTTTCAAAAATTTACTAATTTGGGCAATAAGTTTACAAGATTATGAAATACAAGTTATGTCGGTTTGGTTTGGTCCATTCTATTGTCAAGTGCATTTTGACTAAAGGCTTCTCCCGCCTACCCGCTAGTGGCATGGAACTCCTTTATGGACTCCCTCATGTTCACAACTACACAAAACTACTATGTGGGATTGTGCTAGTTCGTTCTGTTCACGACTTCACAGGACTATTATATGAAAATGTGTTAGTTCGTTCTGTTGATGGACCTTCCAGACCATTTTGATGTGCATATGTGCTTATGATTCATTAAAAAGTTTGATGCATACCTGATTTGCATTATTGAGAATTTGAGAAATATATGCATTGTGATACAATGTGAATTTTTGTTACAATGGAAAATAAGTTTTCAATGGTTTTGCTTGTTACTGGTTATAAAATTGTCACCCACAAGCTTTAAGCTCACCCCCACTCTCCACCCCTTATTCAGGTGAAGAGCAAGCGATCGAGTATATCAAGAGTACGACATCACTCCGATTAGGCTTATTTTGTGTTTAAAGTTATTTTTGTAAAACAAGGCTTTAGTTGCATTTCAAGAAATTCTATTTTTGCAAATGATGTATTTTTGGTTTATGTTGTAATGTGGCTTGAAATGCCCATTAAAGCTTTGTAAAACTCTCACTTTTGATATTAATGACATAAATGTTTGGATTTGTTTATGAATTTTCATGTTTTTGCAAAGTATTTGGATTTTGGAAATTGCATGTGTTCATATATAAGTTCATTTTGTTTTGGATTTTGAATTGAGGATGGTTTCTTTTAGTATAGTTAATGTTGGGGTTGAGTAGTTGAGAGAGTTTAAGTTACATTAAATGAGGTTTGTTGATTTTGGGTCTTGCTTCAGGAGTTTTTGCCACATCAAAGCTGAAACTTCACCACGACATAATTAACCCGAAACTTTTTTATTTCACTGGCCTAATGAGTTCGTCGCAGCGAGACCAAATGGTCGCCGTGGTGAAAACACAATTTTAGGCTCGCCACGGCGTAAAATTCCCAAAGGGTCAAGGGTATTTTCTTGTATATGTTTGCCGCGACAACGCCTGCTTTTACTTTCGAGGGAGTTTTCTTTTAAATCTTGAAATTTTCCAAGCCTCTCTCCATGCTCAAGCTTCGTGATCACCTGTCCGATGTTGGGCTCCAGAAACGAGGTCCCACACTGATTGATCTAGTTTATTTTTTAATACCCATCTGGTTCCTATGATAAACTTATTGGATGCTCTAGGAACTAAAGACCAAACTTTTCTCCTTGTAAATTGATTTAACTCCTCTTGCATGGCTAAAATCCAAGCTTTATCTTAAAGAGCTTCATCAATTTTCTTAGGTTCTAATTCATAAACAAAAGCTACATTTTCCTCTCTTCTAAATTTAGACCTAGTTCTCACTCCTTTTGAAGTTTTGTCTATAATCAGGTTTTATGGGTGAGAGGATTTGTACTTCTAGTCTTTTCTAAGACTAAATTTCTCAATAATATCTTCTACCTTATCAGGTGGATCATCTGGTAGTGATATGTCTAGGTTATTAACTAAGGGAGCAGATAGAGGTTCATCATTAGAATCGTCTCTTCTATCTGGATGAGAATTATCATCAAACTTAACATGCATAGATTGTTCAACAGATTTAGAAACAAGATTATAAACTCTATAAGCTTTAGAAGACATTGAATATCCTAGAAAAATTCATGAATTAATCTTAGAATCAAATTTATCCAATTTTTCTTTTGTATTTAGTATAGTGAATTTGCAACCAAAAGGATGGAAGTAAGAGATATTTGTCTTTTTTCCTTTCTATAACTCATATGGAGTTTTATTTAAAATAGGTGGCAAAAATACTCTATTTTGAATATAACAAGTTGTATTTATAGCTTCTGCCCAAAAATACTTAGGAAGATTCATTTCATATAGCATAGTCTTTGCCATTTCCTGAATCATCATGTTCTTTCTTTCTACAACTCTATTCTGTTGTGGAGTTCTAGGAGCAGAGAAATTATGTAAAATTCCATTCTCTTCACAAAGTATTCTAAATTTTTCATTTTCAAATTCTCCACCATGATCACTCCTAATTCCAGCAATAGAAATTCCTTTTTCATTTTGTAACTTTTTTTATAGAACTTTAAAGCATTTAAGAGATTCATCTTTATGTGATAAAAACAATATCCAACAAAATCTAGTGAGGTCATCATCAATTACAATACCATACTTCTTTCTACTAAGATTTAGGGTTCTGGTTGGACCAAACAAATCTATATGTAACAAGTCTAGAGGTCTAGACGAAGTTACAACATTTTTTGAAAAAAAAGATGTTTTAACTTATTTTCCTTTTTGACAACTCTCACTAAATAAATCTTTGTTAAAACTTATTTTTGGTAATCCTCTTACCAAATCATGTCTAACCAACTTGGAAATATGCTTAAAACTATGATGACCTAGCTTTTTATGCCAAATCAGTTTTTCCTCATCTGTTGATATAAAACACGAAATATTTTGACTTTTTAAATAATCTAAGTTAATTTTATAGAGATTATTTCATCTATTGGCAGAAAAAAAAAATATAGAACCGTCTTTGTTTTTTACTACACAAGAATTTTGATTAAAGGATACTTCAAAATCAGAATCACATAATTGACTTACACTAATTAGATTATGCTTTAATCCTTCAACTAGCAGAACATTATTAATAGATGCAAATGAATCTTAACAAATTTTGTCGATTCCAACTATTTTGCCCTTCTAGTTGTCTCCAAAAGTTACTAATCCTCCTTACTTATTTTGGAGGTCTAGGAATATAGATCTTCTTCCCGTTATGTGTCGCGAGCATCCACTGTACAAGTACCATTAGTGCTGGTTACTTTTTCCAAGAAAGGAGATCTGCAGTTTATATTAGGTCTTTCTTAGGTACCCATATTTTCTTGGGTCCTTTAGGGTTAGACTTCCAATTATTCCTCAAGTAATAAGAATGTTGTTTCTTTTTCTTTCTATTAAGATCAAAACTCTTATTATGACGAATATTACTATTAATAAACCCGAAACCACTCTTATCATTTGGATGTCTATATTTTACAATCATATCATTCATCCTTTTTATACTTTCAATAAATGTTGATAAATATACTGAAAGACTATTAATCTTTTGCTTCAATTGATTAATTTCCTCATATCTATCTACAATTACTTTCTTTTTCATAAAGGTAGACGTTTTCTTTTTCTAACACTTCCGTGTTCTTTAAGCTTTCAACAAATTTCTTTTTCAAATTCCTATATTGTTTTAATATAACATGTAAATCTTCTAACAATTCTAAATACGCATCTTGAAGTTCATTAAAGTTAGAAGTTACCTCAACGTCGCATTCCTTTTCAGCTACCAAGCATATATATGCTTGGTAGCTGAATATATGCTTGTTCTGATGCTTCTGAGTCGGAGTCAGATTCAAACGAATCCAAATCTTCCCAAGTTGCCATTATGCTCTTTTTTTTTTCTTTACTTTTCTTCTATTTTCTTTTGAGTGACAGACATTTAGATTTGTAATGTCCTGGCTTATTGCACTCATAAAAGACGATAGAACTTTTCTCGTTCTTTGATTCGTCTTTGTTATTCTTCTTAAAAAAAGTCTTTATTTCCCTTCGCTTTCTTTTTCCACATTCTCCTAATCTTTCTTGAAATGAAGGATAGTTCATTATCATCTTCACTTGAATCTTGATCAAATTCACTAGCATCATCATTCTTGATTTCTTCAATCTCTAATGCTTTTGAAGATGCGATTCTATTTTCTGGCTCTTTTGATTCTTCTGACCAACCTTTAATGCGATAGATTTATCTCTTATAGGTTTATCTTTAAGTTTTACTTCATGTATCTTTAGTGAACCAAACAATTCATGTAGCGCCCCCTTACTGTAGAGTATACACCGGAATACCCGTAGGTCATTCCGATGCGTATCCTACAATAAGGGTTCACTACGAACAATCACTACTATTTTTCACATGGCATCATAATTATACAGCATCAATATAAAAATCACTAAATTTTTGAACCCATAAAATTTTCTCATTTCATAACATCAAAAACAGTAATTTACATCTCTATTAGTCTTTCACTGTTTGTACATTACTCCAAAGGAAATCTAATACAGAAGCCTAACTAGGTCATCCCCAAAAAAAATCCCAGCTGACCAACCTATGTGCCATGACTTCTCTAGCCAAACGATATACACGGCAGGATAAGTCTCTCTGGAACTAAGAGTCTACTCTCTCGGTCCTGAAAAATAATTTGCAATTTTGGGTGAGTTTGTGAACTCAGTGAGGAACCATCATCGATGGTTCACCCAATTCATGCATAGTCAAGCAATGCACAGATTATTACACAATAGTACATTCAGAAACACCACATGATGGTTATTGCACAAGTATAAGGCATTTCGCCTTTCACCCAATCCAAATATTCAATCAAATGCATATGAAATACGTATGAGACACTTTCCCATTTTATTTCGGTGTTGTGACCGAGCGCCTGAGCTGTCCCAAAATGGGCACATTAATCAGTGAGCCTGAGGCTCTGAAATACGGTGGGCTCGAGGCCCTAATACATTGAGCTCTAAGCTCTCGGTGGCTGCTCCGGTCACAACTGTCATTATCTGATCATGCATTTCATGTATGACATGTATACATCCTAATTTAACAATAATTACAACACAATTATACCACATGTCACAATTCGGCAGTACGGTATCACAATCAATTCACGTATCACATCAGAAATAAGTAAGTCGCAGATTCACAAACAGATAACACTTCTATGGCATAGTCTCCCTATACGTCGGACACCATCGGTCCGGGATCCAAATCATAAGTAACACACAAACCCGCCATTATCTCCACAAGGTAATGAGTGCAGAATTTTAACCAAATAAAGATTGAGGAACCATCTAGGTTACTCACCTATAACTTCCGAGCTAATGCCTGGAAGTCTCAGCAATGTCGGTGGATCGACGCTCCAAATGTGCCTCTATAACAATCAAAGTATATAAACATTACCAAATGTACACAGAAAATATGTATATATACACATGTAGCAATTTAAAATGCGTACAATGCATGTTCGTGACATTTCTGACACTAATATAAAACTTCCCGTTGCAGCCCTTTTTCTCTAAATAATAGGAACTCATAGACACCAAATCATTTAATTTATTTCAGAAATCCAAAAATTATACTCCAAACATATAGGGGCTATGCTGGGGCTATCCTTATGTCGAAACTAAATTCGATACTCAACTGTCATCCAAAGTTTGAGATCTTTAAAGATTAATTCAAAACTTTCTTTCCTCATAAAACTTGTAAATCTTTATCTCTAGTTTGTGATAAATCAAAAACCAACTCATTTGGACTTCTATATCAAAACTTACGGCTAAAGAGTCAAAGCATGTCCGTAGAGAAGAATGGGTCCTCGCCGCGACGAAAATACACTCGTCGCTGCGGAAATACACTTGCCGCGGCGAGAGCACTAGCATACGTCACGTCCTCAGACGCGCGCGCGTCGTCAGTAGTGCATGCATGCTCACAAGACCACAAGGCGTCAGAGAGCACGTCGCAACTTGCGAACCCAGAAAACATCCCGAAACCAGCTTTTTAACCATCTTCATCTTGAATCATCCCATCTTTCAAATATATAGCCCATCTAACATCATTCAAACACTTCAAAACAACTAAATACACTTAAAACATCTCATTCCTCAACTTCTAAATCAACATTTACCAATTATCATTTAATCCAAGAAATAACATACCTAAACAATCAAACTAATAACTTTATGGGATAAAAGCATATTCTATCACAATAAAAGCTTCTAACTACCAAAATATTCTTACCTAAACGAGTTTCAAGCTTCAAAAATCTTCAACTCTTCTATTTACTCCAACTCTCTATACCTCTCACCAACACCTACGACCATCACTCACACCCACACCAAACATCATCAATACAAAACTTATGGTTGGTTTTGTATATGTAGGAAGAAGGAGCAAGCAAGAAGAAATTAAGAGAGAAGAGATGAACAAGGAAGTTGAAGACCCACGAAGAAGAAGAGAGGAGGAGCTAAATATGAAAGAAATTTTGTTTCAAAGGAGAAGAAAGCATCGTTTAGGGCAATCAATAAAGGAAAGAAGCGTTTTTTAAAAAATGGGCTTAGAGTCTGTTTGGCAAGTGACTTATGTCACTTACCTCTTGTCCACTTCTTATGCCCTATCTCAAATTATTATCCTAATTTTCTCTCAAATTCCAATGGCTCAAAGTAATAAATTCTAAAATCATGCATCTAATTTTTCAGTGCCATTGGACAGTCATTATCGATACCGAAAAGCCCATCAATCTGTCATTTAGTAATTTTTCTGGTCTGGACATTGTCCCCCAAAATTTTCAGAAAATTTCCTAAAACTCCCCAAAAATGTAAAACACACGATCATTCATTCAAATTCAATGTTTCAAACCCCTATATCTCATTTTTCACTCTAACTCAACTTTCAAATACAAATAACACATTTATCACAGTAATTTCATGTATACACACATATGCCAGAAAATGTCATGAATGCATGTACACTCATATGCATGTGCAACAATTTCCATTTATCTAGATATATAGAGGCTATAAAATGCATGTTCAAGCCAAAGTATGCATACACAAATCTAACCCATCCCAAATGACCAATTTATCCTTTCCCATCAGTGATGGGATGTTACAATTCATCTAGCTTCAGTTTACTTAAATCCTTAGCCTCTTGTATTTTTATAACTTTAGGTCTCCATCTTTTAGGAAAACTTTTGAGAATCTTTCTAACATGATCTTGATTATCGTAGATTCTACCAAGAGCTTTAAGTCTGTTAACAATCCTTTGAAATCATCCAAACATCTGATCAATAGTCTCCTCATCTTTCATCTTAAATAGCTTATACTGATGAACAAGAATACTGATCTTGGACTCTTTCACTTGATTGGTGCCTTCATGTGCAATGGCTAATGTGTTCCACATTTCCTTTGTAGATTCGCATCCATGAACCTTATCATCTTCACTTATGTTTAGGGCACAACATAAAAAGAACTTGGCCTTTGAATTTAACTGAAATTGAGCTTTCTGACTGGTTGACCATTTGTCACGAGAGATGATATTGCCTTCATCGTTTGTTAGTGTATATGGACCATTCTCGATGATATCCCAAAGATCAATATGTGTGGATTCTATAAAGAGCCGCATCCTATCCTTCTAATAATGATAATCTTCATCATTGAATGCAGGAGGTCTTGTGACTGAGGCACCTTCAGCTATAAAAATTTGTGATTCAACCATAGATCTTTGTCCTCACTTTGTAACAGTGTTTCTTGAAAAACTTGCTCTGATACCAACTGAAGTAAATCACTTATTAATATAGAAATCACGTATAATATGTAAAATACACAAAAAGGGGGGTTGAATTATGTAATCTTTTCAAAGATATTAATCTTTTGAGATTTCTTTACATAATTCAGATGATCACAAAAACACTTTACTAAAGTTGATAAGTAATGCAATCACAAGGAATGTTATCTACTCTTCTAATAACAAGAAAATTAAAAGATAAGGGTTAGAGAATAGACGTTGCGATTTTATATTAGCTCACCCTTAACCGTGGGCTACGTCCAGTCCTCAAACCTTGTCTAAGATTTCACTATACTCTTCAACTTTACAAGTATTCTTTCTACACTTGCAGAGCCTCTTCAGGTCTCTCTCACAAAATATTCTTTATCTACTTTCTTGGCCTCTCTAGGCTCTAGCCTTTCTTTCTCTCTCTAGGAAAGATATTTTTGAGCTTCATGTTACAAATGTATTCGCTCTCTTCTTTCACACTTTGAATACAGAATTTCTCTAAGTATTGTACAATCAAATTTTCTCTCTTGTAAAAAACATTATTTAGTCTTCGACTAGAACTAGTATTTATAGCTTAAGTCTTCAACTATCTTCTTGAGAAATTGCTTCTTAAATCTTCGAGAAATTGTTATTAGTTGAG
This sequence comes from Erythroxylum novogranatense, assembly GCA_029891385.1. NCBI lineage: Eukaryota > Viridiplantae > Streptophyta > Magnoliopsida > Malpighiales > Erythroxylaceae > Erythroxylum > Erythroxylum novogranatense. The sequence goes on from CM057228.1 coordinate 96,101,983, forward strand.
TCCTGTAACTAACTCCAACTAACTAACTAACTGACGTTCTAGAATAGTCTTCTTTTGTATCGTCTAGTATAATACTTCTTCTGTTATCACGCTTCGTCTGTTTTTGCGCTTCGTCTAGTATCACGTTTCGTCTGGTATTGCTGATGTGCTTCTTTTGTTACTGACGTATCATTTATTGTTGACGTGTCGTCTAGTGTTGATATATCATCTATTGTTGATATATCGTTTGGTGTTAATCACGCAACTTTTGGGTTTGACTAAGTGTTACTTACATTTTTCTGCACACTTAAAAAACTTATCGAAACAGTTCATATATTTCTAAGATTATTATTATTTGATTGTCATCAAAATTAATGGAAGTAAAGTCTTATTGACTTAACAAATTGAACTACACCACCATTGAAAAGGAGTTGCTTGTAATGCTATTTATATGTGAAAATTTTTGTTCATACCTTTTGGGCTAACAAATTATTGTTTTTACATATCATGCGATGTTACGGTATCTCTTTGCAAAGAAAGATGCCAAGGCTAGGCTCATCTAGTGGGTGCTTTTACTCCAAAAATTCAACATTGAGATTACGGATAAGAAAGGAGTAAAAAATGTTGGAGCAAAAAATGGGTTAAAGCAATAGCTACTCCAACAAATGATCGCAAGGTGGTGCAACGATTCGTCAAGAAGATCTTTACTCAATTTGGGGTACCTAGGTTTATCATAAGTAATGGAAGGAGCCACTTTTACAACAAACCCTTTGAAAATCTTTTGAAAACATATAATTTTAATCATAGAATGGCAACCCCCTACCATTCGCAAACGCGTGGCCAAATGGTGGTGGTGAACAGAGAATTGAAAAAGATTTTAGAAAAGGTAGCCACTTTAAGGAAAAACTGGGCTTTAAAGCTGGATGATGCGTTGGGGGTTTACAGTATGGCTTTCAAAACTCCCATAGGCACAACACCTTATCAACTTGTGTATGGCAAGGCTTGTCATTTAGAATTGGAGTTGAAGCATGGAGCCTATTGGGAAATTAGGAAATTGAACATGAATTGGAAGCTAACAAGAGAAAAGATATTGTTACAACTTGATGAGTTGGAAGAATTGAGATGTGATGCTTATGAAAATGTTGAGCTATATAAAGAAAGGGATAAGAAGTGACACGATGGCCACATTAAGAAGAAGGAATTCAAGAGTGGGGACTTGGTGCTTTTATTTAATTCATGACTTCAGTTATTTCTCAAAAAGTTCAAGTTAAGATGGAGTGGCCCATTCATGGTTAGTCATGTTGGGCCCCGATCTCTTTTTCCTAAAACTAAGCTTGCTTGTGTTATTTATAATGAGTTTATATTGATTTTTTCCCCTTTATTTAGAATAATTTAGGGTTTAGTGCTTAATTAATGGAAATAAATTGAAAATTAGAATTTTGATAAATTGTTAGAATTAAAAAGAATAAGTTGGTGTAAGGGCATTTTAGGAAGTTCATAAATGTTTTTAGGCTAAAGGCTTGTAAGGAGGGGCATTATAGTCTTTTTAAATGGCAATTAAAAAGAAGAATAAAAGGGAAGCCCATAATTGTAGTGAGTGAAGAGTCATGGCCTTATAAAATGAAGAGGAAGCTCACTAAAATTGCTAGTTTAAGAGGAGAATTATGAAACTACGTCGTTTTAGCTTAGGTTTATTAAGTTAGAAAGTTTTTTTTTCTAAGTCATTTTCTAGAGAGCACCACTGAAACTATCAAAGAGAGGAGAATTTCGAAACTTAGAAGAGAAAAGAGAGAGTGACCTTCGGTTGAAGAAGAAGAAGAAGAGAAAGAAGAGCTTTGGTTTGTTTTGCTTTAGAAAGGAGAATTAAGAGTTTCTTTAAGGAGAAAAAAGGAAGAGGAAGAGTTTAAGCTTTCCTTAGAAGAAAAAGCAATTGTCGTGGGTTAATTCCTAAAGTAAGGGTTTTCGAAATTCTTTGCTTAATTTAGATCGGTTTTAGTTCGAATAGGTCCGTAAAGGCATGGGTAAGGTTAGAGAGGATCGAATTTATGTTTTCCTTTCCTTAGAAAGTCCAATTTTGCTATCTCTTATGCTTATGGGTTATTTATGCTTAATGAAGGTGGAGTGAGGCAATTGGAGTTAGAAGAAGAGCCAATTGACCAACCTCCTGTTGGATCAGAAAAAGAAAACATGCTTTGTTTGGAAAAATGGTAGATTTCAAAACTTTTGAGAAATTATTACTTGCAGCGGAAGCAACAAATCCAAATCAACATGCCAATCCATACATGATATGGTATAAGGATAATAAAATATAAACAAGATCAGGAGTATTACCGACTCCTTCGCTATAGCTTTAAATCCTGGCTGCGTTATCTTCTCCTTCTTCGTGTATCCAAATCCTTTGCCTTTGACTCTTTTCCTTTAGCAATCTACTTTCTCCTTGTTGTAGTAACCTCAACCAATTAGATTTGCTACCTGTTCTTCAAGGACAATTAGGTTAACAAAATCCTTTGGTGGGAAAGGAGAAGAAATGTTTGGAGGAGATTTTCTTAGAAGAAGAAGAAGCAAAATTGAAACTCTTTTAATTGGTATTTTCGATTCTCTCTTTCATGAAAGGAGAGAAGGTGTAAAGAACATGCAAGAAGTCTTTCTTGCCTACCAATTTCATATATGCATGGATGGAAGGAGAGAGAGGCATCAAATGCATCACTTCTTTCATTAATCACTCATAAAATAGCCAATAAATGAGATTATCTTCATTTATCTTTATGATGGCTATTTGAAAAGACCATAACCTAAAATTCAATACCCAATTTCGGTTTTGCCAAGAAGAAAGAAGGAAGATGGTCCATCTAATGTACATCTTTGATCTTTAATCTAATGAATGCAAATAGGTTACAAGCCAACATTAAAAGACAACCATTAAACCATTTAATGGTAAGTTCATAACTCCATTTAATGATGATTAACCATAATAAAGACCATCTTTATTTAGCATTTTAATGTCAAATGTGGTTACACATTTAACCTAGAATAACCGAAATTGCTATCTTCTTCTTAAAAATTGTTTTAATATAATTAATCTAATTAATTACATTAAACCAAAACCAAGCCCATTACTAAATGTACATTTGGGCTTCTTTAATTAGACCAAGCCCATGATTCAATTATGGGCTTCTAATTAACTTCTATTTATATTTCTTACTTAACTTGATAACCTTCCTTAAAGCCAATTGGGGAATCTTATTGAATTTGATAATTGAAGTCGATAAGCCCGAATTAATTCAATCTCATTGGAATTAATTCTAGCTTATTAACTAAATGTCATTCCACTAAAGACAATTAGTTGAACTCTTGAATTATTAAATATTATGAGAATATGTCCAATTGCAAACCCTATTTAGAACCTTATTATAGCCATCCACACAACAAAGGGTAAAATTACCGTTTTGCCCTTATGTTGGTTTTTCCTTCTAGATCTCTCATTTTACTTTATATGGTGATTAACACATAAGATCTCATCTCAGTGTTAAGACTTGATGAGTAGCTAGTCCATCAAACTACTGGCGCCAATTTAATCACCAAATCTTCTTTAAATATCTAGAAGAGATGATAACACTATAAACTCTTTATTTGAGTAAATGTTCCCTGATACATGTTTCAATTAATAATTCCAACATGCAGACACTGGATTAATACTCTATAAAAATCCATTCCGATCATATCAAGAATTATAATGAAACATATATGAGTTCACCACTCATCAAGATTATGGTTCATAATAAGCGAATGCTTAAGTTGTATGTTTTAAGATTAAAGTAACGGCCCACTTTATTCTTGAAAACATACTTGATTCCAGATTCATTTAATAGTGTCATTATCGATAGTCAACTACTATAATGATATGAAACTCATCATTCCCTTGAAGTAAACTCCTTTACTTATATGGAGATAAATCACAACACTACAGTCTAAACCATAATCAAGCGACCAACTTGATTATTCAACTGTGAATCAATTAATTCAGATTCTAATAATATACATGTTTCCCATATATCTCTATGTATATGTATATTACTTACAAAAGAATCTTGGTACCTTATTACCAGATATATAATGCTCATACGATAAAAACAAACTCTTTTATTTTATTAATAATAAATATTTTCATTACAAAATCAGAATCAAGAAGATAAAGTTACATGTAAATACACTTGCTTTTCAGAGCACTATATTTACATAACTTCAACACCTTCAAGCCAAAGGATTTAAGGTGGGTGATTCCTTAATAATTGAGTTAATAGGTATATTACCGTTTTTATAATAAATGCTAATTAAGGTTTTCCAATAACTTAGAATTTTTGTGGGAATTACTCTTTGTGATGTTTTGAACTTGTATGTGATGTTCTTTGATTATGAATTTATGTTGGAATGATTTGTTTAATGGTTTGTTAAGTGAAAAAGACAAGAATTTGTGATTTCGGAAAAAGATTGTCATTTTGGCAAATTATGTGAAAGTGAATTTGGTAAAGGCCAATTGAGGCCAATGAGTTTAAATTGTGTGAATTATGTGAAATGTATGTTTTCTTTGGGTTTGTGGTGGTCCCATAAGAGTCAGGTGCACCTGTCTACCCATAGACTTCTCCCGCCTGCCCGCTAGTGGCATTGGAGTTCCTCACGGACTCCCATAAGTCACGGCTACACATGATCGCTTCGCAGGAATGTGTAGTACATTTCGTTTCGGATCCACCCGAACCACTTTATTTGTGATTTTGTGAAATGTTAGGTTGTTTTGTGAAGTGTTAAATTTGTAAATTTGTTGATGTGATAAATTCTGTGAAGGGATTTGAGAAAAATGAAAACGCTTTTATCAATGTGATCTTGTTTGAAAATAAATGAATGTATAGTGGTTTTTGTTTATTTTCTCGTTTATTAAGTTATTACCCACGGAGCCGTCGAGCTCACCCCCCTCATTTCCCCTCCACAGGTATTGAGTGAGAAACCAAGTCACCACATAGGGATTGAGGCACTACTCCGATGCATTTTGCTTTTGAAGTCATGTTTTGAGAAAATAAAGCTTTAGCTAGCATTTTGGACATTTGGTGTCCTTTGTACTTTGACTTCTGTTATTTCGGATGTAATCGGGCTAAATTCCCTCTAAAACTTTATATCAACTTGTTTCCATGTAAATATAAGGGTTTTGAAGTTTAAAATGTATCTTGTATATGATTTCTAAGAATGTATGGATGTATGGTTGAAATTGATAAAAGCAAGCATGAGATTGTATTTCTTTAGGTTTTGAAATGGATAGATGCCTAAGAGTGTGTTACTGCCATTGGAGTTTGGGATAATTGGATTAGATTGTGTTGTGGAAGATTGGATATTGAGTTTTCTTTATGCAGGTAATGGAGTTTAGATGAGAAACTTGAAGTTTTGGCTAGAGCACTTTTAGGGGAAGTGTTGTCCAATTTTTCCTAAAATGGGTAGAAACTTGTTTTGGATTTTAGAACATTTTAAAGCTTGAATTTACATGAGATGCCTTCTTGAAGATTGTAGTACTTGTTGATAGCTTTCCAATGATATAGAATTTGTCACTTTTGGACTTAGGATGAAGAAGATATAATGGTTGAAAGTTTTCAGTTACTATTCATAAGAGTTTTGGTTTGGCAGATTCTTTAGCAGGGTTTTTCACCCCCTTAGAGTCTGTTTTGGTTTTTGCATCCTTCATAGAAAATGTAGCTTATCTTTTCCTCTTTCTATTGATGTATAATATGAAATTATTGGAGTTAGGAATAAAAATTTATGAGGTTGACAAGATGATAGTTACTGTTCATTTCGGTAAAGTTACTGTTCCATTGGTTTTTATATAGGCAGTAACTTTGAGAGTATTTTTACCCCTTTAAATGATTGATTTGATTTTTGCTCCCTTCATGAAACTTGTAGGTCATCTTTTTATCTTTCCAATGGGGTATAATGTACCATTTTTGGAATTTTGTGTTAAAAGATATAAATTTCCAAGTTTCTGCCATTTTGTGGAAATTTTAAATTTAGAGGCAGAAAATTTGAAGCAAGTTTTGAAACCATTAAGAACCAAACTAGTTTTTCAATCCTCATGGAAGTTGTAGAGCTTCCTTTTACCTTTTTATTGATATAAAATTTGCTAGTTTTGGAATTCGGAATGAAGAGTTATGAATTTTCAAAAATTTCAAGTGTAATGTTTGGTTTCCAAAGAAAAACAAAAAAAAATCATATGTATATATATATATATATATATATGGAATTTCAGACTCGCTGGTGCCCTCATGAGGGTGAGCTGTAACATCCCATCTCCGATGGGAAGGGTATTTTAGAAAATTGGGACGGGGACGGGTTAGGAGTATTAAATTATAACGCGGCATGAACATATGTCATGCAGCCTCTATAAATGATGAGTTTTGCACAGGCACATAGTCATACATGCATTCATGACATTTCCCGGCCTAAGTGTCTAATTGTGATCTTTCGTGAAATTGGTGTGATAATGGGATTTGGAAAAATTATTTGGAGTGCGCCATAGAGTGTTTTACATTTTTACGGATTTATGGGAATTTTTCTGGAATTATCCGGAGAAAATTCCCGCATCGCAAAATCGCTTTATACATGGCCTAAAAGTGTTTTTGTTGTAGAAAGTGTGGTTTTCGTGCTTGAAAAATTATTTGGAGTGGACTATCTTATGTTTTACAATTTTGGGCAATTTAGGTAATTTTCAAAAAAATGATTCGGGAGAAATTTCCGGAAATTTCCGGACCGGATAAATCGCTAAGTGGCGAACCGGTTGATTTTCGGTATCGAAAATTTTTATCCAATGGCACTATAATATTGGATACATTATTTTGGGATTGAAATAAGGGTCATTGGAGTGGATTGGGGTAAATTTTTGATCTGAATTATAAAAAATTAATATTTTGACTTTTCTTTAAAGCTTTGGCCAATAACAATTAGCCACCCATTCTTTTCCTATGCATTCTCGACTCTTCTAATGGAAGGAAAGAAAGATGAGTTGCTTTGTTTTTTTTTCCCTTTCCCTCTCTCACGGCCATTAGGAATGAATGAAATGTGCTCCTCCAATCAAATTCTTCATTCAATGTTCCAAAAAATTCTCCAACCTTAAGTGCCTTCTTTCTTGCATATAAGCTTAAGCTTTCAACCTCTTACCATGATGATGTCGTGTATGAGGAGGAGGAATTAGGAAGTTGTGATGGTTGAGGAATTAAAGAGTGGAAGCTTGAATAGGTAAGTGTATGGTTTAAGTTTGCTTATACTTTGAGTATGCATTTAATGAATCATAGTAGTTAGTTGCATTGATTGGAAATTATTATTCTTTATATATGATGTATAATCCATTGAGGTCATGAAACCTATGGTTTAAATTGTTGGGTTTAAGACTAAGTTTATGTATGACTTGAAAGTTGTATGATTGAAGTGTTGTTTTAGCTTGATTTTGGATGGTTTATTGATGACTAAACTAGCATGAAATGTAAGAGGTTAGTGCTGCAAATTTTTGTGTGTTAGCCCTAGTACATGTATGAATGGTATAAGAACTGATTTGTGTTAATTGGATGCTTGATGATGTGTTAAAGGCAATGGAAATGAGAGAAACAAAGGTTGGACCAAATCTGGAAAATTAGGGTTTTTGATTGATTGTACTGTTTTATTCATAACTCATTGTATAGAAATGCAAATGAGGTGAGGTTTGTTGCCACTTAAACTTTGGGATGTTGGCTACATTTTTGTGTGAAATAGGTGCTGTCAAATTGTAACTCTAATAGGTTGAAATTTGGCATGGAAAGTTACTGTTTTATTGCCTGTGAACAGTAACCGAAACCATACCCTATGATCTTTGCTGATTTTTCTAAATTAATTGGTAGGGAACTAGGAAAAATGGTCTTCATGGAAGTTTAGGAATATTGAGTTAGCTTTCCATTGCCACTGATCTTGCTAATTTTCGAGTTGTATATTGGGAGATATGAACTGATTCCTATGGACTGGTTTTGGGCATGTTGATGAAACCTAGCTTAAGTGTTGATTTTGTGAGCTTTCTGCTTGGGAGCAATTTTAGCAATTTTTGTGGACTGAATTGGTGTGAGTGATCTTCTGCAAAGTTGAAGAGGAAGAAATTATCTTGAAAATGAGATATGGCATATAATTTTTAGAGGTCAGAGTTGGGAGTTATGATTTTGCAAAAACTGATCCTGCATTAGGTTAGGAATTGCTGATCATGGCAGTAACTTGCATGACAGTTTTGAAATGGTTATAAATTAAATTGGAAATTGAGTTCTTCATGAAAATTGAAGTTTGAGGATTTATCTTTTCATGGATATAAAGTTCAGATTTTTCTGACTTGTGTACAGGGAGTTATGCTTGTTATAAGTTTACTGCTCAAATTGAATGATTTCAGGGACAGCAGCATTGAGTGAATTAATTGACTTGTTTAGCAATGGAATTTGATTTTGGGTTGTTCATGAAAGTTGTAGATGACATTGTGAACTTATTGAGCATATTTATGTGGTAATTTTTGGCTGAAGAATCTGAGAGTTATAGAAATTTCAATGTACTGTTCTGTTTTAATGGGATTTGAGTAGGCAGTAGCTTTGAAGGGATTTTTGAGACCCTTAGGGGTGAAATTGATTTTTATGGTCTTCTTGAGAATTGTAGAGGGTTTCATGATCTTTCCAACAAGCTATGGTTTGTAATTTTCTGAATTGTGTGCAATGCATTATGGGTGTTGAAAAATTGGATTAGAAATTGAAAAAAAAAAAGGGGGGAAATGGGATCACGCCTGGGTCACTAGAATGACGCGTCATCTAGTGACGGCGACCAATGAGGCTGAGTCTTTGTTTTTTTTTTATTATTTTATTATTTTATTTATTAATTGATAATTTGGGATTTCATGCTTCTTTTTTCAATTTCTTTTCCGTCCGACGTCCGATTGACCTGATTCTTGAGGCATCGGATTCGTAGAATTTTTAATTTCATTTTGTGAGAAATTGGGAATTTTTGGACGGGAAATTGACGGGGCCCCGGGTAGCGGAGCCTTTAATCACTGTTTTGTTTAATTGGGGACCTATAGAGGTCCGAATTGCGCACCGTCGGCCTTGATAGGTTTCTAATTTTAGGCGGATTTTATTATGGGAAATTTGGATTTAGGGCCGGAAAATTCATGAACTTGCATATTTCACCTACATGTGCACAAATTGCATCTGTAGTGACTCGTTCTTTCTCTGTTTCTTATAGAGGCCCAAATGGAGCGTCGTCAGACCGACGGGGCGGAAACTTCCCGGCATTAGCTCGGAAGTAATAGGTGAGTAACCTAGTTGGTTCCTCAACTTTTATGTGTTTAAGATTTTGCAATTATGCCATGTGGAGATAATGGGGGGTTTATGTGTGTTTGATTTTGATTGATTTCGGACCATAGGTGTCTGAAATATTTGGAAACTTGTTATTGAAGTGCTATTTGTGTGTAACTGTTTGTGAATAAGTACATTGGAGATCTCGGACTAAAGGTCCGAGGAATGGGAAATAAATATTGAAGTGTTAAAATTGTCTGCTTTTGATACATTGGATGTGACTTTTAATATGATATGGTAGGATGCAATAAATTGTAAATGTATAGATCGAAACACCGGACCAAGGTCCAAGAAACAAAATTGGTCACCGAACTATAACCGATCAGAATGGGAATTAGAGCATATGCATTCATGCATAATGGCATGATCGATAAAGGCGATTGTGACCGAAGCAAGACCGTGTCGGGGCATATCACGTCCAACGATATGAGCTTTCACCAACGCACAGACCTCGAGTCCAACGTATTCGAGTCTCGGGCTCAATGTATCGTGGCTTCAAGCCCATGTTTTCAGAGCCACGGCTCAACGCAATGTGCCCATCATCGGGCGATTTGCCAGCGCACGTCACAACAACGTAATGAAAATGGAAAGGGTCTCATGTGCATTGCATATATGGTATGATTAAATGTGGATCGTATGAAAGGCGATACGCCTTACATTTGTGAATTGTGATTGTATGTGATAATTGGTAAATTGTGTGTTTATGCATGAATTGGGTGAACCATCGATGATGGTTTCTCACCGAGTTCGCAAACTCACCCAACATTGCATCTATTTTTCAGAAATGGAGAGTACCGTTGGACACACGGAGTACGATATCTTGCTAGCAAGACAGTATCGGGTCGGGATCGATGTCGCTCAGATCTGCATTAGTGTATTAATTTGGTATTTGGTAGGCCCAATTGTTTACATGTAATTGTATAGAGTGACTAAGCACTAATGAGTGCTAATAATGAGTGAAATTGTTTTATCAAGAAATGGTTAAAATGTTTTGTTATAATTGGGCCAAGTCAATGATTGCTTTATGACTCTCTGTTTTTGAAAGAAAAGATAATATCATGCGACTCTAATGTTTTGAAAGAAAAAAAATGTCATACGATTTTTGGTTAACAAGGTAAATGAATGTTCTAGTACGCCACCCTCGCGGGTCACGGACTCGGATATCACCATGGATATCGGGTTCGGGTCTCGTCGGGAGTGGGGTGCTACATGAGCGCTCGCAAGGGCGAGGGCCTCGCCTTGCGAGGGCCTCGTCCCCGGGAGCAGCTTATGATCATGATCATGAGCGGCTCACGCGCCGAGAGGCGCCCGCTTGTGCGTTTTTATTTTCTTTCATTTTCCTTTTTCCAAATTAAACCTCCTCTCACTCTTTTTCTTGTAACTTTTTCGTTTGGCCTCCGATTCACTCGATTTTTGAAGCATTGCTTTTCTAAGAAAATTTTCTACCCCCTCATGCAAAAATTTAGAATTTTTGAGATTAAGTTGAATTTCTCGGATTGATCAAAAAGAAACAATTAGACGTAAAATGGGAACACACTTTTGTATTTTGGGATTTTTTTAATCTAGAGAGATCCGATTGAGGTGCTTTTTGATGCTTATTAACCCAGAGACATGGAATTTCATTTTACCTTAGGAATTGTATTTTATTTTGGGCCCGAAGTAGATTAATTTTTATTGGCGGATTGTTGGGATGAATTTCTCAAGATTTGTTCGGATGATTAAAACAAGTCTGTTTTGAGTTTAAGTGCGTGGTGAGGAATACCTCCCTAGGGGGATGCACGTCCAGATGTCTCGTAGGATGTCGGACCCGTGACTCACCGGAGAGGGGTTGCAACAAGTCAAGTGTTTCCCCATGAAGCGTTAAAGTCAGAAAATGAAAAGAGCAAAACTTTTAAGGTTAATGAGCATAGATGAAAACTTTATTTTGAAAGGTCATTTCTACAAGAAAGTGAAGTACTTTCTTGCCTTTCACTAACTCTTTTATGACTTCATATAGGATGGTGAAGCTAATGACCTTAGCATGTTTGACTTTCATTTGTTTGTTTTTGTGTTAGTGTGGTATTGTTTTGATTTCATAATATTTAGTTTGGTTTAACTTGTTTCGCAATTCATTATCTCATTGTTTAGGTACCTAATGATATGATTTGAGATTACTTGAAGATTTGTTATGCATTATAGCTTGTTGGAGGACAAAAGGACGAGAGGAAAAAAATGCATCACTTCCATCGAAACCACCACTATAAGCCCATCTTGTCTTTAATCTCTTCTATTATTCTTCTTATGTTTTTGTGTTTTGGTTTTCAATGTGTTGTTTGTTGGTTTTGGATGTTCTCTTTGCACATTAAATACAGTGTTTTGTTTAAATGTAGGAGGTAGTCTTTGCAATTTTTTCATGTCATTTAGGATGCATGTTGTAAGCGATCTAGAAGGGGGGGTTGAATAGATCTTTAAGCTTTTTTTAATTTTCTACAATAAAATCAGAAGTTAATTTACACTAAAATAATTTAAACAAATTTAAATGAAAAGATTAGGGAAGAAGATCAAACACTGTTTTTATAGAGGTTCGGTGCTAAGACCTACGTCCTCTACCTAAGCTCCCACTTAGGATTTTGCAAACCACTTTATTACACACTTTTTGGTTCAGTGTGAACTCTTACATTACCGCTTGATTTCCGGCTCAAGCTACCTTTACACTTGATTTGTCTTCCGGCACAAATCCTACCAATACCGCTTGATTTCTGGCTCAAGCTACCTTTACAAATGATTTGACTTCCAGCACAAATCCTACCAACACCACTTGATTTTCGGCTCAAGCTACCTCATACGCGACCTTTCACTAGTCACTCAAATTGTAAGAGAAATAAGATAAAGATTGAAGAACAAATGCTCAATACAATTGTGTAACAAGATAACAACAATAATGAGCAATTTTGGAGCAATAGAAGAGTATTTTCCCTTGTGGAACTTCCCTACACTCTTCATCAATCATCCACTCTTTATACTTGAGGAAAATAGCTGTTGGAGCTCATTCTAGCCGTTGCATGATTGTTATAACCGTTCCTTGATAATCTCCTTTCCATTTGTGGCAAATTGGACCGTTGGAGTTGATTTGTTGCATCCATAAGTCGACTTGTCGAATGAATAAGTCGACTTGTGTCAACCATTTACGTAAAATTTCATCTCCGCTCTCCAATAAGTCGACTTGTGCTATGTAAGTCGACTTGTCATCCTCGATAAGTCGACTTATGTATAATTAGTCGACTTGTGTTGACATATCTTCATGTGTAAGTCGACTTATGCTTTGCAAGTCGACTTGTGTTGCCTTCAACGATAACATTTAACCAAATCTTCTATAATCCCCATGTTTTATGCCATTTTCACTTATAAGGAAACTCCTATCTTGATTCTTCAATGATTAGGCACTTGTCCATATTGATTTGCACAATTCTTTCATTGAATAATAATCCCAAGATACCTTAAACAATTTCTTAACCAATTCTATACATTTTATTATTATCAAAACATAAGTGAGATTTAATTTGTCAACCACCATTTGTCCAACAATCTCCCCCTTTTTGATAGTGACAAAATACTTAGAAATTGTTTAAGAAATGAAAACAAAGAAACATTGATCAAGGTTTTTATACCTTTTCATTTTGGTTAGAAGTCTCCCCCTCAATCATATAAATCATTGAATTTAATAACCTTGTAAGATCAAATTCATAAAAGTAATTTGAAATCATGATAGACAATTTTCACATACTCCCCCTTAATCAAGTAACTAAAGAATAGCCAATTTCTCATTTTTCTCCCCCTTTTTGTCATAATCAAAACAACTAATACAAACCAACAATCGATGAAATATCGCAATCACATTAAATAGAGAAACAAGTCATCAAACACAAATAGTCTCAAATCAAACACACTCCCCCTCAATCAAATGACGGTGACTAAAGGATACCAATTATCAATTTCCAATATTACTCCCCCTTTTTGTCATAATTAAAAACCAATATGAAAAATGAAAAATAGTCGCAATGCAGTCCATAAACAAACAAAACAGCAAACACAAATAAAGGCAATAGTCATTACATAACATAACAATAGTCATTACAGTGAAAAGAAGCATAGGTTTTAAAGAATCCATGTAGACATAAGTCGACTTGTTTACCTCCATAAGTCGACTTATCGACCCTCATAAGTCGACTTGTAAATTTTTATAAGTCGACTTATCTTGAAATTTCTTCATTTCTATAGTGCTGTGAATATCATAGGTCGACTTGTACCAAGTGCTTGATAGATATTTTTTTATTCCTTGCTTGTACCTACAACTGAAACATCCTTTCTTCTCATTGGTACCCAAGCCATTTTGGGTCCATTTTGGTTATCCATATAAACCATATTAGGAGGAGTTGTGCCTTTTAACACCCATATTTTCTTAACCTTAACACATCTCCTAAAACTTTTGCAAACAAGTTCTATATGACCATCTTTTAAGCATCTAGCACATTGAGCAATTTTTCCATCCTTAGTAAATTTGGAAATTAAGGAACAATCTCTGTCAAAAGGATTATATCCTAATCCATGTCTAGAAATCGAATATCTTTACAAAGATAACAGTTTTTCAAACTTTTCATTTCCATTCGCAAATTTTCCAACCACATACGAAAATTTCTTTATAAGTCTATCAAGCTCACAAGTAAGACTTTCTTTTTCAGCAAGACATGCAGAATGATCTTCCTTAGGACAATCTAAATCATCAATCGTCTCATGTAAAGCATTATTTTCAGCAACTAGTTCTCTTATATTCTTTCTCAATTTCTTGTTTATCTTAATAGCTTCTTCAAAATCAATTTGTAAAGCAGTAAAAGAATCTCTAACTTCTTGATCTGAGATTATTACCTCATCCTCATCATCACTTATCAAGAAGCTATCTGCCATAAGAGCAAGGTTGTTTTCATCATTGCTTTGATATGCTTCCTCATCATCACTCCACGTGGCTACAAAGCTAGCTTTCTTTTTCCCTTTGTCATACTTGTCATTTTCTGAAGATTTGAACTCTTCTTTTCTTCATAGCCTTTAGACCTTCTTTCTATAGTATACTTCTTCGTTTCTCCATTTCTTCCGCACTTAATTCTTTCCTCTGGTTTTTGAGAAGTCCCTTGAATTTTCTCAAATTTCTGGCGTACATTGCCATCTCTTCATCATCCTCTTTTTCATTTATTTCTTCATCACTTTCATCAAGAGAAGAAATATTAGTCTTTAAAGAAATTGTCTTTTGGAACTTACCTCTTCCTCCTCTTGATTTGAGAATGATCTCATAGTTTATGAGAGATCCCACCAAGGCGTTGAATTCCAAATGATTGAGATCCTTAGACTCCATGATCGCGGTGACTTGAGAGTCCCATTTTTTTGGTAGTGAGCGAAGAATCTTTTTCACCTTCTCGCTATCCGTCATATGTTTTCTAAGGTTACCTAATTCATTTATGATTTCTACAAAACGATCAAGCATAGTGGAAATAGACTCACCTTCCTTCATTACAAACATTTCATAGTCATGGAGAAGCATGTTGATCTTTGTTTCCCGGACTTGGTTGGTTCCTTCATGGGTGATGCGAAGTCTTTCCCACATTTCTTTAGCACTGGTACAAGAATTAACTCGGTTTCTATCCTCAACCGTGAGAGTGCAATAAGTTAGCTTCATGGCTTTCGCGTTGATGTAAGCTTGCTTCCAGTCATTGTCGTCGTATTCCAGTTTCGTTTTTAACTCACCATTTTCTTTCAACGGTGCTTGTGGACCGAAGATAATTATCTTCCAATATTCTACTCCCTCGCTTATAATGTGATACTTCATAGGATTTTTCCAAGAAGAATAATTAGTACCATTAAATAAAGGAGGGCGATTGTTTGTGTTACCTTCTTCCGCTAGGTTATTGTGTGTCATCCCTGGATACTTCTGCTCTGATACTAATTGTAAGCGATCTAGAAGGGGGGGTTGAATAGATCTTTAAGCTTTTGTAAATTTTTACAATAAAATCAGATGTTAATTCACACAAAAACAATTTAAACAAATTTAAATGAAAAGATTAGGGAAGAAGATCAAACACTATTTTTATAGAGGTTCGGTGCTAAGACCTACGTCCTCTACCTAAGCTCCCACTTAGGATTTTGCAAACCACTTTATTACACACTTTGTAGTCAGTGTGAACTCTTACATTACCGCTTGATTTCTGGCTCAAGCTACCTTTACACTTGATTTGTCTTCCGGCATAAATCTTACCAATACCGCTTGATTTCCAGCTCAAGCTACCTTTACAAATGATTTGTCTTCCGGCACAAATCCTACCAACACCACTTGATTTCCGCCTCAAGCTACCTCACACGTCACCTTTCACTAGTCACTCAAATTGTAAGAGAAATAAGATAAAGATTGAAGAACAAATGCTCAATACAATTGTGTAACAAGATAACAACAATAATGAGCAATTTTGGAGCAATAGAAGAGTATTTTCCCTTGTGGAACTTCCCTACACTCTTCATCAATCATCCACTCTTTATACTTGAGGAAAATAGCTGTTGGAGCTCATTCTAGTCGTTGCATGATTGTTATAGCCGTTCCTTAATAATCTCCTTTCCATTTGTGGCTAATTGGACCGTTGGAGTTGATTTGTTGCATCCATAAGTCGACTTGTCGAATGAATAAGTCGACTTGTGTCAACCATTTACGTAAAATTTCATCTCCGCTCTCCAATAAGTCGACTTGTGCTATGTAAGTCGACTTGTCGTCCTCGATAAGTCGACTTATGTATAATTAGTCGACTTGTGTTGACATATCTTCATGTGTAAGTCGACTTATGCTTTGCAAGTCGACTTGTGTTGCCTTCAACGGTAACATTTAACCAAATCTTCTATAATCCCCGTGTTTTATGCCATTTTCACTTATAAGGAAACTCACATCTTGATTCTTCAATGATTAGACACTTGCCCATATTGATTTGCACAATTCTTTCATTGAATAATGATCCCAAGATACCTGAAACAATTTCTTAACCAATTCTATACATTTTATTGTTATCAAAATATAAGTGAGATTTAATTTGTCAACCACCATTTGTCCAACACATGTTAAGTTGTCAATATTAGGTGTATCATTTCCCTTACATTTGAATCTTTAGACTAAATATGCTGCCATAAGATTCTATCATGCCAATTGGAATGAGATTAAATGCATGACTGAACTTAAATTAGGCTACTTGAGTAGAGAGTGAATCATATGGAATGATGAAAGTAGTTGGCCTTATATGCTTACTTAGAACCTAAAACTTGAACAATAAGGTAATGTATAGAAGTAAAATGGATTTTCATTTGAGCCTATGTGAGGAATTGAACCTTTATGACTCCATTCTATAATCATTTCATTTTTTTGTTTGTGTGATGCTTCCTTAGGTAATTACCTTCAGAACTAACTTTGAATCAATTTAAATCTATCGGATGCATGCTAGAAAGAAATGATTAAGGCCTTATTGCTTTAACCTTTAGCTTAAATGACCTACCATTTTATTATCCCTTACCAACCCCATTGAGTCTTTAACCTTTTATTTCTTGAAATCACCCTATTTTAAAACCCACAAACCATATTAGCTTACCCAATTATAAGTTAATAGAGTGCTAAGTGATACTTGAGTGTGGAATGATAAGTCAATAGCACATTGTATATAGTTGTTATTTTTTTGTTCATTGTTTCTTTAGTTAGAAAAAGAAATATAGAAAGACAAAAGAACAAAATCAGATAAAAAAGAAGAAAAAGAAAAGAAAAGAAAAAGGGATAACATGTAGTAGCTACAATAAGTGCGAAGAATTAGTTTTATCTATTTGCATATCTTAGAGGTTTATCTTTGTCATCATTTGGTACAGTTAGTAGTTTATAAATGCTTATGATAAATCCCTAAAACCTGTCTAACCCACCTTAACCCTAGCCATATTATAACTCGAAATAAAGCCCTTTTTATCTATCCTAGCATGTAATCATTTTGGAGAAGAATTAGTGTATTAGCAAGCCTATGATAGTATGGTTTCCTATAGGAAGTTTGAATAAAACACTAACCATCAAACACTTGAGAAAAATGAGTGAAATATGTAAGGAATGTCTGTTTTGAATTTACTTATCTTTGAGTGATGGTTTCATGGGTTGAGTTTGCTTATGTGCATTAATGAAAATTAGTCATGATGTGTGTAGTAGCTTGACACTTGAGTTGGTCAAAGTTTGAGGGTTTGTATGCTTTAATCTTTATGAAAATGAAGTGATAGAATTTTATTGGTTGTATATGAACTTTGCTTGAGGACAAGCAGAAGTTTAAGTGTGGGGATGTTGATAGGTGTAGATTGCATTGTATTTTTATAGGTAATTTGATATGTGTTTAGTGGTGAAGTTGATTGTTTAGTGTGTATTTAACTTAGATTTTTGTTAGTTCATAAACCTTTGTATTTAAAGTGTTTTTTGGGTGAGAACATATTTTTTAGCTTCAATTTTATACATATGAGGTGTCATGATGAGTGTGTTAGTATTTCAGGGCATTCGGAAGAGTTTCAGAGAAAAACTAGACCAAAACACATGGCCATAATCGTAAGGGACCTGCCACAATCATGACAGAAGCACCATCATAGGCCCACGATCATGGCAAATAAGCCAACTCAACCCTTAAGTTGAATTGGAAGAGGATTTTGGGATAATTTTATGATTCTTTACTATAATACTATCCTCCATCCCTAAATGAAGGATCCCTCATTATCTACCCATCTTTTGACCTTTTGAGAGAGGGTGCTCCATTATGGTTTGCTACTATGGTTAGATTTTTCTTAGAAAAGAAACCTTCTTTTCTGGTCATCAAACTTTAGGCCATAAAAAATTGGAAAGGGAAAGGTTAATAGGAGGTGTTGTTGAGAGAGGACTATCTTTTTCTATTCACGTTCTCTTCCAATAATAAGGCTCTATAGGTCATTAAGTCTTATCATTGCTATTATAATGACTCACCCATTTTTCTATAAATGTGGAAACTCATGATTAAGTCAAAGGAGATTAAGCAATAATAGGTGCCAATATGGTTTAACGTCCACCATATCCCTTTGAATATTGGTCTACAAAAGGCTTGAGTTATATGGTGAGTTACATAAATAGGCCACTTTGTATAGATGAAGCCATAAATATAAGAAGAAGAGTGGGATATACTTGAGAATGTGTTAGTTTGGGCCTAAAGCATATCTTACCTGATAAGATACCATATGTTAGTATGGATCTAAAGCATGATCTACTTAATGAGATATTGCTCATAAATGTTAAGGAGTAAGATAGCCCCATTAATGATCTCATAAAGGTAACTTATTAATGAAGACCTTCCCTTTCATAACAAGGGAAAGCCTCGAGTTTTATAGGTAGGAGACTAAAGAGACATGAATTTATAAAGTTAATGAAGACAGGTGATAAAGGAAACTTATAAGGAGCCCTAGTGAGTCTTCTCCAGGTACTTTAAATGAAGGACCATAGAATCTTAAGGAGATTGGACCTTTAGTGTCTAACGTAAAGGTTTCTCCTTTCCCTTCCCAATTAATGGTTCTAAGCGAGGATCTTAAAGCACTAATCAGTTCCCTCTTAGCTGTTTCTTATAATCCCAATGCAATGGATCAGGTTGAAGCCTCTAGTCCCTCGGAATTGAGGCTTATCTCTAATGGTTCAAATGAAGACTCCTTTAAGCTAGCGATACCTATGCCGACAATGGTGAATTCTAACATCTCTTAAGGTAATGAGGGGTTTAAAACAGAGGGAACAAGAATATCAAGCTACAAGGCCAAAAGGAAAACCTCTACCCTTTTTCTAATATTATATATATGCTTAGAACATAAGGGGAATTAATGACACCAAGAATAAATTAGTAGTAGCTGACTTCCCAAACTTTCTTAACCAATAATTTTTTAACCTTTGGAAACAAAATTGAAGGATGATAACTATAAGAACATTTATTTTTTTAAAAAATAAATGGTGTCCCTTAACCAATCACGACATCATAATTTAGGCATAATAGTGGTTACTTATGACTCCTTCTTTGTCAAAGTTTTAAGTTACTCTTCTTTTGTTCAATGTTTTCATATACTAATTGAAGTGATAGGGATATAGAGAGCCTGAATATCCTTCATATACTTTAATAACTTCTCTTATCAAAGAAATGAGAAGTGGACAAAGCTCATAAGCTTTAAAACTTCAATTATAGAATTGTGGCTTCTCATTAGAGACTTCAATGTTACTAGTCTTTCCTTGGAGGCTAAAGGTTCCAAATCCCTTAATAAACCCTATAGTGAACTCAATTTTTGTCTATATAAATCAGAAGTCACTGACCTGAAAGTAGTAGGAAAATGGTTTACTAATAATCGATGTTTAGCTCACTACTTTATTGAAATATATAGACTTATAACAAACCGCCCTTCAAGTTCTTCAACTTCTTGTCATTCAATTGGCTTTTATGATGTAATCCAAAAAGAACTAGACTATGATGTTCAGGATTTGCTTTATTTAAGTTCTTCAAGATCCTAAAAGAAACCTTAGAGGTGATGAAAATATTGAAAATGTTGTCTTTTCCTTATACAAAAGCTCTTAATGACCAAAGAGAATCTTCTACGGAAACAACAGGAGCTTTATATATGTTTAGATTATTTAAACTTAAAGTTAGCTAAAATGATAACAATCAGTGAGTATATCAAATCCTTAGAGGTCCATAACTTATTGATCATATAGAAATCTAGAGTTCAATAGTTAAAGGGGTATATGTTTCTTCCACAAATCTCTCTTAACTAAAAAACAAACAAAATATGATTAGTTCCTAAATAATAAAAAGGCGTAAATAATGGACACTACAACTTATCCCTCTTCCTTTCACTTGGACATGTTCTCAATATTGCCTAAGCTTATTACTAGTTACCAAATTGGCTTCTTTACAAGGCCAATAACATTTGAGGAAATAGAGGATGAAGTCTTTAGTTTTAACCCCAACAAACCTCCTCAAATGGATGGCTTCAATACCTATTTTTATATTAAAAAAAGGGATTATTATATCAAATATGTTGGACCCCGTCTCCGAGGCCCAACATTCAGACCACACCAATACACGCAAGCATAGAAGACCCATAACTCACCACAATAGGGGAAACTTACAATAGAAAAGTTGGAAAGTCTTTTTAAGAAAATATGTTCCTTACGCTCTCACGGTTATAGCGCCACTGAAAACGCTCAATTCGAATCAGAAATGAAAAAGTTATAACCAAAATAGTCAAAACTGAACACTTTACTGACTTTGCATCAAAATTTGAAAACCTTAGAGGCTATCTTGCTGATCGGTTTCTTCATAAAACTTGTAGGTTTAGGTCTCTAGTTTAATTTAAAACAAGAATCGCCCCAATCGGAGCTCTATAGCTCAAGATATTTCAAAATAAGTGAAATATATTCAGACCTTATTGACCGACTATCACACTTTGTTTTAAAACACCTTTTTCAATTTAAAAGCAAAACTGATAAATCAGGTGTAGAAATATAGAAAAACGTCTTAGAAATCTATCGCTTCAAAAATGGGGTCAATCGGAGGTCTGTGCAAAAAGTTATGGCCCAAAGAAGGAAGAGGGGTCGATAAACAGAAGCAGACGATAAAAGCGAGACGCTTAAGTCAATCGAGACGCTTAACAAGAATCGCTGCGTCTCACTTCTCCCCAGAACGTCTCTACTTAAAAGATGCATAACTTTCTACTCAGAACTCCAAATTAGACACGGTTTGATTCGTTGGAAAGCTAAGAGAAAAATCTACAACTTTCATGAAAATCATGGACTTAAACTTCAACCCTATAAGGGTCAAAGTTGACTCAAAGCTTCAGCTGAAATCGCCATTTAGACAAAGACTGATCTCGACTCTAACAACTCACACTTTGCAATCGATACCTCAAAAATAGCTCATTACACCTCATAAACAAGCTCTACAGCTCGTCTAACACCTTCAACAAGTCTAAATGATCTTATTCAACCTAAAACAACCCAGAAATTCGGCTGAAAGCGCAAAACACTCAAATCTAACTCAAAGAGCACATTAGCCCAGAAATTTGCAGAACTTCAACAATTAATAAGGCTCACACACATACCTTTTTCAAGGTCACACACAGCTTGCAAATCAACATAAACACATGATGAAGAGAGTACTAGAGCTCTCATTCTCCTTTCAAATCATATAAGAGTTCAAGCATGGCTTTAATTACATATCAACATATCCATCAAAATCAAGTACAAAATACAAATATGAAATGCTCAATGATCGATATGCTTATAAAGCCATCCGAAAGCTAGTTACTAACTTAATACAAAAGTTTTTAGGATTCTTGGAGTTATGCCCGATGCCTTGCAAGGTTCCGCGCTCAACTAGAATTTGCACATGAGGAGGGAGAATGGGGTGAGCTAACACGGCTCAGTGGCTAACACGCTTATAGCCATCGAGTAATGAGCCACACAACACATAAAGAATTCGAAACATTTGCAGTATATCATATAAAGCACAAATAACTCAACTTCATCACATAAATCATCAATCAGCCAAAATCATCACATAAAGCATAACATTAGATCTTTTATCAATTAAAACACATAATATGCATCATCTACTCAAAATGATGATATGCACACAATTGGCTCGAGAGTTCCATAAACACGACGGAAACCGAAGTTTACCGTAAACACGACGAGTCCATTTTTCAGATCTTGTAAGCCTCAAGCAGGCAGCCGGGAGAAGGCTAGGGGGTCAACGTGCACGTGACTATCGAAGTAGGTTCTCTCTTGCCCAATCACAACCAATTTATGCTCACACATTAAGGCACAAGCATAGCATTTTATGCTTCTTTCATTCTATCAAATCATCGTAGTTCCTTTCTTTTTCTTACAAACCAAATGAAAACACTTTCAATATACACACCATTTAACAAAGATAGCACGCATAGGGCTTTTGCCCATTACACAACAACTACAAAAATGTTACCCACCTATTGTCGGAATCCGAATTCAAGATCGCCCTTCCTCTTTGTCTTGAGTGGGGTTCTCTTGAGTTCCTTTAATCAAAACACACTCCATTCACTAAATACAATCCAAAGGAAAGTCATAGCATTTAAGAAATCAAGCAAAGGTAAAATAAACTTTAAACCTAACCTACCCATAAGCCATCTATGCTAGAACAACCAAAACCCTAACTTAGAAATCCCAAAAATCCATAGATCTACCCTTCTCTTCTATCTTTCTTCAATCTCTACACAAACCCTAACTTCCATTTCCTCCCATTTTCGAACCCAACACAAACAAAGATATAACTTACCTCTCACAAGAAGTTTTTCTCTTCTTTCTTCCTCTTTCACACCTCCAACGGCTCTCCTTCCTCTTGGCCAAAAGCTCCTTCTTTCTTCCTAGCTCACGATTTTGCTTTCTCTTCTTTCCTTCCTTTTCTTTTCTCTACGACACTTGCTTCCTACTCTTCCTTTAATTCCTTTTATATCTCAACTTAAAGCCCTACCTCAAAACTATGTAGTTTTGATACTCCTTTAAGCTCTCTTGCATTTCCTTTTGGGCTCCCCTTCCTCTCAAGCCCACTATACATTAAAGCTCATTCTTTCTAATAAACCTTTATTTGTCTCATATGACTCTACACTTCAAGCTCACTTCCAATAATCCAATCATACTAACTAATCCCAAGGCTCAACGTAGTCTATATATATCTATACACACATAATTGAAACAATTAAAGAAAAATAAAGAATAAGTCGAGTAAATCGATAAATCAATCAATAAAATAATAAAATAAATAATAATAAAAAAATTTCGGGGCCCAACAAAATATGTATGAGGTAGAATTAGGATTCTTCCCTACCATTAATATGGTGAAAGCCTAGAATAAAACCAACCTATGCTTGGTCCCTAAGATGACTAATCCCTCATTATTAAAGGAATTTCGCACCATCTTTTGCTAAAATACATTCTACAAGATTATTTCACAGATTCTTACACTTAGGTTCAAGGAAACTCTTCCCTCTATTATTAATGATAACCAAGATTCTTTTACAGACGGTGGGAACATAAGAGATAATATTTGATTACTAAAGAGCTATCATCTACAAGGAGGTAATTGTGCTTTAATGATTGATTTATATAAATCTATTGACATAGTTAACTGGCCTATCATTATAAATGCTTTAAAAGCTTAATGATATCCAAAATTCCTTATATCTTAGATTGACTATTATATCTCTGCCACCATATTTCTTATAATCGTCAATGGTGAAGCCTTTAATAAATTATAAAGATTAAGAGGATTAGCGTAAGGGGATCCTCTTTCTCCTTACCTTTTCACAATATATTAGCAGTTTTATTAAGGATCATTCAGCTGAATAACAAAAATGATGATTCCTTTAAATTCTATAAGAAGTATGAGAGACTTAGAATATCTTACCTAGCATTTACTATGACTTATTACTCTTTTATTCATCTATTCCTAGCTCTATCTAATTCTTTATAGAATTATATATGAGTTTATTAGTATCTCAAGTCTTAGGGTTAATAAGGATAAAAGTTTCATTGTGCTCTTTAATGATGCAATTAATCTTGCTTCAGACCTGTGCATGATCCTAGGTTTATCTGCTCATCCCCCTTATTTCACTTGCTTGGGAGTTCTTATTAATTCATAAGAAAAAAATCTCATTCAAAGATTGTTAAAACCTTTATGATATGATCAAAAGGAGAATAGGTAATTAGGCTAACCAATGTTTATCTTATGTAGGTAAATTATAGCTCATACTATCAATCATGCATAATCTATATATATAATGGTCCTACCATATCCTACTTCCTAAGAGTATTTGTAAGGATACTGAGAAGCTCTCTAAGAACATCTTAGGGTCAAAAAATTATAATATTAGGCTTAAGGAAAAGGTGAGAGAGAAAGATATATGTTTACCCAAGATTATAGGGGAATTAGGAATCTCCTTGATGCACATTGTTAACAAAACCCTTTTATATATATATAAAAAAAGGATTTGGTGACTAGCTAGTGATGAAGATTCCATATAGATCATATAAGTGCATGGTCACTACCTAAAGAATAAAATCTTATAGCAAACAAATCCTAGATAAGACTCGTCTTAAGGTATGATGTAGATATTAAATTTAAAGGATTATATACAATCATTAATCCAAATAAGGATTAGGAATGAAAATAAAGCTTGGTTATATATTGATAATTTAGGCACTTAAGGCTCACTATACTTTTAATTGCTTAAAGGCTAAGATCCTTTTATCCTAAAAATTTTAGAGTTTATGCTCTAATTAATAAAGGGAACCAATTGTGTAATAGAGGAGGCCATGTAATAATGCAAAGATGTTTTCCAACATATTTACCAAACACAAATGAAGAGGATAAAGCAATTTAGCTGAAAACCACTTAAGGTTAGTTCATTAATATCTTGCTTGGAATTATTTAAAAGATTTTGCCTAAATGCCCTTTAGTACAAAAATGGTATAAAACAAATACCAGGTTCCCCAAGCATCTTCTATACTCTAGATGGTAGTGACAGGAAGCTTTCAACCATAGATCATTTAAGGGGTTCTTTTTTTATGAATCCTAGCTGTAGATTATGTAAAATTTGATTGTGTAACTTTGATTTTTTTTCTAGTAATATCATTTTTTAATTTAAAAAATAGTTAAGCAATGTAATTAAACAAATGAGAACAACTTTATTCTTCCATCCTACACGATCTTAAAGAATTTTCTTGATAATTTACACAATTTTACGTTATTCCTCACCTTTTGACAACTATATCTTTTGAAAGATTAAAGAGATATATTCTTGATTATCTGTATTTTAGTTTGCATGGTACATATGGTTCTTCCTTTGAAAGTTGTTATTCTTCCTTTCGGTGTCTCAATATTGGTTTGCTACTCTTCTCCTTATTCTTCTAGTTAAGTTTTTTCTAGTCTTTTTCTTGTTCTTCTTTCTCACTTTCTAGTCCATTTATTTCTCTCTTTTATTAACCTCTCTATTCCTAACTAAATCTTACTGTAAGGCTCTAAAGCTTCACTAGTCTATTATATTCACCATCCTCACTGATCTATCTACTTCATTTTCTTAACACTTAACTTAAGTTTCCCTTTATTTTCCTTTTTCCCTCCTTTTTTTTCCTTTCCATGGTTTCTCTTTCCTCTTATATAACTTTTTCCTTTTTAGGAAAAATGTCAAACCTAAAATTTTATGTCTTGGCAACTTTCCTCCCTTAATTCCTTTTACCATTTAGGCTTTCCCTAAGGCTTCTATCATCTCTCAGGTGGCTGCTAACACTACTCAAGAGGTAGGCTCATAACCCTACTCTAAAGTTATTAATAGAAGAATATGGAACCAAATATTAGGAGACACTTCTCAATCGTTAAAGCTTCATTTCTTCCCTCTCTAGTCCACCGAAGGAAAAATCATATTGGCTCCTAAGCTTGACATTTTAAAGAAAAGAACAGCTAAATGGTAGGCAACTTTACTAAGATTCTTTATGGGTAAGAGGTCCTATTTCCCTACTCTTAAAGCTTGTGCAATTGGTTATTAACAAAGAAATGTTGAATCTATGGTAAGTCATGAGGCAAATTGGTATGTGAGTAACTCTTAAACTCAATTAGTAGATAGCATTGATCAAGATACTATTAGTCAAGAGTAAGATATTTTTAAGGTAAATGGGGCTATTATGGAGCTCAATTAGGTTAACAAAACCAATCAGAATGAATAGTTGCCTATACCATCAACTATAGAATTTATTATCAAGAATAGTCAAATGAGTAAAGAGAGGGGATAACAATCATTTCCAAAAGATTAAGAGACCTTAGAAAGCAATCTCTATGTAAATTTGGCTATCACCCCTAAGAATCTAGATATAGAAGGGAGGTTCTAAAGACAAACTCAAAGGAATTCAAAGAGAAAGAAGAACTCCCCTATCTCCTTTTCCCAACGACAATTCTTACCTAAAACACTAGAGGGCTTAATAGCCTTAATAAACAATAGATGCTTTTTGACTATATATGAGGCACTAACCCATTCCTTATAGGGCTATTGACGACCAAGATCAATGAGAACAATTACAAGTATTTGTCTCTCTTAAAAGGATATTAGAGAATCATCACTAATCACTCATTCCATTATAATGGTTGTATATGACTTAATTGATTTGGAAATTACTCAAGAAACAATTAGTGATTAGTTAATACGTGTGCACATTAAGATTAAATAATTTAAAGCTAACTTCTTCGTTAGTTTTGTTCATTCTTTTAATTGAATGAATTGAGGGAGATTGTTGACACAACAAATGAACTATGGCTAATGACTAGAGACTTTAATAATTTGCTATATTTATATAAAGTTAGAGGGAATGCGAGCTTAAGAAGTTACATCGGGATTTCTGTAATTGTGTGAACCATCTTAAAGTGACTGATCTAAGGATGGAAGGCAAATATTATACTTGGAATGATAAACAGAAAGAGAATATATTCATAAGGAAAAAATTAGAAAAAAACCTTAATAATTGCCTAGTGGTTAATTGTTTTCCTAAAGAGCACCTAATCATACCCCCTATTTAGTGCAAAACATCTTTAGTATCCAAAAGAGAAATTATCCATTTAAATTCAATAATTTTCTAGTAAATGTAGAAAGGTTTGAGGAGGCTATCCTTAAAGGAATCAATTATAATAAATATGGCCATAAAAAGTACAGCTACATAAGGAAGTCAGAGCAAGTAAAGTAAGAACTAAAATCCCTTAACAAGAATAGATTCAGTAAATTTCAATTAATGGTGAAAGACTTTAAGGAGAAATTAAAAAGCACCCAAAGTTCTCTATGTCTTTCCTAATGATGATGCTCTCCTAGATGAGGTAAAAAGTGCATTGATGAAATACAATCAAGTAATTGAGGTAAACTCTTCCCTTATTAAACAACTTTCAAGAGTTCTATGGTTAAAGGAGGGAGACATGAATTCAAAAAAAAATTTCATAAATTAGTATTAGTAAGGAAAAATATAAATATAATAATCTCTTTGAATAGCCAATATAAAAGTTGCCATGCTTGCTCTATACTCCAATAAGGCACTTGGACTTGACAGCCTTAATACATTTTTCTTTCTTAAAACATAGCGACACATTGAGAAGTTGATAACAAAGGTTGTGCTAGAATTCTTAAATAAAGGAACATGTTGAGGTATTTAAATAAGACTTTTATTTGCCTCATCCCTAAGGTACAAGTTCCTAACTCATTGAAGAATTATAAGCTTATTTCCTATTATGGTACCTTCTATAATGTCATTTATAGGCTCATACAAGTAGATTGGAAAATTAGATGATCCATCATAAGGAGCCTTTATACAAAACAAATCAATTGTTGATAACATATTACTAGTTCAAAAGTTCAAGAACCACAATAGGAAGCATTTAAGCAAACATTATGCCATCAAAGTAGACTTTTGTAAAGCAATTGATTCACTATATTAGAGGTTTGTTCAAATCACTTTGTAAGCTTTTGGTTTCCCTTCTAAGTTTACAAATTGGATAGCTTAATGTATCACCACTATTTCTTATGGCATTTTGGTGAACAGAGAGACAATAAACCCTGTCAAAGGAGTTAGAGATTTGAGAAAAGGGAACCCCCGTTCTTTTTACCTATTCACCTAATCATGGAAGTCCTAATTAGGCTTCTAAAGAAAGTGAATGGTGAAGAAAGTAACTTTAAATTTCACTCCAAATGCAAGAATTTGCAAGTAACATGTTTCTCTTTTGTTAATGATCTAATTCTATTCACTAAAGCTTATCCTAACTCAGTTAGTACGCTCATGACTTCCTTAAACACTTTTAAATCTCTTTCAGGAGTCTTTATCAACAAAGATAAATGTCAACTTTTCATTGATTCAAAAGCCAATGCGATC
Organism: Erythroxylum novogranatense; assembly: GCA_029891385.1. Taxonomy (NCBI): domain Eukaryota; kingdom Viridiplantae; phylum Streptophyta; class Magnoliopsida; order Malpighiales; family Erythroxylaceae; genus Erythroxylum; species Erythroxylum novogranatense. The sequence goes on from CM057228.1 coordinate 96,130,351, forward strand.
TCAAATTGGATCGAGTGTATTTCAAGGCTAAAAACTCTAAATCACCTCGTACTTACTTGGGTATTCCAATCTCAACCCAAAGACCAACTTTTAATATTGAATTCAATCCCTTCAATGAGAAGGTTTATATTTATGGTTTCTCAAAAGCATTAGCAAGACCATTAAATAGCTCAGGAGAAGGTTTACATGATCACATAACGACACAGCCATCTCCTTAGCTAAAGTAAAGTAGAAGGACCTACACTTACCTAAAGATAATGGAGGACTAGGGATTATAACTATCAAAGTTACCAACCAGGTGTAACTTATCAAGAGTATATATAGAATCCCTGTTAATAAAAACTCACTTTGAGTAAAGTGAATTTATACCTTTTTCATAAAAGATCAAAATTTCTAGATTTTAAAGCTAAAAAGTAATATTTGAAGGACAATACTCCTTATATTGAAATTCAAAGAAAGAACTAGGTTGTACAAATAATGGTGAAGGCCTGCAATCGTGACTTTAGTTCCAGTAGAAAGATTTGAAAGCAAAGCATTACCTAAGGTAGATCATTTCTCCCTCCTTACTCCTTAGGGATAGTTCTTCTACTTCCGTTTGGCATGATAATTGGTCAATGCTAGGGCCTTTAAGAAATGTTAAAGAGCTCCCCTCTCGTCGTGATGAGATTGCAGATAAAGTTTCACTCAAGGAAGCCTTAAATGTAGACAAGGATTTAATCACCAACTCCTAGAGCCCTTTAAAACTAAGTCTTCAGCTCACTCTAAGATAAATGGCACTCTTAAATAGAAAAGGGGTAGCTTATGAGTCTTTACTAATGAATCATGCGAGAACTTGATGAGAGCCCATAATCCTAAAGTATCCTAGTACATATTGTTATGGTGCCAATAGGCTTGCCCTCAAACCTCCTTTTTTTATATTTAACTCTCAAAATGAATATAACACATTTTTTTCGTACATTTTACTACAACATCAACATCTCAATAAAATTTCAATAAGATGCAGAGTCTGAAATATAATGTTAATTTTCTTATTGATATTTCTTTACATTTATACGGTTATACCTACTAATAAAAAGTAGATCCTTTAACTTTCTATTTTCTTTTCTCTAAGATGCAAAGTCTGAAAAATTCAATAATATATAGTCTCTCTATATATATATATATAACATGTATACGTACTCATAAAAGTATACCCTTTAACTTATTTATTCTTTTACAGTTCTTTACATTCGTACACACTTCTGTTTATGGGCATCTTTAAAATAACAAGCATAAAAGTATATAGTATTTTATTATGATATTATCCACTTTATTGGGTCAACGGAATATATAGTATGGTGATTACGTCCTATTTTCTGGTAAGGAATTCCCTTTCTTATTCAATTAGCAGTTATAAACTTATAATAACTTGGGATTGCATGTTCTCAGATACGCCTATTCATAATAAATTATACTGAAGCTATGTGTCCCCAAAAGTGGCGATTACTTCTTACTTGAGTGGCTTAAAAGTTGGTAGACCGAAAGTGTTAAACACATTAGATTTGTAAAGAAATATATGGTTTGCAAATTATTACGTAAATCCATAATTGAGCTTTTATATTATAAAAATAAAATTATTAAAATTCTTTTATTTTCTTTAAATTATCATTCGAATATTCTATTGAAGCGAATTATCACTTCATTGAACATCTTTTAGTTTCTATGTTTGATTAATTTTAAGATATTTTTTTATCATTGTGTAGTTGGTAAAATTAAATTATAATCCAAGAAATCTTCTCATAAAATTAAACTGCCGAATAACTTGAGAGAATGACTTTTAAATGGAAAAGTATAAAAATCAAAATTCAAGTTGAATCTATGCAACTCTTTGATTGAATCGCAATGTTTAATGGTCCTTTACAGATTGGATCAGATCATCCTCAGGTAGGTCAAGGAAAAACTCTAATCCACAAGAGCTGAACTCTGTAACCAGAGCATCCAGATCAGGAATTGGTCCTGGGACATCATACTCAGAAATAGGGCACCCTACAGGTGGCCACATTATTGTGTTGGAAGATATCGATGAATTAACCAATGATCTTTTCCAATAATGCACTCCGTTCCTTTTATTGCCCCATCGAAGACTGACTTTCTGAAGTTTTTGTTCCAAAGAATGACCGTCGGTGGCGTAGGAATTGCTCCGCCGTGGCCTCCCTCTACTACGGCAACTTTTCATGACGATATCAGTCGACGTTTTTTACCGCTTAATGTATTCCTGGCATATAAAAAGGGGAAACTTTCTGCGAGATCCAACAAAGTTTAGAACACGAGTTGATAGGCTGAAATCTTGCAAACTAATCAGTCCCTGATTTTAGAGTAAATAAAACGAGTTGTTATACAATACACAAACTTACGTTCCTATTCCCACAAGGAAAAGGAGAAGGTTAATACCGAACAGGCTCGCGTTTTCTCTACTTTCCTGGTACAACGTGAACTCGTCCTTATCTATTTAGAAGTAGTGTTGGATTCCAAGGAGTCCAAGAAGTAGTGTTGGATTCAAATCTTCCGGTATTTATTGTAGCATGACCTATCATATCAGAAAACCTAGACTATTCATCTTGAATAAAGGGAAACTTTAAGAAAACATAATTTCAAGTATGTAAAAATAAATACTTTTTTTTTCACACCATTGGACGTTTATCTTTCTCAAATCTGCTGAGGAAGTGATGATTAATTTAAACCATAATAACTACAACTATTCGTTATTCTTTTTTCCAACTCAATCTCCATATTTCTCTATATGAAACATATTATTCTAATTTGTTTCCTTTTAGATTTTAGAGGAAAACATAAAAGGAAACAAATTAGAATAATCAAATATTGACACTTTTCTTATCTTATTATCATCATGTTGTTTATATTTTTATGCGTCTATAAGAGGATAGACATAAAACAAACTTTTAATATTGACTATTTTATCATAAAATCTGTTAAATTATTTTGGAATATATCTTTTGGTATATACACAGTTACTACCTCTGAATGAAATTGAACTCCTATGTCATTAATTTCTAAATAAAAGATAAGATTCCTTTTAGACACAAAGTAAATGTCACCAAACATGTCACAAAACAAATGCTAAGATTCTTTGTTAAATACAAAGTAACTGCCTAGGAATTTACAAGATAATTATTTGTTTATAGTCACTTAAACTAGTAAGATAAAAGGTTCAAGGTTTTATTAGCATTAGTATTAGACCGTCATAAAAGCGCTTAAAGATTAAATAAAATTAAAGAATTTGAAATAGAATTGAAGAAAGTTATCCTTATTCATAAAAGAATTTGAAGTTTAATTGAAAAAAGAAATTGTTAAATAAAAATTAATTAATTTTTTTGTTTATAAAAACTTGTTAATTTACAAAAATCTAGCGATTAATTGATAAACTGATCAGTTTTAATAGCAATGATTATTTAAAAATTTGAATCGAAAAATTAAAAACTAAACCAAAAATAGAACAATTCAAAGTTTTCAGGTTGAACCGCCCAAACCGGTTTAGCCTTTTAATCATTAGTTGAGAACTCTAAAGGAACTAAGATTAAGTGACAGAAACTATTCTCTTTAAGCAGGAAGGAGGCTTAAGGCTTATTCCATTGCAAGTCATGAACTCAACTCTTCTAGCTAAAAAGACATGAAGGCTCTTCAGTGATAAGGAAACTCTTTGGTCTAAGTGAATGTGTAAATGCTACTTATCTAAGTCCAACTTTTAACAGTAAGTAGAGAGTATTTTTGGTGCTTGATCCAAATATTGACGTTGAAGAACCAATTACACTAATCTTTTGAAGAGCTTAACAGACAATGGTAGTTCTTATAATGATAAAGTTAGAGACATAATTTCTTTAGGTGATTGGAGTTGTAATTTCATAGGTTGAGCTTGCATTATTGATAGCTTGCATCATTTATCTAACCCTAAAAAGGATGATAAAGTTAGTTAAAGGACCCATCCCATAAATTACCAATAAATCTTGCTTGGAATTGTTTAGGCCTCATTCTTTAATAGTTTACCAGTGATTTTATTTGGGCCAAATCTTTAATTCCTAAAGCTTTCCTTTATAGTTGACTTGCACTTTGGCAAAGACTAAAAACAAAGGATAGATATCATGGTATTCAAGTAAATGAATGTTTGCTTTTCCAAATTGTTCCTAAAACCATTGCACATTTCTTCTTTCAATGTGCCTACTCTCAAACTATTTGGTCTAGGATACAACACTTATTACAATTCTAATATGGGGAATTTAAATGGTTGAATATTGTTCAATGGGCAAGTAATGTTGTCAAAGTATGAAACAAGATGTTTGTTTTCTTAAAATGGCATTTTTATGTTGTATTTATGATATATAGCATAAAAGAAATAACCAATTGCAAAAAGGCTTAGCCATGAGCAAGAATATGCTTGTTACTAAGATAATCATATGGATAAAGGAAATTATTCTTGCAAGACAGGCTCATATTAGAGCGAGTACTTCTATAAAACTTATATGAAACTTGGAGGGATAGATGTAGTGAGTAACACGAGCTTTAGTTGCTTACTCAGGATCAAATGTGAAAGTGAACAAGAAAACACGAGTAATACCTGTTTTGCTTTCCATAACTTTCAATAAGCTTTTCTACCATGAAACTTTCAAGTTTTCACGACGACCTTTACTAAAATTAATCCACTAGATCTCATTAATGTCTTTCTACAACTTTCTTAACACATGAACCTCTTGACAAGTTAGAGAATCCAAATGTTTATAATTTGCTTAAGCTATAGGAGACCTTAACCTTATTTATAGCATTCATATCGAGTCTCCCCATCACAGGCCTAATGTATTTATGGCCTATATGATTAGGGTCCATTTTCTTCTCTAGAATTTAGCCTAATGATGTAGATCCTTTATTGGGCTATTTTATTATTTTTAACCGGATCAAATTCGATTTGTTTAACGATAAATTTATTAAAATCTTAAAAACATAATTAATTATTGTCTAACTTTAGGAAAATTACTAACATTCTCCCCCTTGGACAATAATTAATTGCAACAGTTGTAACAGTAATAAAACCAGTAAAAAAGGTTAAGCTAAATCACTGCATAGGTCAACCAAGTTTAAAACCCATTTGATCCAAAGATAATGAAAGTCCATCATTATATCCGTAAGGCTTTTAATACCAAAAAATATCAAATGCATGTATTATATGTGACACGAATCCAATACAATCACACATATCTAATACCTCACTAATATGAATGAGAAAATGGAGTATGGCAAACTAGGATAATACCTGTATGATCTGAAATGTGTCACTTTTTCATTTGTAAGTCTCAATTTCTCTGAACTTATGCTAAACTATACTAGAAAATTTTGTTTTCTCTCACTGAATGTAAAATTGCATTAGAGAAAACCCTGATGAGATTAAACACTTATATCCCCCTATATCATGGCAAAATCTATGGATTTACATATATGTGTCTGTATGCATCCTAATGATATAGACTCAAGGTCAATTTGTATATATATGCCCAATAACCTTTTAAAATGCTTAAGATTGACACAATTCTTAAGACTTTCACTTGTATCATGACAATCTATATAACAACATGTATGACTGAGAGCAAAATGATGATCATTTTTATTCATAAAACATATATTTCCATAATACATGAAAAACATACAAATGTATAAGGAGAAGGCATAGTGATCCCTAACTAATAGTGTCTAAGGAATTCAATACACCCATACTGTATACATGCCTCTCAAAAACATATGAGCGAAGTCCTTTAATCAAAGGATCAACAAACATATCCTTAGTCGTCAAATGCTCCACCTCAATGTCACCTATCTGTACCAATTCCTTGATGGTCAAATACTTGACCTCTAAATGCTTAGACCCTATGATGTTCTTGTTGTTATTACTAGAGAAAAAAAGAAGAAAAATTATCATAATACAATCGAATGGTTCTAGCCACTGAATCAACAATAGACAACTTAAAAATCAAGTTCCTAAGCCCAACCGCTTATGTAACAGCCCCATAGCATGCTACAAACTCTGCATACATAATCGAGGAAGTCACTAGTGTCTGCTTGACACTCTTTCACAATACTACACCATCTGCTAACATAAAGATATATCCTAATGTGTACTTTCTGTCATCCGAACATATAATAAATTTTGAATATGTATACCCTATGTGGTTTAGATTGTTAACCCTTCTATATGTCAATATATAATCCTTATCTCCCTTTAAACATCTCAGTACTCTTTTAACTGCATTCTAATGGTTTATTCCTGGTAGCTAAATATCTACCCAGTAGTCCAACAACAAATGCAATGTTAGATCTAATGCACACCTAGGCATACATTAGGCTACCAACCGCACTAGAATAAGACACATTCTTTATAGCCTCTCTCTTTGTATCATTCTTTACCACAAGATACTTTTGGGTTTGCCGCAGTGGACTCTGAAAATCAGTCAGAAAACCTGTCAGATAGTTCTACAGACTGCCAACACCCGTTATCGTGTAACAACCATAACTTTCTCATCTGAAGTCCAAAAATTACAAACTATATACTGTTGGAAAGCTAAGAGGATAAGGTACAATTTCTATGAAGAAACTTTGTTTAATTCTACCTAGATCAAGACTATTTTTTCCCACGAAGTCAGAATAAGCTTTTTACCCTTATGAAAAACTTGAAAAAAAATGCAACATACAAACTTTGAGAAATCATGAGCAAGACACAATCATTTTTCATTAACATTAGAAGATGAGAGTTTTATAAAACTTTAATGGACATTTCAAGCCACAATACATCATAATCCAAAAATACATAGTTTACATTAAGTAGAATTGTTCAAAATGCGACTAAAACCTTATTTTGCAAAAACTAACTTAAAATACAAAAATAAGCAAAACTCAGAGAAATGTTTTTATGCTCGATTACTCAATCTCTTGCTCATCACTTGAAGATGGAGAGGAGCAGAGGGGGTGAGCTTAAAGCTCGTGGGTAACAATTTTATAAACGGTAACAAGCAAAACTATTGAAATATTCATTTCCTTTGTATAAATTCACATTGACTCATAAAGCACTGAGAGTTTTATAAAGCTTTAATGGACATTTCAAGCCACAATACATCATAATCCAAAAATGCATAGTTTACATTAAGTAGAATTGTTCAAAATGCGACTAAAACCTTATTTTGCAAAAACTAGCTTAAAATACAAAAATAAGCAAAACTCAAAGAAATGTTTTTATGCTCGATTACTCGATCTCTTGCTCATCACTTGAAGATGGAGAGGAGCAGAGGGGGTGAGCTTAAAGCTCGTGGGTAACAATTTTATAACCGGTAATAAGCAAAACCATTGAAATATTCATTTCCTTTGTATAAATTCACATTGACTCATAAAGCACTTATTTTCCAAATTTTCATTTATCAAACAATTCATAAGCAACATAAATCATGCATTCATCAAACTTTTCAGCACATAAACGTGTCAAAATAGTTTGGATGGGTCCAAAAATAGAACGTACTACACATTTCCACATAATGGTCATATGTAGCCGTGAACAGAACGTACTGTCACAATCTTACTTAATGGTCTTGCATAACCGTGAATTTAGGGGAGTCAGTGAAGGAGCTCCATGTCATTAGTAGGCAAGCAAGAGAAGCCTTTAGTTAAAGTGCACTTGACTTAACTTAGGGAACCACCATAAACCTACATAATCATGCATTTCACATCTTGTAAACATATTGCCCAAAATGCCACATTTCCGAAACTTGATTTCATAACCATAATATCGTTTCAAAATCATTTCATATTCTTTCAAAATTATTTCATCATTCATTTCATAAATCAATAACATAATTTATATACAAACATATAACACGTTCTTAAAGCATTTAAAAAGCAATAAATGCACATGAATAAAGTAGTTAAAAATCATTTATTTTCATTTCTTGAAAGGAACCTTTATGGCTTATTACTCAATTATAAAAATGCAACTCACCTTGAATTCTTTGCTTATAACTTGCTCAAATATGCCTCTCCTCTTGCTCCCCTTGTTTTTCTTGATTCCCTTTTCATAGGCAAAATCTCAAATTCAATAGGGTTGCAAAATTGAAAACCCACAAAGCAAATTCAATAAGGTTGGACACCCCGCCCTCGCAAGATGCATGCCCCATGTCCTAAGTGACATCTGAACACATATCCCACAAGGGTGGTGTGCTCACACTAGTCAATCACCAAAACCAAACTCTTCTTTCAACTTCAAAATAGATTTTAGAAATCTTTGGATCAGAATTTCAAAATGAATTCTTCAGAACAATTGTAGCTTAATGTCTCTAGTTTATTTTAAATTAAAAATCACCTCATTCGAAGCTCTACAAGTACAAAATATCATCAAAATACATAAGTATATTTAGTACAATATCCAATTTATAATTTTCATACATGTTTTGGTACAAAAGGCATAACTTTCTCTAGAGATGTCTGATTAAGGTTATTCTAGGACATTTTCAAAGAGAACTTCTAGATATACAAATTTTGTGAAGATCCTAAAGAGAAAATTTTCTTCTAAAAGGGGTCAAAATCATAAATTAAAAACCTCTCATGAAAAAGTGTTCACTGCGACCAACTTTTTGGCTTCGTTGTGACGAACTTTGAAGGTGAAGAACAAAACCTCTCAGGAAAAGTTTGCTGCAGATAACTTTTAGCTTTGCCTTGACGAAACTCCCTTCACTGCGACGAACTCTAAAAATTAGACAGAAAACCTGTCAAGGATAGTTCTGCAGACTGTCAACACCCATTATCATGTAACGACTATAAGTTTCTCATCTAAAGTCCAAAAATTACAAACTATATATCGTTGGAAAGTTAAGAGGATAAGCCACAACTTCTATGAAGACAACTTTGTCTAATTCTACCTAGATCAAGACTAGTTTTTTCCCAGAATTCAGAACACATTTTTTACCCTTATGAAAAACTTTAAAAAAATGCATCATACAAACTTTGAGAAATCATGAGCAAGACACAATCATTTTTCATTAACATCATAAGATGAGAGTTTTACAAAGCTTTAATGGCCATTTAAATCCACAATACATCATAATCTAAAAATACATAGTTTACATAAAGTAGAATTACTTAAAATGCGACTAAAGCCTTGTTTTGTAAAAACTAGCTTAAAATACAAAATAAGCAGAACTAGGAAAAATGCCTTTATGCTCGATCACTCGATCTCCTACTCATTACCTAAAGATGGGGAGGAATGGAAGGGGTAAGCTTAAAGCTTATAGGTAATAGTTTTATAACCAATAATAAGCAAAACCATTGAAATATTCATTTCTTTTGTATAAATTCACATTGAATCATAAAGTGCATATTTTCCAAATTCTCATTTATAAAACAATTCATAAGCATCATAAATCACGCATTCATCAAACTTGTCAACACATAAGCATGTCAAAATGGTTTGGGTGGGTCCAAAAATAGAACGTACTACACTTTTTCATATAATGGTCCTGTGTAGCCATGAACAGAACGCATTATCGCAATCCCACTTAATGGTCTTGCGTAATCGTAAACTTAGGAAAGTCCATGAAGGAGTTTTATGTCACTAACGGGCAGGCGGGAGAAGCCTTTAGTCAAAGTATAATTGACTTAACTTAGGGGACCATCATAAACTCACATAATCATGCATTTCATATCTTGTAAACATATTGCCCAAAATGACACATCTCTGAAACTTGATTTCATAACCATAATATCGTTTCAAAATCATTTTCATATTCTTTCAAAATCATTTCCATCGTTCATTTCATAAATCAATAACACAATTCATATATAAACATATAGCACGTTCTTAAAACATTTAAAAAGCAATAAATGCACATGAATAAAGTAGTTGAAAATTATTTATTTTCATTTCTTGAAATGAACCTTTATGGCTTATTATTTAATTATAAAAATATAACCCACCTTGAATTCCTTGCTTATAACTTGCTTAAATGTGCCTCTCCTCTTGCCCCCTTGTCTTTCTTGATTCCCTTTTTATAGGCAAAATCTCAAATTCAATAAGGTTGCAAAATTGAAAACCCACATAGCATATTCAATAAAGTTTATCCTAGAATACATAAACCCATGCATTTTCTAAATTTTATGAACTAAAACCCTTTCAAAAATTCATAGAATTTAAAATGCAATTACCTTGAATCTTTACCAAATAATGAGTTTCTTGGCTCAAAAGAAAACTCTTTTCTTTCTCTACCTTTTTCTCTTTTTGCATAACCTCAAAATCTCTCTTGAAAGTTAAGAAAAATTGAAACCTAGTTGATTTTTCTCTTCTTTCCTCTCAAACCACCGAAACTCTCTTCCTCTCCTTTTCTCATTCACGTTTTTGGCTTCTTCAATTGCAAGACACCCTTGTTTCTTCCCTTAATACCCTTAATGAGTGTGAAATGTCCCTTTTACTCTTTCTTTTATGCCTTATGTCTTTTAACTTTAATTGATCTTCCAAAAATGTCCTTCAGCATTCTTACTACTTTAACATAACTAAACCATATAATAAAATCCTACTAACATTAACATAATAATTAAACTCCAAAATTAATCTATTAAAACCTCATAATTCATTTAAATCATGCTTAATTAAGGAAAAAATTTCGGGGTTAACAATTATAGATAAGTTCTCCTTAGTATGAAATCATGTTATGTATATACATATGTTTGTTTATTAGCTATTATTGTTTTGACACTTACGAATTCAATTAAAGTTATGTTTTTGCTTATTTGTTAGTTGCCACATTATGTCGTGTACACACATTTTTTATTGTGATGACAAATTTTGTTTTAAGAAAACATTAAAATTGAGAATTACAGTGTTTCTCAATTATAATGATTTTGAGTTGAGTTGAGTGTGTGATACTTAGAAGGAATTACATTGTTAGATGACTAGTAAACGTCATGATCCCATCATTTCAATTCATTCAAATTTGATAACTTGATAGATTCAATTTGCACACTTATGTTGTTGGATTATCAATCATAATATGAGCCAATTGAAAGATTGTTAGATTAATTTAATAATAATAAAGGTATAACCCATATTATATGGATTGATTATAATATAAGATGGGCTCAAGATAATGATTATTAGGCTTGTAGAAAATATTAGAGTCATTAAGGTTTTATTATAATTAATAAGAACCCTTGCCTCTCCCTTTATACAAGTTAACAAAACAACCACATGTATGTTCTAACACCATTGGAAAAAGAATGAAGAAAAGTAGTAGGAGAAAGTGGATAAACTTCTTTGCATAGAGAAAGTATTCACAACCAAAAAGATTAAAGATCTATCATTATAGACCCATATTAAATATAGACCAAGATTAGTATTTCTTTCTCTCTCTTACAATTATGAATCATAATTGAATGTGTTGAATCAATTGTGTTATAGATGATCGTGTGACAATTATAGACTTGAAATATTGTTTAAAATATTATAGTTTTAATTTATACATTTAAGTTTCATTGATTCAAAATTAAAATGAAATAATTTAAAACTTGTAAATTCTTTTTATATCTTGCAAAATATTAAACTTTGACTTATATTTTAAAAATACAATTTTGACACTACAACTGCAAAATATTTGTTAATACGAAGCCCTTTTATTAGCCTATCCGATCAAGAAAACTAACTCATTGGTACCGTAACTTCCTAGTCAAGTATTTAGTACAAGTAAATTTATTTTCCCGAATATAACCATATTTAATTTGGTAAATTATACCCCAAAAAAAAAACCCTTTTTTGAATGCAGCAAAGGAAGCATATTCAACTTTGACAATGCCAACTATGAATGCGAAGAAGAACGAATTGGCACACATAGCAACTGATGTAATTGGCGTGTTGACCAAATTTTCGAGGCAAAGACACAATATTGGCATGATTCATATTTATTTACAGATTATAGAACGGAAATGTCTAAAAAACCATTAAGGGAAACAAGGAGCTAAGCTAGTAATAGTTACTCACAATGGTTGACCTACATTCATGTGCTCTTCACGTGGGACTTTGACTAATGGAATTACTAGTAATCATCATTAATAGTTATGATATACTCCTTCTAATTCATAATAAGAGTCGTTTTAGATACATTTTAATTATTCAAAATAATTGTCATTCTTAACTTTGTATGCATATTTATAACTTTTCTTCCAAAATTAACCTTTCATTTCTCTCTCATCTTAATTATACAGATCACAATTTTAAGACAATTTCTCTCACAATTTTATTTAAAATGCTAATTAGCTTTCTTAATAAGCGTGTATTTTTTTAAAACGACTCTTATTATGAATCAGATGGAGTATTCTTTACGATAATGGGGACTAAGAATACTATTTTTTAAGTCATAAATCAAATAAATATTAATCGTGAGCTAGATTAGTCATTAATATAAGTAATATCTATTTCTTCTACCAAAATAAATTAAAAAAAAGACCAAATCTACTTACTCTCTTTTCATTGGATACATTAAATGACCCCTTAGCTTTCTTAGCCATGGCCGTCCATTTTGCGACATCGAGCGCTTGGACGGGGACTACTATCGAAGTCTTCGCCTATCTTCTTTGGATGTTTCGACGCCTACCCATCAGTCTGCTGCACTGTTTGAGTGTACTAAGCTCCCCATTCAAGTGACAGAGACAGAAATGAAATGGATCGCGCTTAGAACCTGACTAAAAACCCGATCTTGAGCACATCCCATTTCTGTTTTACCGAAACTTGCTTATGTTTTTGGTGAAGTGAGTGTATGTCTGCTGCCCCAGTCTCTATCTACAGGTAGTTTGATCTCTGCACTGTGCTTTTCTTGAATGGCACTTCGTTTTTTTATGTCAATTTATGGTGTTTCTCAGCTTCATGTCTTGTGAAGCTGAAAGGTGAATTTGTGTGATGACTCTGTTATTTGATGATTGAACACTTTTAGTTGACCGTCTGGCTAGATGGGTTTGGAATGTGAATGCTAAAGGTTGAATTTTTGGGTATGGAGTTAACTGATTTGATGGTGTTTCCTGTTAGTATCAGAGTAAACATGAACATGTTAAAAGTTTTTTAAGTGGTAAGGGCAACAATTTAAATGACTATTTCTAGTCATTTTTACGATGATTAATCTACCCCAATTTTTGTTAGTTTACTCTATACTAAAAATTCTAATATTTTCTTCTTGAGTTGGACGTAACGTTTCGTTTTTTAGCTTATTCAATTTTTCTTGTTAGGGGTTCGTGAGGATTTTGAGTTCATCTTTGCAGTCATTTTTTAGCTTGTGGTAAAAGAGCTACCGTATTGCTTTTGCCTTCTGTAATCCTCTTCTGTTAGTGCATATCTGTTCTGGAATTAGGTTAAGATTGGATGCATGTTACTTAGTCTTATTAGGATGAATAGCTAGTGAAAATATTATAAACTTTGATGTCTTTTCTGTTTATAGTGGTCGCTTTAAGATCTAAACTAGTTGATCATTGCAGTTGAGCACCAGTGCAAAATTTGTTCCTGAAAATGGAAAGTCCTTCCTCCAGAAACATGCAAATTGTTCATTGGTTCATTTCATGCTTTGGCGTCATGCAGATCTAAAATATGCACATTTGGAAGATAGAACCAACTTTATTTTGCTTCTATATTTGACCAATAGCCAAAGATCGAAACAAATGATGAGGGCTTTTAAACAAGATGAAGTAATAATTGATTGTTTGATAGCTGTACTAACTAGAAATGAACCCAACTTGGCATGAAAATCTTTCACTTGTCTATTGAGTGTGTGGAAAATGGATTACATGAAAGACATGAATTTTTGTGTTTCATTGGAGGTAGTAAAATTATTTCTTCAAAGTAAGGTGTTTATGGGTATTTCTTTCTATATTGCCAGCTGAACTCTTTTCGCTGTCTTTGTTATATACTGGACTCTAGGTTGGACCAACACTTACTGTACGGAGGAAGGAATAAGAATTCTGTGGTGGAAAAAGTTCATCATGACCAAGCGAGTACCTAGTAGAAATGCTCGATCTAAAGGAATTAAATCAAAGCACGTTTTACAGATTTGTTTGTTGCTAGGTATCAGCTTCTGGTTAATCTACCAAGTCAAGCATTCCCATGATAAGAAGAAGGAGCTTAATGAGAGCGATGCAAGAATCTCTACTAGCTCTCAAAGTGGTGATGAGATGCTGAAAATTGGAAGGAAAGATCTCCATCCTCGCGTTCCAGAGTTTGTGAAGAATGAGAAACACGAGGAAGATGAGGAAGAGGATAATGAAGAACAGGAAGAAATAAACAAGAAAGAAAAACTCAGGCATGATCAAGATCAAGAAGAAGATGAAGAAGAAGAAATAGTACATGAAGAAGGTTCTAAGCATGAGGAAGAATATAAGAAAGATGATGCAATCAAAGAAGATGATAAGAAGAATGAAGAAGAAGAGCAGGAAGAGGAAACCAAGGATGAAGAGACAGAAGATGAGGGCGGAGAAGGTGGCGATGATGGAATAGACAAACATGATCAAGAAAAGATGGAAGGAGATGCTGATGGTGAAGAGGATTTTATTGAAGAAGAGACAGAGAGAGAGGAAAACAGTGAGGAGAAGAAAACTGAGAATAATGAAGGTAAAGATAAGGGGCTTCAAGTAGACCCTGACCCTTCTCTAGAGGATCGAGATCATGAGAATAATGCTCATGAGGCCCGAGAGGAGCATTACAAGGCAGATGATGCTTCAAGTGCTGTGGCCCATGATGCTTCAAAAACAAGCACTGAACCTGAGAAGTTGGGTGCTGATACCTCAAATGAGAACTCAGGACGAAGTGATTTAGAGCAGAATAACAAATCTGTTAATATTAGTAAGGCTCAAGAGGAACATTACAAGGCAGATGATGCTTCCAGTGCAGTGACTCGTGATATTGCAGCTAATAGCTCAGAACTTGAAGGGGCAAGTTCTGAGAAATCAAATGAGAACTTGTCAACTGATGACTCGATACAGGAGAATGAATTGGATGGAAACAATGCCAAGGATGTTAAAGGGGATCAGACCAACCCAACATCACAGTCAAAACAAGGTGTAACAGCTGAATATGTTCCTTCAGGTGAAAATAAAGATGGTGATCTAAACCTGCACAACCCTCACCCTCAGAACAAGTCACCTGAAGTTGCATCTGCATCCAATAATCAGCAGCAAACAAGTAATAAGTTGGTAGAAGTAACTGGTGGAGATAATTCCAAAGATGGGAGCACAGGTGCTTCTGGTTCATCTCAGCGTAGTGAAACATTAAATAAAATATCAAAGTCAATTGAAACTCAAAATGGAACAGTTGATGGTGCAACTACCGAGGAAGTAGCTAGCCAAAAAACTATTGAATTAGAGCCTAGTAACGACAACACCGTTTCAAACAGCAGTCAATTGCAAAATAATTTGGTGGTCGATGATAAAACAGGGCACATAGAAGCAAATGGCGGGATCCCCTCAAATTCCTCCAGTAATTTGGATTCATCTGATAAGAAGATCAAGCCTGATGTGGCTGCTGATGCTGACATCAATTCTGAATCTTCTATTCAAATAAACAAGGTTACACATGCTGCTATAGAACTGAAATCTGGCAGTGACAATGAGTCGGCTGAAAAGGATAAAACCCCAGGCTCCTCTACCTACAATGTGATTGGAACAGCAGATGCACATGAACACGTTGATTCTTCTATTGACGAAGATGGGAATGACAATCGTATAGACCTGGATACCCTGCCAAATCATAGTATTGAAGGGATCAATAGTAGAGATGATGCATCAGAATGAGAAGTCAGAAAATATGCTACCTGCTTGTGGCCAACCTTTGACACTGTTTTCATGTGCAAACATGGAGGTTTTTTTATTTTATTTACTTCCACTGATTATGCAAGAATATGTTTATGTAACTTTGGACTTTTCTTAGGCAGTTTACGATGTTAATGGCTTTATGGGTGTAATTATAAGCCCTTATCTTGAGGTCCTTTTCTTTCTCTTTTTAATATTTCTAAGCTTCTTTTGTAATGTATGTTACTAGCTTATTTCTTTTCATTTTGTCAATCACTACAAAAGAAAATATTAAATAAATTGAGAGTTGTGATAATATTTACAAAAGAAAATATTTAACAAAATGGGAGTTGTGATAATATAAAAATTCAGTGACAGAGAAAATTGAGACTTATCAATAAAAGAACATTGTTTATAGTTGTTTCAACTTTTAAATCTACAATTGATCATGGTTTAAAATAATTATTTTATGGATCATATATTTTATGTGATATTAAATATTTATCTTTCCTTACGATTAGTTGATTGAAAACATGTTATTTAATTAACCCTTATTGTTTACCAACTTTAGATAAAATTTAAAATTTAATTAAACAATAGCTTTAAGAAAATAACAACCATCAAAAGAAGATAACACAATATTTGTGGTTGCATTTAATTTAGTTGAATGGTTTCTTTAAAAGTAATAGGTTTAGATGTAACAAATTAGAACTTCTAACTGTTACAAATGATCAAAAGAATTGTATTTTACGTATTCAAACTTTAATCCAGTAAATAATCATTTCAATCAATAGACTAAATTATATACATTGGGAATCAATTAAAAAACATGGAAAAGCAATATAATACATAAATAAGCAAAACATTTTCACATTAAGTCTTAATTACCTCCGAATTTTCAAAGTTCCAAAAAGCCTTCACTTCATTCAATTAAGATAAAGAAAATTAATCAACAATGGTCACAAAGATAATCAACTTCTAATTTCAATAATTTATTTCAATGTCTACTAAAGAGGGGAAAGAGACTTTGTGAAAACATGAAAACTTTAACCGGAACTCGGACGCTTTGCTTCTCTACCTTAATCCTATTTATAACCACTTTAATTCTATATAGAGATATTTTTTTTAATGTAATTCTTTAGATCTTACAAATCATATCTTCACTTATTTATATCCATATTTGGCTAAGATAAATTTTAAAACAACTTTTAACATGTTTTTCTCTCACAAATTCAAAGTTTGGAAGTTGTATTGTTACCGAACGTGCCCATGCTTAAGATCATGCTACCCTATTTCACCAAATTTTAACTTTATTCCAATAATATCATCTGAATATGCCAATTAAAACAATTTTTTTTTACCTCAAATCTTTTTTATTCTTCCTTCGATTATTTGATAATATTGCTTTTTTATTTAAAATTTTTGATTTTGAATTAACGGGTAATCCTTTTTCCAATCAAACAATATCTCCATCCCCTTTCTTATCGAAATAAACAAAAATATTGAGTTTGAATACAATAAGATAAGAATATGGAGGATTTAAATGAAAAACATTAGAAAAAATTGACACCAAATTCTTCAACACATAATCATTACTTTTCTCAAAGCAAGTAAAAAATTAAGAAAACAAGATAGCCTGATAGTTTTCACCAAACTACTTCTCATGAGACTAAAACATGCACATTGCTTAAGACTTAGACCAAAAAAGAGTTAAGCATTAACATACATCAAAGTTGATTTTCACCAAAAAAAAAATATATGAAAAGAGACATTAAAAACAACCTTAATCAAAAGTATGTACAAAGCCTTAGTAAACTGTCTTACGATGTTCCCTCTTTTACTTAAGTGTTTAGGCTCAAGTGTTTACTTTCAAACTCCTATCACGAGGAATACAAAACTATTAACTTACAAATACACCAAATATCTCCCACCATGAACTTATGAAGGCATGAATCAAAAGGACTTTTTAATAATTGGTTATAATGGAGCTTGGGTTAAGGGTTGGAAACAGAGAATTATAGGTTAAATCCACATATATTTAATAAGGTATTAAAAATATAAAAGAATTTAACCAAAACTAAGTACTCAATTTTCAAAATACTATGGATGCAATTATTTTCCTTTTTTATAGTAAAAATAAATCATCAACCTGAAAATTACTACGATGACACAAACTTAAATTAAGTACAAAATAAGTAGCTTGTAAAACACATCTTAAAGCAAAGTCACTCTAGTTCCCTAAATAGCTTAAGAATACTTTACTAGAACCTGTAGTTGAGTGATAGAATATATAAGGTTAGATTTATGATGTGAGTTTTAAAAAACAACGAAAGGGATTTTACAAATAGCTTAAAGGGGCTGAACTAAAGATAATTAAGTAAGGTGATTTTTTACGTTAAATACAAAGGAGGCCTTTGTCGTATTTAAGTTCTCATCCAATTAATAATTCAAGTTGGTTCAATGCAAGTTCTAGGGGTATCCAAATGACAAAGAATCACACACCAAAGAGAAATGGGGAGACAAAAGATGTTTTTATCTTTTAAGGTTGAAATGCTCACAAGTTTCAATCAAATTCACCTAATCCTCATACAAGACTTTATCAATCAATCGTCTTGCTTTGTCTAAATGCATACCATAGCTATTTCATCTTATCAATGTGTTTAGCTTTCATATTAATTAGTTTTAATCCAAATTCACACACACTCACACTCACACTCACACACGCACACATTTTTCTTTTTGTTTTAGGTGGGAGGGCAACTCATGGAGAATGTGAAAAAGGGGGCATAAACCTATGGTTTATGGAAAGGTCATTAGATTATGCTCTCAATCCTATCCAATCATGCTTAAATAGTTTGTTGAGTAAAGGAAGAGGAAAGGGCATCTTCCTGTTGATTGCTAGCTAATCGTTCTACAATTAAAGGTACATTACATTAGAATGTCCTATAATACTAGACAGTTGGACCAAGTGGTACAAATTTGAAACTGTCATCAAATCGTTTTTTGATGATTTGCATCCTAGCTAAATAATCTAAATCCTAGGATTCCATCTCATAGGTAATGTACATATCAATTTTATATAAATTGAGTAAATCTAAATTAATGACTAGTTGAGTTATATAGGAATCTAAGATTAAAGGTTTATTTTTCTTTTGAATCATATAACAAAGTGGATCTCATTTAACTAAATTTATGTTATTTGAATGAGAAAAATTATGATCACATGAATTTATAGGGTTGAGAAAAACATGTAAGAGATGTTTTAGCAAGAGTTGTTAGCTAATGGATCTAGAAATCATATGAGATGCGATTAATAATGTTTTTATCTACCTGATTTAAGTTTAGTTGATTTGTTGAGCAAACTCAAGATCAACAAAATTTGAATGTGATCTTAGCCTACTAGAAATATTAGAGTAATCTTTGTAGTGGGTTATTAATTGACCAAAAATTCATTATAAATTTTTTGATTTATAATGATTATCTTTCTGAATAATAATGGGGCTATTATTTCAAATAAAATAGGGGGAATCAACAAATACATTATTAAAGTCTTTATCCCATTTGGTAGTCATAGAATATAATTAATTACTTGCTTATTTATATTTATATTATGTTCTTAGTGGATTCTACCTTGTTAGTATAATTGATACTAAGTTAGTGAACCAAATTTCTTAGATATAAGTTATGTTTAAGAAGAATTCTCAAAGTTAGATAGAAAATTTGTACGTTTATTATGCGATTTTACTATAATCCCTGTTGAGGATTTAGTAACAAAGTTTTAGAGATAAGTTAAAATCATATATATATAATAAAATGTTTTAACATTTTGAGTTGACCAATGCCTCATCAACTTTATTAACAATGTGTATGACATATCTCAACACCACGATAGCAAGTTGCAAGAGGTTACATAGATTAGAGTCGAAAGGTATACCACCTTAATGAAATTGTTTCATTTAATTTACTTTACTAAAAGCATAAACATGGACATCAAGTAATGGCTTTGTTATAGTATGATAATAGTTGTCATAAGAAGAAAATAATTGCATAACTTTTCATGCCTATACGTGATATGATAGAAATCACATGTATTTTTAGTTCATGTTTATAAGTATTTAATATTGAATTTAGATTTAACTTATTTATAATGTTCAATGCATGGTAAGAATTATATTGTTGAGTAAAGTAATTGATCCAAGTTTATGTAGATAGTTTGTATATGTTGGATTAAAGGAGACTTATGGTTGACACAACTGGCAAGAATATTAAGTTGGATAACCGAGACCATATTTTATGCCATATCGGTTAGGTCAGCATGATGAGAATCATATAATTATATTTCATTAAATTACTAATGACTTTATGTGATATAGTCATATGTATTAAATGAAATAATGATTTAAAATTTTGAACATAAATCTAAGTAAAAATTAAACATTGAGAATGCCGAAGCACTTCGATGAGATGGATTTGATGAGTTTTAAATTTATAGTTATCTATAGGGAACGAGATTCTCTAGTGAATAAGTTCATATTAAATTTTCATAAAAGTATAGAATTTTTTTTAAGGTCGGAAAATACAATATAAGATATTGTATAATGCAATAGTATTTTAACCGTAGCTATGTCTAGTATAATGACTTACATTCAACAGTTCCAATTGAATTAACTAGTAAGATTTCATAGTAGATATAAAACATTAATTCTTTGAAAGAGTCAAAATTAATGATTTAAGGATGTGATGATTAGCTGAAGTATGTATTATCCACTAAGTTTAGAACTAAATTGGGTAATAAGATCTTATGAGATATCTAAAAGGTTGGATATAATCTTACAAACCTATTGAACAAATTGTTTGTTTCAATGTATACTTATTGGAGAATAGTTCTTAAGATTAGTAAAAGGAGTAAGATGAAATTTGAAAAGTTCAAATCTCAAAACAGTACATTTAATTGGAACTAGTGCCTTTGTTGATACTTTTGGTGTATAGTTGAAAGGCTATGAGACATTGAAAGATTTACTTTTATTATAAAGTCAAAGAGTTTGTTTTAGAGATGATTGTGAATTTATCATATCTATAAGAAGGTTAGTGGGAGTATTGTTTTAGAGATGATTGTGAATTTATCAAATCTATAAAAAGGTTAGTGGAAGTATAATTATTCTTTTTAATCATAGTATGTAGAGACATATTACTTACAGATAATGTATTTAGGATATTTTTCTTCATTATGATGATAATTAAGACGAAAGTTATAAGATCTAAGTGCTTACTATAGAGAATCTTGTAGAAATCTCTTATTAAGTCACTACCTCAATAGTAGCAAGATTGTCATATGGTGATATGGTATAAGATACATAAACCATCAGGTTAGTGTAAGTGAGAGATTGCTAGTTTATACCTTACAACGAATCGGTTAGTTATAGTTTAGTGACAAAATAACTTAAGAGCATTCTTTCTCTTGTACATATTTAGATGTATATGATAAATTCTATAGGATAATTGTATATTATAAATGAAATTATAATGAGATTATAATTATGAGATTCAAATTGTATTTATATATTATCCTAAATTATTTCTAGTCATTGTTTTATTCAGAATGGACACTAATAGAATATAAAAAGACTAGCACATGTTGTTTTTTTCTTATGAAGGAAGTAGTCAATCTTATAGACCAAAATATGGTGATACTTAAACAAACGTATTAGTACATGGTAAAGAACAAGTTCATAACCGACCTCATATGACAAAACCATTTGGAACATTACTTGTAGGTCTATAGAAATTCTCATTTTGATGATTGTATAAGAAATACTTTGACTTAAGATCTCCTAAGTTATCATATATAGGGATTACTATATTTGATACTATTTATGACTTTTGCTACTCAAGGATAGTTCAATCGATAGGTAATAGATTTAACATGAACTATATGGAGGTAGGTAAGTAATCAAGATATGATTCATCACCCTAAAGTAATTAGGGATAATTTTCTATTATTCATTATTAGTATTAATTTGGAAAATCCTTGGACAAGGTAGAATGAATTTTTGAAAATAGTTTGCAAATTTCATTACTTGAATTATTGGCTAATGGTGGAGAACTAATATGATTTGACTCAAAATAGAGTAGACATTAAATTCATGCTCTATGTATAATCAAAGCATTGTATGATAACATGATTGTATTATATGGAAAATTCATGCATAGACAAGTTAATCAAAACCATTTTGATATTCCTAAATATTTGAGTGGTGATGATATGCTTCTAAGCGCCAATCTTTATCTATAGATATAAACTATTTAATTAGAGAGTTAAAGATAAATTGAAGGAGTTTAATCTATCTAATCATAAATATGATTTAGGGTTATAATTTGTATCCATTACCAACATATTTGGAAACCTAATGGGTTATACATAAAAATAAGTTGAAGAAAACAAAGATATTTTAATCAAGTTAGACTTGATTGTAAAGTTTGAGAAATTTTATAATTAAATATAATATATTTAAAAACAATGATTAATAAGAGATATTATATCTTATTTAGGCCTAATTGGTGTTTAATTAGAATTATTTATAATTCTAATTAAAATTTAATTGAAAGTAGAATTTAATTTTAATTAAATTAATAAAATATTTAGAACATATTGTAAATTGGCTTAAGCTCTAATGGAGCTAACACTCCTTGCTTAATCCTCTCTGTAATAGTTGCAAAGTTCTCTCAGCTTGTCTTGTGGATACTATTAGAATTTGGATACTTATACGATTATGGTGGTTGAGATGAACCAATTTTGGAAACATTTCAAAGGATATAATAAGAATATGATGAAGTTTTGAAATAAGGTGCAAATTATAAATCTTGCTTTATTATGATTTATGTGTTAAAATCATTTTATAGAATTTTAGTAATCTTGACGTTCGGGAAATTGAACGAAAAGGTTTCATATATATTTATTCAATTGCATACCAGATTAGATCCTGACATGATTTCTCAAAACATGGCTATTATAAAGGCTACGAAAGCAACAACTACATCATTGTAAAGTTTACATATTACGTCCCAATTTCAACCTTAGGCTTACCATACTTTTTTAAAAAAAAATTGTATACCATAGTTTTTATTACCATGTACAATTGATGACCTAACAAAATATGTAATCAAAAAATGTGACAAGAATCCAACTCCAGTTTTGACCATATCCATGACCCAATGTTCATAACCATAGATTTAAAGAATTAAG
Organism: Erythroxylum novogranatense; assembly: GCA_029891385.1. Taxonomy (NCBI): domain Eukaryota; kingdom Viridiplantae; phylum Streptophyta; class Magnoliopsida; order Malpighiales; family Erythroxylaceae; genus Erythroxylum; species Erythroxylum novogranatense. The sequence continues at coordinate 96,153,425 of CM057228.1, forward strand.
TTGTCAAAAGTGCAAAGAACAAGTAAAAGAAATATTATTTAGTAGTTAAAACTTTTAGAAATTAAGAATAACAGTTGTTATGAGCTACTAAAATATCAAATTTTAGGTTTGAATTTAGTTTTAACACTGAAATTTTTTATAGTTGAGTATAACTAGATTGTAGGGTTTGATTAATATAAATTGAGGTTAATATTTTAAGATTTAATACGATTAAAATTTAGGGTTTTCTTTGTAATACCCCACTCTTGCTAGACACACCCAACATCCTGAGTGATATTCAAGTGCGCATCTCGCCAAAGCGGCATGCTAGCAAAGTCAATCAATCAAAAACTAAGTATAACTTTTTTTTCAAAATATCAAACCCATATGCAAAAATCAATAATCAAATCGGGCCCGTCTTAATCATAAACTTTTTCAATCACAGTAATACGCTCATCAAAATTTCAATAGCCATTTGGGCCCATTACAAATACAGAATATTTGTAGTCATAATTTTTTTACATTGCAAAATCATTTACAAACATCTCCAATCCAGAAAGTTATTACAAAACATAAATGCTCGAATACCTAAGTTACAATAATTGCGGAACCTCTATTTGATACAAAATAAAGAAAATGAATGCAAATGTGAATTGATCCCAACCTCAAACTCTTACTCAATTGCAGTCTATACTCCCATGTATCTAACGGGGTAACTCTTCAGGGCCTGAAAAAATATTGCTAATTTTGGGTGAGTTTTATAAACTCAATTAGGTAATCATCATCGATGGTTCACTCAATTCATGCAACACATCAATACACGTAACATGCAATTCACATCTTTGCATTTAGCATAATTCATCATTTGTCACATTCTCACTTACAAGTAAGGTAATTTCGCATTTCAAACAAACAAACATACTTATTTAAAAAGTTTATGAAATGTTTATGTGACTCTTTTCTAATTATTACGTTGTTGTGACAAAAATTATTATGACCGAGTGCCTAACTGTCCCGTATCTATTGTGAATACCAAGCTCATTTATAACTCTCCCTTATTTGTTGGAGATATAAAGCTCATTTTACATAGTAAGCCTTTGGCTCTTATACACTTTCTGAGCTCTAGGCTCTTTTTCACATTATGAGCTTTAAGCTCTTTTTCGGTGGCAACTCTAGTCACAACTATCATTATCTGATCAGGCATTCATGTATGGAATGCATCTCACATTTTCAATCAATCATATCATGAAACACTCATTTTCTTACATTCACATGCACATAACACTTCAATATCTTATTCACATTTCATAATCATCGGACCTTCTGTCCGGAAATCAATATAATTCAATTCACATTTATGAAGCAATTCAAACATAATCTAACACAACAAATAATTGAGTAGAATCGTCTAGGTAACTCACAAATCGCTTCTGAAGCTAATGCGTCTGATGATATTGTAAAAGCTACATTGTAAATTCGATTTTTATGAAATGAAATGAGAAAATTTTGGTTTTAAAAATATGATGACTTTCCTTATGATAATTATGAGAGAACAAAGATAGATAATGCCATGTTAAATGATTATAGTGAATGTCATGATTGAATGTAGCGCGTCATTACCTTAAGTTATGTACGAGAATGTCCGTCGGGCATCCCAGTATGTACCCTAAGGTAAGGGAGCGCTACATTCTTTGTTAGAAATTTGGGTTAAAATTGTTGGAATTTAGCAAGGAACACAAAAATCGGAAGATAAAAAATTAAGAATGAATCTTCAAGTCTAAGAATCACTCTTAGAAGAAAGCATCACACTTTCTGATTGAAAACTCAAGTTTATAGAAAAAATCAAGATATTGTCTTATTGAAGGGCTGAGTATATACATATTTATAAAAAGTTCTAAAAATCTTGATTCTAGTAAGAAAGATGTTCCTAACTAAAATATCCAAAAAAATTGAACCTTATTCGATAAGCATTCTTTATTCTTCAATAAGGTTTAAGTCCTAAATAAATTACAATAATATATTTAACTTATTATTATTCATATATAATAAAAAAGCATAAGTAAATTTTAGTTCTTTTGTCTTCCTTGTCACTTCAACTCTCACTCTTCATTTCACCAAATTAGCTTGTGATCGACTAATATTTCCTTTTTATATTTCTTTTATAAACTTTAAATCTCTTTTGTGAAAATTATTCCCTGCTTAACTAAAGTTGTTCTTCGTGTAAAATGTGACAATTATTGATCATATAATTCTACATTCAACTTTTAAAATTCAGATTCTAAAATCTAAGAACTATCATAAATTGATTTTTTTAATATTTCACAAGAAATTGTTGATATCTACTAGGTCCTGTGACTATAGTTTATTCATCTAGAACATCCTCTATATCCTCTTTAACATAAGAAATGGTTGGGATTCTTATAGATGTAGTAGGAGATTGTATATCATCAAGTCCATGATAAATAGTTAAGTCTGTAATAATAAAGATAGGAGTAATTGTCATATCACTAGGTAATTCCAAAGTGTGAGCATTTGCACCTATCTTCTTGAGAATCTTATAAGGTCCAACATTACGAATAAAGTTTATTGTATTTTCGTTTTGGAAAATACTCTGCATGAATCCTTACTATCACTATATCCCCTGACTGAATTCTACCAGTTAACATTGTTAATGAGCATGCGTTTTATAATTCAAATGTCTTACCTTCTCAAATATATCCCTCATGTGTTGTACAAAACTTTTATCTTCAATACTAACTTATGTTGCTTATGGAACCAAATCGATAGGCTTCCTTAGTTGAATTCTCAAAACTATCTTAAAAGAAATATTACCAGTTAACTTATATCTAGAACTATATTGTGCAAATTATTTTATAATAAGAACTAGGTCTTAATTATTTACATTATCTCTATATAATCATATTAATAAGTCTCTTAAGTTTTAATTCACAACCTTCATTTGACCATTAGTTTGGGAAACGAATGAACTTGAAAATTGAAACTTAGTGTTTAATATTCTTAATAGAGTTCTCTAAAAAAACTTACAAACTTTAAATTATGATTAAAGATGATGGTTAAAGGTAATCCATAGAAACATACAACCTCTTTGAAAAAGAGTTTAACGATATAAACAACATCATAAGTCATGACTATTTTACTTGTAGATAGTTTCATAACAAAACCAGGTGACTTATTTACAACATAAGTATCAAGAACATACATATTGTTGCTTCTTATAGTCAAATACACTAACTTGGCATCATTGTTGAATTTTGACTTTGTAAGTGCACTCACAACTTCTCATTTACATATGTTTTGCTAGCTTTGAGTGTTCATTGAAATCTACTCCCCTTTCATCACTCACTACAACATAATTTTTATCAATTCGATTTTTTATTTTCTCAACACTAAGGATACATTCTAGTTTTGAACCAATAAGCTATAAAACTCTAAAAACTTGTAGGTTAATCTTTTCGACTCCCTATTATGTTAGTTTAGCTTTTTTGTTTATTATTTCATATTGTTGTCCTGTTGTTTCAACCTATTATTATAATGTTTTGATTTGTTTTTCAAGTGTTTTAGCTTGTTGTTTAGTTGTCTCAACTTGCTATTAAGTTATTTTGGTTTTAGGAGCAAAGGATTCACTTCCCCCTTCTTTTTTTTTAACTTTAATTGTATGATCGTCTTGCGTTGTCAAATTCTCAATATCATCACGTACCTAATCACCTTCTGCATATAGGCTAGAAGATTCCATTTGATTAGTTGAAGAAGCCACTGTGTAATAAATTTAAAGAATCAAAATTAGCATATGATTTTTCAACAAAGATTTGTCATTGCACTACATATTATTGATTAATATCAACCCTTCATCTTGCTTATTAGAACATTTATCATTTCTAGCATTAAGTATATATTGTTGGTTTGTAGAAGTATTTCTTTTGTGAGTTTTGAGTTTTATGGAATTGATTTCAAAATTGATTAACCTCCCATAAAATATCAAACATACTTTCTTTTGGAAGTTGTTACATGTAAGTTGATTTTAGAACAAATTATAAATGAGAATCATTGATGCCCAACTTTTTTGCAAATATTGAGAAGTATTTCGCCTTGATTTAAATCACTTAATATTCTTTTATATGCTCTCTTGTAATGTGTTGATAATAGTTAAAACTCACATAAACTAGGAAATATGACTATTATTAAACTGGAGGAATATCAATTTTCATTTTTGAATTTTAGCTTGAAATGTTGAAATTTCAAATTTATGTATAACTGAATTTTAGGATTTGATTCATAAAATTTAGAATAAAATTTTAGAGTCGGTTATAGCTAAAATTTATGGTTTTGGTTCTTGAAAATTTGGGCTAAAATTGTTTAACTTTATGAGAAATATGAACAATAAAAAATAAGAAATTAAGAACCAGACTTAAATTTTAAAATCACTTTTGAAAAACACCTTTTATTTAAAATCTTAAGTTTATAGAAAAACATTCATGACATCTTCTTATTAAACAATATATCTAACTTATTATTGTTCCTTATCTAATAAAAAACTTAGTATAAATAAATTCTTGTTTCTTTTGTCACTTTAATTCTCACTCTTCATTCCACTAAATTACAACTTGTGATTGTCTAATTTGCCTCTTTTTTTTTTAATTTCTCTTTTGCATCAAAAAGTGACACGAATTTTGCATAACAATATATGAGAAAGGTAATATCAATAAAATGTTGAAGTCCATTGACAGTCCAGAACTAGAAATGTCCATAATAAGGCAAAAGTATATTTTAAACTTTAATTTTTACGTCAAAATATAAGTTAAATTCTAACATTTCGAAGTATTCAATTTGATCCTCAACATTTACAAAACGGTAGAAACAGGCTTTACAAGGATGAAAAATATAACAGGAGTTACCCTCTCTCAAGATATCACGTCATATTTGAAGTAGGTTTTTTTGAAAAGAGTTTGCACAGGACTCAATTATTAGTGATGTTGCATTCTCGTTTTTAAATCGAAGTGGTTCAGAACTACATCAAAACTCACTGTTTTAAATATTCAATGAATTACCAGTCATCGTCCGTCTCTCCCCACGATTCTGTTGTCATACTGTGATGTCTAAACATTAATTAAAGTTGCCTGACGGGACTATTTTCATTTCATTTCCCCGCTATCGGTTGCTCTAGTAAGGGACACAGCTCTGAAAGAAAATTAACGTTCATTATTACAAATCCAATTCCAAGGAGCATCACTGATATGAAAACCTCAAGGAAACTCAAAAGACCCCATGCCCATTTTTATGACCAAAATAAATTGCCATGATGAATCTGATTTGTCATGTTCTCAAAATTATCAACAACTTCACCCAGAAATGGCAGGGACTCAACCAAACCCTTGTTGGCTTGTTTTGCTACACTGTTCTTAAGCTCTTCCATTGCATTCCAGAGTTGTTGCAGCTCTCGCAGCTGCAGTTGCTCCACAGGAGCTTCCCACCAACACTGTCTTTCCCTAGCTTCCCTTATCTGGTTAAGTATTTCTCCTTTCTTTCTTTCCACTTCCAACTGATTAAGAATTTGCGTCAACTGCATGTTGAGTTCACCAACTTTCGCGTTTCTATGAGCTTCAGTGAGTTGGTAAGCCCCAAAGGTTCGGGGATGACGGGCATTTGGTGTGAGAAATTTGTGGATGATGGAGTCAACCTCAGGGTGGCCAAACGAGAATGGTTTACCTGCTGGTGAGTAAACTATTATAGCAACTTCAACCCCACAGAGTGTGCAGAGCTCACTAGCCTTCTTGAAAACCCCTGCTCTACGTTTTGAGAAGGTAACCTGTCGATGACTCTTGTTATGTATTTTTTCCATGGGAATCTTGTTGCGACCTGAATTAGGTTTTCTCTTCCCCATATCAGTAAGTGTGACAGATGCAGAGATGGTGTCTTGGAGGTTGTGATCGTCTAGTATTGTTGTTCTTGGAATTTGGAGGGAATGATTTTATTTATAGCACGATAATTAAGTTCCCACCAAATTAAACCTCCAAGACTAACTATTCATAATTGTAATTTGGTGCCTTAATTCCCCTTATTATGTACGTATTTGATTTTGGAGGTTATGTGATCTAATGCATTTAATCTGTGATTAGTGTTGAGGAATTAATTAGACATTAGTTGGTAGTGTAAAAAAGGTAATGAATTTGGAACTAAATGACATTCATTAACTATAAATAGTTTGCAGTTACAAGACAGTGCAATTAAAAGTTGAATGGAATCCAAAGGTCTGCGTCTTCTTATCACTAACCAATAATCAGGGACAAGTCATGTGATTAAACTCTCTCTCTAATTGAATATACAATGTAAGGTACTTGTATCTAGCTCTTTAAAGCATATGTTAAATTCTTTTAAGAGATGATTTCTTCTGTAATAATGTATAATACATAGAAAAGGAATAACCATTAACAAGTTTTCCTAATTATGAATTCATCACTTTTCTTCAGTTCTTATTTTAAAGTTTCATTTCGTTTCCATTTTGTTATCTTCTTTCGGTAAAAGGATTACTGCAGTTTGATAATAATAATATATAAAACTTTAAGAAGATTATGAATTGTAGGCTTTAACCTGCAACCTTTTATATATATATAATTTACTTCTTCTTATCACAGTTTTCCCGATTAAAATTGTTCTATATCTATAATCAATCTATACTATATATCCATTGCAAAGTTTTGGCCTTATGTTTTCTACAAAGCCCTTCAGTTTGGATTTATTGATTTAACTTTCACATTAAGTATACTATTTTAGGGTGAATACTCAATTTTATGAGAAAATTTTTAAAGAAATTTTTACGTAATTAGATATATAATTTAAATATTTAATCAATAAATTTTAAAAGAAAATTATCACAAATTTATAAACTTATATTGTCTATAGTATTTTCCATTTAACAAATAATTTTGTGCTATCCTCTTAAAAATTAATTCCTTTTATTGAAAAATTTATGTAGACTAATTATTAAAATTAATCATACAATCTTTAATTATTTTTAATTGAATTTTACATTAAAAGGGTGAGTCTTAAAGCAACTGGTAAGGTTACTCCTTTATAATCGAAATGTGATGGATTCGAGTCATGAAAACAACTTCTTTGTAAAATATTAAGGGAAGACTACATACAATTAATGACCGTCACATGACCTTTACAAAGCGAGAAGCCTTGTGTACTGGAGGCCCTTTTAAATTCTACATTAACTAAGTTTAGAATTTCTGTAGTATTTATTGTCATTGAACAACAAATCTTTTTGTATTTTCATCTTAAAATATACAAATAATTATCAATAATTTTATTTAAACCAATTGATGATATAAAATACAATAATATTCAACCTTTAACCTCCAACAACCAACTTCCGTTCTCCTCCCTTCAAACAAAATCAACCCCGGTCAATTAACCTTCCTTTTTTAGCAACATGTTTGTTACCAACACCATGAACCCTTTAGACCCTTTAAACCAAATCAACACACAATCTGCTAACCCCATGCCTTCAAATACAAATACATTATCAACTTAATCAACACTTGTAAACCCCTAAAATTTTCCACCTATTCCTAGGGATAAAATGAACCAAAAACCAACCTTATATGTAGCGCCCCCTCACCGCAGGGTACACAATGGGACGCCCGTGGGTCGTTCCGACGCATATCCCACGATAAGGAAGTGCTACTACGAAAACAATCTCTAAACACTCGCATGGCATCAATACACTAAATTCCACAATATGAAAATCACTGAAATTTAAAACCATAATAATCATTCATTTATAACATCAATCCCAAAATATAGACCAGTCTATCAGTTCCCTACAGGCTAAATACATCTCAAAAGGGAAACTGATACAAACGTCTATACTAAGTCATCCCAAAACAATGTTCCCAAAAGAAGTCACCCCAGCTGACCGACCTATGATCCATCGCTGCCCTTGATCACGAACACTCACTGCAGAAACGTCTATCCCGGGAACTAGAGTCCTACCGACGTTGTCCTGAAAAATATATTGCAATGTTGGGTGAGTTTGCGAACTCAATGAGAAACCATCATTGATGGTTCATCCAACACATGCATATACATATACTATATCTCAAATTACACTTTAACGCTTTATAAATACTATTCACAATTTACACATTATATTATATCACACGCAATATCACAATGCGCACTTTACACTGTCACATAATTCTCACATTACACTTCACAATTTACACAATTACAATATCACATATCAATCCACATTTTTCGTATGTCACTCGCATTCTCCATCACACTATACACTCAGATGCATATGTATACAAAGTCTCTTGTTATGACATTGTTGTGACTGAGCATTTATATTCACATCTTTGGCAAGTAGGAGAGCCCTCAGGGTATGCACTACTGCCCACTCACTTTAGGGATAGGAGAGCCCTCTGGGTATGCACTATTCCTTTTTACAATGATCACAATTTAGGCAAGTAGGAGAGCCCTCTGGGTATGCACTACTGCCGATTTGGCTCTAGGCCCTCTCACTGATAATCGAGCTCAAAGCTCTGAATCACTGTGCTCTAGTCACAACGGTAAATTTTACCGCTCATATCATGCTAGGCATGCGCTCACACTTACACAGTCACTAGCACATTTATCTCACTTCACTCACTTGTCACAATCAGAGCTCTTATTCACAATTATATACACTGATTCTCATTCACATGAATTTACATTTATGTAGATCACACTTGGTACAATCACTAACACTTATCGCATTTAGCTCATTCACTTCACATGTATATCACTCACCTTTACACTTAATTTATACATATTCACAGCACATATAATCACTTAAAAGCTGAGGAACCAACTAGGTTACTCACCAGTAACTTCGAAGCTCTGCTGAAGTCCCAGAATATCCGTGGTCCGACGATCCAACGGACCTCTAAAACAATCAAACAATTTCTCATCACTAGGTGCTCAATTAAAGATATTCAATAATGCACATGTCTTTAATTCAAACTTGTATGATGCATGTTCATGATTCTACCGGCACTAAACCCAATTCGCTATCGCTCACTTTACAACCAAAATTCACTATTCACTAGGTCAATAGCATTCCCTTTAATTCAATTTCACTCACTCAAACTCTAATCATACTCCGCTAGTTACAACGTAACTCTTTGGTCACATTAAAACTATAATGGACTCTCTTCGATACTTGCAATCCCGTAAATCAAAATTCAAACTCTCAATCTTTATCACAATGATAGACCTCTTTCTAGTTCATAACGAATCAAGTATCACCTTAATTGGAATACCATAGACCAAGATATCATCACATCACTGAAACATGTTCAGTAAAACATCTAGTTCATGTTCCCTCCACCAATACCCTTACTTTGACTCACTTAATCATTTCCAATTTAATACTAAAACCCATAAATTGTTTGTGGAGAGATTAAGAAATGTGTTAGGAATCCAATGCTTCAAGAATCAGGTCATTTGGAGTTCTATAACTCAAGTTATCCTCAAAACACTGATCTATGCACAGACTGTTTTCCTTCCGTCTGATTTTTGCTTCAGCTGGTTTTCGCTTCAGCTGATTTTTGCTTCAGCTGATTTTTGCTTCAGCTGATTTTCGCTTCAGCTGATTTTTGCTTCAGCTGGTTTTTTCTTCAGCTGGTTTTCGCTTCACTGGTTTTCGCTTCACTGATTTTTCCTTCCTTCTGATTTTGCTTCACTGATTTTTTCTGCCTGAACATGTCCACTTATATAGATCATATCTTTTGACTCCGATATCCAAATTGGACAAACTTGACATCTATCTCATAGAGAAAAGAAAGATCTACAACTTTCAAGAAGGAAATTTTGTCTAAATCTATCGATATCACGTCCATATCGTCTGCTTTTGCTTCAGCTGATTTTCCTTCACTGATTTTCGCTTCAGCTGATTTTCCTTTCAGCTGGTTTTCGCTTCAGAACATGTCCACTTATATAGATCATATCTTTTGACTCCAATATCCAAATTGGACAAACTTGACATCTATCTCATAGAGAAAAGAAAGATATACAACTTTCAAGAAGGAAATTTTGTCTAAATCTATCGATATCACGTCCATATCGTCTGCTTTTGCTTCAGCTGATTTTCCTTCAGCTGATTTTCGCTTCAACTGATTTTCCTTTCAGCTGGTTTTCGCTTCAGAACATGTCCACTTATATAGATCATATCTTTTGACTCCAATATCCAAATTGGACAAACCTGACATCTATCTCATAGAGAAAAGAAAGATCTACAACTTTCAAGAAGGAAATTTTGTCTAAATCTATCGATATCACGTCCATATCGTCTGCTTTTGCTTCAGCTGATTTTCCTTCAGCTGATTTTCGCTTCAGCTGATTTTCCTTTCAGCTGGTTTTCGCTTCAGAACATGTCCACTTATATAGATCATATCTTTTGACTCCAATATCCAAATTGGACAAACTTGACATCTATCTCATAGAGAAAGAAAGATCTACAACTTTCAAGAAGGAAATTTTGTCTAAATCTATCGATATCACGTCCATATCGTCTGCTTTTGCTTCAGCTGATTTTCCTTCAGCTGATTTTCGCTTCAGCTGATTTTCCTTTCAGCTGGTTTTCGCTTCAGAACATGCCCACTTATATAGATCATATCTTTTGACTCCAATATCTAAATTGGACAAACTTGACATCTATCTCATAGATAAAAGAAAGATCTACAACTTTCAAGAAGGAAATTTTGTCTAAATCTATCGATATCACGTCCATATCGCTGCGCTTTTGCTTCACTGATTTTCCTTTCCAGGACATATCACCGAACACTAAACGTTTTCTCAACCACTCATTTAACACTATAACAGAATTTATTCCTCCCCAACTACCCAGGATTTATGAACAAACACATGAAATACATCTTTCCATGAAAACGACAGAAATCTCTCAACTTTATTTCATAAATCTCTAACAATGAGGGGTTTCTCTAACACTTACTGTTGAGAACTCAAACAGATCTTCAAGCTCTAAACTCCACACGAAAAGATCAGCTTATGGATTCTCCTTAGAGTCGACAACACCAAAGGTAGAGAAGGTTGGTGAAAGAAAGAAAGAACACCAAAGTCCCTTAGAAGATAATTTGGGTAGGAAAGCTCTATGTCTCAGAGAGAAAAGTTTTGGAAGAAAATGAATAAAGAAGGCTTGGACAAGATTTAACCCATCAGCCCTCAAGGAATAGTGACCACCTACTCCTAGCTAGGGTACAAAGTCCAAGTACACATGTCACTTTCTTAATGAATAAACTATAACTTAGTTACTTTTGAACTAACTCCATTTAGTTCTCCCCTTTCCAATATAACCAAACTATCTCCAACACTTCATTTAATTAATTCTTGCTCCCAACTATAAATATATCTTCCAATACACCATAAATTTACCAGCATATACAAATACAATAATTTCACCAAAATTCATAATCGCAAGATTTCATTAACCCAATTATTTCAACATTTTAAATAATCACAATTCACAAAATCATCTCAATTTCACTTTTCCAAACACAATCACTATCAAATGCCGGAACAATCATGAATACATGTCACTATGTATATGCATGTGCAAAATGATCTATCTCTCTAAAATCAGAGGCCACAAAACACTCGATCACAAATTAAGCACTAACAACTCTACACTTATAACACGATGCTCATCGCATCGGTAACGGGATGCTACATTATAAGCTAGCAAAGCTTTTTGGAGTCCTATAGTAGGTGACTTAGGAACTTTTGAGAAGCTTAGATTTATCTAGTCCAATGAAGAGGATCCAATGTTGCCACCAGTTGAGGTTCTCAAGATGCAAGCCAAGAAATGAAGCATTACTTTGGTAGGGTACTTCTTGGAGAAAAGATTAGCATTCCTAGTTGTGCAAATGTGGGCAAATGTAGCTTAGAAAAATATGGGTCTAGAGATGGTGACAGTCAACAAGGATGAGATTTTTATTTTCAATTTCAACTCATAAGAGAATGCCCTGAAAATAATTGAAACAGGTCCATGTTATATTTTAAGACATCTAATCTTCCCCAAAAGATAGTATTCAGGTATTAACCTCAAAAGGAGCACATTGGAGATAGTCCTTCTATAGGTAAGCTTCCACATATTACCATTGGAGTGCTAGTCAGTGAAAGGTATGAGCTACATTGCTGGTAAACTTGATAAACCATTGGGAATGGATGAGAACATTACTATGAAGAAGAGGACAGGGTTTACAAGAGTGTGCATAGATGTTAATATTAAAAGTAATTTACAAGATATCCTGAAGATAATGAAGCTGAAAACTGATGGAACTCTAGAGGAGGACTATGTGGAGGTCACTTATATGTGGAAACCAAAAACCAATGAAGTGAAGCAAGTAGGTAAGCTAAAGGAGGTGGGGACTAAACTCTTAGAAAGAAAGGAGAATGGTATGAAGGTTACAGTTACAACTCACATAGTGAAAGTGCAGGTAGACAATAGGGGTACACAGGAGGAAAAGGGGAATAAAACAATAACTCCTTTAGGCAAAGGGAAATAGAATGTGGTGGAAGCAAAAGAACAAGATGATCTTGAGGAAACAAAGATTAATACTCCAATTCAAAGAGAAACTTTAGGAATTAAGTTAAGTTTTATGGAAAGCATTTCAAAGGCAAGAAAGAGATCCAAGAGGGGAAAAAGGTAAGAATAAGAAATAATGTTAGCTATCATAAGGAATGTTAGAGGCCTCAATGGCCTGAATAAACAACTAGCCATCAAAGATTATATAAACCTTAAGAAGCCTTATTTTTTTAGTTTCTTAGAAACCAAAATAAAGTAAGACCATATTGAGAGTGTTTGTGGTTTACTGGGAAGAGATTGGAGAGTCTTGAATAATCATAAAAATCACCTCATTGGTAAAATTATTATTGGTTGTAACCCTTCTAAGCTAGAGATTACTAATTAGTGTTGTTCTAAACAATGTTCCATTGCAAAATGATTGTCACTAGTTCAAGAATTTTAGTACCTATAACATTAGTATATGGTTCTAATCATGGGTTTTAAAGGTAGAAATTATGGAACAAATAATAAGCATTAACAGGAATACAAGGTTGCCTTGGTCTATACCAAGAGACTTTAATTTCATCCTAAATTTAAATGAGGAATAGGGAGGAAAAACTAGTCAAATCAAAATTGTAAAGAACTTCAAAGCCTAATCTATTCTATAAGGTTAATTAATTTAAAGTTCTATGGAAACTTATTTACCTGTAGTAACAAGCAGGTGGGAGAATGATAATGAAAAAACTATATAAATGCTTTGTGATTGCACAATGGTTACATCATTACCCTCTAAGCTTAGCTACCTTTGGAGAGCAAATTACCTCAAATCATAACCCCATACTAATAGACTGTTTAGATAACAGTTCCATGAGGAGAGTCACATATAGAGTGTTTAAGTCCGTAATGAAACACCCTAACTTTAGGGAAGTTGTATAGGAGGGACTGAAAGTTAAAGTGAAAGGGTCCCAAAGTCATTATCGTTACCAAAGGCTATCAAGAGTAACCTAAAGAAACTAATAAGCGGATCTAATGACCTTATGATGATGGAAACAAAATGCCATAAGTGAGCTACTAAAGTACCAAAAATATATAATATTAAAGTGCTAAAAATAGATAATAAATAAGTATAGGGACAAAGAGTTTAAGCAGAAATAGGCATACCTATTTAACAAATACAATAAGACCCTACAAAATTTGACTTGTCAACTGAGTCTAAAATATAGGATCCACTGGCTTAAGGATGGCTAGAGATCTACAGAATATTAATTCAACTTAATCAAAGCAAGAAGGAATAAGAACCACATCAGATTCTTGACTGATGGAGAAGGAAACATATTTTTGATTAGTTAAATATAAAAAGGATTACATATGAACAATTTAGGAAGTAGTTTGGCTCTAAGTTGGAAGTCCAGGAAATACCAAAAGACATATTGGGGGAAAGCAAATCCATCTTAGATCACGACAAACAATATATAACTAAAGAGATCACCAAGGAAGAAATATGAGCCACATTATTATTCATTCATCCTAACACGGATCCTTGACTTGATGGGTTTAATGGAAAATATTTTCAACAAACTTGGGATATCATGGGTAAGAGTATCATCAAAGCAATAATGGAGTTCTTTCAAATCAGGAGAATTTTGAAGGAGTAGAACAAAACATACATTAGCCTTATTCCTGAGCATGTTAATGTAAGTAAACATGAGGAATTTAGACCTATTGCCTGCTATAATATAGTTTACAAAATCATTGCTAAAATCTTGACCAATAAGATGAGGAACAACTTAACCAAGATAATATATCTAGCACATAATGCATTTGTGAAAAGGAGAACCAATGGTAATAATATTCCACTTTGTTAGGATCTACTAAAAGGATATAATTCTAACTCTTCCATGAAAAGTTTTACACTAAGAATAGACCTTGTAAAGGCCTATATCTCAATTAGTAATTTATCATCAAAATACAATGTTGGTATCCAATTGTGTTCAGTTATTGGGTAAAGAAATGTATCACCATAACATCTTTTGCTACCTGGTAAATGGTGAACCTGTTACCCCCAGAATTTTTTTTTATGATAAATCAAGCATGGTTAGATTAATGGGGTAAATTAATATAGTATTTAATAAAGTTAGCATGAATTAGCATATGACATTAAATGAGTTAGGTGTTAAGAATTAATGTTAGTAAATGTATTAGTTGACTTAAATGAGTTAGATGTAGTTTAATGTGCTAGTTGGGCCTTGGGCCTAAATGAAATGAATAAAGAAAAAGGAAATGAAATGAAATGGGCCAAAATGAAATAAGAAAGAAGAGAGGATATATATGAAATGGGCTTAAATGGAGAAGTGGGCTTGAGTAGTGTGAGAAGTTTAAAGAGGAAAATAAGAAGGGAGAAGAAGAAGTGAATGGGCTTTGGGCCTATGGGCTTAAGTAATGTTATTAAGGAGTATAAAAGGGGAGGAAATAAGTGAGTTAGTAGGAAAAAGAAGGAGAGTTACGAAAATTTAAAGGGAGAAGAGGGAGAGTGTCGTGAATGGGAAGAAGAAGAGAGAAAGAAGAAGCTTGTTAGGGTGGTGATTTCCAAGAGATCAAGAGGGAGTTAGAAGAAAGTCCAAGAGTTAAAAGTGAAGAGGAAGGCTAGAGCTTCATCTTGAACCAAGAAACTCTTGGTGTTGTTAAAGATTTAAGGTAAGCCTTTTGTTTAAGTGTGAGATTTTAGTTGGGTTTTTGGTTAGAAAGACTAAGAATGGAATGGGTATAGTGATTTCCAAGTTGATTTCATGAAAGGTGTAACATGGTTTCTCAATTGAAGTGAGATTTACATAGGTTTTTGGTTTTTAATGAAGAGAGAGAAGGAAGAGAAGAGGAACAAGAGTTGTAGCAAGGAAACCAAGGATTTAGCAAGTCTTAAAGGTGGGTTCCATATTTATCTTTATATTTATGAGCAATTAATGCAAGTTGATAAATGACACTAATGAATGTTTGTTACTTGTAAGTGAGTATAAATGATTGCTATAAATGCTTGTGTTAGTTGTGGTTAGATGACATTAATCATGAGTTATGTGTAAATGAAAATAATACATGTTGATGATTTGATGATGGTTGAGTTAGTATTGAATGAAATAGCTTAAATGAGTATGAATGCACAATATGACTTATGCATGAAATGTACAATATGAAATATGCATGAAAGATAAGATTTTCAAGAAAACAGTGAATTGGATAAGAACAGTCCAATTTTATTGTTATGCATGATTGTTATGTTATGTGAGTAAGGTATAGTCCCAAGAACCGTCACGTGCACGTCGACCATGAAAAGGCTTCGTCCGCCTGCCCGATTGTGGCATAGGATGATCCATTATTTGGACTCCTCAAGATTTGCCCATATTAGCTCATAAAATGAGACTATATGGTTGCCATGAATATGGACTTACCGAGCCATTTGATGTGTTTCATATGTGATTACATGAAATTGCAAGAATTATGAATGTTCGAATTGTGAGAAATTATGTTTATGTATTGATGAAAATTGCATGATGCATGTATTATGGTTTCATTGAAAGATTGCTTAATGTGTGAATAACTAAATAGACATGCTTGTTATATAAATATAAATGTGTTACCCGCGGAGCGAAAGCTCACCCCCCTCAATTCTCCAGGAAATGAGCAGGATCCCAAGGAGCAAGCTTAAAGGCATTTACTCCAAGAGTTTTCTTTTGGTTTTGTGATTGAAATGATTTTTGTAAAACAATGCTTTAGTTGCATTTTGAGAATTATATTGTACTTTGAAGTTTCATGTAATTGGACTTAAAATGCCCATTAAAGCATTGTATGAAATATGACATGATTTGATGGAGATGGAATGAATGAGTTATGATTCAAAAGTGAATTTTAAACCCTAATGTATAATGTTTGATTGTATGACCTTTGATCTTTTGAGATGATGCATGAGATGGCATGAATATCATACAGGTAAGTAAATGTTATGATGGTTGAAAGTTAGCAGGATGCATAAGTCTTGTTTATGAGGATAGCTTTGATGGTTGCGTAGGAATCTAGGGTTTGATGGACAAATCAATCAAGAATTGATATAATGATAAAATAATTTGGATGTTTGGAGTTGTTATGAAGTACTTTAGTAGTAGAGTAAGTGAATCTTGCAAGATTACAAGTGTATTTGGTGTTAGGAATAAGTTAGAAAGCATGGGTGAGGGTTTAAGAGGCTTTGGGGAAAAACCTCATCATTCTGGTCATTTCTTCCTCGCGGGCGCGAGCTCCACACCTCGCGGGCGCGACCATAGAAAATCAGAGGAGCCTCAACTTTCTGTTTGTCTCTTCCTCGCGGGCGCGACAGAAGTAAATCGCAGGCGCGACCCAGTTAGAGTACGAATTTCATTTTTAGGCCTCTAATATGAGTTGTAGATCAGGATGTGTACATATTGATTGGTATAAAGATGACATCAATCCGACATCTGTAGCAAGAGTTATGGCGTTTTTACCAAAGTATGTCAAATATACATCGGGATATGAATATGAAGGATTGTTTTGATCATAACTTCCTCATCAGACCTCCAAATGAAGTGATTTTTGAGCCATGGATTCATGAGACATGTAGGTACCTAACCATAAGAATTTGTGTCATTTGGAGTTAAATTGAAAGAGTTGGCATGAAAACAAGCAAAGGGTCAGTCGAGGGAGCGTGATCGAGATATGATCACATGTTGGTATTTTGCCGATACCTGGAGTTATAAAACTTCGATTGAAGCGATCCTTGTCTTAAATTAAACAAGAGTCATAAGGCTATGAATTACAAGAGAAATCAATTTGAAATTAGGGTTAAATGAAATAAACCCTACAAGGCAAGATGATCAAGTTTCATATTTTACGGTTCAAGAGTTGGACTCCGGTAACGGGATCTAACAGAACCAACCAAGTTATTTAGGGCAAACAAAAACCTAAGGCAAGGGGAGCCACTATCCCCCTTTTTGTTTATCTTTGGCTTGGAGGTGTTGTCATTTATATTAGTGAGGAATATATCCAAAAACTCTAAATTTAAGTACAATACAGATGTAATGGTATCAAAGTCTCTCACCTAGATTCTACAGATGATATTATTCTATTTTGTAGGTCTAATAGACCATCTAATAGATTACTCAAAGAGCTTTAAAATAGTATCAAACTTAATATGCAATCCTGCTAAAATTTGCTTCTATTTGTCAGTTAATGTCAACCCGGATGTAGCTACAAGGGCTTTGGAGTTGGAAATAAATCATGCTAAATTGCCTTATAAATATTTGGAGGTGCCTATATCACATAAGAACATTAAGGCCACAAATTGCAACCCATTGATGGACTCCTTAACAAAAGGATTAATCATTAGTGCACCAAATTCCTAAGTTATAGGGTGGGACTTCAACTAGTCTCTTTTATACTTAAGAACCTAGCAACTTATTGGTTAAACCATATTACACTCCCTAAAAGCATTCTAAAAAAGATTGATAGGAAGCTAAGGTAGTTCTTTAAAAGGGAACAAGTAATCGTAGTAATGTTACAAAGGTGAAATGGTCCAAGGTTTGCTCTTCAAAGGACTCAAGTTGGTTAGGTATTATGTCTACAAAGATAATGAACAAGGTCTTTATGGCAAAGAAACTTTGGTGGTTATACAAACATAAGGAGGAACTACAATTTAAAGGGGTGCACATTGTCCACATAAGGAGTTACAATTTATAGAACCTACAACCAAACAAAAATATGTCTTAGATACTGACACTATAAGAAAAATAGGGTTAGCGAGGAAATTATCGGCGGAATGTAAAAGTTTTCCGTTAGAAAGCCAATTCGACGATGAAAATTACCAAAGGAATGAGTTGTTAGAGAAACAACTGTAGGTAATCTTTAGCAATTAGAGACATAAAATTTCTAATCCATAGCGACGAACAATTTCTAATCCATTGCCAAATTTAGTGACAGTTTTTTTTTATTCTGTCACTAAATTTGGCAACCGATTTAGGATGCTTGTCACTACATTTAACGACTGACAAGGTTTTGAAATCATTTGGAAAATTTAGTGACAATAAGTTGTGTGTCGTCGATAAACATACTTATGGAATTTTCTTATTCAGAGGTATATGCTACAATATTGTTCTTTTTAAATTTTTCCTATATTTAATTTTGGTTGATAATTAATTTCTACATTTATCTGTTGATAATATTTTGATTTTTTCTACATTTAATCTGTCTAAACAATAAATTGATTGATAATATAAAGTAAAACTTATCTTAATTGATAATGAAAAATTATTATCTACAACAATAAGTATCTAATTCATACAAAGTGACTTGAGAGTAGCAATAACTAAGACATGCAGTTGGTGAATGTAGATGTTCTGACTGCTACAGTGAGGTATTGCTCCTCCCCTTTAACTCATCTATCCCATTATGGAGTTGGGTTATGTACTCCATCGACTATTAAAACTGAGTTGCCAACCTCTCTACTGTGCTCTCAAATTGAACGACTCTCTTCTTTATGATTTTAGCCTTCTCTTGAGCATCAAGACTAACTTGTATATTAAGAGGCAAAGCACTCAATTCAAGAGGAGTGATAGGATCAAGGCTATAAGGTACTTCAAATGGAGTATGGCTAATTGGAACACTAGGATACTAGTTATAGGCAAACTCGGCATGGGTTAATTTGATGTCCCCATAAGGACTCCAACAAAGGATAAAGGAAACAAACACCAAAAAATGATTAAGAAATGATAGAAACCTTATTTCTACAAACTGAAGGCTCTAATACCAAATGATACTAACCCACCTAGGAACTATTGATCTATTTATTATACGTGCCCAAAATCCTAGAAAACAAGTTGAGTGATCATATTAGAATCTTAAGGAAGCTAAAGTGCATGTGAATGCTAGAAGATTGTTAGAAACAATCACTAGATTATATCTTGTTTAGTTATTCCCCACTAAGCTATATTCTTATAATAGTAGTTTTACCTCCATGTAGGTTTTGATAAGAAGGTTTTAAAACTAGGACAAGGACTACCACAGTGGCCAATGAAAAATGTGTTCTGTTTTGGAAGTTGTTTGTTTTGAAAGATGTATATTTAAGTTTTTTAGTTGTTTTTTTACAACATATGTGAGTATATATTAGTCAAATAAAACAATATGACAACCAATGTCCTGTAAGAAGTGTCATTAAGTAGGTAAAATAAAGTACATACATGTATTAAATCTAACACTACATCGACCAATCACATTAAAGTTTAAGTATTCATATTTGAATTAATCACCTACAAATTGATTTCTAAAGTTTGATTTTAAACCTAACAACACAATGATACATGGCATTGTTACACTATATGAATCGAGAAAGCAAGTTCTCGCTACAACTCTTAAGCTTGTGAAATTTTTCATAGATAAGCCTCATAAAAACCGCATCACAGGTTTCTAACCTATATACCATCCTAAGGATTTATTGTGCAAAGAATTGTTATTATTAAATATATGAATTTCTTATGTTAGTACTAAATTTGATTAATCACAATGAAGTTCAAGTATTCATGTTTGAATTAATTACCTACAAGTTTATTTTCAAAGTTTGATTTTAAACAAGCACCATGGTACGTGACATTGTTATGCCAAATGAATCAAGAAAGTAAGTTCTCGATGTGACTCCTAGGCTTGGAATTTTTTACTGATAAGCCTCATAGGAGTTACATCATAAGTTTTCAGTCTATATACCGTCCTACGAGTTTATTAAAAAATGAAGGCAAAATGAGGGAGCAAATATTACAAACACAAAACGAGGGAGCAAATATTACAAACAATAGTATTACAATGCAAACTGAACCTTCTAACAGGAGATTTGGTCAATTGTATCTCACAAGGCATGTAGGAGAGATGGATGCCAAATTAGGAAACTACATTGTTTGTAGCATTGAGTGTTACATATTAATTAGTAGACATACTAGTTAATTTTGATCCTATTCAGTAGGAGTTTTTAAATACTTCTATTATATATCAATGAATTAACTTCAAAACAAATTTTCAAAATTTAATTTTTCATTATGTTTTCTAACTTATAATATGTTATATATAAACTAAAAATTGTTCACATAAATACAATTTAAAGTCTAACTTAAAACACAGACAAATAAATTAGGCACTAATCCCTATACAATGATTATAGAAGAAAAAACAAACTTTACAAATCAATCAACAAATGTGTCGTTCTGCCTTTCATATTTGGTGAAATTTTAATAAATATTTACCGAGATAATGAGTTATAATTTAATTATTTCACACTTAAAATTGTGATTAGTCAACTTTTAAAACGTAATTTACTATTCATAAATTGTTTTACCAGAGATACTTTAATTCAACTCAATATAAAATTCATCTTTTAGGGTCAAGATTGTATAATTAAAAATTGGACTAAAATTTGAAAATAAAATATAAGTTTCAAATTTTCACTAATACTTTACATTATATTGTCTTTTGTTATAAAAAGAAGCATTATAAAAGTATAACCTTTTGAAAACAACATTCAATTTATGATAGATAATTTAAAATTAAAATATCTATTTTCATCAAATTATCTATTTATATTGCTTTTTATTAGAAATCTATGAGTAGGATTGAACGAAAAACTCTTGAAACATAATATTAAACTCAATGGACTTAGAAAAAGTTCAAAAGGATTACGAGACATGCCACACATTTTGCATGATAATATAATCTAAAATAAAATTCAACTTGCTCTCATAATTATTCATTCGTTTTTTGCATGCACGTCTAATAATTGAGCTTTCGGTATATAAGGCCCCTAAACTATTCTTCTTCTCCAACATTTCTAAGTTATATTACTTCATAAAAAAGGTTTAATTTCTTTATATACTGTAAATATTTATGGTGAGAAGTATACACATGGTACCATCATCTCATTGTTGAAAACAAAGAGAGCAATAAAATTTGTAGATGTATTATTGCCTTTTATTGACTTGATAATTTAAAATGATTATGATGTGTCTATATATATAGGCTTACATGAAAATAAAAACACATTAAAATCGAAAAGCACTACTCTAATAGAGTATTATTAGCAACAGAGCCTATTGACTAAAACAAACTCATTATCTTCGGAAACTACTAACAACCCGTATCCCAAAAGACATGGTCAATCTTTGAATCACATCTCAACACTCCCCCTTAATTCAAAGTTGCAGATGCCAGGTAATCCTCTAAGGTAGCAGAAGTTTTCTTTTGATAAGGCTTTCGTAAGTATGTCTGCCAGCTGCATATTAGTGTTACAATACTTTAAGGCTATTTCCTCCTTTGCAACAAGGTCACGAATGTAATGGTGACAAAGTTCAATATGTTTTGTTCTGCTATGAAATGTTGGATTCTTTATAATGGAGATAATTGCTTTGTTGTCACAAAATATCTCCGTTGCTCCTTGTTTTTATTTAAGATCACCTAACATTATTCTTAACCAAATGGCTTGACAAGTTATTGAATTTGCTGCAACATATTTAGCTTTCGATGTTGACAATGCCACTTTTGATTGCTTCTTTGAACTCCAAGTGATCACTCCTAATTCTAGAGTATTTACTGAAATACTTTGTTTATCTATGAACCCACATAATCTAAAATTAGAAGCTTTAGAGTACCAAATTCCATACTCCATAGTTTCAACAATGTAACGCACGCTTTGTAGCTTCATTGTGAACCTTTGAGGGTTGCTGCATAAATCTTAAGATAATACCAATAGGATATGCAAATGTCGGGTCAAGTGTGAGTTAGATAAATCAGTCCTACAATAAAGCTTCTTAACTTTCCAGCAACTATGATTTCCACTCCATCATCATATTGTAATTTCTCATTAATGTTTATGGTTGTAGTTGTAGGCTTGCAATTTAGCATACCAAATTTGCCAAAAAGGTCTTTAGCATATTTCTTTTGTGAAATAAATATTCCATCTGCACCTTGATGGTCTTCAAGGCTAAGGAAATAGTCAACAAACCCATATCTGACATCTCAAATTCATTCATCATTTCATATTTAAATTCAGCCACAAAAGAGGTAGAAGAACTAGTGTAAATGGCATCATCAACATAAAAACAAACAATGATAAGATCATTTTTACCTTCTTTCTTCACATACAAGGTGGATTTGTTCTCACTTCTCATATATCCTCATCTTTGAGAGTATCCATGTAACATCTCATCCCCGATGAGAAGGGTAAGTTGTTCAATTGGGACAGGCTAGTAATTTGCATTGCATATTTGATTGAGCATTTATTTGGCCTCTAATTTTAAAGGAATGAGTCAATTGGCAAATGCACATGTAGGTACATGCATTCATGATATTTTTTCGGCAATTATTTGTGAAAATGATATGATTTATGATTTATTGGGAATTATGGAACATTTGGGTCTGAATAGTTGAATTGGAAATATTTTAGAGTGGTCGTCAGTTGATAATGACCCTTAGGAATTCTTTTAGAAATTAGGAAGAAAAAGTCCGGACCGGAAAATCCTTCGAATGACGGACTGATTGACTGTATAGTATTGAATATTTGTCCAATGGCCATGGAAATTTAGAATTGTAATTTTAGAAATTAAAGTGTCAAGCCATTGAAATTCGGAGATGAATTGGACTGGGAACGAAACTGAAAAGAGAAAGAGATTTAAACGTATTGCGAGGAAAAAGACAAGAGGCTTAATTGTTTAACCTTTAAATACCTTAGTTTTGCAAACTTGGCAGAAAAACTTCTCCTTCCTCCTAGGGCACGATTCTTTCTCCTCTTCCTTCGATGATTTCGATCATTGCCTTTCCAATTGCTTGCTTCTTCTTCTTTGTGCAAAGCTTAACTCTAAATCCTTTGAGAGATGAAAAATCGTGGGAGGAGAAGAGGGAGCCGTGAGTGTTAAGGCTTGGAAGAGATTTTCGAAGGTTTGAAGATTCGAGGTTTCATCGGTAAGTTTAATGGTTTTAATGTTGTTATTTAATGTGGTTTGACGCATTTATGGCATTTATTGTGTGATTGGGTAGCTGAGAGTGGGTTAGGACTGGTTTTTAGTGAGAGAAATGAGAAAATTCATCGGAGAAGACGATCGGAGCTTCGCACGTCGCGACGTGCGCTGAGGGCCTCGTCGCAACAAGTAAATAGTTACTCGCCGCGGCGAGCTCGGCTGGACGTCGCGGCGAGCGTGTAATTATGCGCCGTGGCGAGTCCTTCCTTATACGTCGCGGCAAGCCCGAAGTAGTTGTTCGCCGCGGCAAGCTCACTTTGACGTCTCGGCGAGTGATTCCAGATGCCGCAGCAAGCGTTCTTTGGTCGCGGCGAGGGAGACTTTTCTAATTTGATTTAGTTTGGTTTTTGGAGCATAAACAATGGTGTAGACCTCCAAATGAAGTGATGTTTGATTCGTTATGATCTAGAGAAAGAGGTCTACAATTGATGTTAAGAAAGAAAAATTGAAATCAAATGAGCGAGATCTTGAATATTGAAAGAAAGTGAATATGGTTTCCTATTGCCACTTAAGGATTGTTTCAGATCATTGGGGTATAATTCTGAGAATTCAGATATTAAGGAAATGCTATTGGGATTTTAGAAACTGAGTTTAAAGGGTAAATTGTGATCTAGAGAATAATGACCCTGGTTTTGAGGCTTTCTTGAGAATGTCCAAATGAGTATGACTTAGTAAATTGACTGAATGTTAGAATTGAAATTGATGGAGTTCCATGACATGTCATTGAAATGAAATGAGTCGTTATTGATCAATTGAGTGAAAAGTTAAATTTTGACATCAAGAAAGTGGAAATTGGGAATTAGTGCCGGGAAAGTCATGAATAGGCATCGTACATCTTTTATTTCAGACATGTGCATCATTGAATTATTCTGATTGTGCATTTAGTAACGGGAAATGATTTGATTGTTATAGAGGCACCGTTGGATCGTTATTCCACGGGCAGTGCTGAGACTTCCAGGCAGTAGCTCGAAAGTACAGGTGAGTAACCTAGTTGGTTCCTCAATCTTATGTGTTTAATATTATACACTGATGCCATGTGGAGATAATGGAGGGTTATGTGTGTTTGCTTTTGATTAATTTCGGACCATAGGTGTCCGAAGTATTGAGAACTTGATATTGAAGTGCTATTGTGTGTAACTGATTATGAATGCTTCAATGAAATGAACTGAAAATGATTATGACTAAAATACCGGACCGAAGGTCCGAAGGAATGGGAAATGGGATACTGAAATGTAAACTGACTGTAAGTGTAAATTGGGACATATGCATTCATGCATAAAGGTATGTTCAGATAATGACAGTTGTGACCTGAGTCACCACTGATACTGAAAAGAGCCTTGAGCTCGATTACTGGAAAGAGCCTCGAGCTCGAACACTGTTACTGAACCGAGCCTCGAGCTCGAGAGGAATTAGTGCATACCCAGAGGGCTCTCCTACTCCCTAGACGCGTCTACTGAATACTGATCACTGTTAAGCGCTCGGTCACAACATAGTAATAAACTGGAAAAGAGTCACATGTGCATTGCATACAAATGTGATAACTGATTTATAAAATTGCATGAGTTCTGTAAATTGTTATATGATAATACTGAATGTGTAATTGACTGAATCTGTGAATTGCTTGCAATATGCATGATTTGGGTGAACCATCGATGATGGTTTCTCACTGAGTTCGCAAACTCACCCAACATTGCAAATATTTTTCAGGGATCGAAGAGTATCCCGTTGGACACACGAGAGTATGATTACCGCTTGCAAGTCAGAGTTTAAGATGGGATCAGTCCACGTCTGTATTAGTGTTATTTTGTTTTGTATTAGATTTATATTTCTGCAATTTCTGCAGAATAGTACTATCATTGTAGGGGGCCCAAATTGATAAATGTTATAATTGTAATGTGATTACTGAAATTGTGTTTTGATCGAAATGTTTTTATATAAGAGTGGGCCCAAGCTGTTTACTGATTTCCGCGCATGCGATTGTTTTTCGAAAGAAAAATGTCTTACTGAGTTTTGAACGATTTTGACTGCTCTAGCATACCACTCTCGTGAGACACGGGCTCGGATATCACCATCGATATCGGGTTCGGGTCTTGCGAGAGTGGGATGCTACATTTGTGGTATCAGAGCCCAAAAGTACAATCTTACATGGGTATTCTAAAATATGGATCAAATTACATGCATTTAAGTCATGTCACGACAGATAGTGACAACTGATCCCCAGTCTAGCATATGGGTCACATGCATGAGCCTATATCAATTGTTTAAGTGGTTAGAAATAGTGAGGAAAATGATGATATGTTGGAAAGTGATAAATGGAAGTTGTGGATATTGTAGAATAGAAAAAGGGTATGGTTCGATTTGACAAATGAAGATTTAGTGTACTGGTACTGATGGATATATTATGAAATACAATATCAGTGTTATATCTGAGTATATCCTTAAATGTGGGATAGTTATGAAGTTATAGTTGTGGATTGATAGAGGAAAATAGAGGCATGTTGGAAATGGCAAGATTGAAAGTGTAACAACAAAGTGGATGAAAATAAAATGTTATAGGATATGTAGAAGCTATAATTGGATTTGATTACCGTGATGGGAGTTATGAATAAGAGTTTATGACTTAGAGTCAGAATATGCTAATGGAAAATCAAGAATGATTATACATCTATGATATTGATTTGAGTGTAAAAATACATGGGTATGATGAGATAGTGAAAGGATTGAAATGTAAGACAATGATAAGAGTAGATGAAAAAGTTGTCTAGGTTTAGTTGATTTGCCTATGTGAATGCACATCTAATAATAGGAGCCCATAACAAGTGAAAATATTAAGCTTATTTGTCTCATATGTGTGGTAATGATATCGGAAGTCATCTGTGAGTTGGTGAATAATTGCTAGTCATAGTTCTTATAGTTTAAAGTTCAATATGAGTTAGAATAAGAAATGAAAGTGCTTATAGTGATCAATTGGGAATCAATGGAGATTGTTATATGTTAAGGACTTGATCATGGCATAATTGATCTTCATGGGATATTATGGGTTATAGCTAAAATTGATTTCCTAAGGCAGTGTGATTGGCTGACAAAAATGAGACGACTATTGATGATTAGGAATTCCATGAGCGGTATCGATGAAAGTAGTTAGAAATCTTCTTTTAAAGAAGAATTTTCCTGAATTGGGTTAAGTCGATCGGATGATCACAATTGGAAAATTTATTAATGAAAGGAAAAATTGGAGATAAATTTGAAATGAACGAAAAGTCATTATTGGGAGTCCTAATCCTAGCGGAGACTCAAGTGTAAGAGATAGAATCTGCTACTGAGAAGGTATGCACTAGGTTAGTGTAAAGAATCCGATTATGTAATAGGATTATTGAATAATAAAAGTGACATTAGTCGTGTTTATGAGGAGAATCTCGGTTCACAAATACTTGTGTAAAAATGTTCAGAAAGTACAAGTGGATTTGGTGAATGTGTTATCAACCCAGTTTGTAATGATGGCAATAAATAGAATTATGTGGAGAAGCTAGTGCAAAGGAACATGTGTCAAAGTATGTTATTATGAATCTGAGAAAGTATAAGAACATTGTTCCTCATTGGAGAAATTTGATTTTTAAAGAGTTAGGAAAGTCAATCAAGGGTATAAGGAATTTATTAAACTCTTCGGTATTGTCCTCTTTGGTACTTGTGTGAGTCACGACTCGAACACAAGACCTTAAGGTTTTGTTGCACTTTAAGTGCACGCCTCTTACCATTAAGTGCACGCCTCTTACCATTGAGCCACTTGGCTCAATGGTAAGAGGCGTGCACTTAAAGTGCAACAAAACCTTGAGGTCTTGTGTTCGAGTCGTGACTCACACAAGTACCAAAGAGGACAATACCTGGAGTGATGGCGGTAGAGGCTGGGCTCTACAATCCATCAATCTTGCTATACCACACTTGAGGGATCTGCTTTAATCCATATAATGTGTTTTTTAGCTTGTACACTTTTGCTTCGTCACCCTTCTTTTTGAAGACCTCAAGTTGTGTTACATAAACCTCTTCTTGTAAGTCTCCATCAAGGAATGTTGACTTAACTTCAAATTGATAAACATGCCACTATAGTTATGATGCTAGCACTAGAATAGTTCTTATAGTTTTAAGGCAAGCTATTGGAGAAAAAGTTTCTTCGAAATCAACTCCTTGTTGTTGGGTGCACCCTTGCTATAAGACGAGCTTTGTGCTTCTGTATGCTTCCATTTACAGTAAATATTGTCTTGAACACCCACTTCAATCTAATTGCATTTTTGCTTTTCGGTAAGTCAACCATCTCCCATGTTTCATTCTTCTCAATCGCTTTCATTTCTTCTGTCATTGCTTTTTGCCACTCTTCTTTTTTCTTTGTAGTGTATAGGGTCTGAAATGGTGAAAGCAAACTGACAGGGTGCATATATGTCAGCTAAAGATCAAAACTTTCTGGATGTTATCTCATCAAAAGACTCTTTAGGAGAAGAGTTTCTAATTGGAGAATCTGTAGGAGTTGAAGAAGAGTTTCCAGTAGGTGAACTTGTAGGAGTTGGCTCTTGTCTTTCATTTAGAGAAATTCCAATAGGAATCTCTTTTTGCACCTACTCTTCATTGAAATTCTAGCTTGCATTTTCATTATATATTACATCCCTACTTATTAAGGTCTTGCAACTAAGAGGGTTATACAATCTATATGCTTTGGATTGAGTACAATAATCAATAAAAATGCATTTTCGTACTTTTCATCAAAATTTTGACGAACTTAAGAATTTACCAAAGCATAAGCAACACATCAAAAAAATCGTTGATGACTTACAGATGGTTTCCTCTCATGCCAAGCTTCATATAGAGTTCGATTCATGACAGACCTTACTGGTCAGAGATTCAACAAATTGATAGATGTTACCCACAACTTCAGCCGAACATTGGTTTGAAAGTCCCCTTACTCATAACGTGTTTCTAGCCATCTCCACAATAGTTCAATTTTTTCAATCAACAACATCATTTTGCTCTGGTGTGAAAGGAGTTGTAACTCTCTATAGATGCCATTTTCTTTGCAAAAAAAAAATTAAATTAATTGGATACGAACTCTCCACCTCTGTCCGTGTGAAGAACTCTGATGTGGCAACCACTTTGGTTCTCTACCATAGCCTTAAATTTCTAGAACTTCTCAAAAGTTTATAACTTGTTTTCTAGAAAGTAAACCCAACTTATAGGACTATAATCATCTGTGAATAGCAAGAAATAACTACTCCCGCCCAAAGGCACAGTTTGCATTGCCCCATATAAGTCGGCATGAATTAATTCTAGGCATTGTGACGCTCTCTAAGCTTTTCCAACAGGAAATGATTTCCTAGTTTGATTTCCATAAATGCATCCTTCACATAAATTGATGGAGTCAATTTTTGGTAATTTGAAAACCATACCTTTATCACTTAGTAACTTGAGGCCCTTTATGTTAAGATGCTCGTATCTTATGTGAAATAGCTCCAAGTCATCCTTTGCATTTGCAGTAAAAGTAAAATTCTCCATATTAGAAACATTCAACGGAGACATCTTGTTTGAAGTCATGCTAATATGAACTCGTTGGCCTGATTTTTTATTTTTAATGACACATATGTTGTCATCAAATAGAAGAGAATATCTACCAGCCATCAATTGTCCAACACTCAATAAATTATACCCTAGATCAAGTAAAAATTAAACATTGTCCAACATTTTTGCTTTACCATCTTTAGTATCGACTTTCACCACACCTTTTCCTTCAACTTTCATCTCCTTTGTGTTACCAAGCTGCACCTTTATCTTGTTCATCTCATCAAGCTCTTGGAATAAGGATTTGGTGCCCGTCATATTGTTGGGACCCGATCCGGGAACCGGATCCCAACCGAAAAGCAGAAAGTAACACGAAGGAAACAAAGCGGATTCAAAAAGAATAAATCGAATTGGCTCGAAGACAAACCAAACAAACGATCCAATCGAATTGAAACACAAATTCGACACCGTGAACAAATCTTTTAGGAATCATCATCGATTGGAAACCCTAAGACATTTCAAATCCGTATTTTTTTTCCTCTTTATTCATTCATTTTCTCTTGAATCAATCTCATTCAAATTATAACCATTCCATACAATTCCCTTTTTGGAAACTCATCCTCACCAATTTCAATTCACTTAATTCATCTTAATCATTTCTTATACAATCATATAAATCATCAAACTCATTTCTTTAAACCCATTTTACCGAAATTTAACCGAAATTTCTAAAAGATAACGGCTGTATTTTGACAGCCCAAAAATTTGCAAAGAGTCAAAAACACTTCTAAAATATCCAAACACAATGCAGAATCATCGGACCTCCCGTCCGGCATCCAAACACCAGCAGAAACCCAATCTTAGTTCTAAACACTTCATCATTCCAATCCATAATACATCTCAATTCAAGGTTACGTACAAAATCTATTCCACAATCATACATAACTCATAACTGAAATACATCCTAAATTTACATAATGACTTTTCAAGCCATAAACAAAAACAATACATAATCCATAAACCTTTTTCACAACTTCAAAACTAAACTCCAACATTACACATAAAACAAAGCATACAAAAACTATCGGGATGACATCATACTCGTCTTTCCATCCGATCTCCGTAAAACCCGGAGATGGGGATGAAAGGGGTGAGCTCTAAGCTCGTGGATAATATATTTATAAACTGAACAATAAGCGGAAAAATCTTTTATTTTTTTTTAAAAAACTTTTCAAACATTTCCCATTTAAGAATTTCTCCAAAAACTCATTTTCGAACTTTTCAATTTCATCAACACTTTCTAAGATTTTTCTCAAAATTTTCATTTGTTTCAAAACATTTAAATCCAGTTTCCAGAATTTCATGCTTGAAAATTTTACTTTCTCGTTTCTCAAAATCTCAAACCTTTTTCAAAACATGCACAGTCTTAAACATGAATGCATCACATCATAGTCAAATTAAAAACACATAACATATCAGAATTGGTTTGGTTCGGTCTAAAGGACGTCTCGCACATTCTCATAGCATAGCGGCTTCATGCAAACAGTGAATGAGAGGGAGTCCGAGATCGAACTCCTATGCCACTAGCGGGCAAATGGGAGAAGGCTATAACAGTAGAGACAATACGACTCACAAAGGACCCGACCAAACCCACTTAACACATAACGAAAATGATTCAGACGCTCAAGGCACCTTTTTAAAATCTCTTGATTTTTCATATTTTTCAACTCATAACATCAAATTGTGTCATAAATGACACAAGCATATATCCACATAATTGCACATAATCAATCTAATGCAATTCACGTAAATCACATATGCATCACAATATATGCACTAATTCTTTAAATCATTCAAATCATAAATCACATAATTTGAAAACCATGAAATTCATAAGTCCTGCATTTTCTAAAACTCATTTTACTCATTTGAAATCATAATTTCAAACATTTACATCCTTTTCAAACATTTTATCAATAATAATTTATCAAAATCAAAATTTACTTTCTTTAATTTTCAAAAAATTCACATTTAGCTTATAATTCAATAAATAAATATACTACCCACCTCATATCCATGCTAGCATCTTGTCCAATGCTTCAATTTGACCTTTTCTCCTTTCTTCCTTCCAATTGAAAATTCCTAAATCAATTTCATCAAAATTTAATCTCATAAATAACTTAATCCTTCAATTTGATGCATAAGTCATCAATTCTTACTAATTCCAAGATAGTTACATCACTAATTCCAAAAACCCCCAAATTACAAATTGAACCTAAACCAATCCAATCAAATTCAATATCATAATTAACTTAATTTCTCAAATTGAACTTAGGAAATATCAATTCCTCTCATATTCAAGCTATCTAAATCACAAATTTCCAAAATTCCCAAATTCCAAATTTGGGCATAAACCCTAATTAATTTCCATCCAAAATTAAACCCATAGTACTTAGAAATCATAAAAATTTACTTCATACTCCACAAACCCATTCCATTTTCCATGATTCTAAACCAAAACTTCAAGAGAAACTCAAATCTTAAAAATTGCTCTTACCTCATTGCTCCTCCATTTTCGGATTTTCTTGGTTCAAGGGGAAGCTCTCTTCATCCTCCACCTTTTTCTCTCTTGGAATGACATTAAGATCTCTCTTCAAGTGTTAGAAAAATCGAGCCCTAGCTTTCTCCCCTTTTTCTCCACCGAAACTTGCTCTCCCTTCTCTCTTCTCTCTTTTGTTCTTTTCTTTGTTCAAATGTCTTGCTTCCCTTGATAAAAACCACAGCTCACTTGTTTTTATAGTGCCATGACATTTAATGAATGAGGAATGACTCATAAGTCCCTCCATTTAAGCCTATAAACTTAACCCTTTAAGTAAACTTCCAAAATTACCCCTCCATTGGTCTTTAAAACTGACATCTTGTCTGATTATTTCGATCAGGTAAATGAAGCCATTTGACAAAACCTTCTTCTAGAGAAATGTTCCTCTATGTCTTACGAATCCAACCCTTCAAGAATAGGATCAATCAGAGTTCTATAGCTCAAGATATCTCCAAAATGCTGAAGTCTGTTCTTCAGACCTGAGGCTGATCACTACACCTAACTTCCGACCAGAATTTGGAAGTCTTAGAGGCTACATTGTCAATCGGCTCCTTCATAACATTTTTAGTCCCATGTCTATATTTTCATTTGCAAAAAGAATCAAATCGATCGGAGCTCTACCGATTAATATATCTCTAAAACACTGAACACTGTTCAAACTTTTATAACCGATCAATTCACGAAAATCCGAGCTATCTTTCTCCATTTAATTCCAAAACTGATCTATGTAGTATGAAAAGATAGAAAAATGTATTAGGAATCCAACGCTTCAAAATCGACTCAATCGGAGGTCTACACAAAAGTTATGGCCAAAAGAAGGAAGAGGGTCAAAACACAAAAGGCATTGATGATGTCAAAGACAGACGCAAGTTCGTTGCGTGATGACGCCAAGACAGACAAAAAAAATTTGTCTGTGGTGACATCAGCACAGACGCAAAATTGCCTATGGTGACGCCAGCACAGACGCAAAACTTCGCTCGTGGTGACGCCAAGACAGACGCAAAATTGTCTGTGATGACGCCAAGATGACACGCAAAATTTCATTTGACCCCCTTCTCTAGAACATCCACACTTAGAAAGATCATAACTTTCTACTCAGAACTCCAAATTAGACATGGTTTATTCGTTGGAAAGCTAAGAGAAAAATCTACCACTTTCTAGAAGGAAATTTTGCCAAAATCTATCTTTATCAATTCCAAAATTGCCCCTAAAGTCAGAAGATAAGACTTTCATTCCTGCACCAACACTGCACCCAATTCTTAACTTCATGACAATATTTGAGACTCTTAGGCATATAATTGAAATTCGATGTCTTCTTACAAAATGTAGCCATATGTCTCTAGTTTAATCCAAATTAAGAATCACCTCGTTTGGATTACTAGAGAAAACGTTATGGTTAAAATACTGAAGCATATTCAGTGAACATTTTTCAGATCACTAACAATCTTGTCTCCAAATCTTTCCTTATCACAACTCATACCAAGATCACTCTTTCTACTCTCTTGTCCAATATTATCATGTTTTATATCAATGGAAAGATAAAACAACCTCTACAATGTTCATAAAGAACTCCAAAGTAACTTCAACCTCTAGTTAAGTCAATTTTTCAATCAAAGTTTTTGCCCGTTTAGCAATCACCTAAGCAATATCCAAACTTCAATTTATCATAACTTCTTGCCCCGATATCGAAAAATTACATACTTTATGGCGTTAGAAAACTGGCAACATGAACTACAACTTTCATTAAGACCACTTTGGCCAAATATCTCTAGATCAGTACAGATTTGCCATTGAAGTTTCTAAAGCCCATTCCAACACATCAACTTCACATATCAACACATCACCACAAGCTCTTCAACTAAATCCTCTCAAACACAAAACACACAAATCTATACACAATTGATATTCTTACACAATTGATATTTCATATCCATATATAAATCCATGTCTCATTAACATCATAAGATAAATGTTTATAAAATTAAATGGCATTCTAAGCCATGCTACAACATCAGTATTCAAGTCCAAGTACAAAAGATACAAAACTCCATCATTCTCCACATATGACTGAAATCTTATTCTTACAATAATCTAACTTAAAACACCACATGCATAACCAAACAAATTGTCTTTGCTTTCTAATTTCTTCAAAATCTTACACTTTCACTTTCTATTTCTTAATTTCAACTTCCATTTCAATCCACTTGAACTTTCATAATCCATACAAATCTATTTGAAACCCAAAGTTATCTAATCAAACAAATCTTTTCTCATCAATTTCCTTAAGGCAAAAATATCTATAACTCCATTCATATACAAAACTCTTATCAAATTTTCATTTTCATATTTCTAATTTCCACTGAAAGATCGGGTCCAACAATTCTCCCTCTTAAAAGAATTTCACTCGAAATTCCTATCGAAAGAGTCACCAAGTAACTTATTCTCTCAAATAATCTCTTCAATTAATCATATTCAATCACTTTCTGAACTAATTCCTCATCATACATATTTCTCAATTACTCACAATTTATCACTTCTTGTATCAAATACCACCAAGATCATATCACATCAATAATTCTTATGATTTACACAAGTCAATGATCCAATTCTTAATAACCTTAATATGGACCAATACCATTCAATTTAATCCTTTTGAACTTCCACATATATATATATCTTTATCATTCAAAATCAACCTATTGATCTTCCATACATATATTTCTATCATTAATCTCATCTTTCTAGCATTTCTCATTTCAGCTCGCAAATATTCAAAATCAATTCATCCTTCACATTAATCTTTTGACTTTCTATACATATATCTCCATCACCATCTCATTATTCAAGTCATCAATGCCCAAAATCAATTCACAAAATTGTCGAAGCCTAATCATCATGAAATTTCACTCTCATTCATTCACATATTCCTAAAATCAATCAAATAATCACCTTTGTTCTTCAAAGCAAACTTATCCACATCGATATCACACTCTCACTAATTCTATCATACTTTTGTCATCAAAAGCAAACGATCACTTAGCATACTTTATACACATACGCCCAAGTAAGATCATATTATCGGGCTCGATACCATAAATGTTGGGACCCGATCCGAACCGGATCCCAACCAAAAGCGAAAAGTAACACGAAGGAAACAAAGCGGATTCAAAAAGAATAAATCGAATTGGCTCGAAGACAAACCAAACAAACGATCCAATCGAATTGAAACACAAATTCCGACACCCGTGAACAAATCTTTTAGGAATCACTGTCGCGTTGGAAACCCTAAGACATTTCAAATCCGGTATATTTTTTTTATTTACCCTTTTCAACTCATAACATCAAATTGTGTCATAAATGACACAAGCATATATCCACATAATTGCACATAATCAATCTAATGCAATTCACGTAAATCACATATGCATCACAATATATGCACTAATTCTTTAAATCATTCAAATCATAAATCACATAATTTGAAAACCATGAAATTCATAAGTCCTGCATTTTCTAAAACTCATTTTACTCATTTGAAATCATAATTTCAAACATTTACATCCTTTTTCAAACATTTTATCAATAATAATTTATCAAAATCAAATTTTGCTTTCTTTAATTTTCAAAAAATTCACATTTAGCTTATAATTCAATAAATAAATATACTACCCACCTCATATCCGTATAGCATCTTGTTCAATGCTTCAATTTGACCTTTCTCCTTTCTTCCTTCCAATTGAAAATTCCTAAATCAATTTCATTAAAATTTAATCTCATAAATAACTTAATCCTTCAATTTGATGCATAAGTCATCAATTCTTACTAATTCCAAGATAGTTACATCACTAATTCCAAAAACCCCCAAATTACAAATTGAACCTAAACCAATCCAATCAAATTCAATATCATAATTAACTTAATTTCTCAAATTGAACTTAGGAAATATCAATTCCTCTAATATTCAAGCTATCTAAATCACAAATTTCTAAAATTCCCAAATTCCAAATTTGGGCATAAACCCTAATTAATTTCCATCCAAAATTAAACCCATAGTACTTAGAAATCATAAAAATTTACTTCATACTCCACAAACCCATTCCATTTTCCATGATTCTAAACCAAAACTTCAAGAGAAACTCAAATCTTAAAAATTGCTCTTACCTCATTTCTCCTCCATTTTCGGATTTTCTTGGTTCAAGGGGAAGCTCTCTTCATCCTCCACCTTTTTCTCTCTTGAAATGACATTAAAATCTCTCTTCAAGTGTTAGAAAAATCAAGCCCTAACTTTCTCCCCTTTTTCTCCACCAAACTTGCTCTCCTTCTCTCTCTCTCTTTGTTCTTTTCTTTGTTCAAATGTCTTGCTTCCTTGATAAAACCCACAGCTCACTTGCTTTTATAGTGCCATGACATTTAATGAATGAGGAATGACTCATAAGTCCCTCCATTTAAGCCTATAAACTTAACCCTTTAAGTAAACTTCCAAAATTACCCTCCATTGGTCTTTAAACCGACATCTTGTCTGATTATTTCGATCAGGTAAATGAAGCCATTTGACAAAACCTTCTTCTAGAGAAATGTTCCTCTATGTCTTACGAATCCAACCCTTCAAGAATAGGATCAATCGGAGTTCTATAGCTCAAGATATCTCCAAAATGTGAAGTCTGTTCTTCGCACTCGAGGCTGAACACTACACCTAACTTCCGACCCGAATTTGGAAGTCTTAGAGGCTACATTGTCAATAGGATCCTTCATAACATTTGTAGTCCCATGTCTCTATTTTCATTTTCAAAAAGAATCAAATCGATCGGAGCTCTACCGATCAATATATCTCTAAAACACTGAACACTGTTCAAACTTTTATAACCGATCAATTCACGAAAATCTGAGCTATCTTTCTCCATTTAATTCCAAAACTGATCTATGTAGTATGAAAAGATAGAAAAATGTCTTAGGAATCCAACGCTTCAAAAATCGACTCAATCGGAGGTCTACACAAAAAGTTATGGCCAAAAGAAGGAAGAGGGGTCAAAAACACAAAAGCAGACGATGATGTCAGCACAGACGCAAGTTCGTCTGTGATGACGTCAGCACAGACGCAAAAATTTGTCTGTGGTGACGTCAGCACAGACGCAAAATTCGTCTGTGGTGACGTCAGCACAGACGCAAAACTTCGCTCGTGGTGACGCCAAGACAGACGCAAAATTGCCTCTGTGATGACGCCAAGATGCACGCAAAATTTCATCTGACCCCCTTCTCTAGAACATCCACACTTAGAAAGATCATAACTTTCTACTCAGAACTCCAAATTAGACACGGTTTGATTCGTTGGAAAGCTAAGAGAAAAATCTACTACTTTCCAGAAGGAAATTTTGCCAAAATCTATCTTTATCAATTCCAAAATTGCCCCTAAAGTCAGAAGATAAGACTTTCATTCCTGCACCAACACTGCACCCAATTCTTAACTTCATGACAATATTTGAGACTCTTAGGCACATAATTGAAATTCGATGTCTTCTTACAAAATGTAGCCATATGTCTCTAGTTTAATCCAAATTAATAATCACCTCGTTTGGATTACTAGAGAAAACGTTATGGTTAAAATACTGAAGCATATTCAGTGAACATTTTTCAGATCACTAACAATCTTGTCTCCAAATCTTTCCTTATCACAACTCATACCAAGATCACTCTTTCTACTCTCTTGTCCAATATTTTCATGTTTTATATTAATGGAAAGATAAAACAACCTCTACAATGTTCATAAAGAACTCCAAAGTAACTTCAACCTCTAGTTAAGTCAATTTTTCAACCAAAGTTTTTGCCCGTTTAGCAATCACCTAAGCAATATCCAAACTTCAATTTATCATAACTTCTTGCCCCGATATCGAAAAATTGCATACTTTATGGCGTTAGAAAACTGGCAACATGAACTACAACTTTCAT
This sequence comes from Erythroxylum novogranatense, assembly GCA_029891385.1. Classification (NCBI taxonomy): domain Eukaryota; kingdom Viridiplantae; phylum Streptophyta; class Magnoliopsida; order Malpighiales; family Erythroxylaceae; genus Erythroxylum; species Erythroxylum novogranatense. Next base: position 96,191,124 of record CM057228.1, read on the forward strand.
TAAGACCACTTTGGCCAAATATCTCTAGATCAGTACAGATTTGCCATTGAAGTTTCTAAATCCCATTCCAACACATCAACTTCACATATCAACACATCACCACAAGCTCTTCAACTAAATCCTCTCAAACACAAAACACACAAATCTATACACAATTGATATTCTTACACAATTGATCTTTCATATCCATATATAAATCCATGTCTCATTAACATCATAAGATAAATGTTTATAAAATTAAATGGCATTCTAAGCCATGCTACAACATCAATATTCAAGTCCAAGTACAAAAGATTCAAAACTCCATCATTCTCCACATATGACTGAAATCTTATTCTTACAATAATCTAACTTAAAACACCACATGCATAACCAAACAAATTGTCTTTGCTTTCTAATTTCTTCAAAATTTTACACTTTCACTTTCTATTTCTTAATTTCAACTTCCATTTCAATCCACTTGAACTTTCATAATCCATACAAATCTATTTGAAACCCAAAGTTATCTAATCAAACAAATCTTTTCTCATCAATTTCCTTAAGGCAAAAATATCTATAACTCCATTCATATACAAAAACTCTTATCAAATTTTCATTTTCATATTTCTAATTTTCACTGAAAGATCGGGGTCCAACACATATGGTTCGAACAGCCACTGTCTACAAACCACAAATCACCTGGTTTCGGGTTAAAATTAACACAAGCTATAAAAAACTTGTTTTCTTCTTCATCTTTTGTTGCAAAGTTCATCTGTTGAAATTTATATGGTCGTATCCATTGCAGTGATAATATTGAATAACACTTCTCATATTGCCTAGCTCATTGGACTACCTCTGCCCATCATTTCTTCCTTTGCCTATACTATTACCACGTCTATGACCACCACAAAATACTGCTCTCTCGACTTCTGCCTGCTAGATAGTCATTTCCTCCATGTTTTGTGGGTGTCTCCTTAACTTGAAATGCCTTCTCTTTGTTCTTTTCTAATGATCTATTGATTCTTGACTCGAGAGGTTGAAGAGATCTCATCAGTTCATCAACAGAAAGAACTGACATATCTTTAACTTCTTCTATAACAGCCACCATATAGTTGAATTTTGGAGTCAAGTTTGTCAATTCTTTCGCAACAATTGTTTCATCAAAAATTATCTCACTATAGGAGTGCATTTGATTTACTATTGCCATTCTTCTTGACAAAAATTCCAAAAATGATTTACCATTTTTCATAGCTAAGGTTTCAAAGTCACACCTTAGAGATTGCAATTTCACCACTATGACCTCTGAATCACCTTGATACTCCTTCTGCATAATTAATCATGCTTGCTTCGATGTGGTTGCTGCTGCAATTCAAGAGAAAATAGTCTCATGGATTGTTTGTTGAAGAATGAACAAGGCTTTGGCATCCCTCTTCTTAACTTCTCTCAACCTTTCCTCGTCTTCTGCGTTGGGTTCAAGTATATCAATAAACCCATATTCCACTAAATCCCATAGCACCTATGATTTGAGCAACATCTTCACTTTCATGCTCCACCACTTATATTTCTCACCATTGAAAATTAGTATGAGTGGTTGAGAGGAAGAAAAGCCAGCTACTACTGCCATTCTCGTACAACTTTTTCCAAAATGTAACTCACACCTATATTTCCCGAACTACCCTAAAGTGTTTCTCTCAATACCAACTGGACCTAAGCCTAACATTTCACTAAAAAATGCCTAAAGGACCTAATATGGCTCTGATACCAAATTTGTTGAAAACAGAGAGAAATAAAATTTACAGATGTATTATCGCCTTTTATTGACTTGATAATTTAAAATGATTGTGATGTACCTATATATATAGGCTTACATGAAAACAAAAACACAGCAAAATCGGAAACCACTACTCTACTAGAGTATTATTAGTAATAGAACCCACTAAGCTATTGACCAAAACAAACTCATTATCTTTAAAAACTACTAACAACCCATATCTCAAAAGATCAAGTCAATTTTTGAATCACATCTCAACACTACTAACAACCTATATCCTAAAAGAACTGGTCAATATTTGAATCACATCTCAACACTCATACTATAACGTAAGAATTAGATGTAATATAACTAAATTGTGTTTAAACTGAAACCTTACTAGTAACTGTCCACAGATTTTGTTAGACAGATCATAATGATAAGGAAACCGCGTCAGTTTGGCTGTTGGGAGTTAGGACACTTCTGAAGTTCGTATCATATTAATGAAAGAAACCATTGTTTCATCTCAAGTGGAAAAACGAAAGACTAAGTAAGTAGAGAATGCTCACAATAGTTTTGATTCTTACAATAAATAATAAGACACGAACATTGAATATGAATGAGTTCACTTAAACATAGTGACAGGCGAAGAAAAATAGTATGTGGTGTCGAGAAAAGAGTTTCTGTTTAAAGAAAAAACACCTAGTAAAAACCATGTCCATATCCAAGATTACATGATCCGTGGCCATGAGGCATCATCATGTTTGGATTGAAGTCATTGAGCAAAGTAGGGTTTTGATCAAAATGAATCATCCCAACGGTAGCACTCCCAAAAGGTTGTTGCTGATGATGCATAGGGTTAGGTGTATTGTTAGAATGTTGGATGAGAAGGTTATCAGCTTCTTTTGCCACATTCTTCTTCAACTCCTCCAATGCCACTGTTAATTGCTCCAATTGGGGAATGTTTAGTGCATCAATTGGCGCATCCCACCAGCATTCACTTTGGCTTGCCTTCCTCATTTGGCTAAGCTCTTCTCCATGCTTCTTTTCCATCTCCAACTGCTGGAGAACCTGGCATAATAATCTTCCATTATTAGTATTCTTTTCAACTATTTTCTTGTTGCCTATATATATATATATATATATATATATATATGGTTGGACCAGATTTATTTTCTAAATCATGTGTCATTATATTTTGAATTGGTAATTAAATATCATATTTATGATTTTTTACCTTTAATTAATAAAAGTCTATACAATTATTGTACTTATTTATTAAAACTATTACTAATTATTTTATAAATAAATTTTAGTCACTTTGTTTTATGTTATCATAAATACAAGAGCAAGCAATTTCCAATTTCTAATTTAAATTTTAAAATCAATCCGTTTTCGTAAAAATAAGATGCTCATCTTTTAAAAATTATATGGAACTCCAATATCACTAATTTTAATGTTATAAAGTCTATCTATACATAACAAACTCCAACTAACTACTAATAACATTAGAAAACATGCATGTCCCTGACATCACTCCCAAAACAAATTTTCAATATCTCAAACAACAATTTTACTAGAAAACATGTTCACATCTATCAAAGAATGTTGTTTGACCATTCATACACGACGTTATTCATTGAATATTATTTGTTCACAACTTTAGTAATTCAAAAATACAACCATTAGTATTTTGCCTCCTTTCTGTTAGACTGATTAATCCCTAGTTGACATCAAAACAATTATAAGTGAGAAGCTGACCCTCCAGTTAAATTCAGTGTCTGATTGTTTCAAAGCCTCACCAAATAAATAGGCAACGTTATTGGTTTCTTGATTGTAATTAAACTTCTATTGCTTAGATCAGAGAAGACACACGGTATAGTAGAAAAATGTCCTGCTCCAACCATGAAATTAGGTAGTATATATTCGTCGACTTTGATTGAACTAATACCTGAGTGAGCTGCATATTGAGTTGACGAACACTAGCATTGCGGTGAGCCTCAATAAGTTGCATGGTGGCAGAAAGGGGTGGAGTGCTGCGGCTGAGGTAACGATCGACGAGAGTTTTAACACCAGGGTGGCCAAAGGAGAAAACCTTTTTCCCAGGTGAAAACACGATGATCACAATCTCAGCACCACAGAGTGTGCAGAGTTCACTTGCCTTCTTGAAAAGCCCTGAACGTCTCTTTGAGTATGTCACTTGCAGATTGCTGTTTTTCATCATCTTCTCCATCTCCACCTTCTGTCGACCGATACTCTTTCTCTTCAATACAGGCGACGCCATTGAAGACCAAAAGCAAGAAGATAATTGATTACGATATTATCTCACTCCTCGATTTTCATACGAGGACTAACTAGGACTATTTCAGGAGAAATTGGGTTTTCGTAGCAACTTGTATGTGGTACAGATATAGCTGTCTCCTGGTGGCGAATCAACCATGACAGTGCTTGTGAATTGAATGATTTTCTTGGTTTGGAGGTTGTAGAATCCTTCCCAAGGTAAAGGACAAGGCAATAACAGCAAATGCAAATCAAATGTTTAGAATTGTTATCAGGCAAGTAAATAAATGGTCGGGTTTCTTGCCAATTGGATACTGTAAGTTATCTTTTTTGTTTTCTTCTCAGAGTTTGATTCTTAGTTTCTTTTACTAAAATCAAAATCAAATTAAGCCCTTTCTATCTATAACATATTCATATACTCATTACTGTTATATTCTCCGAGGAAACTCATTTCTCTGACGTGCTTCATCTAGACTTATACCTTGTCGGTAGTTCCAGTGTAAGATTTAACGATGCCTCATCCAATTATCGCTTGTGAGATTGTCTATAATTCAACGAGTAAGTAGCAAAGTTATGAATATCATACTAGGATTGGTACTGAATTGGATTCTAATTGTAATTGATTTGCATTCGATGTCGATTTATCGTTTGGATAATTTTAAAATTTATAAAATAGTCCCTGAAATTTTTAAAATTGCAAAATAGTTCATATTAGTATATTATACAAATATATCAGATATATTACTAGTTTATCGCTTACATCAATCATATTTTCAAAAATCTTAATAGTAAATAATAATGACAATTAATATGAAATAAGTCAATAACAATAATTTTAAATATTTTACATATAAATAATAACCACAATTAATATAAACAAAGACAATCATCGCCATTTTATCATACACACATCAAATTAATAATAATACAAATATTTAAAATATTACAAATTACAATAACATAATTTTATCATTTTAATAACAGTGTTTTGAAAATTTTTATATTGAATTCATTAACTAATTGAATTCAATTACATTAATGAGATTGAATTAAATTCAATTTATATTGTTTAGAACAAATCCAAAATATTAGAATTGAATTCAATTACACTGCTTTGGAACAAATCTAATAAGATTAGAATCAATTCAATTATTTCATATGACACATTTATCCATGACTAAAAATAATATTTTTAACTACTCCTCCTATCCAAAATAAAAGTCGTTTTAGATATATTTTAATTATTCAAAATAAGTGTCATTCTTTACTTTGTATGCATGTTTATAATTTTACTTCCAAAAGTACTCTTTAATTATTATTATTATTATTATTATTATTATTATTATTATTATTATTATTATTATTATTATTATTATTATTATTATTATTATTATTATTATTATTATTATTACAAATCCATAAATAAATAATTACATAAATAACAATAATTAATAATAATATCGAATTTAATAATGTTATGAATAATAAATTAATAATAGACATTTTATTTCAAATAATACATTTATTTATCATAAGTAATATATTGAACTACAAACCTAATCATAATAATCAAATAAATAAAATAATTACCATTTATAAATTTTAAAATATTAAGAATGAAATTTACTTTATTAATATAAATAAATAAAACTATAAATTATAAAAGCCAGCCTCGCGTAAATCAAATGAAATGTCTCGCGAGGGCGAACCCTTCACCCTCGTGAGGCATTTCATGCAATAAATGTA